>CM058230.1:10087081-10687081 GCA_030180135.1 Orychophragmus violaceus
GATTTTAAAATCAAAGTCTTGTTTTGTTCTCTGAACAATGATCATTTATATGTTTTATTTTCTAACTTTGAAGTAATTTTTTTCTGACTGGTCCCAATATCCGTGACTAAACAAAACTAGGCCACACTCCGGAGATATTAGGGGTGGAAGAGTGGATCTTAGTTAAACCGCACGAACACGTAACATCGGAGATATTATTGGAGGATGAAGAAGGCTAATTAATTGTTTGATGGCTATGATTGTAACGGTAAGTAATAGGGTGTGGAAGTAGGAAATACATAAAACGAGTAAGAGAGATCTGTAAATGTATGTATTCAGCGGCAATTGTTGCAAAGTTTGGAGAATATAGGCGATGCAATGCTAGGAGATTGCTGTTGAATACATACATTTGAAAATGTTTAGTTGAGTTTTTAAGTCGAAAATATTCTTTAATATTTTGGACTATTTTTATAAGAGTTTATATGCTTATCTCTTTATAAATATAAGATTCTCAAAAATAATAATTGGTTATATTTGTTTTCATTATGTGTTTTACATTGATTTCAACAGCAAATCTAATAAATGTCTTTAAAAAGTAGTAGATTATTATTCAAAAATTATTTTCTTTCTTATATGTTTGCTTTTAATCAATTTGTATCATTATTTTCTCTTATTCATTTTCTCTTAAAATCGATGATTTAGACAAACAAAAAAAAATCTAACAAATATCTTTAGAAATGTGGATTTGTATTCAAATATATATTTTTTTTTTTATCTTAGATGTTTATTTTAGTCAATTTGTATAATTATTTTCTTTTATTCATTTTGTCTTAAACTGATGATTTAGACTAATAATTTTTTTTTTCTATATAAGTTTGTAGACATTTATTTTCTAGGATTTAACATTGTTTTAATGGTTAAAAATTATTATTTGAAAGATGTTAATGTCATGAGAAATATTTTTAAAAGCCTTGACATGTATTTTTGTTTTAAATAAACAATAATGTATTTATACTATTTGAAGTTTTAATTTAGATTATATTATTTAATGGCTATGTAATTTTTATTAACTTTATGATATTAAGATGTTTATATTTTATTATATGTTTTAAGCGACCTTTCATATTTCTTTCATAAAATTTAATTATATATAAAACTTATAAAAGTTAAGTATATATAAAAAATTTCATATTTCTTTCATAAAAGTTAAGTATATATAAAATTATTCAAAACAAAATTGATATAAATACTTAAAGAATAATGATGTGGCAGCATGAGAAGATAGAAAAAACTTTTTATATATAAATATATATATATATATATATATAGATGTTTGCTTTTAATCAATTTGTATTATTATTTTTTGTTATTCATTTTTTCTTAAAATCGATGTTTTAGACAAACAAAAAACAAATCTAACAAATATCTTTAGAAATGTGGATTTGTATTCAAATATATTTTTTTTTTATCTTAGATGTTTATTTTAGTCATTTGTATAATCATTTTATTTTATTCATTTTGTCTTAAACTGATGATTTAGACTAATAAAAACAACTATTTCTATATAAGTTTGTAGACATTTAGTTTCTAGAATTTAACATTGTTTTAATGGTTAAAAATTATTATTTGAAAGATGTTAATGTCATGAAAAATATTTTTAAATGCCTTGACATGTATTTTTGTTTTAAATAAACCATAATGTATTTATACTATTTGATGTTTTAATTTAGATTATATTATTTAATGGCTATGTAATTTTTATTAAATTTATGATATTAAGATGTTTATATTTTATTATATATTTTTAAGCGACATTTCATATTTCTTTCATAAAAGTTAATTATATATAAAATTTATAAAAGTTAAATATATATAAGACTTTTCATATTTCTTTCATAAAAATTAAATATATATAAAATTATTCAAAAAAAAATTAAATTGATATAAATACTATGATGATATTGCAGCATCAGAAGAGAGAGAAATTTTTTTTTATATATATAGATTAATAAAATGTATAACAACCCCTTCTATGTGTATAAGCACGTCTATATATATAAGCATCACAAATTCACAATCAAACAATATCATATGCAGAGACTATATGATACTTTATAATATACACCAAACTATGCAAAAGCCATGTCAGAGAACTCCTTCTGATGCACACTCACACTCCTTCACCATTCATATAAACAAACTTTTAATCATCATCGTTTTCATAATCAGAACAACAAAACGTTCGTAGGGTTCTCGGGCTCCTTGAAGCTCTTCACCAAATTCCGCAAGATTTTCATAAAATCATTTTCATTTTCTAATGGAGGTCAAATAGCTTGTAGCTTAATCTAAGGATTCAAATGAATCATTAGAGATCTAATTCTTGAAAAGATGAATTTAATCAAATTTTACTCAAGGGAAGAGAGAGTCTCTTGTTTTTATTGTTTATCAAAGTGTGTGTTACAATGACCTAATATGAGTTCTATATATAGGACTCTTAAACACAAGAAAGAGAAATCAAAATAGAAGTACAAGTAGAAAAACATTTTGAATACTAAAAGAGTAACCAAAATAGAAATAGATATAGGAAAGCAATTTGGATAGTTAAATAGAAACCAAATTGAGAATGACTTGTGGCTTCTAGAATGGTGCCAAGGTCTATGGGGGTGAGAAGGATTCGTCCGCGAATCGAAAGGTGGATCAACAGGTAGATAACGAAATAGATACTTGACATTGAAGACGTCAGAAATAGTAATATCTGAAGGAAGGTAGAGACGATAAGCATTATCATTAATGCGCTCGAGAACCTCCAATGGGCCAATTTTCTTAGCTTTGAGTTTGTTGTAAACACGAGCTGGCATATGATCACGTGTAAATACAGACCAAACAAGGTCACCTACTTCAAAGACAAGCCGGCGGCGGTGTGCATCAGCGGCTGTTTTATACTTTGTCACAGAAGCTTCTAAGTTGGTCTTTGTCCGTTCATGAGTCTCAGTAATATGTTCTATAAAGGTTTGAGAATGATAAGCAGAGCTCATATCGAGGCTTGTGTCAAGAAGCTTCCACAAAGATCGCCAAAAATGATCAAGAAAACGTGAATCTCGATCTGAAACGATGGACAATGGCAAACTGTGCAAGCGATATATCTCACGGAAAAACAATGTTGTGACTTGAACTGCATCAGTGGTACGTTTGCATGGAATGAAATGAACCATCTTGGAGAAACGATCGACGACGACAAATATGGAGTCAAACCCTTTTTGTGTTCTTGGAAGACCCATCACAAAATCCATACTTATGCCAGTCCATGGTTGTGTCGGAATGGGTAAAGGAAGATACAAACCTTTGATTTCTGACAAGTAACACATCGCTCAACAAATCCTTCGACATCACGACGAAGTGACGGCCAAAAATAAGATGAAGAAACAAGGTGTAATGTGCGATCTTGACCAATATGTCATTCGTTATGCAACTCAGAAATCAGTTGTAAACGAAGACTACACTCAGGTATGCAAAGACGGTTATCCCGAAACAAGAACCCATCGTGAAGAGCATAAGGCAATGATGAACCAGCTGTCACAACGGTCCATATCGGACCAAAATAAGGGTCGGTGGGATACATATCTGCAAAGGTGGCAAATCCAGGAACTGAAATGTGAAGTATAGATAGAAAAGAGTGATGACGACTCAGAGCGTCTGCAACCCGATTACTAACACCAAAAGTGTGTTTGATCACAAACGTAAATTGTTGGAGGTATGCTATCCAAGAATTATGGCGAGATGAAACCTTGTCTTGAGTACTGAGATGTTTCAACGCGTCATGGTCGGTGTAAAGGACAAATTCCTTGTGAAACAAGTAATGTCGCCAATGCTTTATCGCCTGTACGACTGCATAGAACTCAATATCATATGTACTATAGCGAAAACGAGCACTGAGATTTTTTCACTGAAGAATGCGATAGGTCGATTACCCTGACTAAGCACTGCACTGATTCCCGTTTTGGAGGCGTCACAATGGATCTCAAAGACTAAATTAAAGTTCAGGAGAGCAAAAATTGGCGCGGATCTTAACTTTTCTTTGATGACATTAAAAGCGTTGGTCGCAGCAGGTATCCAATTGAAGGTGCCATCACGAATGCAGTTTGTGAGAGGAGCCATAATGGCGCAAAAATGGGGAACGAAACATCAGTAAAAGGATGCGAGTCCATGAAAATTGCGTGCTTCAGAGATCTTTGTAGGCTCCGACCATGACTGAATGGCATATACTTTTGTAGAATCAACAGCAAGACCATCGACAAAGACAATATACCCCAAAAGGTGTACTTGCGGAGATCCAAAGGCGCACTTCTTTAAGGTAGCAAAAAGTGTGCCACGACGTAAGACAAGTAGGATCTCTCGTAAGTGTGAAAGATGATCTTCAAGATTCATGCTGAAGATTAAAATGTCGTCGAAGTATACAACAACGAATTTCCCGATAAAAGGTCGTAAAGCTTGATTCATGACACACATAAAGGTGCTAGGCGCATTAGACAATCCGAAGGGCATCACCATCCATTAAAAAAGACCTTCACATGTTTTAAAGGATGTCTTCCACTCATCTCCCTAGGGAATGCGGATTTGATGATATCCGCTCTTTAGAACCAGTTTAGAGAAAACATGTGTTGTCCCGATTTGATCAAGTAGGTCATCCAAGCGAGGAGTCGGAAATCAATAGTGGATAGTGATTTTGTTCACGGCACGACTATCAACACACATACGCCACGAGCCATCTTTTGGGATTAGTAATGCTGGGACAACGCAAGAGCTCATGCTTTCACGCAAAAATCCCTTAGAAACTAATTCTTCAACTTGTTTACGAAGCTCTTCATGTTCAGTGGGACTCATTCGGTAATGAGGACGACTGGGGAGAGTTGCATCAGGAACCAAATTAATTTGGTGTTGAATATCACGCAAAGGAGGCAGTCCAGAAGGTAGATCATCAGGGAAGACATCGGTGAATTCTTGGAGAAGCTCTGAAAATTCAGGTCGAATGTCATGATTACTTGGTGAAAAGGACGGTGTTGCGGTAAGGATGAACACAATGCTTTCTTCACGCATCGCAGCTTCAAATGGCCTCTTATGCAGCAACAAGAGAGGGGCTGGTGTCGAAGGTGGGAGTGATGGTAGCGACGGTTTGAGCGTAAAGCTTCGTTCCTTAAACTTAAAGCTATATGTGTTGAGGAAACCATCATGTTGGACTTCACGGTCAAAATTCCCAAGGACGGCCAAGTAATAAGTGGCAAGCATCCATAGGAACCACGTCACAATAAACTTGATCACGATATGCCTCACCAATCAAGAATGTGAGCAAGGCGTATCGGGTAACACGTATATCATTGGTGTATTCTAACCATGCGAGTTTGTATGGAGCAAGGTGTTGTTCATCTTTGAGAGACAGGTTTTGGACGGCGTCTGCAACAATGATATTTTCACAACTCCCAGAGTCAATAATGAGCTTGCATACTTTTCTTTCAATTGTGCAACGTGAATGGAAAAGGTTGTTACGTTGAGTAAAATCCATCTGAAGAACCGACGTAACATCAATGAAACACCTGTGTCAGCTTCTAATTCTTCTGGTGGCTCATTGATGATGTCCTCATATTCCAACTCTACATCAAAACCAGTGGAGTCAAGGAGTAACCCTCTTCGATTACGGGATGGACAAGCAGATTGACGATGACCAGGTTCACCGCAAGAGAAGCAACGAAGGGTGTCGGTTCGATTAGGGCGAGAATGGTAAAGGGGAATAACTGATGTTTCCGGCGTGGCATTGATTGGTGGAGTGGTGGTTGGAGGCGGATTAATGGCATGGAAATTTTGTTGTTGTCGCGATGAACTTCATGGGGAGAAATTGGTTTTCGTTTGAGATTCCAAAGTTAAGGCTTGTTGATGAGCTTCAGCGATCGTAAGAGGATTGAAAAAATTCAATGTATGCTGAATTTGTTGATGTAATCCATCGACGAAACGGGCCAGGATCTGACTTTTAGAATCTTGAAGATCAATCCGATTCAATAGCAAGAAAAATTCAGTGGCATATTCGTCAACTGAATGGTTACCTTGTAGTAAGTTTTGCAGTCGTTGGAACATAAGCTGATCATAGTTGTATGGTAAAACGTCTTACGCAGATGCTTCTTTAATTTTTCCCATGACATGATCTTTGGCTTGCCCAAACGAGCACAAGAGGCCTTGATTTGCGTTCACCAAGCAGGTGCTTTATTGCGAAAACGTATCGTAATAGCATGGACACAACGGTCTAGTGGAACATGTTTGAACTCCAAAATTTCTTCAACTGTCACGATCCAATCAAGTAACTCTTCTGCAGCTTGGTCGCCATGAAATTCTGGGATTTCAAATTTGAAGCTTTGTTCCCAACGCCAATCTTTATTTTGTAGTAAAACATGATTTGGTCTGAGGACGGCAAATGGATTTTCTTCATTATCGGAATCATCTTTTTGTTGTTCTTGTTGGTTTACCGGAGGGAGTTGAACATGATGAGCCGTCAAAGCTTGCATCGCTGTAGTGAGTTGGTTCATCTGCTCTTGTCGGCGTACCAAATTTTGTCTTGTGAGTTCTGCTTCCGTCGTTTGGCGAGTTGGTCTTGGTATGGGAGGGGTCGCTCTGATACCAACCTAATGGAGGGTAAGATAGCTTGTAACTCAATCTAGGGATTCAAATGAATCACTAGAGACCTAGTTCTTGAAAAAAAATGAATTTAATCAAATCTTACTCAAGAAAAAAGAGAGTCTTGTTTTTATTATTTATCAAAGTGTGTGTTACAATAACATAATATGAGAGAGACTAAAATAGAAACAAATATACAAGTAGAAAAGCATTTTGAATACTAAAAAAACAACTAAAATAAAAATAGATATAGGAAAACAATTAGATACTTAAGTAGAAACCAAATTGAGAAAGACATGTGGCTTCTAGAATGGTGCTACATCACCCTCCCATCCTCCTCTTCCTCAGCCACCTTGCGCCCTCACAAAACCGCCGACTCCAGCAATGGCGTTGAGAGGCTAGAGACACCGAAGATATCGTGCAGTAATTCGTACTACTCCTCTCATTCTCACTATAGTGAAGCTATCTCGGATTGCATTGACTTTTTTCAATAAGTCATCGATTAATAACAATATGCGTCAGCCTCTCCATGAACGTGAAGACCAGATTGTTCATGATCACGACTGTTTTTACGTTTAGTCAAACTTAAAAGATGCGATGTGTAGATAACTCGTGTTTTTTCATCTTGTATAAGCAATATTTATACGTTTTCAACATTTTCATCATATAAACTATTAAATCTGGTTTAATACTTGAGGTTATATCCCTTTAGCATAATGTAGACACGTACGAATGCTTTGTTTGTGTGTATGTGAGTCTGTGACACAAGGCTCCAATAAGTTACGATTTGCAATATTAAGTATAGTAGTCAACAATAAAAGATCTCATCGTCGAATTCTACGTCTCTCTCTCGGAGGCGATCCCCTTTGCTACAGTAACATCGTCGAATTCTACGTCTCCGGCATCTTCTTCGTTGGTTTTCTCCTGTGAGATCTTCTCCTGGTTCATCTATCATGACTAAGAAGAGGCCTCCTAAAAAATCGCCTCCTAAACACCCCCCAAAATCACTTCTTTCGCCTGAAATCCCTAAATCACCAAAATTGCCGGAAATCCCTAAATCTCCGTCGACCATCCTTCGCTCTCCTCCGTCTTCCCCTCTCCGCTCTGCCACCAAACCCGGTTCGTCAGCGCCCGTGTCACCCTTGACAGAGCCCTGGCACCCGCCTATGGAGCTCAAGGCATTTGTTGCTACTTGTCCCACCCGAGCCGAGGCAATAGTGACCCGTGTCTCTCTCAGCCCTCCCTCGGATGTTTCAGGTTCGCTAGCCACCTCCCAATCTCGGAATCAGGCAATAGAGGCTCCTGCCTCTCTAAGCCCTAACCTAGGATTGGTGGGTCCTCCACCTTCGCAATCTATTGCTGCTCAGTCGGACTTGATTCCTCCATCTTCGGATGCGAATTTAGCCTCGACTAGTGCCCAATTGATAGTCTCTCCGACTATCATGGCCACCCAAGCAGTTATTGACGAAGTGAAGACCAAAATCTCTGCCTCGGTGATTGTTGGTCCAACGCCATCTGCGCCTGCAACTGCTGTTGTAGACCCAGCCACAATGACTTTTGATTCTGCTCAGAATGGAACTGCGCCATTTATTGCCGCTGCAGTTCCCAACACTCGGACAGATGAAAATGCCCAGAAAGATATTGCGCCACCTAGTGCCGTGACCAGTGCTCACAAGCAAGTTAAACCTCGACCGGAGAACTCATGGCTCGATGTTGCTAGGGGAGCGAGTAAGAAGCTTTCAATGAAGGGGACACCTTTTACCCTGGATTCTGGTGAGTCCTGCATAAGGATTCCAAACTCAGTTATTGAGAAAAACAAGAACTCGTGGGAGTGTTTTGTTCTCGGACAATTCTATGCAGAGCCTCCAAAGCAGGGTACGATGCATAATATAGTGAACGGAATATGGAGCAAATATTACAGAGATATTTCAGTGACGAAAATGGAAGGCAATGCCTATCTTCTTCGTATTCCAAACGCGTCCACAAGGAATAAGGTTCTTCAACAGAGGCTTTGGCAAATTGAAGGTCAAACCATGTTCGTTGCTAAATGGGATCCGGGCTACACACCTGAGAAACCAGAACTAACCTCTGCCCCAATTTGGTTGGAACTCCGTGATGTTCCGTTACAGTTCTTCCACGAAGATGGGCTCGGTAGAATAGCGGGACAGGTTGGTGATCCTCAGTTCCTACATCCTACCACTACAAATAAAACAAATTTAGAGGTTGCAAAAGTGCTTACTCTGATTGATCCAAGGAAGGCCCTACCTGAAGCAGTAAACGTCCAATTCCAATCCGGAGACATCAGGCGCATTCGTATATCTAGTCCATGGATGCCGCCGGTTTGTGATTACTGTAAGGGGATTGGACACACGGTGAAGAAATGCTCGCTGGCACCGAGTTTGTGCCTCACCTGTAAGTCTGCTGCTCATAGCACATCCTCATGCCCGAGACTGAAGAATAAAAAGCCTGCAGCCTCGGAGCAAGTTTGGAAACCTGCAGCTCCACCGGTCTCAAGTTCTGCTTTCGTAGCACCTGTGTTGCATAAGGCTGAGAAAATCAAATTCTCGGAATCATCTTTAAGCTTAACGGCCCCTTCCAAATCGGGAGAATCTAGTAGAAAAACAGTGCAGCCTAGTCTAAATGTGTCTGCTGATGGCACGTTGTCGGGTAACTCCTCGGTTTCGGAGCCTGAACCTGACTCTTCTGATGTGCAGTCTTCAGACTCGGATGGTTACTTTCAAGCAGACCCGTTTGATCCTGATTTCAAGCTGGTCAAGTCCAAGAAAAAGCGTAGAGGTGGTCGGGGCAAGGGCCCCAAAAATCTTTAATTATGTGTACAGAAATTTTTTGCTGGAACGTCCGCGGATTCAACGTTTACAATCACCGGAGCGGATTTAAAAAATGGATTAGGATAAATAAGCCCATTTTTTGCGGTATTATTGAGACGCATGTCCAGGATCAGAAGTGTGGTAAGTTTTTGAAGAGCCTTCTTCCTGGCTGGCCTCATACGGAGAACTATTTATTCTCTCCTCTAGGAAAAATTTGGCTAGTATGGCACCCCTCTGTTCAGGTGTCCATTATCTCGGTCTCGCTTCAGATGATATCTTGCGAGGTCCTTCTGCCCGATTCAAGTGATTGGATTGTGGCTTCGATTGTTTACGCTGCTAATGAGGAGGTCATGAGGCGGGATCTTTGGCAAGAGATTACAGAGCTTTCATCTAGTCACTGGATTGGTAACAAGCCGTGGCTGGTCTTGGGAGACTTTAACGAAACCGTTTCCCCTCTTGAGCACTCTAAACCGGCTTCCTTGAACATTGACAGAGGCATGCGAGATTTCAGTAGTTGTTTACGTTCGGCGGAACTGTCTGATCTCTCTTTCAGGGGACCAACTTTCACTTGGTGGAATAAGAGAAAGGCAAACCCCATTGCAAAGAAACTTGATAGGATACTGGTGAATGATTTTTGGTCGGCTCAGTTTGGTTCCTCTTATGCAATTTTCGGTGACCCTGATTTCTCTGACCATGCGGTAGGATGTGTTGCTCTATCTCTCAGCTCCACTCGGAGGAAGAAACCTTTTAAGTTCTATAACATGCTCTTGCAGAATGAGAATTTCCTCCCTTTGTTGGCTCAACAATGGTTCACAATGACCTTTAGTGGCTCAGCTATGTTTAGAGTTTCAAAGAAACTCAAGTCTCTTAAATCTTGGATACGCGCTTTCAGCAGAGAGAGCCTATCCGACCTGGAAAAAAGAGTTTCGGAAGCACACTTTCTTATGGTACAAAAACAGCGCATCACGCTCACCTCACCTTCGCAACGCAATGCAGAAATCGAGCTCGAGGCTCAGCGAAAATGGGCTATCCTCTCGAAGGCAGAAGAGAGTTTTTTCCTGCAAAGGTCAAGAGTCACCTGGTCCACGGAAGGTGATTGTGGGACGGCTTATTTTCATAGAATTGCTGATGGGAGGAACTCAATAAACCATATTCACTACCTTACGGATGTTAATGGTATCAGAATTGAGTCACAGCAAGGAATACATGCTCATTGTGTTGAGTACTTTAGCGAGCTTCTCTGTCCTCAAATTGATCCTCCGATGTTCATCCAAGAAGACATAGACAACCTTATCAGCTTCAAATGCTCGTCTGAACAGCAACAGCGTTTGATTAGCAGCTTCACGGCAGAGGATATTAAAGGTGCATTCTTCTCTCTGCCTCGAAACAAATCATGCGGCCCGGATGGCTATTCGGCTGAATTCTTTATTGCTTCATGGCCCATAATTGGAGGAGAAGTGACTTCGGCTGTTATGGAATTCTTCTCCTCTAGTTCCCTGCTCACTCAATGGAATGCCACTAACCTTGTCCTCATCCCAAAAGTCGAGAACGCAGCTTCTACTACTGATTTTCGTCCCATATCCTGTCTTAACACGGTTTACAAAGTCATTTCTCGATTATTGGCATCAAGGCTAAAGGACATTCTGGAAAACGCCATTTCCTCCTCTCAATCTGCATTTATGCCAGGACGGTTATTGACGGAGAATGTACTCCTTGCGACTGAAATAGTCCATGGTTATAATACCAAGAATATAGATCGCAGGGCAATGCTGAAAGTGGACCTCCGTAAAGCCTTCGACACAATACGATGGGATTTTGTGATTGCTGCCTTAAGAGCCATAAATGTTCCAGAGATTTTTGTAAGCTGGATTTCTCAGTGTATCACAACTCCATCCTTTACAGTCTCAGTTAACGGAATATCTGATGGTTTCTTCAGGAGTTCTAAAGGGCTGCGACAGGGTGACCCGTTATCACCATATCTCTTTGTCCTCGCTATGGAGGCCTTCTCCTCTCTGCTTAAGCACCGTTTTGAAGCTGGATACATCTACTATCATCCGCAAAAATCTGATCTCAAAGTTACTCACTTGATGTTTGCTGATGATGTGATGATCTTTTTCGATGGTGGGTGTTCATCGCTGCACGGAATCTCTGAGGCTTTAGATGATTTTGCAAGCTGGTCGGGTCTGACTATGAACCAGCAAAAAACAGAGCTATATCATGCGGGTTTGAGCCATCTGGAATCCAACTCCATTGCAAGGTTTGGTTTCCCAATCGGCTCTTTCCCTATACGGTACTTAGGTCTGCCTCTCATGACAAGAAAGCTGAGAGTTTCAGAATATGAACCTCTAATGGGAAAGCTAACAAAGAAATTTAGAGGATGGGCTGTGAAAACTTTATCTTTTGCAGGGAGAGCTCAATTGATCAGAACAGTGATTGCAGGGACTGTCATTTTCTGGATGTCCACATTTCTGCTACCAAAAGCTTGTATCCGCAAGATTGAATCGATGTGTTCCAGATTTCTTTGGTCTGGAAATGTTGATAATGGTAAGAGCGCAAAAATTGCTTGGAGTAAGGTCTGTTTGCCCAAAACAGAAGGAGGGTTGGGGATCAGGAGGTTCGGAGAATGGAACATAGCTCTATGTTTGCGTTTACTATGGCTAATTGTCTCAAATTCTGACTCGTTATGGGTTACCTGGCATAAGGGAAATACGCTTCATTCCATGAACATTTGGGCAGTGATAAGTGACAAAAAAGATCCTTGGATATGGCGTATGATTCTCAGCCTCCGGCCGATAGCGGAACGTTACATCAGAGGAACACTTGGGAATGGTCAAGTACTGAGTTTTTGGTTGGACAATTGGTTGCCGCAGGGACCATTAATCAAAGCTCTTGGTGAAACAGGGCCATCAGAGTTAAGAGTTCCGAGAGAGGCTGTAATAGCTGAGGTGTGCAAACAAAACATCTGGTGCCTTCCACCAGCGAAATCAGAAAGTGCAGTAGAGCTCCAGGCGAATCTCCTATCCATGCCGGCCCCTTACCTCTCCCAAAATCCTGATTCTTATGATTGGTTCTTCGAGAATGAATCATGCAGTGAGTACTCTTCTACTAAAGTCTGGAATGCTATCAGATCACAGGCTCCTCTTGTCCCATGGTACGACTGCGTCTGGTTCAAGGGTGCTGTTCCTCGTCAAGCCTTCCACATGTGGATCACCAACCTCAATAGACTGCCGACTCGCTCAAGGTTGGCTGCCTGGGGCTGTAATGTTTCTCCCATGTGTTGTCTCTGCTCAGCTTACGAGGAATCAAGGGATCACCTTATGCTGCATTGTGAATTCAGTGTTGTCATTTGGAGGCAGGTTTTTGCTAGACTGTCGCGGGGTCAGAGACTCTTCTCGTCTTGGTCAGAACTCCTTTCATGGATCAGAGGATCATCAAACGAAGGTCCGACATCTCTTAGATCAATCACCGCGCATTCAGCTATCTACCACATTTGGAGGCAGCGTAACAATGTCTTGCACAATCAGGAAGCTATTCAGCCAGAAACCATTTTCAAACTCATTGATAGAGACATCAGAAACACAATCATCGCGAGAAGATCAAAGAGGAGGTACAAGAACCTCCTTCGTTATTGGTTAAACTAGTACCTTTAGTTTTACCATCCCTATTGTAACCTTGTTTTTAGTTTTTTTGCCGGGGTTGCTTTCTCTAGGACTTTACTGTTGTAATTCCGAACTTTCATCTAATGATATTCACATACTTAGCAAAAAAAAAAAAAAAAGTATAGTAGTCAACGGGATCAAATAATCTCTCAAAGTCTCAGCCATTAAACTGTATTCAAGGCTCTGCATGTTTCACTGTCTATATTCAATCAACCAAAAGGGACCTCACACTTCTTGCTGTCTTCCATGAATGTTAGAGAACATTACAGCGTTTTTCATCTGGATGATCCGTTTCCGTCCAATTTTCAAAACGGGATGTTATATTTTGATCTTACCATGTCATTCCAAGAGGCCAAAAGCTGGGACTCTAAAGCTTCGTGTGTCAAATTATATGATCTCCGACTCAAAACGTCATCACAACGAAATCCGAATTAAACATTATTATGAAATACTACTTCTAATTAATGCATCTTTCTTTGCTAACAAAAGTTTTAAATTATATCTCAAAATCTCTAAATCATTAAAACCTCTGTAGAAGCTCAAAGCAATCCATTTTGCATAAGCTTCTTACACCACACCAGACGGGAGACGAAGTACGAGCTGTCCACCCATTAAACTGTTCACCAAAACAAAAAAAGTTCCAAATCTTTAGACAATCAAAACATTTCAATAATAGTGTCTATACACATAGCAAGCTTTTACCTCTGAACATAGTAATAGCAGAAGTCTGCAAGAATGAATGTTTGGACGATTTCAGAGAGAAGAACCATTAAAGGCCATAGTCCATACCCTAAAGCGGTCAGTAACCCGCCTCTCGTATCCAACACCTACACGCGTTTCAAATCATCTTTCAGAAGCTGTACCAAAAATAATAAAAGAGTTTTATATTTGGTGTAACTCAAGAACCTGAAGGATCCAGTGTGCACAACTCAAGAACCTAGCGATTCCCAAAGCAAATACGTAATGTGCTGTGAATGGTTCCACGATCTGACAAGAAGACATAAACATTTCAAGGAAGATTCAGACACAAGGTGTTATTTATTTTTATTTAATACTAGCACATAGATGAATAATATTACCTTAGTGTTCTGCATGACTCTTAATTGAGGAAGAACAGAAACAGCTTCAAGATAAACACAGAATGCCCAAAAGAGCCTGTTTATGATGTGGTGACGTGTTGTCGGGTGTATGAGGATAGACACAACAGCACATGGGATTACCTGAATCATCAAACAAACAAATATTACATTGGTATCAAGGATTCTCAATGATCAAATATAAATACTCCTCGAATCAATAAACAAGTTCACATGATTCTATTTTTAATACAACTAAACAAGTGGAAGCTCTGAAGATATCCATGGGTAACTTGAGAGATCCCAACAAAATTCAATCTCATGCAATATAGAGTCAAAAAGAAGAAAGCCTCTTGATTGGACTCGAATGTAATCTAGCATTTGCAGTGTAGTCTGTATATAATACACAAGTTTTAACACTCAAAGACACAAAGATAAACAACAAAGAGGTTAGTTAGCTTACAACGTAGTAGATTGCAAAGTTGTCTTTATCCTCCATATAAGTGGGTTTAAGCTTGAAACGGATCATATAGATGACCCAAAGAGTCGTGACCAAAGTAGCAGAATCGAGTAATGTGTGAAGATCAAACTCCATTACAAAACTACAATACAATCGCACGGCCAGAAACAAAGCCGTCAGCTCCTGCGTCTTGAGAGATATCCCTGTTCATATCATCAAATGTCAAAGTTATCAGACAACTGGATCACAAGGATCTAAGAGTTAGGCCACACACAGCAGCATCCCAATTCACAAAATCAGAATTTCACAATGGATCAGAATCAAATCAAAATCCAGAAAATTTTCAATTTACCAGCGCAAGTCTTCTCCTTGGTGAGCTTGTAGATAAGAACGGAGATTCCGAGGGCATGGACAGCCTCGGAAGCGATGAAAAGGTTGTCGTGCTCATGTACAATCACCCTGAGGAAAACGAGCACCGTCATTGCCGAAACCACAGCAAGAAACGCCTTTACCTTCGGCGGCTGCCGGCGAATCCACGACATTACGGACTGAATCGGACTCTTCTCCGCCTTCATTGTTCAGATTCCACAAATTCGCGAAATTTGATGATTTCAAAGATTACCAGATCTCTATGATTATTATCCGATCAGTGGGTGATGAATGATTATCACACAATAACTATCTTCGTCTTCGTTATCAATTGAGAACGAATCTCTGTCTAATTTCTTAACGCAACCATACAACAACAAAGGCATTTCTTTCGCGGACAGGACACGTGGGTGAAGCTGTTAGGTGAGCGACTGATAGTTCGTGTCCGGTTTTTGGAGTGGACTTCCCTTTTCTTTTCCATCTCTATCTATTTAGTACCTTTAAACCGGTTTGGTTTAAAACATGAATTCACAAATCATAACAATACCACTCCGGTTAGCTAGTTGGTACGTGGGATCAATGAATGGAGGCCCATTTATAGAGGGCCCAATAAAGAGCGCGTTTTGTGTGTTAAGTAAACTTCAAAGACAATGAATCGACCTAAACACTTTTTTTTCTCTCGTCTTGAAACTCTTAACGGTCTAAATTCTCTCTCCCTCTCTCTCTCTCTCTCTCTCTCTCTCTCTCTCCACAGTCTTCTGGGACGTCTGCTCTTCGATTGGAACTAGAACTTTGTGAATTGCGAGCTAGGGATGAAATCGGTTTCTGGAGATTCATCGGATCGGGAAAGCTGGGATAAAATTTTCAAGACTTTGGTCAAGATTCTACAGACGAAACAAGACCAAGTTGAATCACTTCTCAAAGACAGAAAAATTATCGAAGATAGACTCAAGACTAAACACGAAAATTGGATATCTGATGTTCGGAATTACGAGGAACAACTCTCTCTGGTAATAATTTCCCCCTTTCTCAATTCCCTTTCCCGAAAAAGTTAGGGTTTTTAGGGCGCTAAAGTCGCTGGTTCCTTTAATGTCAGCGGAATTCGTTTTAATTTCTAAAGAATTAAATGTTAAGTGTATTTAATTCCCTGATTCTTTCCCCAGATAAATAGAGAAATTGAAACGATGGAGATGATGAAGTTCGTTGAGACCTCGAAATGCAATCTCTTGTCTGGATTAAAGGAAAGGGACCGTTCTGTTTTCAATTTGAAATTAGGTTAGTGACTATTTGGAAAAATCAATTCAAGTTCGCTCATTTATCTTCCTATATAAGAAAAAAGTTTCATTCTTTTTCTTGTCTGTTTCATGGAAACTACAGAAGAGACGATGGACGAGTCAAATGACTTCAAGGCTTGGTTTGATTTCCTCACTCTGAATACAAGTGTAAGTAAAAGTTTAAAGCTTTTCGGGTTTTTAGTTTAGAAACTCATACAAATGCTTCTTCTTTTTGATATGATGCAGAAGGAAAATGGCGACTCAGAAGCTCCGGATGATAATACATCATTGGAGACAGAAATGAAAAAACTAAAACTTAAGTATGAGAAGCTTGCTTCTGAAAAGAAATGTGAGGTATCTGATATTTTACGAGAAAACGGGTTTGCTTGGAGTCAATTCAAATGTATCGAAAGTAAGTTCACTGAGCAGTTAAAGAGGAAAGATGATGAGATTGCTCAAGCAAATACAAAAATTTCAAGTCTTATATCTTATCAAGAGCAGCTTCAGTCATCTAATCATGACAAGGATGAGATTATCTCAAGCTTAAAGTCTAAGGTTGCTAAAATGGAAACGAATTCTATCAAGAAAGATGAGGAGATCTCGAAACTCTCACGGGAATTAGAGTCTTTGAAGAAGTCTCGTAGCTTTACACCGGTTTTAACTCGATGCACAACACGTGACAAAGGTAGCAGTGGTAATAACACTGTGGGATCTCAGGTAACTACTAAGAAAGAGAAGTCTGGTTCATTACCTAATGAAAAGGTACTTATGAATTTGAATCTGCATGTTTGTTTGTTTTACATCGTGGATTACTGAATCAGCATAGAAGCTTATCTTATGCTTATGAATCTCTGATTTCAGGAAATTGAAAGCTCGAAGAGGAAAAGAGTGAACAAGACACCGGTCACAGTTTCAGAAATGCCAAAGCTGTTCACTTCAACATTTAGACTTCCCAAGTTAAAGTCTCCATCTTCTGGAGCCATATAGATTTATCTTTTGTGTCTGCTTCTATTAGATTTAAGGGTTATATAAATCTGCTTATGTGCATGTAATCTATCTTTGTATTTAGGATCATCACTCTGTAATTTTGGCCTAGGTTTATTTTCTTCCCCTTTAAATAAAGGATTTAAGATATTACTTCAACTCCTTAACTGCAATTTGATGCCATTTGTGTTGTCCAAGTTTAAAATTGTTGTCTTATTTCTATCTAAAGCCTATAAAACTACTTGGTCATATGCTTCTTTCTTCTTGTTTGAGTTTATATAGTTTGCAGAGCAACAGTCTCTGTAGGTGAGCTTTGTCCTTCACCCAAATCATATCCAAACTACTTGGCTCATGAGACTCGAACAATGCAGTCGTATGGTATGGGGACTATGAATCTACCTAAGACTAAAGACTCGATTGACTAAATCATATCTCAGTAAGGTTTATAATGCAGACAAGTTGTATTAAACCAGATTCTTCTTCGAACCCCCAAATTCCAGTCCGAATCAAGTGATTGGTTTAGAGGTTGCAAAACGACGCCGTGTCAAGTTCTCTTTATTTCGGATTAGGGCACAATTGACGGCGGAGCGGTTTCGATATTTTGTTGGTAGAAGACGAAGATGTCATCTGATGATGCGAAAGCTCTGAAGAAAGAGGAAGCTGAGGACGACAATAAGAGCTTGGGTTCCTTTGTTAAGAAGAAGCACACGAACGCCAACAATGCTGGTTCGTCAGCTTCGAGGAAATTGAAGAAGGAAGTGAACGACGACGATGATGATAATAAACCCATCAAGTCTTCTTTATCTGGATCTCGCTCAAAGCCATTAAAAAAGAAGCCTCTTTCCAAGAGGAATTCCTCTGCTGGAGTCTCAAAGGTTCGTTTTTTTTTATCTCTCTCACGCTGTCTGTGTATAAATTCTTAGAGGTGGGATTAGTGTTTCAGAAATTTGGTATGTCCCGGGAAATCAGGGAGATAAATGTACTCGAATTGATGTGGCCTTATGTAGTTGTCTCTATCTCTCTGGTTTTTAGGAGAAAGAGTTGAAGAAGACAGAGAAAGTAGAAGAAGAAGAAGAAGAAGCAATGAAGAAGACAGATAAAGTAGAAGAAGTAAAGAAGAAGAGGGAGAAGAAAGTCTATGATTTACCTGGTCAGAAGAGAGACCAACCTGAGGAGGTGATTTTTCACTGCTCCTTTTCTCTGATTTTAGATTTGTGGCCAATTCGTTTGAAGAACTTTCCTTCTTGATTTTGTGATGCTGCAGAGAGATCCACTTAGGATTTTCTACGAGACACTTCATACGCAAGTTCCAAATAGCGAAATGGCTAAGATTTGGTGAGCCTTCATATTCCTTTGTGTGCCTACATTGTTGTGCAGCCTCGTAATTATGATAGAGTAACTTAAAGATGTTGGCACACATATAGTGTTTTGGTGTCAATCTGGTTATTATGTTCGAATTCTACACAACGTTGAAATATTCCGTTTATTTTGTGGTTTTCCTCTGGGACTTAATGCATACTTTTGTTAGATTTTTTTGTTGGCTCTGTGTGTTGTGACACTGGCATTAAAGCTCACATGAATTTTGAACGTCATAAACATACTCACATTGTTCATAAGAAAGGCGAGTTCTTTCAAACCAACCACACAAAGCATTGTTATTATATCTCTGATAGTTATTGTGTGGGGGTTCTGTTCATCATTTCCTTCAGATTGTTCTGTTTGTTTGAAAACCCTATGTGTATTTTTGATGTCAGGTTAATGGAGTCTGGGTTGCTTCCAGCTGCAGAGGCAAAGAAAGTTCTTGAGAAGAAGTTGCAGAAGAATGGAAAGTTGAGTTCTCCAGCAAAATCTGCAGCTTCTACCCCAAGAACCAGCTCCAAATCAGTGACCGAGAAAAAGGAAGTAAGAAAACAATCATCTGAAGTCTTGTCAGGCAAAAAGAAAGGAAGTGACTCGAAACCAACCACGAAGAAACGGAAGAAGGATTCTGATGAAGATGAATCGGATGATGATTTTGTGGCTAGCAGAGTCTCTAAGAAGACCAGAGCCAAGTAGTTGGAATTAACTAGAAAAGAAACAGAAATCTTGTTGTGTGATTTGGAACTATCTAATTGTTTTTAGGGACTTAATTTGTCAAATCCCTCAAAATCGAATTCTTGTAAGAGTAATGGTAGAGCTGGTTTATTGTTTCTAATCTTACTGGACTAACATGATTTATGTGCACGGAACAGAAGTGTAACATAAGTTACATAACCACAAGTTTTGACTTTTAGTATAAATTCTTCTGTTTGTTTTACCTAGAGATGTCAAAATGGGCTGTAACCCGCGGGTTGAGCCCAAATAGATCCGCTGCGGGGCGGGCTTGGGCCATAAGATTTTAGACCGCAACCCGCGCGGATCAACCTGCTAAATCCGAGAAAAAATTGAAACCGCATTGGGTTGGGCTATTTTAACTTGGGTTAGCCCGCGGACATTTCTAAATTTATTGGAAAGAAAAACATTCATGTTCAACCTTCTAGTGCTCTTTAGTCTTTATTAGAATTGTCTTGTTTAAGAAAATTAACAACATAATTGTCAATCATTAACCCTAATTCTCTCTCGTTCTCTCTCACAGCTGCCTAACAAGTTTATGAGCTTCTCTTGCTGGATGGCGTGCGGCGGCTCTATTAGCGCCGGCGCCGTCCCCTCTCTCTCTTCCTTTCATCCTTTTTTCTTTTTTCTCAACTTGGGTTTTGTGGTTGTGACGATAGTCGTTGGAGATCTCTAGCGACGACAATAAATCTGGCGTATATCTTCTCCTTCCCTCTCCGGCAGAGACGCTCGGTGGTTTGGGTGGGAGATCTTGGCTTTCTACTTAGCGGTGCTTTCTCTGGTTTGGTCTAGAATAACGGGATCTTCTCGGTGATGGGTGACGCAATGGTTTCGGGTAGCGCAACGGTACCCTTCTTTGTTGTTGGGTCCGTCGTTGGTAACGACATCTCTTCATCTCTCTCATTCTACTCTGTTTGTTAAAAGTCATAGCCTTGGTTGAGTTCGAATTGGCATCCCTTCCAATAGTGTCTCCTTCCGGCGTTGCTTTCAAAATCGTCTATTCTTTTTGCTTACTTTGCATCCGTCTTAAGGTGACTGTATAATATTTTATGAAGATCTTTTCTTAGTTTGTTCTTTGCTTTTAATGGGAAGTGCTGTCAATCCTACATATCTCTGGTTTGTAATTGTTGTTCAAGCTTTTCCGACGGTAGTTCTAAAGAAGCTAATCCGGAGAAAGTTGATAAAGACGATTGAAGAAGAAGACTTATCTGACTTGCGAGAATTCTCATTGATAAATGTATTGGAAGTAAAGATATTGGAAGGCCGCCTGCTAGTGTAAGATCGGGAACATCCTAATTTTACTTTGTCTCAAAAATCCTGCATGTATGATATCGCTATTGTGTCATGGTATTGTTGTCTTCACCTATTTGGTGTTTGTTGCTATTTTTTAATATTGCTTTTGAATTTTTTTCTCTTCTTACTTTTTAGGATTGTTCAATAGTATAGTAAGATTATTTCTTTAAGATTATTGTTTTTTTTTTATTTTCTAATATTATTTTAAAATTTTATCTTTGTTTTATCAATGTTTTTAATATAATTTTTTTAGAACATGTAGTAAAAACTTAGAAAACAAGTCTATTTATAGTCAATTATAAAGTTGAAATCGAAATGAAACAAGTTTGTATAGGAACCCGCGGGCCAGCCCGCTAATCCGTAAAATACATGCGGGTTGGGCTTGGGCCATTGGATTTTAGACCGCAGCCCACGCGGATCAACCCGCCAGATCCGGAAAAAATTTGAAACCGCATTGGGTTGGGCTATTTGAGCTTGGATTAGCCTGTCTGACATCTCTAGTTTTACCCATCTTATGTTATAAAGTAAGCTATCATAAGTAGCTTCGGGTGATCTTTCATGATTTCCTGCACCCTTGCAATGGAATTAGGTTTATTGACTCTACAAAGAGAAGACAAAAGGTAAGCATCGGAATCGAAATTCACATGTGTGTTTGTTGTTGTGTAAATTAGGAATTGAAAACCAATTCATACCTACCAGATTTATAACACTTCAAGACCTCGATAAACTTTTTATGTTTTGCATGTTCAACATGACATGTTTATTTCAAAGAAACCATGCCTATAGGTAGCTCATTATCAGTTGGTTCCCCATGGTACTCTTCTTACAACCATGGTTTGAAACCGTCCTAAATATCCAAATAAAGAGAACTTTTGTTCATTAAAACACAGATCAGATCCATCTAGTATCTCAAACCTATTACCACTTTTTCTATAGAATCCTGTAAGAAACAGAGCATAAAGCAAGGAACCTTGATCCACAAGATTCATTAAAAAGTCGACTCAAGGATTTGGAAATCAAGTCTTCAATTTTAGTACTCAATCCAGTTAAATTATAAATAGGCCTGAAATGTAGATAACAAGCCCAGTATTACAAAACCGATGTCGATAACAAGCCCAGTATTACAAAACCGATGTCGTTTCATATGCGTAGATAAACCCTAGACTGGCTCGCTTTAAAAGGCCATCCAGTCTTCATTAACAGTATAACAGCCGGCTAAAAACTTGTTCTTCTCGTCTCCCTTTTTGTTTATTTCTTCTTCTTCTTCTTCATATCCTTTGATATTGTTTTATATTGCATCAGAAAACTGATTACTGTCTATGTGAAGAAGTTGAAGTTTTCAAATGATGAGATTTGATCTAAAATTCTCACGACGGTCGTCTGAGACTAATAAAGTCGATTGATGTACTGATCGCTCCTCTCTGATGAAATACCTTCTTCGTTACCGAAACTTTTTTTTTTGTTTTAAAACTAAGTGTTTGTTGATTTGATATTTTTTTTTTTAAATTCTTCAATGTTAAAGAGATTTATCGCATTCGTTTGGTATGTCTTTGATTACTTACATATTTACTAGATGATTACCAAAACGAATCCGAATGAGATAGATGATCATATAGTTGAAAAACCGTAAGGACTGATCCATTAAAGAATGACAAATTCAAGAATTACGTTTTTTTTACAAAAGTTGAAGAATTACGTGTAAACATAAAACATCATCTGATAATATTCACCATAAACCGTGATCCTGTATCTTAATTTAAATACACTACGATTATGATGCGAAAATTTTGTATTAGTAGTCGTTGACTCCAACTCGTTTATGGCAATTATAAATTGCCGAAGAATGATCAAAATCTTGCTGAATTGGTGGTCATTCATGAAATCTTGATTGTAACCTGGAGGAGTGTATATTGAGGTGTTCATAGAAAGGTGCAGTGGCCGTTATGGTTCAACGGCTGTATCTTTGGATATCTTGTAATGATTTAACAAAGAATTCTGTTGAGGCGGGAGTAGCCAATAGGGAGTCTCCGGAACCTTAGTTTTAACGAGCTTATCTTCCAAGTTATACAAATATTTTTCCATGAAATCGTGTTAACAAGCGAGCAATTTAGAGTGACTTTTACAGCCTTAGAGAGAAACAAAGTAGATGATCACATTGGTTGCAGAAAACAAGCTCTGGTGTTTTAGATTTGTATTGAAGTAGATGATCACATCGGAATGCCTTTGTCTTCGAGAAATCACGATTATCGCCTGATGGCATTGTACTCCAAGCCCTTGAAGATGCAGAATTATGGTCTAAGGTCCACTCCAAAGCAAATGCAGATGAAGGAATACAATCTAGCAATCACCCTCTTGTGGGAAAATGGACGAAACCCAGGTTGAACACTCTGAAATGCAACATTGCAGCATCATGGAAAGGTGAGCATCGAAACTGTGGAGTCTCTTGGCTCCTCCGTGATCATGAAGGAAACACTGTCTTACACAGTCGACGCTCCTACTCTCATATCAAATCATGGGCGGAAGCTGAAATAGCAGGTCTTCAATGGGCTGTCGAATGCTTAAGCACGCTGCAACCTCACCATATTGTGTTTGAAACAACCTCTGCTCAACTTAGAGAGACTATCTACAGACCTCAGGACTATCCACGGTATCGTATCTACCTAGAACAGATTACCTCTCGCCTACCTATTTTCCGGAGCTGGTCATGTGCGGTAATCAACCGAGAAGCAAACCATTGTGCATCGGAGATTGCTACAAGTGTTACTCGTTGGAGAAAATACCAATCGTATATCGCACGCAATGGTCCCTACTGGCTTCACAACAATCTTCTGGAAGAAGCTATCAATGGCTAAAAGCTTCTAATGCCTATTCTCAGTCAGAAGAAATCTATCTCGCTATAGCTAGTTTCTTAACTAAATCTCGTGCGAGCTCTGGCCTGCCTTGTTTAGGCTTTTCTTATGGTACCTATTGGTA
The DNA here is from genome assembly GCA_030180135.1 of Orychophragmus violaceus. NCBI lineage: Eukaryota > Viridiplantae > Streptophyta > Magnoliopsida > Brassicales > Brassicaceae > Orychophragmus > Orychophragmus violaceus. The sequence continues at coordinate 10,110,725 of CM058230.1, forward strand.
TCTTTCTTTATGGTTTAAAACTCTTGTAAGATTTTCCAAAACAATGAAATTCAGTGTTAAAAAAAAAAGAATGTCTCATTGATTCTGCAGTCCCTTGTTGGTTGATGTCCATTGTAACTGATAAGCATTATTCAAGTATTATTCAGTAATGATTTTATATATGGCACGCTCTTAACAGCATATTTCTTTCTTGCACAATCATCTCCGTGGCATATTTGTGTTTTGCATGGCTTGTTGTACATTGCGTTTCTGGAATGTATACTTCTACAACATACATTATTTGATCCGGTTGACTAACCGATAATATCCGGTCTAAACAAATTTGTACGACCCTGTCTGAACATGTCTCGTGGATGCAACAAAGACATAATCGAACTAAAAACTTGAGTTTGACTTCGAGGAAGTGATGAAAAAGTTGATCGCGCGCGTTCATCTAACACGATCGGTCAAAATCCTTCTAACCTCGTCTCGCTTTCTCCTTCGTTTCTTCTTGTTCTGAGGTCTCTCAGGTGGTGACTGACTCTGTCAATGTCGTGAGGTGTCTCCCATCTTTGTGCTCGTGATTTATAAACCGTGGAGGCCGGGGCGTATCCAAAAATTCCTCTACCTTCTTCCTCCAGTGGCGCGAGGTGTGGATTTTCTTTGCGCGGCGGTGCGGCGCAAGGATTTTTTTTCTTCTTCTCGATTCTATGTAAGTCGTGAGGCCGGAATCTCTTTGAAGACGTGGTGGAAGGATTAGCGTGGGGATGACCGGAGAGAGGAGATCTTGTTGTTGTAGTTGTTACAAGAAGTAGGTGGGGGCATTGCGAGCTAGGAGGTGTCGAAGAGTTGGTGGCCATACCGATGAGACTATGGTCGCGATTGGCGGTCCAGTGCTTAGTTGCATGCCGATCTCACCGAAGAAACCTTGGTAGCAGGAGGGGAGAAGTTCTTTGAGAAGACCGGAGAGGATATGCTAGTCGTCGGTCGAAGGTTGCGGAGGAAGCTCGCCATCAGAGTTTGCCGGGAGCGGCTCCACCGGGCGATCTGAGGAATTTTGAGGAAGACCCATTTGCTGGGAGACGGATAGAGGATGCGGGGCTGGCGGCGCCGGAGAGTTGGCTAGGAATCAAATCTTCAAGTCGCGCAGGAGGGCACCGTCATGCACCACGAATTTTTCCGGCTCGTATCCGCCGACGGCGATGTCCAAGACAGTCTGGCCCTAAAGTGTGGTCAGAGCAAATCCGTAAATTTTTTGGTCTGGTTTGATGGCTCCTGCTTCGGTTTATTAGGGTTTTAGGTTCAAGTTTTAGGTTCAATTTTTTGGTTTGGTACGTTTTGATTGTAATCCTGGTTTGATCCCCGGTTTTGAATCGATTAAGTTAAATATAATATAATATATTATTTAAAAAAACTATGTTCTCTGTTTTATAATTTATTTTCCTAATTTTATATGGTTATATGTATTTTTATACACTCAGAAAATATTTAAAGAAAAAAAAAAGAGATATTATATCTCAGATATATATTAGCTTCTAGTCAAACAACCGTAACCACAACTTTGATCAAGGAAGATACTCTCACTTCTTCAAACCTCATCCACCCAAACAAACACACAAATGTCTTCTAGTAATCCTTCTCTTATCTCTCTCCTTCTGATTCCCTTTTATACTCCCTTCAAAATTTCTCCCATTTTCATTTCATTTCCTCGGCAATGGCGACTACTTTGAATGCTGCTGTTTCTCTCACATCTTCAAAATCTTCTTCTCTTCCAGCTACGAGCTGTGCCATTGCTCCTGATAGGATCAGGTTTGGTAAGGTATTGTCTTAGCTTTCCTCAACAGGATTATGATTGATTACAATGGAAAAGTTGTGTAGCCGAGATTCTAGAAATACTCTGCTTTTGGAATTTTGATAACAATTTTCTGGATGTTATATAAACTTGGTCAGTAAAGTTTGCAACTTGGATAAATGTGGAAGATCAATGTGCTCGATTATGTTTCTGGCTTGTTGTTCATTAAACTTTTGGAACATCAATGTACTGAGTTTCATCTGGTATTTGATAGGATCTTGATTAGGTCTCTGTGGTTTTTGTTGTTGTTGTGTTCTAAAGGGTGCTTTCTACTACAAAAGCAACAATGTGGTGACAAGCAAAAGAGTGGTCTCCATAAGAGCTGAAACCACAACAGATACTCCTGTAAAGAAAGTAGAGAAAGTGTCTAAGAAGAACGAGGAAGGTGTGATTACTAACAAGTACAGACCAAAGGAGCCTTACACCGGCAAAGTCCTTCTCAACACCAAAATCACAGCTGATGATGCTCCTGGAGAGACCTGGCACATGGTTTTCAGCCATCAAGGTTTGCATTCCATTTCTTGGTTATACTTATATGTATGATTTCCAATCTTGATTGTTCTTGATGTAGCTTTGTTTGTGTGTCTTCTATAGGAGAAATCCCGTACAGAGAGGGACAATCTGTTGGTGTGATTGCAGATGGAGTTGACAAGAACGGAAAGCCTAACAAGGTCAGGCTTTACTCGATTGCAAGCAGTGCTCTTGGAGATCTTGGCAATTCCGAAACCGTAATAGACTTATTTCTCTTGACAAACTTATTGTACAAGAATGCGGTTTTGTTTTGTGTGTGGTTAGCTGAATGAAGAGGTTTGTTGTAGGTTTCTTTATGTGTGAAAAGGCTTGTTTATACTAATGACGCAGGAGAGGTTGTAAAAGGAGTTTGCTCAAACTTCTTGTGTAAGTGCCAGTGGAAAGTACTTGGATTCCTTACATTCTTTCACTTACTCGACGTTGGAGGTTTCATTTTATGTTCTGTTTCAGGTGACTTGAAACCAGGAAGTGATGTCAAGCTCACTGGTCCTGTAGGAAAAGAAATGCTTATGCCTAAGGATCCAAACGCCACTGTTATTATGGTCTCTACCTCAAATATCTTGATATGCTTATGATTTAACCTCTATAAGTTCTGGTTCTTGAAACAACTTATAGAACTTCTTTCTTCTTGATGACGACCACAGCTTGCCACAGGGACAGGAATAGCTCCTTTCCGGTCTTTCTTGTGGAAGATGTTCTTCGAGAAACATGATGACTATAAGGCGAGTAAATGATCTGGTCAATAAGCTTTTTGATCAAATATGTCGAAACATAACATGTTTGCAATTGTTGTGATGCAGTTTAATGGCTTAGCTTGGCTGTTCTTGGGTGTACCAACCACTAGTTCATTGCTCTACACAGAGGCACATACACAATAACTCTTCTTCTGGTTCCTTCTGGTTTCTCAAGTCAATCTCATTTTTGTTGTTGTGTGATTGAATATCAGGAGTTCGATAAGATGAAAGCAAAGGCCCCCGAGAATTTCAGGGTTGATTACGCGATAAGCAGAGAACAAGCCAACGATAAAGGAGAGAAAATGTATATCCAGACAAGAATGGAGCAATACGCACCTGAATTATGGGAGTTGTTGAAGAAAGACAACACATTTGTCTACATGTGTGGTCTTAAGGGCATGGAGAAAGGAATTGATGACATTATGGTCTCATTAGCTGCTAATGACGGTAATAAAAGAAGGGCTAATAATAATAAAACTCTAAATATCGAAAGCATAATCAAATGAAGTTAATAACTTTGTGATGTGTTTTTTTAGGTATTGACTGGTTTGATTATAAGAAGCAGTTGAAGAAGGCAGAGCAATGGAACGTTGAAGTCTACTGATTGACATTCGGTGGCAATTATAGTTGAACAAAAGTGTAACTTTTCAGATCCAAATTTCTGTAATTTAAGATAAGTTTCTAGATATATTATACTTAAAAAGGATTATTTAATCTTTATAATTCATCCATTGCCATCATTTTGCTCAAACATATATTATGGTACATTGATAGACACCCATCTATAAACAAGTTATCCTCAATTCACAGCAAGCTGTATATTACGGTAGATAACAAATCCTTTGATAATGAGATAAGACCTATATCCAATCTTATCGATAAACATTGTCAAATGAAATTCTATTTTATAAATTCATGTCATAGGACACTTGTCTACTACTCGAGTAGTTAGTTGATTTTGGGTTAGAATAACTCATCTAATGAAACATTTTGCACTAAACCTCTTAATTCAACCTTCAAGCCATAAATATCATGAGAAATGAGAAGGGAAAGAAATCTCGATTCTCAAGATATTTTCAGTTCATGTCTAAAGTATGTGGTTGAGATTTGTTCATGAAGCCGACCAAAACAAAAGAGAAATCTAGTATGTTATCAGAGGGTCAGAACGGCTAATCCTATATTCACTCAAAAACAAGCACGTCATCGGACTTAGCCTAAGCTACTTGATTATAGCTAGTTAAGAATATATCATCGTTAACTGAATCTCCTTCCTCTTTAAATCGGTCCTCTGTTTTATCATCTCTGTTTCGCTCCCAGAAGAAGAAGAAGAAACAGAGTGTTAAACATTTTTCTTCAACCCAGTCATGGCAATGTTCTTCTTCTTCTTCTTATCACATTTGTTCTTCTCCGGTAAGAATCTCCTATAATTTTGATTGAAAATCTCACAGATTCAACGACTGTATAAATGATTTTGTAATTTCTTCTATCTCAGGAGTTATGTCGAGGAGCTTCATTATAGCTAATAAATGCGAATACACAGTCTGGCCTGGAATTCTATCTAACGCCGGAGTTCCTCCCTTACCGAATACCAGCTTCGTCCTCCAGAAAGGCGAAACGCGTACGATCGACGTGCCGTCTTCATGGGGAGGTCGTTTCTGGGGAAGAACACTCTGCTCCACCGATTCCAACGGAAAATTCTCTTGCGTCACCGGAGATTGCGGCTCGGGAAAACTCGAATGCTCCGGAACCGGCGCTGCACCTCCGACGACTCTAGCCGAATTTACTCTCGATGGCTCCGACGGACTCGATTTCTACGACGTGAGCCTCGTCGACGGCTACAATGTCCAGATGCTTGTCGTCCCTCAAGGCGGCTCCGGCAAGAATTGCAGCAGCACCGGCTGCGACGTTGATTTAAACGATAAATGTCCGTCGGAGCTGAGGGTTAATAGCGTCGGTGGGAATCAGGCGGTTGCGATGGGGTGTAAAAGTGCATGCGAAGCGTTTCGGAAGCCAGAGTATTGCTGCAGCGGTGCGTTTGGGACGCCTGACACGTGTAAGCCGTCTTCGTACTCGCGGATTTTTAAGAGCGCGTGTCCACGCGCTTATAGCTACGCGTATGATGATAAGACGAGTACTTTCACGTGCGCTAGATCTCCTAACTACGTCATCACTTTCTGTCCTCCAAACACAAGGTGAGAATTACTTTCTGTACTAAAGATCAATGTCCTGTACTTTAATCTCCTAACTACGTCAACACAAGTTGAAAAGTAGTCATCTTGTGTTGCTTTCTAATCATCCTAGCATCATCCTAGCTGACTAGTTACGTTACGAATGATGAGCCGTTAGTATATTTTTTTGCTTGTTGTATAACCAAAGTCACGAGATACTCAACTGTTTTTGTTTACTTTTTTCATTTTCGAACGTTAGTCCTTTAAATGATTACCTTTTTACCATAAGCATTCAGCAATAGACATGGTTTGTGTCACGTTTATACCAGAAAGACACACATGGAGATATCATCCACTAATTCCTTCTCATTTTGCAGCCTAAAACCATTTGAGGAACAGAGCACAGAGACGACGACGATGACAACTCCGATCTCCGGCCGGACGTCGGCGTCGCCGATGGTCTACGAAGGTGTTCTGGACGAAAACAGTGGCTCCTCATCCACGTGTGACCTCTGCTCACATTTAATCGCAGTCGCTTTCTCGCTTGCTTTTTGTCGGATGTGGCGGTTTTAGTGCATGTATATGTAAATCGTATACAAAAATTACACAGGACTGATGATTAATATTTTGAGTTTTTGTTTGAAGTTTACAGAAAATGGAATGAAAGTGTGAAACAAAAAAAAACACTAGAAAGTAGAATCAATAGTAACATTGTGTCGTGGTATGGTTATATATGTAGAGAAAAAGAATTGGTCCATTCTGTTAGAAATTGATATTGTAGTGAACTGATGGGCCTATCTGATTTCTATTTCGAAAGGCCCACAAATATCTGTGAATTTTAGGTAAAAAATTAAACACAAAATATATTGTCAGAAGTGGGGTTTGAACCCACGCCCTCTTACGAGGACCAGAACTTGAGTCTGGCGCCTTAGACCACTCGGCCATCCTGACATCTTGTTTATAAGACCCCGAGATAATATATAACATAACAACAAACTAGCTATGACAATGGGCTTTGCATTTGTGATCCGTAGTACCAATACCATGAGTTAAAGTATTACATACGGGAGTTTCTTCTTTTTGGTCGCTAAATTGAGCTTATTTATGGAAATCAGCTTACGAAGAGGACAAAAGATGAAGAATAGACTTTAGTATATAAGGAATCCTCTGCAAATATTGGCTTTCTATAAGTAAAGTTAAATATATGAAAGTTTTGATAGCAATATCATATTAAAATGTATAAAATTATCCTAAAAAAGAGACCATGTTTCTACCCTTGTTCATTGTTACAACATCAAAAGACTTGAAGAGAAAAAGGAACCAAATTCAATTGCGCAAAACAAAGGCTGAAAAAGTCTAATGATGTTCTCAGGGAATGAGGAAGCTCAACTGCAGAGAACAAACCCGAGTAGATAACATTTTGCAGAAAACGAGCAAAGATCAAAGCCACAAAAGAGATGATAGACTACAATCTTGGTAAGGTTATATTCAACGGATTTTCTTCTTGGTCTTTGTCTCTACGTTATTGGCAGCTTCACAAATCTTATTCCAGCAACGGTAAGAAATGAGTAAAGGTATCAAGACCCACCATCCATTAGCAAAAATGTAGTAGGAGTAATAGTAAAAAGAGTTTGTTGCAAAGTTGTCTCCTTCCAAGAAGGCAGTAATGAAATAAACGAGACATCCATAGAGCTGGCCGAGCGAAACCGCAAGCTGAAGCACGTAGCTGTACGACTTCCCCTTAGCAATAGCATATCTTTTAACAAAAATTCAACTACTTTTAGTTAGTTTGAAGAAATGCTGATAAAAAATGACAAGATGTTTGCTTGAATAGAAAGTGAGAGACTTACACAGCTAGAAGGGAAGCAGGGCCTTCTATAACAGCAGTGATCCCTTCAACAGCTATAACTGCAGAGTCTCTCCCTGCGTATCTCGAATCACCTTTGCTGTATTCTTTCCCTGTAAAAACAAAAGGTATGAATAAGTCAATGTAGAAGAATTTGTCTAATTGGACAAGAACAAGACACTTACAGACTTCAGCAAGATAACAGGAAGTGTTGTCCTTGAAAAACTCAGGGGAGAAAACGAAATAGCCCTCCAAGATCATGTGTGTGAGACCAGTGAATGCCCACCAGCACATTAGCAATTTGTCAAGCTGCGCTTTCTTTCTCCCTACCACCAATCATAATCCGGTCATTTCTCAAGATTCAAAAGGTTTTATAGTACACTAGATTTACTCTGATCTGTTCAATTCACTTCGATGGAATATCTAGTTTTCGAGATGAATCAAAAATGAGGAAAACAATGCAGAGAAGGGAATTGTTGGATTACCGAACAGAAACCAGACGAAGGTGACGACGAAGAGGGAAGCAGCGAGGTAGACAGAGAGGATGTTAGACATGGACATGGAGATGGGTACGTATCCAGGTAGTTTCAGATCTCTGGGTACGTAAGGATGCGCCGCTTCCTCCATCTCTTTCAATTTGGGAGAGGTAGAACAAAACAGGTCTGAGAGTCCTTCCTGACTGAGTCGTCTTCCACTCCTTGAAAACATAAACATAACTCGTTTTATTTACTTCCGGATAAACAAGTTTGACCCTTTTTTTTTTGGTCAACAAACAAAGTTAGTATAAAGTTTTTTATTTTACTTTTAACTTACCTTCTGCAAGAGATATGATGAGATCATGATCATCAATAGGCATATTGAACCCAACAATTATTCGATACGGAAGATAAGGTGTTAGGAGTCGGACGATCGGGTGGGTGGGTGGGGACGGATTTGATCGTTTTCGAGTCCCCACATCTGCAAATGAAACGAGCTATTATTATTGGGCTTTTGCATCAAGCCCGCTATATATGTGCAACAACTACTACTACTTCTACCTCTTTCGATTCCTTCACAACTTTTTTTCCTGCGTCTTCTTTTATCTCCGACTCTCGCCGCCGGAAAAAGTAAGAACATCTCTACTCATCACCGTTCGAAAATTTGTCTCGTTAATCTCTCACTCACTCCCTACTCGGAAAATTTCTGTTATGTGCTCTTAAACTTTGTATTTGAGTAAGGCTTCGCCACATGTCAATAGTTTTGATTTTTAGTAAACTGTTTTCTAGTACTTGTTTGATTTTATGTATGTGTGTAGTTCTTAACTATATCTCACTTCTGCGATCTCAGTTTTATTATATTCAAGTTTTTTTGTAGGGTTTGATTGTGTTTCTGTAGACTCTATTTGAGTTTTTTTTTGTTATCTAAAGTTCCGAATTGCAGGTTGGTTAAATCTCTAGTTCGTGCTTAAAATTGTATCATAATCGTGCTCCTGTAGATTCCATTGTTACCCCCTTGAGTTCTGTTCCCATTAACTTTAGTTTCTGTCAGCGAATTGGAACATGTAGAGATGAGTGATGTTGCTTCTTTTACGTTTTTTTTTTTCTGTGAAAGGTTCAATAATGGACAAGTCTCGGGAAAGCGGTTTCTTGTTCTGTAATTTGTGTGGAACGATGCTCATCTTGAAATCAAGCAAATATGCAGAATGTCCACTTTGCAAAACAACACGAAATGCAAACGGTATATGCTTTTGAAGTTATAGTTAGACTGATATGCTTTCTATCAAATCCAACAGCTTTGCTTCTTGGGTTTGGGTTAATCTTATTGTGCTTTAAACTTCATTGTTTTCAGAAATCGTTGGCAAGCAAATAGCTTACACAGTTTCTGATGAGGTATGTTTTCTCCTTTATAGAGCATTGTGGATTCTTGTCTGGCTAGTTTTGCTGCATCATGTATTCTTATGTGTGTTCGAATTTGGTTTCTGTTCCACGGAGTAGCAAAGATGTTAAGATCTTGATTTCTTTCAGTCCATTGTTATGAGTTATTACTTACTAGACAGTAGACAGTGAACACAGACAACCCCGTCCATGCTATGTAGTTAATTTCAAACATGGAATTCTTGTAACAACAAAGCATCATGAGCTGTTTAAACCCATTTCTTGGGTGTGTTATCATTCTCTTTGGCTTTTTGTAGGATATCAGAAGAGAACTAGGTATATCTTTGTTTGGTGAAAAAACGCAGGAAGACGCTGAGCTCCCAAAGGTATGTGACAAAAACACAAGCAAAAACATATTACGTTTTTTCTCAGTTTGATTTTGATGATTCTCTTTGCAGATCAAAAAGGCGTGTGAGAAATGTCAGCACCCTGAGCTTGTCTACACAACCAGACAGGTAAGTCTCTGTTTCAAGTTCTCGTCTTCTCTTTCATGTCAAAGAATGTATTCATCTTGAGTTTCCTTATTTCTTGCAGACAAGATCAGCAGACGAAGGACAAACAACATATTATACTTGCCCCAATTGTGGACATAGATTCACAGAAGGTTGAGATTATTACATTCTCCAGTATGAGATTAGGTTCACCGAGAATACCAGTTTTGTTTCTTACAATTATGTCACGAACTTAATGTTCTCTGTCATCATCAAAACTTTTATGTATTGATTCTTACATTAATGTTACGAGCTTAATAGTCATTGTCATAATCAAAACCTTATGTATTGTTTATTGAACTTAAAATTAAGTCATCATCTGAAACTTTTTCTTATTAATATTGAGAATAATCTTAGAGAAAGAAACACCATAAAAGAAAATATATTCCGGCAAGGCTGATACTTTGTGCCAACAGAGCCATTGAAAAAGTTACGGCTTAGCAAACCACACAAAAAGGTGAGAGTTCTATCACTTAAAAAACAAGACAGACCCAAGCCCACAGGCTTACTTTATTTGTAGTATCGTCAACGTTAACGTAGCTGTAAAACTCGGCGGATGTTATCAGTGGCTACGTCAGTTTTGCCGGCAGCTTCTGCGTTGCAAGGAAGCTTCGGTTTGATTGAAAACCTAGGCATGGGCAAACTACACGGCGGAGGAGATAATAACATGATCGCTGGACCGGGATAACCATCAAATCCTTGCGGGAAGTCACGCAAGTGGTTGGACCGGACCGGAACCCAACCGGTGCGAGCCTGTCTCGGTACGGATTCAACGTACTCTACTTTCTTCTGCTGTGTTTCAGACTTTGATCTTGCCTGAGCGCAAGGGAGAGTAGAGTTGTTGACACGTGGTCGAGAGCTGTTGACGCGTTGCAGAGGGAGAGTAGAGCTGTTGACACGTGGAAGAGGGAGAAGAGGAGGCTGCGAGTAACCAGGCGGCGGCTGAAGATGCGCCGGTGAAGATCCCCAAGAAGACGTCGGATTGATCGGAAGAGCCAAACTTCCTCCAGATCTTGAAAGCGAACCACGAGAACTCCTTCTTATAGGGTTCTTGAATGGTCTCAAACCCGAAACTTGTTTGCCCGGCGAACGTTGCATAGTTATTGTCTCCATCGATAAAGTTTGAAAAATTACTTTGATACAATTTCAAGACAAGAGGGTGTTTTAAGAAGATATCGAACAATGAAAACAAGGGAAATTAGAGAAAGATAATTCTGTATATGCGTTTTAATGGCGACGATCTACCAAATATTACGATCGAAAGCCCTATAAGTTGATAAAATTTCAAAGTTTATAAAAAAGGAAAAACGAAGAGTTTCTAAAACATGTTTATAGTTAAATTTCTATTACAAGATCCGAAGGATCGTCTGATAAAATATAAACTCTCTCTAAATAACCCTAACCTCAAGTCAAGAGGATCTGAGGACAGATGTTCCGAGGCACTGGCACGCTGTTTCCTTTTATAAACGAAACCACCAATAATAATATCTATTTTTAATATGGAATTTTATTTTTCTAAGTATTTCTATTATTTGAGACTAAAGTGCCGTAGTATATTAATGTTAGCTTCAAGTTTACATTGCACTTGCGGAATATAGCACAAGTCCCGGGAAACACTGCAGGACGGTCACCGCCGATTCAACATGAACCGTTGGATCATAAAATAAGTATTACAATAGCCGTTGAGAGAATCTGAGCCGTCTAACATTGGACCATAGACGTCGGTATTCTCGGTGGCTTTCTTCTTTGATGACCTCATGTGGAGGGAAGGTATGGGCCCCTTTCAATTTTGTCACCGTAGATCTTGATTACGTGGCATCACACCAGCCATTCATCGTTGTCGTGAGGTTTTTCCAGACTAGGATTGGTCGGTCTTCATGCATCGTTTGCATGTGCCTGCCATAAAAATAATACCAAGGAGGAATATATCGAATAGTTATTTTATATGGTGGACATTATTATAGGGAAAGCATCGAGGATATCACTACGATTTTGTCTATTGCTTAAAGATCAAGGGTAATTGCATTCGGTATGCAAAGAAGTTGAAGAAATTAGGTGGGAGGAATAGTGATGCGCGTGAACCTCAATTACATGTGTTTCTTTACACATGTGCCCCTGCAAAGCTGAAAAACAATTACTCCAAGTCTACAACTAATAGGTGCTAGTAATTGTTATGTGTGTCAGAGTATCTAATGAGAGATTTGTCAAGTTTGAAATTTATAATTATTGTGTGGTGGGAAAAAATTAAGGAAAAAAAGTTTAGATTAATTGAAAAATCGTAAGGTCTCCCAACCCTCTACATATCTACCCCTTTCACCTCATAAATTCCTCCATTAGAACCCCATCATCTCTTACCCTTCTCTGTAGAAGCAAATTTGATAAATATGAGTTCAAGTTTTTCGTCGGTGAGTTATAAACCATATCCCTAAATCCTATCAATTTTAGTATATTTTCATAGCTTTAAAGCAAATTTATGTTTTCTTGCAACTGTTTTGTAGGAGATTTTGTAGGAGATGAAGCTACCTAATTGATTCATTGCTGCCGATGAAGAATCGTGGGGAAAAAAGGTCAACGTGTACCAAAAAAACTGAAATAATCAAAGTTCTTGCGAAAACTCTTGAAGATGAAGAAATGGTTCCATGCCTGCGTCCGTTTGGTGTGTCTTGAGCTAGATCCTTTTAAAGTTTTTCTTTCTTTATGTTTAAATCAGTTAGCATCGAACGGTTAATTGTTACCGGTGCATTGTATAAATCTGATGTTTATATTTGTTTCATTTGCCCATTCATACTTTTTTGTTCTCTAACGAGTTAGCACTTATTTACTTCTTAGCTTCATGATATCGATGTTATCGGCTAATGTACATTAACATCATATATCAAAAAAAAATTAGGTTTTTCTCTTAACGGATATTCTCGTTATCCGTTACAATTAGGTTGCGTAACGATGTTATCGATAACAACTAAGAGGAAAATAAGTGCTAACTTAAGCACTTATAATATGACCATGCAATACAATATCATATGACCATTCAAAACAATAAAAGAAGACATTGTAACTCATTGCACTTACAATGCATAAATCAAACTAAATGGTGTAATGCTAATTATGAAATAAAAGATAAATTATCATATTGCATGGTCATATTATAAGTGCAATTAGTTAGCACTTAGCTTCATACTATTGAGGTTATCGGCTAATATCAATTAACATATTATAAGTACAATTAGTTAACACTTAGCTTCATATTATTGATGTTATCGGTTAATGTCCACTAACATGCTTACTTATTCTATTTTATTGGACAAGCTAATAATGCAGTTGCATCGGCCAAATGCCTTTTTCCTAGTCTTCAAAATATTAAGGTCCCATCAAAATGTCGTTAACATCTACAGCAAAACAAAAACATTGTTATTTTCATCTATCTAAGATTATACGCTAACAAGTACAAGTGCTTTATTCAAACTATTTATAATAACAATTCGTTGGTTTTGTGATATGACTCTTGCCTTTTTGTGACATCTTACAATAACAATAAAGGCTCTGAATGGTGACCTCTTACCGCTGCGGTAGGAGGTTTACCGCTTTGATGGTCACCAATCATCAAAGCGTTAGCAAAAATAATATTAATTTTTTTTTCTCTCAGCTTTTTTCATACAATTTTTTTCAACCGCTTGTTCTTACCGCTTTGCACTATTCCCTAACCGCTTACCACTTTCGCTTACCGCTAATCTTACCGTTCCGCTTTTGTTTACCAATCGAACTCAAAATCTAACTTATATTATCACTACATTAAATTCTTCTGACACACGCGCCTTCTCTCTTGGTATAGGGTTATTTTTGTCAAAAAAATGTTGAGTTTCTAATTATTCAATCTTCACCACCAGAATCTTAATTAAAACATTAACTGTGTATATTGATTTATATCACCCAAAGATCAATTTGAAAACAATGATCAATTATTATAATCTTTAATTGAAATGCAATGATAGGGTATAAATATATAATGTTACCATTTGAACGATTAAGAACTAGCTAGAAACCTAATATTCTATTTAATAAAACTAAGTATACTACAAACCAAAACATTGTCATTTTCTTAATGCTTCTTAGCGATTGAGCCAATCGGCATTGCCTAATCTTTAATGGGTGAGGTGTCTAAATAACCAATTGAATTAACCGCAGGTAGAACCGTGGCCATCAAAATACTACTTTGGATAATATGTATATATCGAATACTGTATTTATGTGTGTATATATATATAGATTATACGGAGGGTGGTTGCTCGAGTGTCTGTAGGATTATTCTATACAGTTTGGATGATGACAGCTTTTCTTTTTTACTTGTTTTGGGATGATCATGGTTAGGTGTGGTTACTCTTTTCTTTTCATCCTTTCGTCTTATATATAATATTTAATACATTGCAGGGTGTTTGGTAGAACTTTGGTTCTGTTTGTTGACTTCCATTTTTTCAACCAAAGAAATCAAAATTTAACTCAAATTGCACGCACTTAAGTCCAACATATATAAGCCGTTTTCATGCATATATAATATATATATATATATATATATATATATATATATATATATATATATATATATTTATATAATTAATCTAAAATCAAGACCCTGACCCAGCGTAAGAGCAGGTACAACGGAGTAACATAGCACGGTTTCTTAAAAAAAAAAATGTGTGGACCTCACATCAACAGTTAACATACGGGTCCTAAAAATCTCTAGTTAAGAACCCGTATCTTTCCTGTAGCACTGACGTGGCGCTACAGGATTGGTCCTTTTTTGATTTTTTTTTTTGTCTGTTAAAAAAAAATATATATATTAATTTTTTTTTTTAAGAAACTATGCAGAGTAACGCCGTTGTAACTGGTCTAATGAATAAGCAGCTCTCATATTATTAAATAGAGTATATACTATTTCCAAGAGAGATATGAACAAAAATAAAGAAAAGAAGAGAGGTTGAACCATTGATCCCAAGTTCTATTTTTCTACAGAAAGATATTTACACATCGCACATATATTATCAATGGTTGGATCCCATTTGTAAGAAGATATTAGGTTTAAAAACTCATAATTTCCATGTTAAAAGAACAAACAAAATCAAAAGTCCGAGTTTATAGTACTTTTTGAACTTTGTTTACATTTTTTAACCATAGTATAAATAGTCTATCATTGTTTTTATCATCGTTTTTATCAAGCTATACTATATATTCTGATATTATTCTTATATTTATCCAGTTATCATTTTCTTGCTCCCTTATTCGATTGTTCTTTTAACTTGTTTGTTAATTAAAGCTCCGAGGAATTTTAAAGCAAGGGCCGGCCGGCTCATCTCTACTTTGGGATAATAAAATCTCAGATGCAAACTTTTCGCTCTCAAAGAAAAGTCTCGTAATTAACCCTTGTTACAAGTCCAACCGTTAAAAAAAGTTATATTATATAATAATATTATTCGCTAAATATATATATATATATATATATATATATATATATATATATTCCTCACCCCCATTCTTCACACACAAACAAAAGTTGAAGAATTTCCTCACACTTACATATAGACATAGTTGATACTTGATAGCTAGGGTTTAATTATGTGGAGTTACCACGAGGGTGAATTGCTACTTTTGGAGTCGCTTTTAGCGGATAACGTGTTCCACTATGATTATTATTACTTTGTGCACCGACCATATCTAAATCCACGTACTTCACTTTGTATACTCCAATACCCTATTTTTCTTTTTAGATCTGCTTTTCTTCATGATCATTCGCATTAACAAATAACCTATATTTTTAGTCGGATGTCCCGGAAGGAACTTCAATGATATATATACTAATACTATATTTTGTAATATATATGCAGTACACGTCCACTATTTTTGTATGTCCTAAGTAAATCTAAAAAACTCTTTTCATATATTTTGTCTAAAATTAAAATATATATTATAAAAATATTTTAGAAATGTCATTCTATATTTTTTTACACATATATTAATAAAAATATATATAAACAATGTTATTTTCAATCGGATGCATTAAGTTGTCGTTTACCTAGCTTATGCTCGAAACTGGTGGAGTCATTTTCTTTTGAATTTCGATCAAGTTCCTTAATTAACCCCCCCCCCCCCCCCCCCCCCCCCCATAAGATCATTATGTATGTGATTTTACTTATAAACAATCAAAGATATGGTTTTGTAATCGAACATATATATATAAATGGATGTAACCTAAACTCACAGCTAGGATTTGACAATAATATATATGGTGTATCGATGTGAGACATTTGATCAACAGCGAAGCAAGTAACATTATCCCTTAAATTTCGGACCTGTGGATCAAATTTCTATGGACATAAATCATATAAGCAGTGGAGTAACAAATTAACACTAGTTTAAATTGCTGACCTATAAGCAGTGCCGTGCCTACAGTTTTGGGGGCTTAAGGCTAACTTTAAAGTTTATGAACTCTATAAGAACAAAATTAGAAATTACAAATACAGTATATATATGTTCACAATAAACAAAATTCCAAAAAGAAAGCCCAAACACAACAAAAATAGAGAGAAGTATAGATATGTGAAATCAAACTCTTATGTATAAAATATCTCTGCAAACACTTCTAACACTCCATGGACTAGTGATTTTTTAGTGTGGCCCTAAAAATTTAATGAAAAACTGGTAAGCACTGCTGCTTATAAGAAAACGGATTTTTAAAATAAATTGGCTATATGTTGATTCTAGATATAACACATATCGATTATTAAACTGTAAATACTTAATATATGATGCAGTGGCGGATGTAGGTTGGGGGTAGAGGGGGCAGCTGCCCCCCATAAAATAATTATATTTAGTGTAAATTATAGAGGCAAGTAAATATTGCCCCCATTCAATATAATTTTTATGCCCCCATTGATTTGTTTTTTGCTTATTAATTTATTTATGTGAACCAATCTAATATTTTGAAAGAAAATTGTGTAAATAAAAAGAGTATAATCACAATTCCTGTGATTATGTCTTCTATTAATGTCTCAATATTATGTAATTATTTTAGTTACTATCTTTCCCATATATATATATATATATAAAATTATAAGATTGAATACAATTCTTTGTACTAAGATCTTCTCAATATATTTACACTGTTTTCTAAAATTAGTCAAATCTGCATATAGTAAACTCAAAAAATAGATTTTAAACATTTAAAAGCTTTATTTCATTTGCTTACGTGCCTACAATGCTTAATTGATTACATTAATCAATCATTTACGTATGAATTATTTTCATTAACTTTATTTAATATTATGAGTTAGTTTCTTAGTGATCAAATCGGTTGCAATATATATCACACTCGCTTGCAATAATTTTTAATAAGTTAATATATAAATCATAAAAATATTAGGAAATTTTTTTATTATCAAACAACATATATATATATATATATATATATTTAAAAAAAAATTTGCCCCCGGTAAAAATCATTTCTGGTTCCGCCACTGATATGATGCATAACAAAAGTAGCTCGGTTTATGACGCATCTAAATGTTTCTTATAAAAGAGAGATTCTGGAGTAAATCTCATATGATACATCTTGGTCGTTACGTCAAATACCAAAATAACATTTTCTAGGATCCATTTAATTTAGATGAGATGATAAGAGTTTATAATGGGAATGCTTTCCCATCAGTGGGCTTCTGTTCTTCGTCCTTCCGGGGCATACATATCTCAAGAAGTAATTGTACCCAGTATATGTTATTTGTAAAGTAATAACAAACTTGTATTTTTTTATTTTTTTTTGCAATTTTGTATCTTTTTTTGTCTTTCTAATGAGTTAAAATGATTAATTTATCCTTCAAGTTTTATTAAATTTACCATTCTAATTAGTTAGTTCAGTTAACTATTTAACCTTATTAGTTACATATTTTTTAATATTTAGTTTGTTTGCAACTAATTATGTCTGAAGAAAATTTATTAATACAAATTGTAGTAAATGAATATATTTTGGATCTTTTAGAATTCGTGATATACTTGCTCGAAACTTATGGATACCGAAGATTATCCAGGCGAAAATATGAATTGTGTGGTAGTTTGTGGCTCTTGGCTTGTCACCGGCGACGGGGCCTGGAGATTCATCATAGACATCGAAAGGGTTTCTCGGGTCGTCCCCATGAAGTTGTGCATGAAGATGAAAGAGCTCGTCGTCCTTGTGATGAAAAAGTTTGGTTTGGAAGGTGCTTTGAAGCCAAAGCTCAGTTACTCGCCTGCTCTTACCTTGTCCTCTGCTTGCAATGACAGCTCGCCGCCTATCATGGTAACAACAGATTTCGGGCTATCCAGTTTCCTGGATATTCTATCATCTAATCGCTCAATGAAGCTATTCTTGTCCCTGTGGAAGATAGTTAGGAAAGAAGGCGGTTCTGCAAAGAAAAAGGCTTCTAAGATAGCTCACTGAGGGAGTTTCATGACGCTTGTGAAACTATTTTGTGATACAACTCCGTCCGGTAGCAGAGACTCTCCGGTGTTTCATACTGGTTCACCTCTAGGCAAACGCTCTGATGGATTGATTGTAAGGCCATTGGTTAAACAAGAATTTGTCGATGCAGTTTCAGACCAGCGTTCGCCGTCAATAACTTATACCAACTACCCTCGAAACCATTTATCAATCGAATGTGGTATGTTACTCAGTCTCTCGTTGTTTTCCAATAACTTAGATCCCAAAAAAACTCCAATTAACCAACATTTATTTCTTCTGTTTTAGACTATCCATCCAACGCTAATTTAACGGACAGTAGGGACGAACATTTTCCAAACAACAAGCCACCATTCAGTTTTGAATTATTAGACAGAGCTAGTAAAGAAGATGACTTCACCAACGAAAATATAATAAGAAAAGTGATTCCAAACAATCCACCAAGCGACAATTTAGTAGATATAGAAGTTAATTACGTCTCTGGTGACATGTCTCAATCCAGGTCCGTTTTACAAGATAAGTCTAGCAAAGAGAAGCTCATCAGTGACTCCAGGAGAAATAAAATAAAGCTCCCCAACCCACCATTCCCCACTACATTGGTGGAAAGTTCTGTTGAGCACGTTCCAGACAAGAGGGCCCCCTTCAGTTTCGATTTGCTAGATAGCCAATAGGATGTATCCACGAATACCGAGACCGTTAATCACCCGGTGTCTGACCATCCATATTATAATGCTGATATGGCAGTAGGAGGTGAAGAAGAAAATTGCACGCCAGATGATGATGAGAATGGGACGTCAGACGAGGTACCCGTGGATGTTGGCAATGTGGATCGTGAGTTTTGGTCCAACCTCATCGATGATGAATATGGAGGCTCCGACGCAGTGGATGAGATGTATGAAATCCCCCTTGAAGTAGGTAATAGATCCAAATGCAAGACTAGTGAGTCTTGTCCTGCACAGCAAGAATACGTGTACAGGTGGAGCAATACTGAATCTGGTGGCAACTCAGGCCCTAGCGACGAGGAACAAGCTGATATCCCGCCAATGGTGGATGACAACAATTATCAACGAGATCCTGTCCCTAACTTAGATTTAGACTCAATGGGTGATGATCTGTACAAGGGTAAACTTTTCAAGAGCAAAGACGATTGTTTGGTATGGTTAGCAATCCATGCGATAAAGAACAAGTTTCATTACATAAAACTTGTGTCCACTCTTCACAAAGTTGTTATCCATTGCCCAGATAAGACTTGCAAGTGGCGTCTTATGGTTCATGAGACGAAGGACACTGGATATTGGGAGGTACGCAAGGCAGAGTTACATCACTCTTGTTGTACTGATACTAAGAATAGGTACATGAAACTTGGGACGACAAAGGTCATTGCCACTGCTTTCAAAGATAAATATTCAGACCCCGCATCTGGTCTGAAACCAACTGGCCTTAGAGCATTATTGATGAAGGAGCTACGTATTGATACACCGTATAACAAGTGTTGGCGTGCACGGTCGAAGGCACTCACGATGCTACGAGGTACATATGATGGATCTTATAGGAAGCTGCCAGAGTTTTTGCATATGCTAAAACTCGCTAACCCTGGTACGATTGCTGATCTCAAGACCGAGGTAGACGCATTAGGCTGTAAGCGGTTTCTATATCTGTTCCTAGCATTTGGCGCATCCGTAAAAGGTTTTGCGAAGCTGCGCAGAATGATTATTGTGGATGTTACACATTTGAGCGGTAGATACGGTGGAGTTCTGCTAACTGTAAGTGGACATGATGCTAATTTACAAGTATTTCCACTTGCGTTATGTATCGTGGACAAAGAGAATGAAGCGTCTAGGACATATTTATTTTTCAAACTTGAAAAGATTATTGCTGACAGCCCCACATTGACTTTCATATCGGACAAATGCCAGTCAATATACAAAGCAAAGGGTAGGATTTTCCCGCGAGCTCACCATGGAGCATGTCTTGAGCACGTCCATAGAAATGTTAAAGCCAGGTTTAAATCCGCAGGGCTTTCACAACTGGTCAAGTTGGCCGGGAATGCATACAGGATTGGTGCCTACCGTGAAACATACAATCGTATACGTAACAACAATGCATAATGCGCTAAGTATCTTGACAATATAGGCGTTGGACACTGAACCAGAGCATATTTCAAAGGAGAACGTTACAATCTTATGACAAGCAATATAGCCGAGACATTTAATAATGCGTTACATGATGGTAGGATCGAACCCATTGTAGATCTTGTCTCTTGTATACGGTCTATGTTGACTACGTGGTTCAGTTGTAGACGTAAGAAATCAGCGGCACACAAGCATGATGTTTCCATCGAGGTTGCTAAGCTAATTGATGAACATATGCAGTCAGTCCACGGTTCTAAGATAGCTAGTGTTTCTTTCTGGAATTTCGAAATTGTCGGCCAGTTTGGGGGGGGGGGGAGTCGATTCATTTTCTTCTGGATGACAAGCGATGCACATGCAAGTTATTTGACAATCTTAAAATCCCATGTGGACACGCGTTAATTGCCGCGGACAGTCAAGACGTACCATACGCCTCTCTATGCGTCCATCCATCGACGAATACCATGCAAAATCCTTATCTTTTGATGTGTATTTACATGTACTCTTATAAATTTTCTATATTCTATCTTTGCAATATTGTTTTCAAAAGGAGAAGACCCCTCGATCAAGCCCTAACAGATGTTAAAAATACGGAGGAGTCAATCACAACCGTGCTACTTGCAAAACCTGATAACAATCTGTTTGAATTTCCCTTTTTGTTTATAACGAGCCATGTTTTTTGTTTAATGAAGAGTGGATGGTCCCTTTTATTGTTTAACTGTCCATCCTTTTTGATGGATACCTGTTGCATTACTTCGTTTTTGATTTGGCTTGATGTTGACCATTTGGAAAACTATTAATGTGGTTTTAGTGTTTCCCCATAAAGCTGCTATTACTCGCTTTACTTAGCAGCCGTCCAAAACTTTTTCGTTTGTACCAAACTCTAAGGATAGTAAACAGAGTTTCAAATCAACTACATTTACCTTTAGCTACGAACTACTTTCAACGAGTCTTAAAACGCTACGGATTTCCTTCAAACTATCCATTTAACCTACCTTTTGTGGATCGTTTTTATTTCATTTCCGTAGCTAGATCATTATATTCCTATATATTGAACATGTTAGAAAATATAGACCTCCTACCACACAAGTCATATCACTCAGAACAGAAGACCAACAACGTTTTACAAAATGAGTTTCGCATCTGTCTCTACTGTTCCCAACTCTGATTAACCATTACCCTATAGATCGTTAGGCATCGCAGCCCCAACTATGTGTTTGTGTGGGGAACACATTGAAGTAGGATATGGTAGAACTCGTGCTAACCTTCATCGGAGGTGGTTCAAATGTCCACAAGCTATCCGGGTTAGATTAAATATGATTCCTCTTCCATTCTACTATTTTTTCAGACTTGCTTTAAAAAACACTTTGTTTTTAAAAAACAGTTCCCAAGTGAAGGTCACATTCGCGAGTGGGTTGACGACGCAATTATGAAAGAAGTTGACAGGGTTTCAAAGGATGTCAAGAAAATGCAACATGACGTTAAGGTTTTAGAAAATTGGTCAAACCAAGTTCGAGACGAATTAGCGTTCAAAATGGCTAGAAAGATCTCCGTTGAGGTCGCAAGGAACAACAACTCTCTTTCTACAAAGAGGCATGTGCATGAAAAGATGAACAAGTTGCAAATTATCTGGGTTGCAGCA
The DNA here is from genome assembly GCA_030180135.1 of Orychophragmus violaceus. Taxonomy (NCBI): domain Eukaryota; kingdom Viridiplantae; phylum Streptophyta; class Magnoliopsida; order Brassicales; family Brassicaceae; genus Orychophragmus; species Orychophragmus violaceus. The sequence goes on from CM058230.1 coordinate 10,132,489, forward strand.
ATGTCTCTTTGTGCAGCCGCTTGGACTTTTGGCCAGTTAAAGAAACACATATATCATGTGTGATTGTAGTGCTGATAACAGAGATTTACTAATCTCTAAGGGTATCAATTCCCATGCTTATCGCGTAGCAATGAGAGATCAATCCATTTTTGGGACCGGACTAGACCAAAGTGAATACACCAAACCAAATTAGCCAAGTTAACCAATTTCAAGATTTAAAATCTAAGATTCTAAGAGTTCTAATGACAATAGCAAAGACTAAACAATCAATCAAGCGAGAAGTCACAAAGCAAGGTAAAACAAAGATAATCAAGATTTGAAGACAAGGGTCATGAGCAAGGTCAATGGATTAGAAGATTCGGGACGATCTCGGGATGCTAATCAAGCTACAAGCAAGCTAACCTCCTAGCAAGAACACAATAAGCCAATTAGCCTAATCTCTTAGAGCTAATCTCTTCACTTAATCCTAATTCAAGAACAAACTCTCATTTGTGAATTAAGGTCAAGCAAGCATTCAATCAAGTTCTAGATAGCTAATAATCACTCTAGGCATTCATTCTCATGAGCTAGAATGTGAAAATCCTATCTAAGCCATAACTGGAATTTCATCGAACACTTGGTGATCATGAAATCCTAAACATCCTAATTTGACTTGATCAAGGTCAAATAGGCATTAAGCACACATAGATAGAAGAGATTTAAGAAGGATTAAACACTAGACACCCCTTAATCATCCCTAATCACACTAATCCTACCTAACCCATAAACCCTATGAGGAACTACTCATTAATCATCATTTGATCCACAAAATCTAAAGAGATAGTGTAAATCATTGAGGATTAGAGAAAGGTGAAAGATTTAAACAAGAAATCTCAAAAGAAGTACTTGGATTAAGAAAAGATTCAACTTGTTCTTACAAAAGGTTTTGAAATCAAAAACAAGCTTAAGAGACAACAAAAACCAGGTTTTTGCCTTAAATAGTAAATGGGGTGCGAACCGGGTCAACCCGGAACAAACCGGGTATTGACCCGGATCCAATCTGAAAATTAGGGAACCGTATCGGTTTGATGACCGATATCAAGGCCGAAATTGATTCTTCTGGGTTTCTGTATCGGCTTGGTTGGCCGATATCCAAGCCGATATGGACTCTCGGTTTTTCTGCCCATGATGCGTATCGGCCTGCTTGTCCGATATCCATACCGATATTGGTCCTGGTCGAAAGTGCGTATCGGCATGCTTGTCCGATATCCAGGCCGGTACAAAGTCTCGGATTAAATTCTGCACTTGAATATCGGTCGGACAGGCCGAAATGGAAACCGATATGCTCTGGCGAAGGTCTGTATCGGCCTATCTGCCCGAAACCGAGGCCGATATTGCTCCATTTTGCTTCTCCTTGGTCCTTTGAGCTCTAGACTCCTCTCCCATGCTCACCTTAGCTCCATGCATTCCAAATCACCTGTAAAACACAAAGGAAACACTCCAAATGCAACAACCTAACCTAGAATGATACTAAACTCTAGATGCAATGCATAGAAACAACAAAAGAGAAACAAAGAAAGGAAAAGAAAGCAAAACAAGAACAAACTACTAACCAAAATGCATGAAATTATAGACATATCAATTCCCCCAAACTTGAATCTTGCTTGTCCACAAGCAAGCATAATACATTCAAAGAAGTTGGGAGAAAGGTTTGAAGGTGGGAACTCATATCCAAAGGTTCAATCAAGCTTCAACAAGTTCCAAGTCTATACAACCAAAGTGCAACCGAGAAAAGCCTACTCCAAGGATTTAGCCATACTCATCAAAGCAAAACTTCTAGCTTAACCTTCAACCTACACAAGCATTCAAATCCACTAGCTCCTTGACATTCATTAGATTTTTCAAGTGAATCCTTATTCAAAGCGAAGTGATCAAACTCATTTGGTTTAAGGGTCAAGGTCTTGAGACAAAGATGGTCTCAACTGAAAGAAAGGCTACTCCATAATCATTTAGGTTCTCTCGGAGGAAATATGAACAAGCTATAGTAAAATGCTAAGAGTTAGAGGCAATTGGTGCATACTAGGATAGATTCCCATCTACCCATACCCCAAGAACTTCAACTCCTAGTCTAAACCCTCCTAAATGAGTTCTACCCTTTTTCAAGGCTTTTTGATGCCTTTTCATTCTTTCACAATACAAAACTTTCCCAAGAAACCCCCAAGGATCATTGAGACATTTGAAAACTTTGGTAACTTCAATCTTTTCAACTTAGCTCAAAACTCTTCTTCCTTTTCTTTGATCTCTTCTTTCACAGACTTTCTTTTCTTTTTGATGAGCCAATTGGCTTCTTTTCACTTCAAAACTTTGAGACCTTTTTATTCTTTTTCAAAACACTTAAGAGCTTTTCATTCTTTGTTACCAAACAACTTTTGATCCCATTCAACCACTTCTTCCTTTTCTTTTTACCCTCATTCCTCATTCCCAAATCTTCCAAGGAACCCCCAAACTTAGACTCTAGCCTATTGCAAAGCCAAAGATGAAGAGTTTGCATCTAAAATGAGAATTTTCTCCTAGTCGCCTCATACTCAACACTTTTTACCTAGCTTGTTCCAAATAGGCCTACCACTCAAGATAGTGTTTGGGGCTTGAAATAAGGGTGGTGAAAGGTGTGGAAATCTATTAGAGCAAGTAGAGAGAGGTAGAAGGATAAGCTTGCTCCAATATTCTATGGTACCCATGAGTTATCACACAAAGCAAGAACAAGGATAATTAGATGATTAAATTATGGTTCTCACTTAGGTGGAGCTAGCTTCAAATCACAACAAGTTTCGGAATCAAATCAAGTTTCAAAGTAAGCTGTCCAAGCATGGTTCGTTCTAGCTTTCAATGCAAATCTCGAGTTACAACTTTAGTGTGGTCTATCTAGCCTAAAGCTAGCATGTGAAACGAGTTTGACCCAATTGAACCTTACAAGGAAAATCAATCATTGTTCCCAATGCATGCATCCTATACTACTAACTAGACTCGATCCTACATGCTTCTTTCAATTGGGTAGTATAAAATTTCGAAAAATTTTCACAAAAAGAAGCATGTAGGATCGAGTCCAGCGACCGAGTATCTGCCACCTTCTAACTCAACCTGCTCAACCATGTCATCTGCCTCAGCTATCACCTCCTCAGTGGCTGCCCGGATCTCTTCATCTACACCAACCGGAGCCTCTCTGGACGTGGAAGGCTGTCCCGCAGCACTTGTCTTGTCCTTCTTCCCCACGATCATCTTAAGGACCTTGGTCACCTTCTTTAAACAGGAAGCCATCTTCTTGATGTTCCTCCCGTGCCATTTACTCTGCTTCTGAAGGTACTGGTTCTGGTCCCTGAGCGCGCACATCGTCTTGTTCGCGATTGGCTCATCAATGGGCTCAATCAGATATCTGTCCAACCCATACACCCCAGCAGGTGCGTCGGGAGAAGCTGAACTGGCTGCGGTTGGTCCCTTTGGTACATAAGGCTCAAACTGATGTGCCGGTCCCGGCATGAACTGGATGTTATCCCTGTTGGTGAAGCTGGTAATCTCGGGGTTTGGGAGTAGAAACTTCTCCTCATACTCCGCATCGGAACAAATCCTGTAAAGGTGACGTCCCGGAGGTGATTTGGAACCAAGGTAATGAGTCCTAATCAACTGTGGCACATCCAACCATGCCACCGGTGTAGGCTGACCAAATGTCTTGTCCTTCAGACTGCCCTCAAGCTTTACCTTCTTCGCGCTGAGGATGGGTGTGATCAACCCGCCCATGGTAAACTTGGGCTCTGCATCCTTATTAGAAGTCCCCCAATCCCGGTGAATGGCAAACTGCTCGGCCAGAATCGAAGTGTAGCTCGGAAGGCGCTCCACTGGTGGCATTGGCCTACCGCTATGAAAGGTGAGCAAGAGAGGCTGTAACCCGATGTAGAGAAGCTTCATTTCCATATCTGTGACCTGGTTAGCTTCCTTCCTGGCAAACAGGGTGTGAGCCAGTGCCTTGTGTACGTATCTAATGGCCGGATGCCGGAGCCGTGCAGCCTTCATACCCCCTGCCTTGTAAGGCCCAGCTGCTATCATAAACCACAGATCCCGAAGATCGTCCTTGTCAATGGGGATGAAAGTGCCTAACATGGCACCAGTCTCCTGAAACCCGAAGATGGAAGCAATTTCCTCAAAGGTCACAGTAATCCTCTTCCTGCCACCCATGAAGCTTATCTCACCCCTGCTTACCTCCCCTCTCTGTGCTGCTTTCCTCATAACAACTGTTATCTTCATGGTGGAAAGGAACTGGCAGGCAGAGCTTTGGTATCCAGCGCTGGAGACTGTGAAGAAGGTCTTAAGCCCCATGTTCTCCACAATCTGATCGTAATCATTCAGCAATCCCAGGGCCGTGAGGGTGGGGATGTGAGGGTACCGCGTTGGCGCGAATGTGATAACCTCCAGCTTTTCACAGATTTCAGCCGGGGTGAACTTCAGTGGAGTCGCTTCAACCACTCTCTCTTTACCCGCAGGTGCTTCCTCAGCAGCAATTCCTTTTCCTTTATCTTGTGTGGAAGTCCCCACATCTTGTTCAGAAGCCTTTGCTGTTGGTTTGGGGGTGGCTCGCTTCCTGCCCATTGTCCTACAAAACAACAAAGCTTAAATGTGCCTTAGTAATAAGCTCAACTCTCCATCACACATATCTCATTAAGCAAAGTTGTATATTGACAATGCAAATGTTCATACGAGCACCATAAGTCCACCATTAAGCACAAGCACAAGCTATAAGGCATCAATCTCAACTCCAAATTCAAGCATTTTGGTTAACTAGCTCATGAACATAGTGAATGGAAATTTCGAAAGCAAATAAGCTAGCAACCTCATGAACAAGATTCATTCCAACTTCCAAGCTCATAATCAAACAAGCATCAAGCTTCAATTCAACTCAAGAATCATTTTCACTTTTAAAGACACTCTTTTAAGCAATTTCAAAAATTTTGTGAAACCAAACTCAATAGAATCAAGTAGTCTCACACATACAAGCTATAAACAACCAATTGCATCTTTAGAAACAATCAATTCTAGATTACCCCAAAATTTTCGAAATTCAAGTTTCCTCAAGAACCCTAATTCCCAAAATTCAAATTCAAGTAATCCTAGGGCAAAATTGAGTTGGGTAATCATCTAGAAGCATCCTAGCAAGTGTTTCTAACCATAATCATCAAACAAAAGGCTACAATTTCGAGTTCTAAAAATCTGAAAATTTTCTTATTCAAACCCGAAATTGAGAGAGAATGAGGATTATACCTTGCTTGTTGATGGAAGATGATAGAAGAGAGAGTCTGTGAATGAAAAGCTTGGAAAATAGTGAATTTAGCAACCAAAATCGTCCAAATCCGATGGGAATTGAGAGAGAAAAGAGATTTTGAAATGCTCTTGTGAAATGTTCTTCAAAAATGCAAAGGAGGAAGAAATGGCTAGGAAATGTCGATGGGGAGGAGAAAACAAGGTGAAATTCGGACCAAACCGGTTTAGCACGGTTCATTAAATCAATTTCTGGTTAAAATCCGGTTTTGTTTCGGTTTAGGACTTACCTGGCGAGAGGGCATATCGGCTTGACTGCCCGATATTGAAGCCGATATGCCTTGGTCGAGAAGCAATATCGGTCTGCTTGGCCGATATCCAGACCGGTACAAACTCTCGGATTAATTTCCGAGACACCATATCGGCCTGGCCAACCGATATGGTGACCGATATCATTGGCCTTCGAAACTTCGTATCGGCCAAGCAGGCCGATATTGAGGCCGATATGCTCTTGCTGGGAAACTGTATCGGCTTCCCTGCCCGATATCGAAGCCGGTACAGACTCTCGGATTATTTTTCGGACTTCTGTATCGGCCTGGAAGCCGATACGTAGGCCGATATTGGCCCAGAAATCCATTCTCTCCATTCCCATTGCCTTTGCTTAACCCCAATGAGTCCATCACTCATCCAAAAGACCAAAACCTGATGAAAACTCAAACAAAAGATCAAAAATAACAAGAAAAGCATCATATGTACAAGGATAAACATGGGAATGTCTCCCAAGTGCGCTTTTGTTTAAATTCGGTAAGCTCGACTTTTCAAACCGGGCTTTTAGGCGGTTGGAGGGCTAGAGAGTGGAACCGAGGTCCCTTCCTCTATAGCCTCTGAAGCGGAGTAATGCTTGAGGCGTTGACCATTGACGGTGAATTCTTCTTCTGACTTTCCCCAAAGGACAACTGCTCCATAAGGCCTTACCTCCTTTACCTTGAAAGGTCCCGACCATCGAGACTTGAGCTTCCCGGGAAACAGCTTCAACCGGGAGTTAAACAGAAGCACAAGATCACCTTCTTTGAACTCTCTCTTCAGTATCAGCTTGTCATGGAAGAGCTTGGTTCTTTCTTTGTAGATCTTTGAGCTTTCAAAAGCCTCAAGTCTTATCTCATCCAATTCATTAAGCTGAATCAATCTCTTCTCAGTTGCGGTTTTGATGTCAAAGTTCAGCAACTTGACAGCCCACATAGCTTTATACTCAACCTCAACTGGTAGATGGCAAGACTTCCCATACAGCATATTGAAAGGAGTGGTTCCAAGGGGAGTTTTGAATGCTGTTCTATAAGCCCACAAAGCATCATCAAGCTTCTTGGACCAATCTTTCCTTGAAGCTCCAACAGTCTTCTCTAAGATAGCCTTGATTTGCCGGTTGGACACTTCAACTTGTCCACTTGTTTGAGGGTGATATGGAGTTGCTACCTTGTGCTTAACTCCATACTTCTTCAAGAGGCCTTCAAACAACTTGTTGATGAAGTGAGATCCCCCATCACTAATCACCACTCTTGGGATCCCAAATATTGGAAATATTATGCTCTTGAAGAGTTTGATAACAACCTTAGAGTCATTGGTGGGGCTTGCCACTGCTTCAACCCATTTCGATACATAATCTACAGCAACCAAGATATAGTTGTTCCCATAAGAGGATGGAAATGGCCCCATGAAGTCTATTCCCCATACATCAAACACTTCCACTTCTAGTATTGGGTTTTGAGGCATTTCATTCCTCTTGCTAATGTTTCCTTTCCTTTGGCAAGGGTCACACCTTGAGATGAAGGTTTGAGCATCTTTGAACATAGTTGGCCACCAAAAACCAGCTTGAAGAGCCTTTTGAACAGTCTTGAATGTGGCAAAGTGACCTCCATAAGGTGATCCATGACAATGTAGTAGGATCCCTTCCACCTCCTCATCTGCTACACATCTTCTGTAGAGTTGATCTTTGCATAAGGTATAGAGATATGGCTCGTCCCAATAGTATCTGTTCACATCCCGGAAGAACTTCTTTCTTTGATAGCTGTCTAGGCTAGGTGGTTCCTTCCCAACTGCCAAGAAGTTGACTATATCTGCGTACCACGGTTCCTTGTCCGCAATGGAATCAATCTCCTCCAGCCTTCTACTTGTGTTATGAGCTTCTTTGACTGCGTTAACAGCCATGAGTTGCTCCTCCGGAAGTGAATCATCTAAAGGAACATCATCTTCAATCCTTAGCCTTGATAAGTGGTCCGCTACCCCATTTTCAATACCCTTCTTATCTTTGATCTCCAAATCAAATTCCTGTAGCAGCAAGATCCATCTTAGAAGCCTCGGCTTGGCATCCTTCTTGGAAAGCAAATACCTCAACGCAGCGTGATCCGTGTACACCACTACCTTAGACCCAACCAAGTATGATCTAAACTTCTCAAAGGCAAAAACCACAGCAAGAAGCTCCTTCTCAGTTGTTGCATACTTCACTTGAGCATCATCCAATGTCCTACTAGCATAGTATATGACATGGAGTTTCTTGTCTTTCCTCTGTCCAAGGACTGCTCCAACTGCATAGTCACTCGCTCCAAAGGCAATTCCCAGTCAGGAGCTTGTACAATCGGAGCACTAACCAAAGCTTCTTTAATCTTGTGAAAGGCTTCCAAACACTCCTCGTCAAACACAAAGTCAGTTTCCTTACACAGTAAACGAGTGAGTGGTCTAGCAATCTTGGAGAAATCTTTGATAAACCGTCTATAGAAACCGGCGTGACCCAAGAAGCTTCGAATCCCTCTAACTGAGTTTGGTGGCTGAAGACTTGTCATAACCTCTATCTTGGCCTTGTCCACCTCAATACCCTTCTCTGAAATCTTGTGGCCCAATACAATTCCTTCTGTCACCATGAAATGGCACTTCTCCCAATTGAGCACCAAGTTTGTCTCCTCGCATCGCTTCAGTACCCTGCACAGGTTCAACAAACAAGAGGAGAACGAAGAGCCATACACAGAGAAATCATCCATAAAGACTTCTACAATGTCCTCGATAAGATCTGAGAAAATGGACATCATGCACCGCTGGAAAGTAGCTGGTGCATTACACAAGCCAAATGGCATCCTTCGATATGCGAAGGTACCATAAGGACAAGTGAATGTCGTTTTCTCCTGATCATTGGGATGTATCGGGATCTGAAAGAACCCACTGTACCCATCGAGAAAACAGTAAAAAGGGTGGCAAGCAAGCCTTTCTAACATCTGATCAATAAAAGGCAAAGGGAAGTGATCTTTCCTAGAGGCTGCATTGAGTTTCCTATAGTCTGTGCACATCCTGTGTCCTGTGATGGTCCTAGTGGGGATTAGCTCATTGTTGTCATTTTTTACTACAGTAATCCCTCCCTTTTTCGGGACACAGTGCACGGGAGAGACCCACGTGCTGTCCGAAATTGGGTAAATTATACCAGCATCAAGAAGCTTAAGGATTTCTTTCTTTACTACCTCTTTAAGATTAGGATTCAATCTTCTCTGATGTTCAATTGAGGACATAGATTCGTTTTCAAGATGAATCCTATGGGTACATAAACTAGGTGACAGCCCTTTTATATCTTCAAGAGAATAGCCTATAGCCTTCCTAAACTTTTTCAACTCAGTAGTCAAGGCAATCAATTCATCATCACTCAACAATTCATTGACAATGACAGGGTAAGTGGAATTAGGACCAAGAAATGCATACCGAAGCCCCCGCGGAAGGGGCTTTAACTCAATCTTTGGTGCCTTGAGCTCACTCCAATCATCAGTTGCAAACTGCTCCCTTACAACCTCAGTCTCATAAGCGCCATCAGCTCCCTTACCCACTGTGAAGACCTCTATCTTTTCACCAACTGAATCTGACCCCAACTCAATGTAATCAACTTCTCCTTGCAGAGGTTTGTGTGAATCAAGAGCTTTCATGTAAGCCCAACTCTCCTCTCTGAGATAACCATACTCTCCACATTCCTTTGTTAGAGTCACTTCCAATGGATCATGCATATTCAATTCTTCAAGAAGTTCATCAGCTAGCATATCCATAGTCTCAATGTAAAATAGCTGCCCTTGTATGGTTGGCTTCTTCATCACCTTGTTGATGTCAAACTTGAGTACTATGTCTTTCCCTAGGTTGAGATCAATCTTCCCTTTCTTGACATCAATTATAGCACCAGCTGTGGCAAGGAATGGTCTCCCAAGAATAAGAGGATCCTTTGGTTCTTCATCCATCTCTAACACAATAAAATCTGTTGGAACCTCAAATCCTCCCACTTTTACCGGAAGATCCTCTAGTAAACCAATGGGATATCTAATTGATCTATCAGCCAACACCAAGGAGATCCTACAAGCTTTGTAGGTAGAGAAGCCTAGTCTCTTGGCTACTGAGAAAGGCATTAGACTAGCGCTTGCACCAAGGTCACACAAGCAACTCTCAAATCTGAAGGGACCAATAGCACATGGTAAAGTGAAACTGCCCGGATCTTCAAGCTTTTTAGGGACAATGCTCCTTTGAATGAATGCACTACACTCATGAGTAAGCATGACCATACCCTGCACCTCCTTAGTTCTTTCCTTAATGGCATCCTTTAAGAACTTGTTGTATTGAGGAACAAGTAGAAATGCATCTATCAAGGGCATTGTGAGCTCTACATTCTTCATCTGTTTTTCAAAAAGAGCTTTATACTTCTCTAAAAGCTGCTTTTTGAATCTGCCCGGAAAGGGTAACTTGGGTTCATAGGGAGGTGGAACAAACTCACTAGCTTTCTTCTTGGGTGCCTCTTCCACTACTCCTTCTACCACAGCCTTTCCCTTCCTCTTGGCAATCTCACATTCACTTTCTCTGTTGAGAGCAGAATTCTCCTCTCCCTCTTGAACTTCAATGTCCTCATTGAGTTGAGGAATCGCCTTAGGCTTGGGAACTTGATGAGGTTGCAGCTCTTTACCACTTCTCAATGTTATGGCATTGATATACTCCTTTGGGTTTTGCTCAGATTTTCCGGGTAGAGTTCCTCGAGTTCTAGAGGTTGAAGCATTTCTGTTCTCCATGTTGGTGACCCTAGATGTCAAACTCTGCAACTCATTCTTCAAATCTCAAACTTCCATAGCTCCTGAGGCTTGTCCCTGAAGTAGTTGCTGCATCATACCCTTCAACTCACTGTCCAAACCTGAAGAAGAGGAGGCTTGTGGCTGTTGTTGGTTAAAACCGGGTGGAGGGTATTGTTGCTTTGGGATAAAGGGTTGTTGACTCTGAAACTGTGGTTTGTTGGCAAACCCTTGCTGATTAGTATAAGGGACAAAAGGCTTTTGTTGCTGAGGTTGTGTGAAGCCTTGTTGCCCTTGTTGTTGAGCTTGGGGTTGTGTTTGAGCTTGAGGATAAACCTGATCCTGTGGGTTGGCAACATTGGGATTTCTGTAAGAGAAGTTGGGGTGATTCCTGTAGTTTGGATTGAAACCCCTATTGAAACCCCCTTGGCCAGCAATGAAATTGATCTCCTCTTGGGTCATATCTCCTTCAATGCTGAATAGAACTGGTGGAGAATCATCATAGTTCTCTACAAAGCTGATTTGCTTTTGATTGGATGTGATCATCTTGTCTATCTTGTCATTTAGAGACTTGATTTCCTTCTCATACTTCTCATCCATTGAAGATGATCCTCTAGGAGTCCTCTCATAGTCCTCATTGTAATTCCCATCACTTGTAGCCAAATTCTCAATCAATTCCATAGCCTCATCAACTCCTTTGCCAAGGAAGTGTCCATTACTACAAGAATCCAGCATTGCCCTCATCCTAGGAAGCACTCCTCGGTAGAGGTTACTGAGTAGTGTCTCCTTGGTGAATCCATGGTGGGGGCATTGAGTGGTGAGCTTAGTAAACCTGTCCCAAGCTTCAGCGAAGGTCTCATTGTTTCTTTGCACAAACCCGGATAGCTCATTGCGAAAGCGGGCAGTTCTTGTAGGTGAGAAGAATTTCTTCAAGAAAGCCTTCTTGAGATCTGCCCATGTAGTGATAGACCCTGGAGGAATAGTGCTCTCCCAATCTTTGGCTTTATCTGCCAAGGAGAATACAAAGAGGCGCATCTTGAGACCCTCATCCGTCACACCATTGAGTCTTGTAGTATCACAGATTTTGTCGAATGTGTCTAAGTGCTTCAATGGATCTTCTGAGGAAAGTCCATGGAATTGGTTGTTCTGCACCATATTCATTACCATGGCCCTGATCTCGAAGTTGTTATTGTTCACAGGTGGTGGAATGATACCCCGCCGAATAGCGTTGGTGTCGGGTGTATCACCATCACCAATGGCTCGAGCTGGTCTCTCACGATGAACCGGGATCCTGTTTCCCTGTCCACCTCTAGCATCCGCATCCTGGTGATGCTGCTCATGATGGCCCTGTTGGCCCTGTTGGCCTTGATCCTGATGATCTTGCTGATGCAGATCCATAGCTGGCTGCTCTAGAGGCTCAAGCTGAGGCTGATCTACTGTTTCCTGCTCCAACCCAAGTCTCTCCAAATGCACAGCTCGTTCTAGTGCTCTTCTCTCTCGTGCTAACTGTCTTTCAAGTGCTTTGATGTCTGAAACCCGCGCAACTAAGTCTGTTGGTCCTCTGCTCCGCAAGTTCATACACCTGACATCAAAGAGAGAAGAAGAAATAAGATTAGTAACCAAAACTTGATCTAAATAGGAAAGGAAATCGAATTGATCTATCCAATATCCCAAAATGGCAACGGCGCCAAATTGATAACAGAGATTTACTAATCTCTAAGGGTATCAATTCCCATGCTTATCGCGTAGCAATGAGAGATCAATCCATTTTTGGGACCGGACTAGACCAAAGTGAATACACCAAACCAAATTAGCCAAGTTAACCAATTTCAAGATTTAAAATCTAAGATTCTAAGAGTTCTAATGACAATAGCAAAGACTAAACAATCAATCAAGCGAGAAGTCACAAAGCAAGGTAAAACAAAGATAATCAAGATTTGAAGACAAGGGTCATGAGAAAGGTCAATGGATTAGAAGATTCGGGACGATCTCGGGATGCTAATCAAGCTACAAGCAAGCTAACCTCCTAGCAAGAACACAATAAGCCAATTAGCCTAATCTCTTAGAGCTAATCTCTTCACTTAATCCTAATTCAAGAACAAACTCTCATTTGTGAATTAAGGTCAAGCAAGCATTCAATCAAGTTCTAGATAGCTAATAATCACTCTAGGCATTCATTCTCATGAGCTAGAATGTGAAAATCCTATCTAAGCCATAACTGGAATTTCATCGAACACTTGGTGATCATGAAATCCTAAACATCCTAATTTGACTTGATCAAGGTCAAATAGGCATTAAGCACACATAGATAGAAGAGATTTAAGAAGGATTAAACACTAGACACCCCTTTATCATCCCTAATCACACTAATCCTACCTAACCCATAAACCCTATGAGGAACTACTCACTAATCATCATTTGATCCACAAAATCTAAAGAGATAGTGTAAATCATTGAGGATTAGAGAAAGGTGAAAGATTTAAACAAGAAATCTCAAAAGAAGTACTTGGATTAAGAAAAGATTAAACTTGTTCTTACAAAAGGTTTTGAAATCAAAAACAAGCTTAAGAGACAACAAAAATCAGGTTTTTGCCTTAAATAGTAAATGGGGTGCGAACCGGGTCAACCCGGAACAAACCGGGTATTGACCCGGATCCAATCTGAAAATTAGGGAACCGTATCGGTTTGATGACCGATATCAAGGCCGAAATTGATTCTTCTGGGTTTCTGTATCGGCTTGGTTGGCCGATATCCAAGCCGATATGGACTCTCGGTTTTTCTGCCCATGATGCGTATCGGCCTGCTTGTCCGATATCCATACCGATATTGGTCCTGGTCGAAAGTGCGTATCGGCATGCTTGTCCGATATCCAGGCCGGTACAAAGTCTCGGATTAAATTCTGCACTTGAATATCGGCCGGACAGGCCGAAATGGAAACCGATATGCTCTGGCGAAGGTCTGTATCGGCCTATCTGCCCGAAACTGAGGCCGATATTGCTCCATTTTGCTTCTCCTTGGTCCTTTGAGCTCTAGACTCCTCTCCCATGCTCACCTTAGCTCCATGCATTCCAAATCACCTGTAAAACACCAAGGAAACACTCCAAATGCAACAACCTAACCTAGAATGATACTAAACTCTAGATGCAATGCATAGAAACAACAAAAGAGAAACAAAGAAAGGAAAAGAAAGCAAAACAAGAACAAACTACTAACCAAAATGCATGAAATTATAGACATATCAAGTGCTTTTTATAATAGCTCAGGATTCAACACCAGTAGCTTCTTAGTGTACTCTTTGTCTTCTTCTGTACCACTACCGTTTTTAGTTAATCAACTTCAACTCTTGTTATTTGGTTTTGTTCTTCGTTTCCCACGTAAATTGATGCAATTATGATGGACACCTTATTTATTCTATTGAATGCACATATATGCATACAAACCTGAACTAGTCGTTAATAAACTACAACTGCACATATGGATACTCAAGTTATATTTTACATTTTATATATCGCCATGGATACTCATGTACCTGTGTTATCAATTTTAACTCATATTTTCTAGCCATTCATGTACTCCTATACTCCTACACTGTTTTTTATCTTGGTTTGGACTCATGTACTCACTGTTTTTTATCTTAAACATGGAATTAAGTTGTTTAAAATATTATTCTTTAAGTCTAAAGCAATATATAAATATGTTATGTCCGCTCATATAACCATCTGTCCACACTTACCCTTCGCATTATCCAAGATGAGTTCAGTGAATCCCCACCCCTTCATCGTTCCCTCTCTGAGTTTACTCGACTTGCCAGCCGCATTAAAGAGGTCAATACTGGCAAAAAATGCTAGCGAGAACATACGCAAGCACTTCAAAATCAGAGCTGTCTTCAAGACCCTTCGTGATGATGTTGATCACGTGGATACCTTATTCCAGGTTGACCTTATAAAGACTCACCACAATTATCAAGGGATACTTCATTTGGAACGCGCATGTCTAGATGCGAAGAATCCAACAGCAATGTTCTTGAAAGCGATATCAGATTTCATGTATACAGATGGAAGAGTTGATGCCTTTGCCCGCCTCAAGCACTGCGCGGTCCTCGGAATCAAGCCCGCCTTATATTGCTACAAATTCATACGCCGTTCCATCTTTCCTGAGCTGGATTCAAGTTCAACGATTCCTATTCTCTCTCGTTTTGCTATCTGTGTGCTTAGAAAGCATGTCCGACAATTTCAGCGGATAACTTGGCCCATGAACATCTCCGCCACTCTAACCGTGATATCTGGCTCTATTAACCATGGTATAATTGCATCATGCCCGTGCTCTGTTTATCGCTATTGACTTGACTTCCTAAACGAAAACGTTAAAGGTCTCGGCATGTGTGACCTCTATTTTTGGTCCATTGAAACTTCTGTTTTCTTCCGTGTAATCCCGAAGACTTTCTTCAAATGGGTCGAGCTCATTGACTAGGAAGAAAATACCGAACTATATGAAGCACATGACCAAAATGACGCCGTTGTTTGGGCCGCTATGGTCGATGGGGTCGTTGATTATGAGCAAAGCGCCGCCGTGTTGGTTGGCGTTAATGTCCAAAACGCTATTCCTGCGGTTTGGGGAGCTTAGAGATCACATTATTTAACTCTCTAATAATTATCATCAAACAGTATTGTTATTTTTTGTTATGCTATCCACTACTATATGATGGAAATGTAAACCCGCTACTAATTCATTTTCAGACTTCTTCTTCATGTCCTATCCAATATAGTGTTCCTTAACTATCCATTTTACGAAAATCCGTTTAATCATCACTCCTTATAGAAACAGACTATCCACAAACTCACCAACATATATAATAACATCCTTTAGTCAACCTCACAACTTTTAAATTACAATTGTCAATCTAGTAATTACTAGGAAATTTTGGAAGTTATACGCTCTTCATTAATTAAAGCCTACTTTATGTGTCAGAATGCCTGCGTCAATGCTTTTCAGGCACTTCACTAGTCTAATCGCAGTTTCTGTACTCTACCCAATACGAAGGATACATATTTTTTCTCCAAATTCAAACAATTTAGTTTACACGGCTTTCAAACTGTCATTATCTTACTTTTCTCCCTACCGATTATTATATACCAAAAAAGTCATTCACGAACTATCCACTTTACACATATGGATACAACACTAATTCTTATCCATTATCCGTTACCATCTCTCTTTAATTTTTCTGTTTACTTACTCAAATTTCCATTTAAAAAGGTATTGTTAGACGTAATCTATAACTTTTTAAGCCTCAATTCGTATATTTTATCTACAAAAGAACATGATGGATTCCGTTTAAAGTATTCTATCTCCGGAATCTATCCATTTGTAACCTAGCATGTTGCCACACCAACATCGTCGATCGTTCCTTTGCATTTTCCTTTTTTCAGTTAACCCGTTGGCAAACTCCCGCTTATCCAATTATCCAACAAATTCGAATTATTTTATTAAAACTAATAAGTAATAAATACATTTATTTCTCTCACTCATTAGCGGACTACTTCCTCGCTCTATATTGAGTATCCCTATATATGTCAGTCAGATCACTTCGTTAGTCAAATCACTTTTTTATAGTTTCCAACACGACACCAGGTGTTACTCAAACTTTCTAGTTACACTCCAATTTATCTATCTATCTATTTAGCCAAATCTCTTCATTAACTTTTTATAAACGACTGACTATATTGGATCTCGTTTGACGATCCAATCAATGTCCATTGTGCTTTCTAAATACACTTTTGAGATGGATATAAAACATCATCCTATCCACTGTAACATAAACGTTTCGGTTTACCCACTGTAACATAAACGTTTCACTAACTACAATTATTTAAAAACCTATATAATCAAATGACCTCAAAACAATATGCACTATACATTATGCCTTTATATTTTCGAATTTTGTACCCATTACCAATACTTTTACTTCTTGTTCTAACCACATTTTTAATACTTATTAATCCAACTAATTCAATTTTTTTTTTCACGTTCACCCTTCGTTAACTATCCATGATGTTTTAAACACTATGTCATCAGTAGTGACAATTATATACTCATGGATACATATTGTATCCATCAAATATATTACATGGATACTATTTACGACATCTTCCTAATTTTAATGGATAGGAAATAAAAGTAACAGTTTTCGCACCTATCACCACTATTCTCACCCATCATCGTGTGAACCCACCAACAATCATCCAGATCGCTGCAGCTCCAAGAATCACGCCAAGTGTCAACTTTTTTTGGCTGAACCGCACGCACGTGGTACACCAACATCTTACCAATAGCCATTGCCTCGTCATATGATCGTTTAGATCTGAAAACCTTATACTCAGCGTTGCACCCTCTCCCTGCGCACCAGTTAAGAATAATATACATTAGCTCGGCATGGGGAAACACATCCCTCACTTCATGTAATATTGTTATAGCTGTCTCAAGATCGCTCAAATTGAATACAGTGCACAGACTTTCGGTGTACATCTCATACGGATTTTTGTGCTCTACGCATTTCCTGTAGAATTTGTAATACCACGAATATTGTTCGTCCGAAAACCAAGTGAAGTCATTCCGTCTGTCCAGTCAGACTCTTGAATACACTTCTGGTGAACAAACCGCATTTACGCCCTCAGGGTCTTCCTTAAGTAACTAAAACCCTAAAACTCTAAATTATAAACAAAAATTCAATAACTAAAACTCTAATTACTATATAACATATAAAATTAAGTACAACACTTAAAACATTAAACATTACCATTCCAACCCTATACCCTATACCCTAAACAAACCCTAAAACTCTAAATTATAAACAAAAATTCAATAACTAAAACTCTAATTACTATATAACATATAAAATTAAGTACAACACTTAAAACATTAAACATAACCCTTCAAACCCTATATCCTAAACTCTTAATAAACCCTAAAACTCTAAACTATAAACAAAATCTAATAAATAAAACCTAAACCCTAACTAAACTCTAAACTATAAGATTCCTTGAAACATTAAAACTAAACCAATAACCAAAATTAAATAAAATTATACAAATGAAGATAATCATACGTTACATATTATTAATTATAAACAAAAGTAACTAATTATTTCAAACAAAATATTGTAAACACTAATTATTAACATTTACAATCTCCACCCTTAATTCTAAATCTAATAGATTAAAATAATATCTTTAAAATATAAATCACCAAATAATTCTATTGGATAAGAGACTTTCACAGAGATCATAAACTGTAACCATTAGATTGAAATAAATCAATGGCCTATATTGATTCCCTTCCATCTCTCTCTTTCCTCTCATCTCATCGTTATCAAGCGATGCTCTCATTTTTGGTTTTCTTCACTACCAAACCAAAAATCAATCTGCATCTCATCGTGTTCTTTCTTCATTCCATCTCTTTCTCTTTCCTCTCATCTCAACCGTTGCTCCGCCATCGCAGGTTTCAAGGACGTAACCGAAGCCGTCATTCTCTGCCGTCTCA
Source organism: Orychophragmus violaceus (assembly GCA_030180135.1). NCBI lineage: Eukaryota > Viridiplantae > Streptophyta > Magnoliopsida > Brassicales > Brassicaceae > Orychophragmus > Orychophragmus violaceus. The sequence goes on from CM058230.1 coordinate 10,150,380, forward strand.
TCTTCACTGCGCATCTCAGCAGTCGCGTCTCAGTCAGCCGTCGCGTCTCAGTCCGGCGTCGCATCTCCTATCTCTCGGCTTCTCCATCTCTCGCTTGGCTTCGATTCCGGCGAAGAAGCAGATCCCCACCGTCGCTCTTCTTCTCAACCGATGCTCCACCGTCACTCGTCTTCTCCACGGATGCTCCACCGTCAAATCCGGCGATGGAGAGAAGAATCAGATCCCCACCGTCGCTTGTCTTCTCAACCGATGCTCCACTGTCGCTCGTCTTCACTACGGATGCTCCACCGTCAAATCCGGCGATGGAGAGAAGCAGATCTTGGGCGATGAAGAACAAGATATGGATCTAGAAGGATTTTTTTATTTTCCTGTATTTTTTGTTTTTTGTTTTTGTATTTTGTTTATAAATTAAAATATTTAATGACAATTTTTTGTATTTTAGCATTTTTAGTTATTGTTATCTAATTAGTAAATATCAAAATTAATATTATTATTTATTATTAGTCGCTAATTAGTCGCTAAAATAATCACATATCAGTCGCTACTGAGTCGCTATATTAGTCGCTAATTTAGCGACTGATTAGTTACTAAAAATAGCCAATCGCAACTTAGTCGCATATTGGTCGCTAAATTTAGCGACTAATTGGCGACTAAACTGCGACGTCTATTTTGTAGTCACCAATTAGTCGCTATTTAGCGACTGTTTTGCGACTCAAATATTTAACGACGCACTGTTTAGAACAAGATTATGCGACTGATTAGCGACTAAAATAAGCAGTCGCTAATATCCTGTTTTCTTGTAGTGTTTTCTCTCTCAAACCCAAACCTTTTTGGTACCTACAAAAAATATGTTTTTATTTGGGATAATGGCGCGTGACCCCCAAAACAGGCGACGTCTCTTCAAAACTCTAGACATTTTCCAGTCAGTAGACATCCTTTTTCTTTAATCAAACCCTACTTCTGACGATTTGACCAGTTCTTCTAACAACTGGCTACTACATATTACCTTTACCTTAATATCTAATGCATTGTGTAACCGATTTAAGCTTTAACATATCATATTATTGGCGGGAGACTGTTGAACAATCTTCATGGATGGCTCATGCTACATTTCACTATCCGTATTTAAGACAACTACCATCCTAACTTTTCCCTTCTATCCATACAATTATTACTTGTTAAATGGAATAAGTATAGCCAATATTTCTACACGTTTAATTCAACTCTTTTTAGAAGTAGTCTACCCACAGAAGAAGATCACCACTTAACCAGCTCCCTTTCCCACTATGTTATTTCCCCTCCCACAATATAAGTGATGCAGCTAACAAAATTTCCTACAAATGGGGACAACCTGTCTCCGGTATCAGGACAATTGTTCAAACCACTCATCAATTAGGTATTCTTATGAGCTGCGATTGCAAGTCTTCCTTGTTCATAACTACCTCTACATCATCTGGCAGTGAAGAAAGGCACTTCTATACATGTCCTTACGATCTATCCGACGTATACTTCTTAATTAAATTTCATCGTACTTATGAATTTCTATATATTTATTTTTTGCCATTTACCACCGGCTCCCTTCGGATTCATAGGGTCCAGCTCATGGATGTGGATTTAAAAAGTGGTGGGACGACGCAGTTACTGAGGAAATTGAAAAGTTGAACCTCGAGACTCGGCTGAAAGAAGAATCAAACAAGTCTCAAATCTCAGGATTAACTGATAGGGTCGACTTTCTGCTTTCGAAGATTGAAGACTATTTCGTCTATCCACTCCCCCCCCAACCTTCTCCTAATGGCCTCACTCGGGTTTTAAATAAGAACCACTTTTACCTGTACAAATTAAAATAGCAAATCTAAGTGGATAAACGGATTTGTTTAAATATGGACGATACGAATATACCAATACCTCTGTTCCAAACTCGATGTCTAGTACAGTCTCCCTACTAATCCAGTTGTTTTCGGGATCTTTTCGAAAGAATTATCCATGAAGTCATAGTTGATCCATGGTCAGGCATCCTCTTTAAGAATCCTGGAATACAACGGAAAACTAGAAGTTGAAATGCAAGTGGGAATCCATACACGACCTTCGTTTGCTATTGCAGCTGCATTCTGAATGTTTTAACATGATCTTCACCAAGTTTACCAGTTCCAGGGCCATGTTTCATTGAATTAATTGTTTTAAGAAAAGACTCTCTTCCCCATGGATAGCTCAAAAAAGAATCCACATCGCTAAGCATCTCAACAAATTCTGGCGTTGCCTTTGCAACCTGGTTGCTACTAATAAGCACTCCATCAACAATACATATTAGCGCAAGCTTCAGCCTTTTAGATCCATCCATTTGTGTATCATTAAGCATTTCAAGTATGTATGTAATCTTAACACCTTGGTCACCCTTCTTCCTGCTCTTACTCATATTGCCAAATAATTCTTCCCACTCGGAAGTGCTTCTCGCCGCCACCATACTCCTCTCTTTTATGTCTTCTTGTTCAGGGAACTCACAACAATTAAATCCTGTTATCAATCCAAACTCTTCTAATGAGAATCGCAGAGGTTGCCCCGCAAAACAGTAGTCAACTCGTATTTTTTTTTTGTTAATTAGTTGCCTCGCCAATAGCCCATGTATCATTTTCCCAGAAATCGAACACTGTTTCACTGGGAGCCTGAACAAATCTCCAAAATTAGAATCTCAAATTATCTCCCACTCGGGCGTATCCTTAATACTCTGCCACACTTTGTTTAGTATCTCCGGTTTCGAGTATATATTCAGTCGACCATCTGAATATCGATCTGTCTTGTACAATCTACTCGGTAGGCTTTTGTCTACCATCCTCTGCAAAATAAACATCAATTGAATTCATTTCTCGATTTGAAATCACTACAACACAATATAAGAGTACTTCAACCTTACCTTATCACCGATATACGAATATCACAACCCTAACGAATGTTCTTCCTGCCTTTGTCAGTTAAAAATGGAAAAGAGAGTAGATCGAAAGAGACGACGTTTCTGGTTTTTCTTTTTTCTTTTTAGACATAAAATAAATTAGCTCTTTGCCATTATTAAAATTTCACAACCATACAAATTCTAGTTAGCAAATGAGTAATTGGTCAGTTCATTTAGTCTAAGGATATTATAGTTTTTTCATTCCTTCTCTCATCAACAAAAGATACAAAAATGAACAAACATTTAAGAAGATACAAAACTGCAACAAAAGATATACTCAGTGCAATTAGCCCCATATGTCAAGGCTTTTTTTTTTTTTAATAAAAACATATGTTAATTCCAATGTAAAAATCTATATTCCACTTTAAAATAAATTTATGTTCCTCTCCAATGTATTACTCTATTTTTCATTCTAAAAATAAAATATTCTAAACATATTCTATTTTTCTATTTATTGATAATATATTTTACTTATAAATAATACAATTTAACCATATTTATTTTAGTTTTTTGCAAAACTTTCAATAAATTATAATATTAATTAAATTAAACATAAAATATTATTATATTATATAAAATAGTAAAACATAGTAAATTTTAGTGTAAATATCATCATTATTGTTTTTTTCTACAAATGATTAATTAATTAAATTTTAAACTATACATAAAATTTTAAATAATTTATTCTAAAATAGAGTTTAAAATTAAATGATATTTTAATTAAAACTTTAAATATAAATTATTATTATAATTATTTATTTTAGATATTAATAAAAGATTTAAAAGTTAAATGACCAAAATACAAATAAAAAAATTTAACACTAAAATCGAGTGAGAAATATGTTTATTTCAAATATAGAGTGAGAAATAGGTTTACACTATTTTAAATAGAGTCTGATTGAAGAAAAAATTATATTAAAATATAGTTAGATTAAGGAATAAAGTGAGATTGGAGATGCTCTAATACCATCTCCATTGTATAACTTCATTTCACTCCAAAATAGAGTAATTCCAAAATGAAATAGTGTTTTACTCCAATGTATTACTCCATTTTCTACTCCATAAATAGAATATTCAATAAAGATTCTTTTTACTTTATTTTTTGTACATTTTAATTATAAAATTTACAAATTGACCATATATATTTTATTTTCATAAAATTTCATAACTTATCAAATAATTCCACTTTATAATATTTTGTGAATAATAAAATTTTAAAAATAATAAATTTTATTTTATAATGTTGAAAAAATATTTATAACTGTTACTAAAAATATAAACATATATTTTTAAATAGTAATTATTATTATATTCGTAAAAAGTTAAATTTTAAAAGATTTAAACCCAAAAGAACTATTTTATAAATAAAAAAGTTTCATTCCAAAATAGAGTGAAAAATGGAGTTACTCCAAATATGGAGTAATCTCATCTATTACTCTATTTTGGAGTGGAAAATAGAGTGGTGTTGGAGAGGATTTTACTCCAAATCTCATTTTAGAGTGGAAAATGGAGTAGGGTTGGAGATGCCCTAAGACTTACACAATTCATTCAAATACTTATTTATTTTCTATTTTTTGAAAGAGGCTTTCTAAATACTTATTTTCTTGATCATCCAAGTATTTATTTTTCCGATCTCCGTTTGTAATTTTGAATTTAAATTACGTTTCACTCTTTAATTGGTTAACAAAATAAATGGGAATATTTTTTTCTCAAAGCACACATCGTAGTGGAATAATTCCATAATTGTTGGGAAGAAAATGACAATACTTATTGTTTGTGGACCCAAGACCATTGGTAGACGATGCTTGTGAAAAGTGGCGAATCCATAAATAAATTTAACCGGGGTCATTTTTATTAATTTAATAAAAAATTTATTTTATTAAAAATATTGTTTATTATTTTACATTATTTTTAAAATTGATATTTTACATTATTAACTTTTAATTATTAATTTTTTCTTATACTATATTTGGTTATTAAACTCTAAATGTATAGTTTTATTTATCACTCTACAATAATTCATCAACATGTTTTAGTAAAAATATAATCTAAAATAATGTGAAATGTGTAATTTTATATCCTAAAATTAAAATATTAGTTATGAATTACATGAAAATATGATAAAATTAGCATGAGAATGAAATATTATATTCTAAGTATAATTAAAAAGGTAAGTGCAGTTTAAAAAAACTGAACGTAAATTTAAAAAGAAATTAAGTTAGATTTAAATAATAATAAAAGTGGATTAAAAATATTTTGAAAATGTGACGTCTAACTCTATCGATTTTAAAAGTAACTTCTAGTGAAATACATATATATTTTAAGTAAAGTCTAAAGAAGTATACACATAACAATAAAAGGAAGAAGGGGCACTTGGGGATGGAACACAGATTGACCAGGGGCACTAGAGAGTATTGCCAGCAGAACTAATGAAATTTTTGGTATCTGAAAAAGATAAAAATACATATTGGATAATTAACCGGGGGCACATGCACCCCTGTTGTCTCTCTAGATCCGCTTGTGAACCTAATTAATCAAAAATATATATATCTTAACTCTACTATAAGAAAACAAGATAGTGGGGAAGAAGAAACATAGTAAACCCATGTAAACCCATCGACATAGAGGATTAACGAGTACGCAAAAAAATGGGAAACGAAAAGTTGAAGCAAAGGTTTGGTTGAATTGTGATATCTGACAATAAAGTCCTTTATTGTCGATAACATTGAAACTAAAAAGTCCAGCCAAACAAATGGACGTTATAGAGAGACTCCGTTCATAACGCTCTTTGAAAGTTTCTTATTCCAAACCGTTTTTTTCTTTATAGTTTCATAAAAAAAATTATAAGGAAAATAGTAATGTGACTATACTTTTTTGGGGGACTTCAGTATCTCTAACGTAAATCGGTAGTATTAATTCATATTAAATGCCCCCATTCAACAATGTGATTTCCTCTTTGTAGATTTAATTTCATTGTGTGGTTCTAAGTAAGAAGAATCGGAAGAGTTTTTTTCTTTCTCTTGAAGGAGATTTGGATTTGATGAGGAAATGGGAATAATCAGCACAATATTGGGTGCGATTGGTTTCGGATTCGGAACGATGATAGGGATCATCATCGGTTACTACTTGTTCATCTATTTCGAGTCTACTGACGTTCAGGCATCTTCCAATCTTCTTCTCAAATATTTTTGTTTAATCATCTCAAATACGACAAATCGTGCCTGTATATATATTTTTTTCGATAATTTGATAATTTTTGCATGCATGAAATCATAAGATCATTTTTTCTTCTTCCAAATGTGTGTGTTGTTGAGTGTGTGTGTGTGTGTGTGTGTGATTTGATAGACTCGATTCTTAAAAAAATATGGGGAAGAGTGATAAATTCAATCGTTGAAGTGGGATTATTTAATATGAGCTCTCGTAATTCTTATAATTTTCTTATTGTTTTGTTTTTTCTATTATATGTTCTATATCTCTGATCAGGATCCTGAGATAAAGCCATTGGTGGAGTTAGATTCAGAGACTATATCAAAAATGTTTCCTGAAATTCCTTTGTGGGTAAAAAATCCAGATTTTGATCGTGTATGTTTCTCTATTCCCTCTTAGAGTCTCTGATTTAAAATGATAATATATGTTATATGGTCTAAATAATTGAAACAAAGTATTTATGTTCTGGCTGAAGATTGATTGGCTTAACAAGCTCATTGGCCATATGTGGCCTTATCTGGACAAGGTAATAAAGTCTTCTTCTTGTTAGCTTCATGTTTTTTGTGCCTCTAGTCCTCAGTTACTACAAACAAAGCTTCTTATAACGTTTTTCAGGCTATTTGTAAGATGGCTAAGTCTATTGCAAAACCAATTATTGCTGAACAAATTCCAAACTACAAAATTGATTCAGTTGAATTTGAAATGCTCACTTTGGGTTCATTACCACCAACTTTCCAAGGTCTCATTCTTACACATTCTCTTGTTCTTCAGATTCATCTTCCTTTTTGTTTGTTTTGATTCTCATCACCCTCATTTGCAGGAATGAAAGTTTATGCAACTGATGACAAAGAATTGATCATGGAGTTGTCAGTGAAGTGGGCAGGTAACCCTAATATCATTGTTGCAGTCAAAGCATTTGGGTTAAAAGCCACTGTCCAGGTAAAGTTTTTGATCCCATGCATCGCCAAGAAAAGCCTCTTCATTTACCTGACTACTTGCAAGATTGTCTCATCAGGTGGTTGATTTGCAAGTGTATGCTACTCCAAGGATTACTCTGAAGCCGTTGGTCCCATCTTTCCCCTGTTTTGCCAACATATTTGTCTCTCTTATGGATAAGGTATAATCCAAAAATGGATCAAATTTTGTTTGAATAACACCTCAAAACACATAGAGAGAGAGAGAGAGAGAGTCTAAAATGTGATTTCTTCTGCAGCCACAAGTAGATTTTGGATTGAAGTTACTTGGTGCAGACGTAATGGCCATTCCTGGCTTATACCGATTTGTCCAGGTACGATGGTTTGGAAGCTGTTTTCTTTTCCTTGCCACCCAAGTAAAAAATTCTTAGAACCCTTCTTTTCTTATTGTAGGAAATCATTAAAGATCAGGTTGCAAACATGTACCTATGGCCAAAGACTTTGTGTGTACAGATAATGGATCCTTCTAAGTAAGTATATTTTATTCTACTTAAAGTCTCACGTCTACCACTATTGAGTATTTGCTAAATCTTGAACTTCATGACATGCAGAGCAATGAAGAAACCTGTTGGATTGCTTAATGTGAAAGTCATTAAGGCAATAAAGCTGAAGAAGAAGGATCTTCTTGGTGGATCAGACCCTTATGTGAAACTAACACTCTCTGGTGACAAAGTTCCTGGTAAGAAGACAGTTGTTAAACACAGCAATCTTAATCCTGAGTGGAACGAAGAATTCGATTTAGTTGTCAAAGAACCAGAGAGCCAAGAACTTCAGCTCATTGTTTACGACTGGGAACAGGTCATAACAACAACAACTCATTTTCTTGCTACTTAGATTCACATTTTTGGTAAACTTTCATTTGATGTTCTACCATCTTCTTGACGTAATTCAGGTTGGTAAACATGATAAGATAGGAATGAATGTGATTCCACTTAAAGACCTTACTCCAGAGGAGCCAAAGCTCATGACACTTGAGCTTTTAAAATCCATGGAACCAAACGAGCCAGTTAGCGAGAAATCGCGTGGACAGCTTGTTGTTGAAGTGGAATATAAACCCTTTAAAGAAGATGACATTCCAGACAACTTAGATGATCCAAATGCAGTAGAGAAAGCACCAGAAGGCACACCTTCTAATGGTGGATTGCTTGTGGTTATTGTTCACGAAGCTGAAGATTTAGAAGGCAAATACCACACAAATCCTTCTGTTCGTTTGCTGTTCAGAGGAGAAGAGCGTAAAACAAAGGTACACAAAATCTCCCTCTAAACTCAAAATCAAATACATTTAGTATCTTGCAAACCAAGTTTATGAGTTTCATGGGCTTCACTTCATAACTAGACTCTTACGGAGTAGAAACTTGATTCGCAAGATACACATCTTGCTTTCTAAGATGTCTCCAATATGAAGAAAGAACATCAAATTTGGGGTTCTGATAAACATTTGGTTTGATTTGCAGCGTGTGAAGAAAAACAGAGAGCCAAGATGGGATGAAGATTTTCAGTTTCCATTAGATGAGCCTCCCATAAACGATAAGCTTCATGTTGAAGTCATAAGTACTTCTTCACGTTTGATTCGTCCCAAGGTATCAACAAAACAAGATCCTTTATAATCCCTCTGTATCAGATCAAAATCAGATCTTCAAGCAAGAACAAGAATTTGATTGAGTGGTTTTCTTTTTCTTTATCAGGAAACTCTAGGGTATGTGGTGATAAATCTTGGTGATGTTGTGAGTAATCGAAGAATCAACGATAAGTATCATCTGATTGATTCCAAGAACGGTCGGATTCAGATTGAGCTTCAGTGGAGAACTTCTTCTTAAGATCCAAGGGTTTGTGTTTTCTTCTCCAAGGGCTGGCAAATCATATGTTAACGAATCTACTATCTAGAGATATTACGTAGAGCGCAAGGATTTCGAAACCTTGCTATGACTTAATGGGCCTCATCTAAACCTAATTCAAATGGGTTTCATGGAAACTACTGGGCCAAGTTTTTTTAGTATTTAACAGACGCTACAATAAACGTTCTGATTTATCTTGCAGCTTATTGTAAAATGGAGATACCAATCACGTTTAAGTTTTGCAGATTCGTTTTTTCGTTAATGATTTACAGAGTTTTGGTTATTAGTTCAATGATTATATCAAATTATATATGCAATATAATTGAGTTTGAGTTAGTTAATAATGCAAAGTGGGATGGTTAATGGTTGGTGAATAGTTGGTAGGAAGGGCAGGCAGGTGTAGTAAGCTTAACTTCTTCGATCTAATGATTTGGTTAACTCATATCTTCCCCACTTTCTCTTTTATTTTCTTTGTTTAATTCCGCAATCACTTCCACTAATCTCTATGAGTCGTACATTCATTCTATATCCACACACACGCATACAATCAGTTTCAAATAATGTAGTTAAAGAATGAGTGGTTAAACACAAAAATATTCTAAAATGTCAATAGATGAACTTTTACATACCAAAATTATTTTTGTGTGTGCTAAATTGTAAATATTATTAGAATTTAATGAAAGTTTAGGTGTCGCAAATAAATAAAAATAAAATACTTAGCCTAATAAGTTAGTCTCATGATAAAAAAAAACATAGAAACAATATCAATCGATAATTTATCGACTTTTCCATTTGCTAGCATTGAAATCAATTTGTAATGGTAAACAACTTGAGCTTGTTGACATAATTGAAACCGTTGAAGAGGCAAACTGAAAAAGCTAAGAAGACGAACACATGAGACATTGATTTTACTAAACATAAGTTGTTTCATCCACGACACATAAATATCTTGGTTGTAAAAAAACCCAAAATGCTCTCTGACCCTCTTCCCCATACGCTGACCTTGGTAATCCCTCTTGCGTAACCCAAGAAACCCTTACCTCCCTCCGTGTTTTACTCTTTCAATCCTCGTACGGACGGCGGCTGCTCCTTCTCCACCATCATGTTTTCTCTCCTCCGACCTGTTTCTCTTTTCATCTCTGTTGCCATACACCTTGTTTAAACCGATTAAACCATCCCTTTCTAGCTTCGATTCCACTCTCATTACTCTACTTTGTTTCTCTCATTCATGCCCCAGTAAAGGAAACTTTGGCTATGTTTCTATCCGAATACTTTTAAGCCGACTTCTATTCCTCTGTTAGGTCCCAGCTCCTAACAAGGACTAAGAAGGATTCCTTGGATCTTTTTTCCCTGTGTGGAAAGAGATCTCAAGTGGTGCTCTCATCTTCATACTCACTTTACCGGAGGTTAACCTCTGTGTGGTGGAAGCTCTATTGCTTGTGGTGATTCTTCTCTCAAGTGCTTCTCGTTTCTTCTGCTTGCTCTGCAAGCTTGCTACGGATCTGGTCTTACCTCCTTTGTCTGAAATCTTTGGTGTTGACGATTGTCATGGCCCCTCCGACTCAAGACTTGAAACTTAAAGGGAAAATGTACGAGTTGGAACAAGAGGATGATGACCTGGTTATTCTCCCTGAGGTAGACAACTCAGAACTCATTGCTCAGTTTAAACTTAGCCTTGTGGGGAGGCTTTTCAACCGTGAACGAAGAAGCTTAGAAGCCCTCATCGCCCTGCTTCCCCGTGCTAGCATTTGGGATGTTGAAGGTAGAGTTCGTGGTCTGGATCTAGGAAACCATCGATTTCAGTTTGATTTCGACACCGAAGAGGACCTTCTGAAAGTCCTGAACAAGCGACCGTGCCATTTTAGCAAATGGTCTGTCTCTTTGGAGCGATGGGCTCCACATATCGGTGTTGATTTTCCTAATACTATCACCTTCTGGGTTGAAGTTAAGGGTATTCCCACTCATTACTGGCTTGATGCTATCTTCTCTACTCTCGGCTCAAGACTCGGTACAGTCGGCCTCATCGAAGCAAACAAAGCCAAGTTTCAGGTTGAAATAAACGGAGACTTACCCCTGAAGTTTGGTATGAGAGCTCAACTCCCTTCCGGTGAGATTGTCCAAGTGGCTGTTAAGTATATTAACCTCCATCGTTACTGTCGTACGTGTTTCCTTATCTCCCATGAAGATGAGTCTTGCCCTTTGCTGTCTGAACATCAAAGACAGTTAAAGAAAAGTGAAAAATCTGAGATCGAAGGGCAACATGAGGTTGTTACCGGAAAGCGGGATTTCACCTCTAGGACCGAGGCAGGGTTGAAGCACAGTGATCAAGCTTCAGGTGCGTCAGGTTCCTTCCCAGCTACCGCTCATCGCCCGCCTCATATTTCCTCGAGACTTAATTACAGAGACCATAGAGCATCTGCCTCTGCTCTCGCAGATCAGAACCATCGTGTTGATCCTCACCGAGCTCGTAGTAGCGTTTGGAAACGCATAGACACTCGGGGAGATCATCGGTCTGACCATCGCAAGGTGTCTCTTACTCGCAACCGTGACTTAATTCATGAGGAGAAGAGTGAATCTTTGAGGAAAAGAAACTATGTATCCTCGCACTCTGAGAGTAGAAGAAGGGAGTCAAGCCGGAGAGAAAAGGACAAAGCCATTGTTCCTGGTACTGGTGTCCCCTCGCCTAATCACATTAGTGAGGATGTGCGGGCTCCAAGCCCACGGATAGAATCTGATTATCATAATCCCACCTCTGACCCGAAGCATTCCTCTGCCAAACAGGCTTATGTCTCGCCGGAACATGTCAGAGAACGGCCTTTCCACCTTGTGTTGCAGAAGAAAGACTCTTTGTTTTCGTCTTTGGAGAAACTTGCGGAAGGGGGCGAGTCGTCGGAAGCAGCGAGCTCTGCCAAGAAACGGCTCCAGTTTGTTGATGATCAAGCTGATGTTGATATCACTTATCCCTCTATTTTTCCACCTGCTCCTTCCCTAAATATCTCTACAAAAAGCTGGTATGATCAGACCTTGGAGGAAGAAGAAAATGCAGAAATAAAAATTGATCGCTTTGGTGTTAGAGAGCTTACGGAGAAGGAAAAGGAGAATTTGGAAAAAGTTATTGATGATGATGAAGAGTGGTATCTAAATGAATATGGAGAAGAAGAAGGTAAAGAGGACGTGGGGGCTCCTCTGCTTGATGCTGAAATGATCGAGAACGACGACCTTCTTGGTGATGATGTCCTCATGACTGAGCAAAATGCAGTTGGGGCAACTCTGGCCACTCGACAAGTCTCTGTTCCATCAGATTACCAGTCGGCTGCTTCATCGTCCGTGGGTGGACTTACAACCGGAAAGATCGTCTTGAAACCTTCACGCTCTCCGTCCCCGGCGAAGCTAGCCAAATCACAGAAGAAAAAAATAGCAAAAGTCCTATTCTTAAAGGACCAGCTTCAAAAATGCTAAACAACTTAGTTGGTAGAATCTCACCTAAGGTCAAGAACAGGAATGCTGGTGGGAAGACATGCCCTGTAAATAAAAATAAAATACTTAGCCTAATAAGTTAGTCTCATGATAAAAAAAAAACATAGAAACAATATCAATCGATAATTTATCGACTTTTCCATTTGCTAACATTGAAATCAATTTGTAATGGTAAACAACTTGAGCTTGTTGACATAATTGAAACCGTTGAAGAGGCAAACTGAAAAAGCTAAGAAGACGAACACATGAGACATTGATTTTACTAAACATAAGTTGTTTCATCCGGAAACAAGAACATTGACTTTATAGTAGTAACATATAGAAAGGCTCGTTCTAGATCATCTTCACTATCTCGAAAACGACACTCATCTTCCAAACTTAGTCCCATCGCTACAACGAGACCACACTAATTAGGGAGGTACAGTGGCTATGCCTCACTCTACCAAAAACATTTTCAGTTGTCGACTAGCACAAAGTCAAACCTCACAACCAAACAGTTTTACTATTTCCTTTGAAAGCAAGATCTAACAAAATCTAGACCGGCAAACTAAGAACCCAATGCAACCCAAACAACTGAATCTTAACTAACCTGGCAACTACAAGCCAAATTTGCCCCCTAAAACTGATGGGAAGAGACAGCCACAAACAGGATAAGTTATAAGAAAACCAAACCAAAAACACGTCAAAAGCCAATAGTTAAAAATACTTGAATGTTCATAGTTAAAAGTCAATAGACATAATTATAAAAATGTTTCGAAATAGAAATTACATTTTCCAAATATATGAAACTTTGTTTTGTTATATAAACTTTATTGTCAACACAATATGCTATTATTTTTTTTCTTTAAAAAGTATATGGATTGAAAAGGTTAAGAATAATAACACATGATGCCAAATTAGATACTACTAGTTATGATTTTATCATCAAATTTAACAACGAAGCTACCGTCTGGTGTGTGTGACTATGATTCTGTGATGGGACATTCAGTGACGTGGTGGATCGTTATTGGTTGGTTTAGTTAGAGTTGGGCACGTCCCTTTGGACTCTCGTCGCCTATGTTTCGTACTCCGAAAGGAATTGACGAGGAAAAAAAAAGAAGAAAGAAAATAATTTGATATTTAGGAATCGTGCCGTAACACTAAGTGACACGTTCTTCATGATATTTGCCAGATCCAATGATTATGGATTTCATTCTTGCCTCTCCTTTTTTTTTTGCTATACTATAAAGTCTGTCGTAAGTCATTTTATTTGATTTCTTTTTGGCTATACTATAAACTCTCTCGTAGATCATTTAGATGACTTCGGCCTTTTTATGAATATGCATGAGTCTTTTTTTTTTGAAGCAATATGAATATGAGTCTTAATTTCCAAATACGGGAGTTCAAATTAGATACCCAACCAAAGGTTATTCTGCGAAAATTATTTAGTTGTAGACGTTGGAATGTTTACCAACATGATCATTTGTACGATGATATAAATAATAAATTTATCGATGAATGATTAAAATAATATAACGACTTTGGTTGTTGGTTTGGTGAATTGACAAACTTCTAGAAAACAGAGACCGATCTTTTTGAAGGTAAAAATTATCGGAAACAATATTTTGCTTTTGTTTTATGAAACTAATTCATATATATATATATATATATATATATATATATATATATATATATCAAATTTTCCTAATTTAAAAATATAATACTTTAGCATATGTAGGTGCGAAAATATTATATTAGCAACTTATTTCAACAACTGGTTGGTTTGAGTCTAAACTGTTAGACTTTTTTTAATTTTCAATTTAGTTTTATTACAGTTGTGAGTGTGGAAAAAGAAAACGAAATTAAGTTTAATGAAAGAAATAAACAAACACGTAAAAATTAGAGAATATAACTGCTAGACTTGACAAAAATCCAAAAACCGAAAAAGGAAAGTGAAATTAGGTTACATCCTTTTAAGAAAAAATATTCACGTTAATTTTGTTAATTAGTAAGTTTTTTTTTGGATAAAAAGACAAAGAAGAAAATAGTTTTTGTAACTAAAAATGTATGAGTCAAAATAAAAAATGAAAATGAATGTTATTTTATTTTGTATATAATATATAGTTCGCATTAGTTTATCAGATTGAAAATATGGTTGGATGGATCCCAGATGCTCGAGTATTGTCACCTATATTTACTATCGCTTGAGTAGTTGGTCGACAAGCGAATCTTTTATATGGACAAAGAGAATAGTATGTGATCATCATGTAATAACCAGGTGTGTTTCTAGAACACAAACGTAAAGTAGTATTTTCTGATGATCTTTTTTCTGATGAATTTATATGAACTATAGATCGGGTTTAAATATATACTAGTATAACTATTGAATCAAACAATTTGAACCTTGAATTAATAAGACTCACTCTTATTATAACTTTAGAAAATAACTCAAAACTAAAGTTCTCTCAATCTCTCAAAGCTCTTAAGGTTGTCCACAACTTTGACAACTCTTATATAGAGATCTCTCAAATATAAAAGTAAATATTCTTTTACTAGATAACTCCTAATAAAATAGAAACTTAACAATTAGATAACTCCTAATGTTTATCTCATTAATAAGATAGATTTTATCTCAAGCTATTTCAAGCTTATCCCAACAATCTCCCCTTTAAGCTTGAAGTCCCTTATCTCCAACATCTTGAATTCCAATGAGATCTCTCATCTCCTTGAATTTTATCCTTCCCAGTGCCTTAGTTAAAATGTCAGCCTTTTGTTCACTTCCTGGAACATGTTCTACTTCTACTTGCTCGTTCTCGACACATTCCCTTATAAAATGATATCTTGTATGAATGTGCTTACTTCTTCCATGGAACACTGGATTTTTGGTGAGAGCTATGACTGATTTATTATCGATCCGTATTTTCACCATTCCGTGTGTTACTCCAGTGATTTCTCCGAGTATATCTTGAAGCCAGATTGCTTGTTTTGCTGCTTCAGTAGCTGCCATAAACTCAGCTTCACAAGAGGATAGTGCTACGGTCTCCTGCTTCTGTGAACACCAAGTGATTGGTCATTCATTAAGATAAAAGATATGACCACTAGTACTCTTGCCATCATCTGGATCTACGTTGTGACTACTGTCGCTGTATCCTATGAGTTTTGTTTTGTTCTCTTGTTTGAACTGAAGACCGTGATAAAGCGAGCCCTTTAAGTATCTTAGAACCTGTTTAAGTGCAACTCCGTGAGATTCTCTTGGCTCCTGCATATATCTACTTAACACTCCTACGCAGTAAGATAGATCCGGACGCGTGTGGAGTAGATATCTGAGGCAACCAATATTCCTTCTGTATTCTTTAGCGTCTATATGTTGTTCTTCCGGTGACTTTGACAACTTTAAGCCTGAATCCATAGGTATATGTGTTGCATTACACTCTTCCATGCCGTTTTCTTTTAGAATCCTGGCTGCATATCTTCCCTGGTGTATGCTGATCCCGTCCTTAGTTTGACATACTTCGATACCGAGGTAATACGTTAATACACCAAGGTCACTCATGTCAAACGTACTCGCCATTCTTCTCTTAAACTCATGTATTAGTTCTGTGTTTGTCCCAGTTACCAACAGATCGTCTACGTAGACAACTATCACTAGAAGGTCTTCCTTAATTCTCTTATGATAAGTTGAAGCTTCTTTTGCACATCTGATAAACTTCATCTCTTGAAGTATCTGATTCAACTTATTGTTCCATGCTCTTGGAGCTTGTCTCAGTCCGTATAAAGCTTTATTCAACTTATAAACTTTATCTTCTTCTCTCTTTGATACAAAACCTTCTGGCTGAGTAACATATACTTCTTCCTTTAATTCTCCATGCAAGAATGCCGTCTTTACATCTAGATGATGTACTTCCCATTTGTTGGAACTCGCCAATGCAAGTATGAAGCGAATGGTTTCAATACGAGCTACTGGTGCGAATACTTCATCGAAGTCTATTCCATGTTTCTGAACATAACCCTTTGCCACAAGCCTTGCCTTATGCTTGTTTATGCTTCCATCAGAGTTCCGTTTCACCTTAAAGACCCATTTTAGCCCAATAGGCTTAGTTCCAAGAGGGAGATCAACCAAGTTCCAAGTATCATTCTTGTTGATGGAAGCAATCTCTTCTTCACACGCTTTCACCCATACCTTATGTTCTTTTGCTTCCTCATAGCTCCATGGTTCTTCATTGATTATCATCAACAAACGTTCGTGCTCTTCCTCTTCCTCTGCCAAAAGAACATAGTCCGAGAGATAGCTTGGCTTAGTGCTTGTCCTTGTTGATCTTCTTAGCTCAGTTTGAGTGTTTTGAACATCAAGTCCTTCTGGTTCTGTGTTCGGTATATCTTCTATCAAGGCATGATCATTTTGTGGACCGGGATGTTCTTCTTCTTCTGATCCTGCATCGGCTTCAATATTGATTTCCTCTGTTTCTTCATCATTGTTTTGATCTCTTAGACCATTATTTCCAAACTCCCCAAAGCTGAGA
This sequence comes from Orychophragmus violaceus, assembly GCA_030180135.1. Classification (NCBI taxonomy): domain Eukaryota; kingdom Viridiplantae; phylum Streptophyta; class Magnoliopsida; order Brassicales; family Brassicaceae; genus Orychophragmus; species Orychophragmus violaceus. The sequence continues at coordinate 10,167,316 of CM058230.1, forward strand.
CTTATAACTCCATGGTTATCATTCTTCTCTCCTCCTTGGTTACTCCACTTCCACGTTTTAGTTTCATCAAAAGTTACGTCTCTGCTCACCACTATTCTTCGACATGTTGGATCCAGCAACCTATATGCTTTAGATCTTGGTTCCGTTCCTAGATGCACAAGGGCTCGTGATCTGTTATCCAACTTTCTGAGGTGAGTTGCTTTTATTCTTGCGTAACATGTACATCCAAATATGCGTAGATGCTCGACGTTCGGTTTTCTTCCTTTGAAAGCTTCGTATGGCGTTTGATCCTTCAGTGTTCTAGTGGCAACCCGATTGATGAGATATGTAGCATGTCTCACTGCTTCTCCCCATAGGTAATTAGGTACTTGCATATGTTTGAGAAGGCTTCTTGTCATTCCCATCAGAGTTCTATTTCGTCTCTCTACCACACCGTTTTGTTGTGGAGAGTACGGAGCAGTTAAGTGCCTTTTGATTCCGTTGTCACCACAAAACTTTAGAAACTCTGCAGATACAAACTCTCCCCCCTTATCTGTTCGGAATGTTTTGATTGTGGTACCAACTTCCTTCTCAATCAAAGCTTTAAACCTTTTAAATTTCTCGAAGGCTTCTCCTTTTTCTTTGAGTAGTAATGACCACATGTACCTTGAGTGATCGTCAATAAGTACGAAGATGTACCTGTTTTGTGCGATCGTGGGTGGGGTGATGGGTCCGCAGAGATCACCGTGAATGAGCTCTAAGATCTCTTGTGCTCGGTATGACGTTGCATGTGGAAAACTTCTCCGTGCTTGTTTGCTGTATAAACATGTGTCGCAAGTATCGTTCTCGGTCTTCATACTTGGTATTCCTGCTACCAGTTTCTTTGTTATCATCGACTTCATATTGTTCTTCCCGATGTGTCCGAGTCTTGCGTGCCACTTGTTTGATTCGCTCAAAAGTATTACTTGTAAACACTTGGAGGTTTCCACTTCTAGAGATACCTTGTATAGCCTGTTCTTGCTTCTTGTTGTTTGAGCAAGTAGCCTATCATCTTTGTCATATACTGTAAGACGATCTCCTTTCATTCTAACATCACACCCGGACTCTGTTGCTTGTCCTAAGCTTATGATATTGCTTTTTAACTCAGGTATGAAGTACACGTTTGTTAAGACTCGTCGTTCTCCATTAGAACTAAAGTGTATAGCTCCCTTCCCTCTTATATCAATTCTTGAATCATCTCCGAACCGTACCTTTCCCGTGATTGTCTCATCGAGAGTGGAGAAGTACTCTTTCTTGCCGGTCATATGGTTGCTCGCACCATTGTCTAGATACCATATATTATCTAGACGAGTGTCAAATCGATTTGGGATCACACTTTTCTCGTTTAGGTACACTACCTCGTGCATCATCAGTTGATCGGCCTGTTGTGTGTCTTCGTCTTCGTTTACTACTGCTTCTTGTAGTTTAAGTAACCGGTCAGGGCATGTTGATGCATAATGTCCCATTTTGTCACATCTAAAGCATACTACTTTGGATGTGTCTCTTCCTCCTCCATAACGCCCTCGTCCTCTACCTCTGGAGAAACGTCCTCTACCTCTATTTGTACCGTAGTTTTTATAGGTTTGAGATGTTGTGTCTGCATACATGAGCTTTCCCTGTTCTTCTGGTTGATCTTCTTCATCGCAGATTCGTTCTTCATATGCTTTCAACCTTCCTACTATATCTTCAAAGGTTGTTGTATTAAGATCTAGCACCTGTTCAAGGGCAGCTATGATATGTATGTAACGCTTTCTTGGTAAACTCTTAAGAAATTTCTTGACGAGCTTCACTTCTTCAATATTTTCTCCCAATGCTGTCGATTTTGATGAAATTTCTGAGAGTTTACCCGCAAAGTCATCAATGGTGTCGGTTTCCTTCATCTTCATCCTATCAAATTCGGCCATTAGAGTCTGAAGTCTAGCTTCTTTTACTCTATCAGCTCCTACATGCCTTGCTTTGATTGCCTCCCATACTGCTTTTGATGTATCAAGGTCTCCAACTTGGAGTATTAGAGTTTCCGGGATCGATTGAAACAAGAGCGCAATAGCCATATCGTTTTTGTCTTTATCATCACTTCCTGGTTCGATAGATTCCCAGACTTTGTGGACCTTGAGTACAACTTTGATTCTGATTGCCCATACGGTGTAATTAGTTGTATTGAGCATTGGGCATTGAATAGATGGGCCATTCTCCTTCGGTTTGCTTGTTATGGTCGCAAGTTCTTGTTCACTCATGGTTGATAAGAACTTATCTTCTTCGATAGTTGTTTGATTCTTCTATGTGATCGACGCGGCTTCGTCGAACTCTCTGTTCTCGGTTTGATTCAATAGATAGCTCTGATACCAATTATTGAATCAAACAATTTGAACCTTGAATTAATAAGACTCACTCTTATTATAACTTTAGAAAATAACTCAAAACTAAAGTTCTCTCAATCTCTCAAAGCTCTTAAGGTTGTCCACAACTTTGGCAACTCTTATATAGAGATCTCTCAAACATAAAAGTAAATATTCTTTTACTAGATAACTCCTAATAAAATAGAAACTTAACAATTAGATAACTCCTAATGTTTATCTCATTAATAAGATAGCTTTTATCTCAAGCTACTTCAAGCTTATCCCAACAATAACCAATTCAAAAAGTTCATAAAAGAGAACTCATATTTGAAGCTATATATCATGATGCGTTTATACTAAACTATGCTTTGCTGCTAAGTAAGCCACCCAACGTAAATTTACTCATGAATCTCAAAAGATTTTATTGTTAAAAAAAAATCTCAAAAGATTTTAACTCAAAATATTGAATGGCGTAACAACCCAAAATATTTAATCTTAACTAATATTTAATCTTAACTACCTATATAGTAGTGTTTAAAACGAAAAAAAGCAAATTGAAAAACACAATACAATAAGATGGAAGGTAATCGATAGAAAAACAAAAAAATTAGAATCAACACTATATCACTAAGAGCATCTCCAATGTATTACACCATTTTTTTACTCCAAAATGGTGTAATCTCAAAATGGTGTTAGATTTCTCTCCAATGTATTACACCATTTTCTACACCAAATTAATATTTTTAATATATTTTTACCTTATACTTTATTTTTAATTGCTAATAATACACTTTACTTATAAAATTTATAAATTGACCCATTAATTTATTTATTTAAAAAAACTTTCATAAATTATGATAGTAATTCAATTAACCATTATAATATAAAAAATACAAATTATACCATATTAAAATAATAAAACAAAGTAGAATTTTATTTATTAATCACCATTTGTATATTTTTCCATAGATGATCAATCAACGCATCTCGAAGTGAGAAATGAGTGTTTTGATTTTTAATTTATGTTCTAAAATTTGAACTTGATACAATATCCAAATCTTCGTGCATATGTTCAGAGTGAACAAACACGAATTTACCAAAAGAGGGCCGAACAACAACAAAATCAATAAAATCCGTCTCAATCTACTTCATTTGAACAATATTTTAGTGATTTTGGTGGATATATAAACGATTTACGAGATTATTAAGTCACTAGTTGTTTTTTTATTAATTAAATATTATGCTATTTTAATTTCAGTTTTTATCTATTTTAAATATATTATCAATTTATGTTATTCTATTTTTAATTAAAAATATTATAAGATTCTCAAATTTGTTTGTCAAATAAATTATTATAATTCTAAAAATCAATTTATTAAAATTTTGAAGGACTATTTTATAAATAAAAAAAAATACAACACCAAAATGGTGTGAAAAATGAGATTGCACCAAATTTGGTGCAAAAAATGGGTTTACACTATTTTGGTGTTAGAAATGGAGTGGGATTGGAGGAGATTTTACACCAAAATGGAGTTTAGTGTAGAATTTGGTGTAGGGTTGGAGATGCTTTAAGCAAACAACGTTTCCACCATTGTTGAACCTAAAGATGTTCTGTGTCGACAAAAAAAAAAGAGCCTAAAGATGTTGAAGACTTGAAGCTAGAATAAAGAGAGAACTAACCCAATCAAAACAGCATCAACGAATGTATATGTCGTTTGTTAGTTTGCTCTGTATATGTCGTTTGTTAGTTTGCTCGTTTTCAGAGACTTTCTTTGGTCTGCTGTCTTTTGACTCAAAAGTAAATATTCATTTTTTTTGTTGATTTTTGTTTTTGGAGTTTTATGATCCAGATTTTATGTCCGACTAAGAGCACGTACATCGTCGTTGCTCGACACAGATTGTAAGAAAAAAAACAATAAAATAATGTTAGTGTGCTGACGTGGTAAGAGGTTGTGCAAGAAGTGGTCTTTATTTTAGGACTTTAAGATACTGGTTCTTGACTGTTCACGCCTACGTGATCCGATGTGATTGATTTTTTTTTGATTTTTGATTTTTGATTTTTTTTCTTCAGCTATAAAAAAAACATTAAAAAATAAAATAAGAACCCCCCAAAAAAGTTCAACGATGTACGTGCTCTAATTCTCCTGAACCAAAATTTGAGTTTCTTTTGCTCTGACCGAAGACATGACGAAAATCCTCCTTATCAACAAAAATCGAATCAAGGACAAAAAAAATCAATCTCTATATCATAAGCCACTAACCCAACATATCATTGGTAATGATAATGTATCTTCCTTTGGAAAAAGTAATTGTGATATGTTTTTTTTTTGTCAACAAGTAATTGTGATATGTAAATTAATGAGATATGCATTTTCCTTGTTTTCACGAAACAGATAGATCCTCTCATTCAAAATTCAAATCTCCGACAACAAAGAAAAATAGATTTTTAAAATTTGAAAATAAATAAAACACAAAATACGTATTAAATAAATAAAAAGTAATATAATTTAAATATTATATAGAGGTGTTTGGTGGTGTGAACCCATTAGCTGTCACAGAGTTGTAATTGTAATACTCTGTCTTTAGTCTCATCATCATCTCAAACTCATCAATCAACCGCCAAAATAAGCATCTTCCTTTTTCTCTTCTATTCTCTCTCTCTTTCTCATCGATTACGCTTTGCCATTTTGAATTTGTGTCCCGTTTCTCTGCAATTTTATTGGGGCTTCTCAGATTCACAAGCTTGCGAGCTCGATTTCGGTTAGTAAGCGATAAATAAGCTTTGTTTATTAGGAATGTCGAGGATTTGAGGGAAAAAAGTGATTGTTTAAGGAGGTTTTCCGATCCGGCGGCGTTTTTCTTTTTTTACGGCGGAGATGAGCGCGTCAAGGTTCATAAAGTGTGTTACTGTCGGAGATGGTGCTGTCGGAAAAACCTGCATGCTGATTTCTTACACCAGCAACACTTTCCCTACTGTAATTTCATCCCCCAATTTCTTCAATTTTTTTTTCTTTCCCTTTCTTAATTTCTATTTTTAGGCTCGTCGAAAGAGTAGATTATAATGATCTCTGCTGGATTGTTATTGAAAAATGGATTTATGATATACAATCTCATGTGAGCAATTTCATCTCATCTGACATATTCAAGTTCTGTGTTAGACTTCAATTTAAGACATCTCTGAGGTTTGAATTGGAAGATCATGGCTTTAATTATGAGCCTTTTGATTTGCGACTCCGTGGATTTAACCTTTTTATTTTCCACATTCGAGAATCTAGGCCAAAGCCAGTGTGATGATAAAGGACAATCTAACATAAATCTGTGAATTTTTGTAGGACTATGTTCCAACTGTATTCGACAACTTCAGTGCTAATGTGGTTGTAGATGGGAACACAGTCAATCTTGGATTGTGGGACACAGCCGGTAATCTTTCTTAAACCGCTTCCTTCACCCACCGTTGGAGATTTTCTTTTGTTTCGGTCTTGACTTGGTTGGTTTTGAAACAGGTCAAGAAGACTACAACAGGTTAAGACCTCTGAGTTACCGTGGCGCAGATGTTTTCATTCTTGCTTTCTCCCTCATCAGCAAGGCTAGCTATGAGAATATTGCCAAGAAGGTTTGGCTCTTTTGTTAATAATCCAATATGTAGCTTGTGATGAGTGAAAACATCAGTCTAATTTGATTTTGTTTCTTATATGCTCCTCTTGCAGTGGATTCCTGAGCTCAGGCATTATGCTCCTGGTGTTCCCATAATCCTCGTTGGAACAAAACTTGGTAATCAAACTCTTTTCCCTGGTTGAACTCATCATGCTATTGTTCTTGACTGGGAGATCTTTGGTCATGTTCTTAACTTTTCTTACAAAGTTTTGTTGAGATTGTGAAATTTTGGGTATTTGCAGATCTTCGAGATGACAAGCAGTTCTTCATAGATCATCCTGGTGCAGTGCCGATTACTACAAACCAGGTACTTGATTCTTGAAATACGGTTAGTCGCCATGAAAACGAGTTCTTTACGAAATATGGTCTAAGCAATGTATGTTGCAGGGAGAGGAACTGAAGAAACTGATTGGATCTGCGGTGTACATTGAATGTAGCTCAAAGACACAGCAGGTAGACATTATAAAACCACTTCTCCTGGTTCTTATTCTTTGCATAGATTCTTGTTATGAGGCTGAAGTTGTTGGATGGATTCTGCAGAATGTGAAGGCAGTGTTTGATGCAGCCATAAAAGTGGTGCTTCAGCCACCAAAGCAGAAGAAGAAGAAAAAGAACAAGAACCGTTGCGCCTTCTTGTGATAAAAGATCTCTCTAGAGACTAGGTAAACAACTAAAAAGGAGAAGAATGATGATTTCGACTATTTGATTCGTCCCCAATTAAATATGACAACTCCGACAGTGAAGGGAGCCATTTCGAGTAGCTTTCTGTATAGTTGCTTAAAACAAGCTGTGTTGTTGTGTCTTTTACTCTTTGCTGGTCAACCGTTTGAGCCCACAGTGTGTTCTACTCTTGCTATGTAGGCTAATTTCTCTCTTTGATAGGGATCATTCTGTATTGACATATGAATGTTTTTTTTTTCCTTTTCTTGAATATCTGGTAGATTATAATTCATAAGTACACCAACCACATATTACAACCAAAAGGCTATCCTAAAGTTACCGTCACCGATGATCAAACAGAGATCTTGGGACACAAAAAATGATGTTCCACCCGTACTAATCAACACCTCTTATGACCCTCAACATAGAGGCTAATCACGAGACTTTATACATCCAAAAAATTACAGATCCTGAATCATTCAAAGGAGGCAACTCTTTTTCATTCTCAAACAAGTCCATTAACCAATATGGATGATTGTTAGTGATATAAGATTGCACTAGCTCATACCTTGTGACACTTTGAGCAATGATCCACGTTCATCTATTAGATTCTCTCTTTTCCACCTTCAATCGCCATTCATTCATAGTACTCAACACATGCAATATCTCCATCGCCACCCCAACAGCGCGTAACAAGTTGGCATCTTGCGATGCAAAAATGACATTATCCAAACCATGGCTTAACATACTCTCAATTGCCCAAATCAAACAAATGGATTTTGCTTGCATTAGATAGCCGGTATGATGGAAGGCTCTTCTGCTGTGTAGTAAGACCTTCCTTTCATTCCTGAGAACCCATGCCGCACCAAGCAGAGCTTTTATTTTGTCCCAACCATGACCTACGTTACAGTCAAGCCATTGAAGCGGTTACACACATCTCCTAAGCTGTTCTCTTCTTCGTCTGCCAACAATTGTATTTGCAAGTGATCTGGCCGAGAAGTACGATCTGAGCCTAGTTGGAGATCGTTCTCGTACTGTGATCAAAACTAGAGTCAACTTCGATGTCAAGGACCATCATGGGACTTGTAAACGGTTGTTGGAATCGTTTATTTAGAAGCCAAGAATTGACAAAATTAGTTGTACAAGGTTAGTGTCAAATACATTCAGAGATCATTCAAGTATAATAGATCTTTGTGATTGATACAAGCAATGGAACTGTACAAGCTAAGCTAAGGTCTAAGGCTAAAAGCTACAACAAACAAATATTGGGGACCTAAAACAAGAATGTGTATGGCAATGAAAAAATTCCCACTTCAGACAAAAACTGAGAACTGGGAAAACAGGAATCTCCGGACTTCTGCATGTTCATGGCCATGTCTCCATCCATAAAAGACTTGACAGGAGCATTCTCTTGCCGCCTTGCACCAAGAAGCCAGTCATCGCTGTTGATACAATCTTCCTCTATTGAAATGCAGGGAAGAACCAGTTCATCAAACAATGAAGAGTACCTAGATTCTTTACTTTTCCTATGTTTCTTTTTCTTCTTTGATTCAGAAGGAATTGCAGTCTTGTCACTCTCAAGGGAAGTTGGGAGCAGATTCTCATCATGGCCTGATACAAAACTTGCTATTTCACTGGATTGATCAGTCCCTGAGGTGGAGCAAACACGATCCTCCTGAGGAACCCGAGGGATAACAACCTCAGGTTCTTTCGGTTTCTTGAAGACAAAGCGTATCCGTAGAGGTTTACCAGCGACAGGCGTAGCTGCAAATGATTAAATGCCCGAGCTTCAGTACATTACACAACGGTAAAAACTGAAATAAATCTAGTGCAAAGATTAAAAAACACAAACCTTTGATATTACTCTCAACAGCAGGAGAAGCTTCCCTTCTTCTCTTCTTACTGTTTTGGCTACCATCAGATAAATATCCAACATGATGATGATGCTCTTCTGTCAAACAACTCCGCTCAAGTTGTTCAGATTCATCAGACACTAGCTTGGTTGGTAGATTATATAGCTGTTTAATGGATTTCTCGTTCTTTGGTTTCTTTTGTTTCTTGCTCTGGTTCTCCTCTCTCCGGTGCACCTTTGTAGAAGAGGCTATTTGTCTTTCGATCTTTATAATCAGAGTAGCGGGTTTAGACTATTGGGGGAGAATAACCGGGTAACAACCAGAACCCATATACGTGGGTACATCACTCAATCAGAAAACAAAACGTTAGAGTCAAAACATATATCTACAACACGTCTCTATGGTTGACTATGAATGGGGGCCAAACCAAACAACATACATGTTTACACGATATCGTTAGAATTGAGACATGATCTATATATATTGAAAACAATACGCATCATTAATAAATAAGCTTAATTTCACAGATCTATAGGCAAATAATCTAACAAATCAACAATAAGCCCCCTGCCCCTACAATTTAATCAATCATAAACATATATGCAACCTATCCACAATCATGAGGTATTATTAGGAAATCAGGATATTTAATGTTCAGGCGAGAGAACAACGTGCGAATTAATCACAACGACCAAGTGCTCGACGAACCTTAGTCGATTCGACCAAGTTCTGACCGTTCGCCCAGTTCCTCGCATACACAGGCGGTGGACATGTGAAATATCGCGACATCGTTGTTTTACTTTCTCAGATCGAATCGGTTAAACAATGAAAAGAGACACGGACACGGATACGGACAGGAATAATAACCGAACTTAAGATTCTAATCACGCCTAAGGAACCTCTGTTTGGCGCCAAATCAATCGAAATAGGAGGAAGAGATGGAGAAGAACACCCTATTTTTTCTCGATCCGGATTGTTTTCGAAGGGGTAGAGAGAGAGGACAAGAATAATTGGCTGAGGAAATGATGACGAGGGTAAAGTCTCTATTTAAAGACGGGGAAGTAATAAGAATAGGAAAACCCTAATCGTCAGATCTTTTCCTTAAGGGTTACTTTCGTCATTTAATCACGTGAAACTCGGTCCGAGATTACTACGTCATGTGAAAGACCCTTCTTACCCCCTTGCGTGTGTTTCTTACTTTAGTCTGACTTTGTTATTGGGCTTAATTTAGTCTAAGGCCCAATAACAAGAAAAACAGCCAGAATCATCTGTGGGCGTATCCACCACGCGTTAAAAACATAACCAACTTCTAATCAACGGTATCTAATAACGCCACGTTTACTCAGACGAAAACTTAACGTACTTCGCGACACGCACAATCTTTCCCTCCACCAAATATTTCCTTGGCTCGATCTATCTTTCGTCTCCTCCCACGCTTCGTCGTCATCGTTTCCTCTCCGATTAATCTGATCGAATTATCGCCGACGTAAAAGCAATCAAACTCCAAACACCGTTCAGCGATGCAACAGGGAGATTACAATTCGTATTATCACCACCAGTACCCTCAGTTTCCAAACCCTTCCCCGAATCCTAATCCCAACCCATCTCTGCCGGCGCCCGCCGTCGCTGGTCCGACCGATCTTTCTCGGAACACGTACGCGTCGGCTCCACCGTTTACCGGCGGTTACGGCACTGCCGATTACTCTAACTACTCCCAGAATTACCCTCCTTACGGGCAAAACACTGATCATGTCCCTCCTTCAGCTCCTTCCTTCACTCCCGCCGCACAACCGCCTCCTCCTCCTTCTCCTCCGGCGACGTCTTTAAACCCTAACTCTTATTCCACCTTCAACCAACCGCCCACGATTCATCCACCGGCATCATCTTATGGATCGTTTGATTCTACTGCCCCGTATCAGCAATCTACCACGCAGCCCATGTATTATCCACCCTATGATCAGCATCAGACTTCTGTCTATACTCCTCCTTCATCTGCGGCTGCGCCGAATCCTAATCCTGTTCATGCTCCGCCTTACTCGTCCTCCTTGTACTCTGCACCTCCTTACAGTGGCGGAGGATCTTCCATACCTCCTTCGTATGAGAAACCGTACGACAAGCCTGTTAAATTCGATCAACCTGCTTATGGCGATTACGGGCGGAGCAGATCGGATGTAGGCTCAGATCTATACGGAAAACGATCTGAGAGCGGAGGATATCCCGCTTTCGAAGATTCCTATGGCGATGGCGTCTATGCTTATGAAGGAGGTAAAGTGGAGCCCTACGGGTCTCGTGGAACAGCGCCGAAATCATCCAATTCGACCTTGTTCGACGATTATGGACGATCCATTAGCTTTTCTTCAGGTAGAGATTCCTCTGCTAGCTCAAAATCTGCTAAGATCGTCAGAGCTGTCCCAAAGGCTGATGTGCAGGAAGATGCCACGGGTGGTGTTCAGAAATTCCGTGTCAAATTGTTGGCTGAGACATACGGACAGACCACAACTGATGTTCTATGCCAGGTAATGTGCCAATTCAATATTTTGATCAATTTTCTTTAATCTTATTCAGCTAAACTCATTGATAATGAGATTTATGTATACTTACGAAGTCAATACAGGGTTCTACTCTTAATTTTGCTTATGTGTTACCTAAACTGTTTTTAGTTAATCGGCTGTCTGTTTTGTGCTAGCAGATTGGTTTGGATGGCCTCCGTATGCTTGATCCAAGTACTAGCCGAACTTTGAGAATATATCCTCTTGAGAACATCACAAGATGCGAAGTAAGAGAGTAGCTAGCTTTATTCCCAAGACTTTTTAATGTTGCCATTTTCTTGAATGAGAGTCTTATATCTATTTCTTTCTATCAGAAACTAGATTCTTCTATTCTGGCTTTTTGGTCTAAGACTCCGGTAGACATTGAAGCTAAACGTATCAGACTGCAATCAAATAGTTACACCACCAGTGCCCTTCTGGACATAGTGACAGCTGCAATGTTTCAGGTTCCTAAACCTGCATGTTTTATATCATTTGAGCTTGAGTTTTTAATTCCTTTCGGTTGATTAATCCGATATTTTGTTCTGTTGGTGGGTTTTAGGCCAAGGAGATTGGGGGAAGTAGCAGGCCTCCCGCCTCTGCAAAACTGGTCGAACAATCTACTGAGAAGAAGAAAGGATTGGGTGATTGGATGAACAAAATAAAGCCTATAAATGAGGAGAAAGATCATTGGGTAGGATTTTTCGTCTCTTGGAAATTAACAAAAAAAAACATAACTCCCTTGTTGTCAATTCGCTCTCCTTGCTTAGCTGTGGTTTTGGTGGGGTAAAAACACCACTCATTCTTATCTTTCGTGCTTAACTATGGTTTTATTGTTCTCACTCCATGTATATCTGGCTTCAGGTTCCTGATGAAGCTGTTTCGAAGTGCACATCCTGTGGGTCAGATTTCAGTGCATTTATTCGAAGGGTATTATTTCTTCCACACCTTGATCTTTTAATCTGGAATTAATTTCTCGGCCATGTCAGGACTGACAATCGTTATCGATTAATACTTTTATTTCAGCATCACTGCAGGAACTGTGGTGACCTCTTCTGTGACAAGTGTACTCAAGGTAGGATTGCTCTCACTGCAGAGGAGAATGCTCCCCAAGTCCGTGTCTGCGATCGGTGCATGGTATGCTCTGCTCATTTTCTCCTTAAGTTGAGGAATCATGTTTCATGTATTTATGAGAATGTGTTGATCTAGCTTTAAAATGGAGAACCGTGGTTGGCTATTCTAGTTAAAAGTAAAGTTGTACTGGTAACTTGTTATGTCATGGTAGGCCTCTTAAGTTTAAAAAGTGATGCTGCTTATATGAACCTGATTTTTGATGTGCAGGCAGAAGTGTCGCAAAGATTGAGTTATGCCAAGGAATCTGCTAGCAGGACCGTGAGTGTGCAAAGCCATGGAGACCTCGCTAGAAAGTTACAGGTGAACTTAATCTCCCCGGGTTCTTTGTTGAACTTAACGTGTAGGAGTTTGAGTTGATATCCGACACAAATTATATAATTGTTTTCTGATTGCGGATATGTTTGCCACAGGAGGAAATGGAGAAGAACCGCAAGTCTTCATCTGGTAATTCTTTATGTTTAATATAGTTCATGGTTTTGATTTGTTGTTTCTGGTCATTTATGGTTTTACTGAGAAGGCTATATATGACTTCAACAGGTTCGAGGGAAGGATCTGGGAGGCGGATGAAGGAGGTTGCTTGTCCAACATGTACAGTTCACTTGCAGGTCAGATTCTTTGATAACCCATCTTTCTTTGTATGATTTTCGGGTGCTATAATTTTCTAAAACAAGGAGAACAGGGCAGTCCTCATAGGTATATTCACTTGTGTCGGTGTTTAAGATCATCTGGAAATACATTGACGAAATAGAATAGCTAGATAGATGTTTAATAATCTTACCATACATCTATGAGATCTCTTTATTTGACATAATCTTAGGACGTTCACGTATCTCCTACTCCTAGGATCCTTTTTTTTTTTAATAGATTTGAGGATAGAACTGTTACCCATGCGAGCTCAAGTATCAAACAAGTAGGTATCTTATTCAAATTAGATCGTGGAGACTCGAGCCAGATTGGATGTATAAAGTTTGTCTTTTGTAGTGTCTCTTGATACCATGTATGCGGTTATAAGATCATTTCCACTTGAATTGCAGGTTCAGGTTCCAATCTCAGGATCAGAAACCATCGAGTGCGGGGTTTGCCAAAGTCCTTTCCTCGTTAGCGCGCATTGATCATCATCCTACCCGTTTTTGTTGTTGCTCGACATATATTATCAATTAAACGTATGAGATTTGGTCATTTGGTTATTGGATTGGGTTTGATCACACCAAAATAAGACGTTGGTCTTGTCTCATGTGGGTGTTGCTTCCCCTTTGTGTGTATATGAAAGTCTTTCGAGTGATGATTTACTCATCAAACCTTCAAATGTCTGACCATTTACATGCTCCGAGAGGTTTCTTTTTTATAAATTATATATGATTTCATTGTTCACGTAAACGCTTGATATAAAAAGTGAGAATTCTTGCCCTTTTCTATGGATGTTTAGTATAACATTTATATCCTTACGAGCTGGTATATTTTGCTACCATTGTATTATTGATGATTATGGTCATGGCGGACATCTAATCTAAGCTTAGATTTGAATTATTGGGAGGTTGCCTTATATATATATATTAATATTATATCAAAAAGATCTAATCTATTAAAACAGGAAGGTTTGTCATGGTACATAAATGTTGTTTCCGGAATTTACCCTTGATATTATTAGGATTTGTAACCTTCATTAAGGGTAAAACTGTAAAACAATTTATATTTGATTTATTCATAATATCTTATAATATCCTTTGTTTTCTTTTTTCTATCATAATCATATCTAACGAAAATCTTTTTCAAAATTTTAATAAAAATAATAATTAATTTCGAAATTAATATTAAAATAAATATTATAAATTATTCTTAACTAAAATTTAACTTAAAGAAATAAAATCAAGCATAATTAAGTTACTAAATCAATTGGTACATATAATTATATAATTTAATACATAATTATTTTATAAATTATATAATCATTAAAATTAATAAATTATTATTAAAATAAGAAAGTAGTATATAATATTGTACTAGCGTGCGGGTATAAATTATTTATTTTGTAAGAAACGTTTTTTACGATTGTACTTCTTAACGGGTTGTTTCATCAAATTTTAAAATATTTAAATTATAATAAAATGGGCTAAAAATAAATTAACCAATTTCGATTTCTAAAAATAAAATTTGCACGAGTAACTAATTCCAATTGATATATTTTAAATTTAATATAAATATTTAAATTATTTAATATTTATATTATTCAAATATATGATGCGTCAAATTATAGTTCATGTTTGAATGCAATTTTTAACGGGTTGTTCCATCAAATTTTCAAATTATATATCATTACAACACGTGTTGAAAAATAGATTAACCAAGTTCAAGCATGACTAATCATATACTAAAAATAACAATAAAATACAACTACTAATATATAATATACAAGTTAATAATATCAAAACAAAAACAAAATTTATTAAATTTCTTCTCACATTTAGCACTATATCATCTTATTTTCATTTGATATAGATTAGACGAAATAGGTAACGAAATTAATTTATAAAAATATAAATTTAAGATAAAAGTATATATTCTAAGAATGAAAACATAAACCCGCGCTTCTTTAGCGCGGGTCAAAATCTAGTGGACAATTAAAGGAATCAGTTGGTTCGAGGTATTTCAGTTTTACATATTTATGATTCAATGTATATTTTATAATTTTTGGTTTGTTTCGGTTAGTATTTTTTGGTTCAGATTCGGTTCGGTTTTATAATTTTAAGAACCGTAAAATATTTAATTTTTCGGTTCTTAACCATATGCGGATATTTTAGAACTAAAATAATATTTTTTACCTAAAATTAGCAAAAAATCTGAAATTTTTATTAATTCATCAAGTATTAACTAAAAAACAAAAGGTCCATTACATAAACATAAATTTAATGGATTTAACAATATTTTCATATAATTCTTTATGTTTGTCGAAACTATGGGTAATCTTTCGATTAGAGAATTTATGTTTATGTTATGTAATTGTCATTGAATCATTGACCTTTTGTTTTTTTGGTTAATGACTTGTTGAATTAATATAAATTTCAAAGTCTTTTTTGTTGATTCTGGATTTTTTTTATTACATGTACGTTTTATTGATTTTGTTATTTCATTTTAAAAATATCCGTAACCGTTTAAAAACCAAAAATTTTGAATATTTAACGGTTCTTAAAATTATAGAACCGGACCGGAATTGAATAAAAAATTATAAAATATCCATTGAATTCCAAATATATATAACCGAAATATCTGGAACCGATAAGTTCCTACCCGGAGCCGAACCGAATACGAATGTCCATACCTAGTTCTTACTGCGATCTTGAAAAATGCCATTGTAGTGTATATTGACATCTACACTCGATTTCGCAGTTTTCATGTGAACCGACAAACGAGTTTAGTGTATGTTGAAAAACGCCATTGTAGTGTATGTTGAGCCGATGGTCTCATGTTCTCCACTCAGTTTCGCAGACTTCATGTGAGTTGTTGCTTGAACCATTGGATTCAAGCGGCTGCATATTCATGGTTCTGGTCTCTGGTTTTAGTCATACCTAGGTTTTGATTCTTTCAATTTCGTTGTTTGGCTTTTATTTTTGATATGGTGTTGTTGCTCTCTGGAATGATTCACCTACAAGAGATCCTTCACTTGATTTTTGCGGCACTACTCGCAGTTTATTTTTTTCTCAAGCTTGGATTTTGGAAGTTTGCCAATCCGAATTATCAGTCTGATTTGCTTACTGATGTTCAAGTTTGTTCAACGGTAGTTTTAGAGTAGCTCTCTCCAAAAAATTTCACAAAGCAATTGAAGAAGAAGATCTATCTTTATTATGAGAATTGTCAAAAGATATTAATAGTAGAAGTCCGCCTGCTAGTGTAGGATTGATAACATTTAATTTTCTATCTTCTTTCAGAAAGATCGACATGGTCTTGCTAGTGCGTCATTATCAATTGATTTCCTTGTGAAAAGACCATTAGCTTCTCATTGTTCTTCATTTTGAGAACTTCTTCTATGATGTATTGTCTTCCAGATTAATAAATAGTGTTAAAAAGTGTATATTGACATCTACTCTCTCTTCACTCATAAGATCCAAAACTCAAAAGAATATGGTAATTAATTAATCTTGAGCAGCATTTTAGTATACATGTGTGAATGAGTTTGAGATTATGCTCTTGTTTCCGGGAAACTTTGGCAGGATTTGATGAGAATATTGTGGGACCGGGCTTGTAATACCTAGTTCCACAAATTGGATCAACAGGCAGCAGAAAAGTCAGTCGGTATAATTTTGTATTTTTCAAGAAGATAAGGGACATTTTGGTAATTTTTCTAAAATACGAGCCGGAAGCCGAGACGGGCCAAATGTTTCTATTTTAAGTAATTAAAAATATTTAGAAGACAAGGAGTAGCAAGAACGGGCTTTAAACGAGTTTCTCGGACTATCGGGAAAGGAAACCGATAAAACCGACAAAACTTGTAAAATTCATAACGGGAGATACGGATGTCCAAACGGACTAATTAAAATTGCTAAATGCATCTAAAATCATCTATTATTAGATAATATGGCTTTGAGGATTTATGGAAGCAGCTCTGGGGTTTTTATCAAATAAAACTCGGCATTGGCTGTATCGGAGTAACATGATGGATCAGAGATAGAAAAGTTCTAGAAACTGATTGGTGCAATGTATGAGGGACAAGTGAATTCCAGGGAGACAAGTGTCCCCTCTACTTATCTTATATGGCGCCACCCCTCTTTTTTGTGTGCAAAGGGAAGTTTTTGGTGCAATGCACCTTCTTGCATGCTTAAGGTCTAATCAAACATCTCCCTCATTCATGAATACTCACAATCTCTAGCCTCTTTCTATCATCTTTACACCACCGAAAACTCTCCTCTCTCTATCTTCACTCACAAATTCATCCCCATCTTCATATCTCCAAAAAAAGTCATGAACATTCAAAATGTTCTTCATGTGTTCTTGAAGTTCTTCATTGCTTGAAGAACAAGTTAACTTCATATCCCTTAAACCAAGGCTGATCTCCTCAAACCACTAGAATATTTGGATTCTCCTCATTTTCCTCATCAACCGCTGCCGATCAAGTCTTGTCATTGTCACCGTAAACTCGTCGGAAAGTCACCGCCACTACTCTCCTCCTTTCCAGACGGTTCTTCGGTCCTTCCTCCTCCCCTCAGCTAGTTATCCTCCTCTTTGGCTTCATCTCACTCGCCGGAGCTCAGTCACCGTCGGAGAGCACTTCTTTCTTCCGGTCAACGCCGAGGGTCAGACGGTCAACGCCGAAAAAGTCGCTGGAGCTGACGGTCAACGCGGTTCTTCTTGGTTTCTTCAGCCGGTTCCGTTTGGGAGCGGTTCAGATATTGATTTGGTTTGGTTAAGGCTTGGTTTGGTTTGGTCAACCAGATCAATTTATCAAACCGATTTATTTGGTTTAAAACGGTTCAATTCGGTTTACCTAAACCGTTTCAACTGGAGATTGTTTTAGCTGGTTTGGTTCGGTTCAAGAATTGGTCAACTCGGTTCAAGAAAGTCAATGGTTAACGCTCGTCAGTCGGTCAACGCTCGGTCAGCCTTCAGTCAACGCCGGTCAACGCTTGTCAACGCCGTGATCAAGCCGGTCAATGCTTGGTTGATGATCGATTTTTGATCGGTTTAACTTGGTCCTTGTTCGGTTTGTGTTGGTTCAATTCTCGATTTTGGAGTTCATATTCCGTCACTTTCTTCCATCCATCGCACTATCACTGTGAGTCGGATATTGCATTCGTAGCTAGTTCATATAGGCCTGGGAATCCTTGAATCGTAGTTTAGGAATGCATGCCCATTGATTGAATTGATTGATTGGATGATAAGGAATATCAGGTTAATAATGAATTGATTACGAATGTATATGCCTGCTAGATAAATAATCTTGATTGTTTGTTCATTCGTTATCTGCATGTTGGTTGTTGCATTCATATTAAACTGGCATGTTAGGATCTATATGCACACATATTAACAATACTAAATGAACCTATACACGGGAAATTAAGATGGAATTAAAATACGGTAAAAGACATAACAAACCTTATAGAGTACAAAAAACGAGGTGGGTTAGGATTCATGGACGTGTTAATGGGTTAAATGAATAAAAGTTAATAACAAATGATATGTCGGGGGATTAGTAAGTTTATTAAACCTAAACCGACAGATCGAAGAGTTTATTAAAAGACATTTAGGAAAAATAATTAAAAAGGATATTGAATGGTGAGCCGTCACGGGGTTAGCAATTCGCTAATTCCCAAGGTAGCGAACTAAAAAAGATTAAAAGACATTAATGAATTAAGGTCATTTAAGTGATTGATTGTGTGTTGTGGGTTTGATGTTGTGAGTTTGTGTGCAGGCCTGTTATTTTGACTACTCTGGTGTTGGGTCGGGTAGTCAGTTTGTTTGATACTTATCTCGGTCATGGGACTGGGTAAGTTTGTAGTTACCTTTTTGGTATAGCACCGAGTATGGTTGGTGATGGTGGTGATGAAATAATGCTTTCAGGATAGATCTGAGTTGTATTTATCTTTCTGTTTACCTTGACGGTCTTGTGTTTTATGTTAGAGTCTCAGTGAGTCTGCGTGTTTACTTTATTGCACTAGGACTCTAGGGTGCGTTAGATCCCGCCAGTCTAGGTTTGAAAGCGTTTTGGTATTTCCGACCCAACTGGATCCTCGAGTAGTTGCCTGACCGGTTCACGTGATGAATCTGGTTATGGTGTGAACCTACTGATTGACACTGGTAGGTGTGTGGTCCGGAGAATACGAGGCCATGTCCTAGAGCCGGACTGCATGGAAACTTAGGCTATTATGGGGTAGCTCGAGTCGCTGTGTATTGATGGACTGAGAACATTTTTCCTAGGTCGTAGGACTTCATTTTTACGTCTAGGAGTCGTGGGTATGTTTAGCTACCATGTCAGTAGCTAAGTATTCCCGTGGAAGTTACCGAGTTCACATAGTGGGCCCAATGGTGTTAAGGTTGGTTTCGTGATAGATATATCGAGTCTAATCGAGGACATGTGCCGTAGTGACTTCATTTGCGTAATATTTCCTTTTGATAGAGAATGCTTGTGTGTTGTGATCTTATCACGTCACGGTGGCATGTGATAAACTATTTCTTTATGATTGTTATTTTGGGTTTTGGGGCGGAATTAGCAATTGTAGGTTAGATTAGAAGCCGTTAGTGGGAGCCGACTCGCTGGGTGATCTTAGATCGCTCACTAGAATCTTTTTGTCGTTTTTCAGGTTTAGCAGCGACGGATGTGGGAGGTCCTCGGTGTAGTTTCAGGATTGCTTGTAGGCCGAAGATCTTTGATTCGAAGTTTGACTGGTTGTATTTTGGTTTGGTTTTCTATGGCTCCTATTTATTCTTTTGATTGTTTGTAATTATGACTAAGTAGGCAAATTGTTTGTAAAATATTTAATTATTTAAAAATAAAAACGCTTCCCTGATATAAGTAGTGCGAGCTTTTGTCTCAAATTGGATTGTCTCTGGCTTCGTTTCTGGCGAACGTTTCTCGTTTGACTTGTTCAGATTCGATTGGTCATGTTCTTGTTTGATTGTTAACCGGTCAGCTCGACAGTCATCGGATAGTAGAAAAGGGACATTACAGGGCTGATCGAATTAGATCCACTTTGCAACAAATTTACATCACTTACTTACAACAATTTATCTTGAAAGGAAAGAGCATATATAATTTTATTCAAAAAGTTTGTAGAGACTGACATGGCCCCTTTCTATGAAAAATAAATATGCAGCTTTATGACACCTTCAATGATGTAACTACGCTAAAATTATAGCTGTAACTCATTTGGTTTAATGTTTTAATCCATGAGTATTGTATGATATATATATAATATTTATTAGAATGAATAAATTTTTTTGGGTGTTCTCTTATTAGGGATTGATATACATAAGCTTTATAATGTATCCTAGGATTTATATATAAAGGATAAATATGAAATTTACATAGTCTAACACTCTCAGTAAGTTTAACGTCGGGTGGCCGAATGCTAAGACTAGACCGAAAAGAATTAAAAGAGGAGATGCGAGTCCCTTTGTGAAGATATCAGCGAACTTATGTGCTGGTGGTACATAAAGTACTTTGATCTCTCCGAGTGTAACCCGTTCGCGAACAAAATGTAGATCGATCTCAATAGGCTTCATTTGTTGATGTTGAATAGATTCAGACTCGTGTAGATGACACTAACATTATCACAATATACAATTATAGCTTTATGAATCATTATCTTCATCTCGAAAAGAAGTGTACATACCCAAGTAATCTCGGCAACAACATTGGCGACAATTTGATATTCGGCATCGACACTAGAATGTGAAAATTTTGGTTGGCGCGTAGAAGACCATGAAACCAAATTATCACCCAAAAAGACATAGTAACCCGAAGTCGATCGACGAGTAGAGGGACAACCATCCCAATCAGCGTCAGAATATGCAACAAAATTCAATGATGATGATTTATAGATATGCAGACCGTGTGTGATTGTACCTTTTATATACCGGAGGATGCGCTTAAGAGCATTGAAGTGTGACTCTCTCGGATCATGCATGAAAAGGCAGTCTTTTTGGACGGCAAATGAGATTTATGGACGTGTGAATGTAAGATACTGGAGAGCACCCGCAAGACTGCGATAAAGAATAGGTCTGAGATAATAGGTCCATCATCAACCACAAGAATTTTACCAACTTCAACAGGTGTAGAGACCGGATTACAATGATTCATTTAAGCTAGATGAAGAATATCAGCAACATAGTTTTTTTTTGTTGAAGGAAGAGACCATGTGAATCCCGTTGAACCGAGATACCGAGAAATTGATGAAGTGCACCAAGATCAGTCATCTCAAATTCCTAGTGAAGACTCTTACTAATATGCAAATGAAAGTCTTCACTTTCAAGGTAAATATGCATGAAGATCATATTCTTAATACCACTAAACACCTTAAACATCAACTCTCATTGGTTAAGTATGCAAAACACTTGAAAGATTTATCAGACATTTATCTACACTTCTCAGTGATAAAAACATCTAAGATCAAAAAATTTATTAGCTACTTCAATCCTAACATTAAGAAAATCTAGCAAGTGAGAATACAAGATATCTATGTTCTAAACATCCTAGATCATTATTCAATCGCCCTCATCTACTCAACCCAGAAACATATGAAGAACTACTCACTAATATCCATAAAAACATAAAAATACATAGTTGAGATGATATAAAATGAAAGAAATAGATGAATCAACAAGAACAACACAATTAAATCAAACCAAACTTCATAAAAGATGAGAGAAAATAAAAGTATGATCTAGATTCATAAGAGGATCAATAATGACTCTTGAAACACACCAAAAGATCATTAATAATGAAAATAAAGTGGCTTGGTCGACCTCAAAACATGGGAGGGTATACAAGTGATATACCATGGATTTTAGGGTTTTTAACCATGGTATATGTTTTATTTATCGAGTCTTTTACTATGTTTTGGAGTCTTTTTAATATGTTTACATGTCTAAGCACTTTTGGAGCTGAATTGGCGATTATGGCACTTTCTGGAGCTATTTGGAGTGTTTGGCCGAGAGACAGAGTTCACTGTCCAGATTTGAGGATTGCGTCGATCGTTGCACACCTGCATCGATCGATGCATAGCGCAAATGGGCCAGACTCGGCGGTTTAATGAAGAATGCTGATATTGTAGAAAAGCCCAAATATTTGCAGAAAGGCCCAAAACGTGTTTTAGACTATATATTAGGGTTTTTAGCCACTTGTTTAGAGAACGCTTTACTTTAGTTTTATTTTATTTCAGAGAGCCTTAGGGGCTGATCTTGTTCTCGAAAGAGACTTGATTTTGAACCCCTGTTGATTATTCTGTTTTATGATATTTGGTTTTCTACTTATGATATTTTCTGTCTCGATGAATATGTCTGAGTAGTTTACCTGTTAGGTTGAAGGATTCTCATTAGGGATTTCATGGAATTATAGTTTAATTAATCTGTAGGGATTCATATCTGCTAGTTCTTTATCTAAGTTGTTCTTAATGCTTAATCTGAAGTAGCTAATCAGAATTATGATGTTAGGTTGATTAATGCAGCGGAAGTTGGTTAATTTAACTAGAAAGGACCTAGATAAGAAATTAAACTTCTCGCAAACGAAAGTTTGGTTTAGGATAATTGTGAACATATCAAACTTGGAATTAAAGCTGGTTTAATCTGTTAGTTCTCGCAAACGAAAGTTTGGTTTGCTGCACTTAGACTTAGAGAATTATCGCAAAGGAATTTGGTTAATTCTATATCTGTGTTTTGAGTTCTAGAACAGTTATTGATTAGATCCTGATAGATTGATTACTTGCGTTCCTGATTTCCTGAGAACTCCTGAAACCTAACGCTTCGCTTCCTTGCTCACAAATCACTCCTGCTACTGATTTACTTTTCTGCTCTGCTTTTAGTTTAATCACTTTTGCTTTCTCCTAGTTTAATCTTTTCTGTTCTTATCTATCGTTGACCGGAGTCCCTGTGGATTTGATACCCTAAGTACTACAACTACATCACTGTGCACTTGCAGTTAGAATAGGGATAAAACTAGACATATCAAGTTTTTGGCGCCGTTGCCGGGGACTCTTTTAAGTCTTCGATAGATTTGAACTTAGGGTTTAGACTAGGTTTTTCGTTTTTATTTTTTGCTACTAATTTTTTTCTTTTCTGTTCTTGCGTTTCAGGTACGCCTGTAATCGCACTGCATCGATCGACACGGTCCTGTGTGTCGATCGTCACATCATCGCGCTTGCATCGATCGACGCTTCCACTGCATCGATCGACACATATCGTAGGAAGATGTATGATTTCTTTAGTCCAGGGATTGATAATTCACAGATAGCTGGGTTGAAGAGTAAAGTTGACTATCTGCATAGCCTTCTACTTGGAAAGTATGCGCAAGAAGCTATCAACTGCGTTGGAGGGAATGAATTCTACAGTCAGGAATCAGCTTTTCAGGGACCTTTCCAGCAACAGGGTAATACCTTCTCGAGGAACTATGATATTTCTTCTTACCAAGTACCGCCTGCACCTACACATAAGAGCAGATTATAAGCTATGATGGAACAGTTTCTTGAGAGAGAACAACAGATCATTGTGTCCTTCAACTCAAGGATGGATGCATTGCATGAAGATCTGAATGAGAAGTTTGAATACTTGAGCACACATATGAAGAAGCTAGATGTCCGAATTCAAACAACTGAAACAATGCAAAGGCATAATGAAGCTAAGAGAGCTGAACGGAAGCTGCACATCAAAACTGTGACCTTAGGGGATGAGATTGAGTTGCTAGGTGAAGAAGAGAGCATAATCTCGGATTTTCTGGATGAATATTGTCTGTCTGATACATGCATCGATCGACACCCCCTTAGTGTCGATCGACACGCCGTTCTGACGGCAATTTCGAGATCTTGCGACGAACATAATCGCCTTGCATCGATCGACACATATCATGCAACGATCGACACAGAACGCAGACATGACCAGAAACCTGCAACAATACCAGAACGAGTGTATAAGCCCCCTGTGCCATATCCTAAGGTTCCTAAACCTTCCAAACAAGAGCTAGAAGTGGCTAACTGCATGAAAGTGATGGATAAGAAGGTGAATAAAACACCACCAGTTGAAACTTCGCGAGTTCGTGCAAAGAAGATGATCTCCACTGATGGTCATCTGAAAGAAGAAGTTCAGATTGGTGGAACTACAATATCTGATTGTGGAAAGAAGAAGATGGCAGTTCCTCTTAAACCTGCTCTAACATCTTCAGAGCCTGCAACTGCTCATAAGCTGAAAGCTCCAAACATCAGATCTCCACCAAAGGTAAGGTATAAATCACCTAAGCTTAAACCTCCTGACCATGTTGTTTTGAATGCAGGAAAACGCAGTGTACCACCCAAGCTTCGCTCCCGCCCTGATTCTGATTTCTCTTTCCTTAGGAAACCTCATGATCATAATGCCTATACACCTCCTTGGATGAAGAGATACTCACAGAGACATTCAAAGTCTCTGTTGAAACCGCCATGAATCGAATCTCTTCCAATAGTCAAGCTAATGACTAAAAACAAGCGCTGAGTGGGAGGCAACCCACTATTAGGTTCGTTTTTGTTTTTCATTCTTTTGTTTTGATTTTGGTGTTTTGAATTTTTTGTTTAAGTGTGTTCAGAGGCGAGAGAAACAGGAATAATCGCACTGCATCGATCGACACATATAGTGCATCGGTCGATGCAGTCACGATTTGTGGTTTACCGATTCAATTGCGGTTCAGACACCGGTTATCTCAATAACCGCGAGCATATGCGCCTTGCATCGATCGACACCCTTGTGGCATCGATCGACACAGGGCGACGACAGGTAAGTAATCTGCAACTTTTCGGTTTGTTCTTCAATTTGATTATTCTTTCACCGAGCTCATGCTTTGATTACACTGGGGACAGTGTAGTTTAAGTGTGGGGGAGGAAGCTACTGACGCACGCTTTTGTTTTCTTAGTTTTTCAAAATTTGTTTTATTGAGTCAAAATTTGTATGAACCTATGATTTTTCGAGGAAAATTTTCGCTTGAACAGGAACTAAGTGACCATTGGACAGACTTGCAGAGCCTCTCTGGCTATTAGAAAACCACATCACAGATCAACCTACTGGGAACACCCACATCACTTCAGGTATCAGAGGATCCTTTTACATACTTCAAACTTAATATTGACTTAGATTTCTCACCTAAGGGCTTGGTATACTTTGTGTCGGATTCCCTTGTTAGTTCTGACACAGCCTGTAAACCTGTCCTATTTAGTTCTCTTCTCCCCTTCCATAAAAAAAGAAGATAATAAACTGAGGATGAGTTAGTAACTCCGAAGTGGTCATGGGAATAGTAGCAAACACTATTATCTCTTATGCGATCCATGGAATATGTCCAAAGTACACCCCTTAACGGGAAGAACACTGATAAAAAAAATAAAATGATACCCAGTGGGGAAAAATCAGTTGTTAAGGAAGGGAAAGAGAAGAAAGGGACTAGAGAAAGATAGTATGGTGGTCTAGAGCTGATAAGGTAAGAATCCATGTGCCTTTGATCGATACTCCTTAGGTGAGACCACACTTAAATACTTGCAGAAGTCAGTATGGTGAATTTGAATGCTTGAATGTGATTGTGGAGTTTACTTAGGACAGTTGCTAAGTGTGGGGGAAGTACATTGTGGTCTTGAGTTCCGTAGGAAAGTTTTCAGTGGCTTACTAAGTGAATGTGATTGTGAAAGTTCCTAGGACGAAATGAGTTTCTGTGTTTTCAAACTTCTTTTCTTATGCTTTGGTTCTTTACTTGCTTGAGGACAAGCAAGAGCTAAGTGTGGGGGAGTTGATATACCATGGATTTTAGGGTTTTTAACCATGGTATATGTGTTATTTATCGAGTCTTTTACTATGTTTTGGAGTCTTTTTAATATGTTTACAGGTCTAAGCACTTTTGGAGCTGAATTGGTGATTATGGCACTTTCTGGAGCTATTTGGAGTGTTTGGCCGAGAGACAGAGTTCACTGTCCAGATTTGAGGATTTTGTCGATCGTTTCACACCTGCATCGATCGATGCATAGCGCGAATGGGCCAGACTCGGCGGTTTAATGAAGATGGCTGATATTGTAGAAAAGCCCAAATATTTGTAGAAAGGCCCAAAACGTGTTTTAGACTATATATTAGGGTTTTTAGCCACTTGTTTAGAGAACGCTTTACTTTAGTTTTATTTTATTTCAGAGAGCCTTAGGGGCTGATCTTGTTCTCGAAAGAGACTTGATTTCGAACCCCTGTTGATTATTCTGTTTTATGATATTTGGTTTTCTACTTATGATATTTTCTGTCTCGATGAATATGTCTGAGTAGTTTACATGTTAGGTTGAAGGATTCTCATTAGGGATTTCATGGAATTATAGTTTAATTAATCTGTAGGGATTCATATCTGCTAGTTCTTTATCTAAGTTGTTCTTAATGCTTAATCTGAAGTAGCTAATCAGAATTATGATGTTAGGTTGATTAATGCAGCGGAAGTTGGTTAATTTAACTAGAAAGGACCTAGATAAGCAATTAAACTTCTCGCAAACGAAAGTTTGGTTTAGGATAATTGTGAACATATCAAACTTGGAATTAAAGCTGGTTTAATCTGTTAGTTCTCGCAAACGAAAGTTTGGTTTGCTGCACTTAGACTTAGAGAATTATCGCAAAGGAATTTGGTTAATTCTATATCTGTGTTTTGAGTTCTAGAACAGTTATTGATTAGATCCTGATAGATTGATTACTTGCGTTCCTGATTTCCTGAGAACTCCTGAAACCTAACGCTTCGCTTCCTTGCTCACAAATCACTCCTGCTACTGATTTACTTTTCTGCTCTGCTTTTAGTTTAATCACTTTTGCTTTCTCCTAGTTTAATCTTTTCTGTTCTTATCTATCGTTGACCGGAGTCCCTGTGGATTCGATAACCTAAGTACTACAACTACATCACTGTGCACTTGCAGTTAGAATAGGGATAAAACTAGACATATCAACAAGCCAAAGCAAAAGAGAAAGTAACATGTGAGAAAATTTAGGGCTCACAACGGCTTTTGCAAGACGTTGTGGATGAATTTTCTCACAGCGTCCTTTTGTGGTCGCTGCAACAAGGTGATGCGGCTCTCGGCTTTTCTCAGATGCTTTCTCTTTGTGGCAAGGTTGATACATGTCCAGTAAATCGGTCATAACTCTTTGAATACAACTCCAAATGACTTCAAACCACCTCCATTGAAAAGCTAACTCAATTGCCGACAACTTTAGTATCCAAATCTAAATATGAACGTAAGGTCTTCATATGGATCTAACTTTCAAGAGTAATGTTTGGATTCTGCATATAGTCATGTATTTTAAGCCTTATGATTTGTTTTTTTTTTCATACTTATTGGCTCCCAACCGCTCCTGTAGCTTCCAAAACACTAAAGTAGCCACTCCAAGACCTGATATAGATAAATGCAAATATATACATTCCTAATGATTTCTAATGATGCCTAAATGCAAGTTTAAGACTAAAATGTGCTAAAAATATAAGGTTAAAACTATGAAAAACACGATACATCAAGTACTATCAGGATGAAGACAAAAAAGAATTTGTGGTTTAACAATGTCACTTTTACTGCGAGTATGCATGTAAGACCGAGTTGGAGGAGGTGGAGGAAGAAGAGAAGGTGAGGGAGAAGATGACGGTAGAGGAGTAGGTGGTGGAGTTGGGATTTGAAATTGAGGTTTTATGATAGGACCAGGGAGAGTAAGACGAAGAATCAGTACCTCAGGAGAAACTTTGGAGAGAGAAGCAAATGGAAAAACCTATTCATGAAATATGACATGGCGGGAGAGTATGACACGCTGAGTAGAGAGGTCGAGACATCGATAACCACCGTGATCTAGTGGATAGCCTAAGAAAACACATGGGGTAGACCGAGGAGCAAAGCTTGTGTGGTGTCGTTGGAAAAAGGTTGGAATAACAAAGACACTCAAAAGCGCGTAGGTGGTAGTAGGATGATGGTTTGTTGAAAAGACAAGTAAATGGAATCTGATCATCGATGACGGAGGATGGAAGAATGTTGAGGAGATAAACCTCCGTGTGGAGAGCTTCAACTCAAAACATGAGTGGCTAGGAGGCTTGAATAATGAGCGTCCGGATGAGATTGTTGATCGTGCGGAGCATAGGTTCGGCGCATCGGTTCTGTTAAGATGTGTATGGATATGAAAAACGAAACTGAATCTCCATAGAATTCATGTAGGCATGAAAAGCGTGATTGTCATACTCCCCACTGTTGTCACATTGTAGAGCCTTGATCTAAAATAAATCTTTTTGTTTTTTTTCCCTTCCTAAAACTTCCTCCCCATCTCACATCTGTCATTTTTTTTGTTCTTCTCTGCAAGAGTGTGATGGAACACCTCATTTTTTTTCTATCACAAATCTCATTCCTCGTTAAATTTCTTTAAATCCATATAAAAAATCATGTATATATTTTTATTTCTCTTTTAACCATGTATATTCTAGTAGACTCTGTATCTTATTATACAAACAGACTATGTATAAAGATATCAAAATAATATACGGAATGTACCTACAACAAATGGAACCCACATCAGACATATGGGACCCACACGAAAAACTTATGCAACCGAAATAACTAAAGTCGAAGATTCTCTCGAAAGTGTCTGCACCACTCAGAGATCGACACATAGCAAGAAGACAAAAACGAGTGTCGGCACCAGTCAGCGGACGACACGTGTCAAGGCATAGTACGCAAAATCGGCTATAAATACAACTCTCTACCAAGGCAGGACACACGAGCAATTTCAGACTCACACTCACCTTCTCACTCTAAAACTCTCTCAAACTCTTCTCTAAGATTTCAAAGTTTTAATTTAAAAAATCTTATTTTGTAATAATTTTTTAATCTTTGTATTTCAATAATCTGTTGTAAAATTAAGTTTTATAAACAAAAAAGTAAAAATAATGTATATATTTTATTTCTCTTTTAACCACATATATTCTAGTAGACTCTGTATCTTATTATACAAACATGCTCTATATAAAGATATTAAAATAATATACAGAACGTATCTACAACAAATGGGACTCACATCAGACATATGGGACCTACACGAAGACTTATGCAACCGAAATAATTAAAGTCGAAGATTATTGATATACTTATGTTTTCATGAGTTTAGAGCATTATTTATACCTTGTTTCGATCTCTTTTACCTTTCCTTATCTTCATTTCCTTGTTTTAGTTTGTGTTTTTGGAAAAGTGCATCTAGGATCATGTCTTAGTTAGTCTAGGAGCATTTTGCATTCGTTTTTACCCTTTTTCAGGTGTTTGGAGAGTTACTAGGATTGACTTGGAGCGCTTGGAGTTGATTGGAGAAGAGGAGCACAAGGAGTGGTCGAGGAGGAGCTGCTCGCGGCCTTGCTCGCGGGCGTAAGGTGAACCGCGAGAGGGGCTTCATTTCCATGCGAAGTAACTCGCGGCCTTGCTCGCGGGCGCAAGGCAAACCGCGACCGATACCCATAATCCGAGCGAGGTGGCTCGCGGGTAGCGTTGCGGTCGAGAGCCAAACCGCGAGCCACCTATTTTCGTTGACTTCTGATTGTTGACCAGTTTTAGACCCATGGATCCGGGTCAATACCCGGTTTGTCCCGGGTTGACCCGGTTCGCACCCCTTTTACTATTTAAGCCAAAAACCTGATTTTTGTTGTCTCTTAAGCTTGTTTTTGATTTCTAAACCTTTTGTAAGAACAAGTTTAATCTTTTGCTAATCCAAGTACTTCTTTTGAGATTTCTAGATTCAATCTTTCATCTTTCTCTAATCATCAATGATTTACACTATCTCTATGGGTTTTGTTGATCAAATGATGATTAGTGAGTAGTTTCCCAAAGGGTTTATGGGTTAGGTAGGATTAGTGTGATTAGGGATGATTAAGGGGTGTCTAGTGTTTAATCTTTCTTAAATCTCTTCTATCTAAGTGTGTTTAATGCCTTTTTGACCTTGATCAAGTTGAACTAGGATGTTTAGGATTTCATGCTCACCAAGTGTTTGATGAAATTCCAGTTATGGCTTAGATAGAATTTTCACATTCTAGCTCATGGGAATGAATGTCTAGAGTGATTATTAGCTGCTTAGAACTTGATTGAATGCTTGCTTGGTCCCATTTCACAAATGAGAGTTTGTTCTTGAATTAGGATTAAGTAAAGAGATTAGCTCTAAGAGATTAGGTTAATTGACTTATTGTGTTCTTGCTAGGAGATTAGCTTGTTTGAGGCTTGATAGGCATCCCGAGATCATCCCGAGTTTCCTAGTCCATTGACCTTAGCCCATAACCCTTGTTTTCCTTATTTAATTGTCTGTGTCTTTATCTTAATTAGTGCCTTCTAGTTCATTTAGCTGATTTCTCTGTTAAACTGCATTTAGGGTATTAGAATTTCACTTTTATTTGGTATTGCTTGACTGTTTGGGTTTAGTGTATTCAATTGGTCATAATCCTCTCTCAAAAAGGTTCGATACCTCTTACTACGCGATAAGTAAGAGGAATTGATACCTCGGAGATTAGTAAATCTCTGTTATCAATTTGGCGCCGTTGCCATTTTGGGATTAAGGATTGATCAATTCGTTTTCTCTTCCTTTTTAGTTCAAGTGTGAGTTACTAACTTTGCTTCTTCATTTCTCTTTGATGTCAGGTGCATGAACTTGCGGAGCAGAGGACCAACAGACTTAGTTGCGCGGGTTTCAGACATCAAAGCACTTGAAAGACAGTTAACACGAGAGAGAAGAGCACTAGAGCGAGCTGTGCATTTAGAGAGACTTGGGTTGGATCAGGAAACAGTAGATCAGCCTCAGCTTGAGCCTCCAGTGCAGCCAGCTATGGATCTGCATCAGCAAGATCACCAGGATCATCAGGATCAGGGCCAACAGGGCCAACAGGGCCAACAGGGCCATCAAGAGCAGCATCAACAAGATGAGGATGCTAGAGATGGACAGGGAAACAGGATCCCGGCTCATCGCGAGAGACCTATTAGGGCCATTGGTGATGGCGATACACCAGATACGAATGCTAATCGAAGGGGCATCATTCCACCACCAGTGAACAACAACAATTTTGAAATCAGAGCCATGGTGATGAATATGGTGCAGAACAACCAATTCCATGGACTTGCCTCAGAAGACCCTTTGCAACACTTGGATACCTTCGATAAAATCTGTGCCACAACTAGGCTCAATGGCGTAACTGATGAGGGTCTCAAGATGCGCCTCTTTGTCTTCTCCTTGGCGGACAGAGCCAAAGATTGGGAAAGCACAATTCCACCGGGTTCCATCACTACATGGGCAGACCTTAAGAAGGCTTTCTTGAAGAAATTCTTCTCAACCACGAGAACTGCCCGGTTCCGCAATGAGTTATCCGGGTTTGTGCAAAGAAACAACGAGACCTTCGCTGAAGCTTGGGAAAGGTTCAATAAGCTCACCACTCAATGCCCACACCATGGTTTCACCAAGGAGACACTACTCAGTAACCTCTACCGAGGAGTGCTTCCTAGAATGAGGGCAATGCTTGATTCTTGCAGTAATGGACACTTCCTAGGAAAGGGAGTTGATGAGGCCATGGAATTGATTGAAAACTTGGCTACAAGTGATGGAAACTACAATGAGGACTATGAGAGGACTCCTAGAGGATCATATTCTTCCGATGAGAAGTACGAGAAGGAAATCAAGTCTCTAAATGACAAGATAGACAAGATGATCTCATCCAACCAAAAGCAAATCAGCTTTGTGGAGAACTATGATGATTCTCAACCAGTCCTCTATAGTATTGAAGGTGATATGACCCAAGAAGAGATCAACTTCATTGCTGGCCAAGGAGGTTTCAACAGGGGTTTCAACCCAAACTACCGGAATCACCCTAACTTCTCTTACAGAAACCCCAATGTTGCCAACCCACAGGATCAGGTTTATCCTCAAGCTCAACCACAAGCTCAAGCTCAACAACAAGGGCAACAAGGCTTCACACAACCTCAGCAACAAAAGCCTTTTGTTCCTTATACTAACCAGCAAGGGTTTGCTAACAAACCACAGTTCCAGAGCCAACAACCCTTTATCCCAAAGCAACAATACCCTCCACCCGGATTTAACCAACAACAGACACAAGCCTCTTCTTCTTCAGGTTTGGACAATGAGTTAAAGGGTATGATGCAGCAACTACTTCAGGGACAAACCTCAGGAGCTTTGGAAGTTAGAGATTTGAAGAATGAGTTGCAGAATTTGACATCTAGAGTCACCAACATGGAGAACCGAAATGCTTCAACCTCTAGACCTCAAGGAACTCTACCCGGAAAATCTGAGCAAAACCCAAAGGAGTATATTCATGCCATAACATTGAGAAGTGGTAAAGAGTTGCACCATCATCAAGTTCCCAAGCCTAAGGTGATTCCTCAAATCAATGAGGACATTGAAGTTCAAGAGGGGGAGGAGAATTCTGAAAATTCTGCTCTCAACAGAGAAAGTGAATGTGAGATTGCCAAGAGAAAGGGAAAGGCTGTGGTAGAAGAAGTAGTGGAAGAGGCACCCAAGAAGAAAGCTAGTGAGTTTGTTCCACCTCCCTATGAACCCAAGTTACCCTTTCCGGGCAGATTCAAAAAGCAGCTCTTAGAGAAGTATAAGACTCTTTTTGAAAAACAGATGAAGAATGTAGAGCTCACAATGCCCTTGATAGATGCATTTCTACTTGTTCCTCAGTACAACAAGTTCTTAAAGGATGCCATTAAGGAAAGAACTAAGGAGGTGCAGGGTATGGTCATGCTTACTCATGAGTGTAGTGCATTCATTCAAAGGAGCATTGTCCCTAAAAAGCTTGAAGACCCGGGCAGTTTCACTCTACCATGTGCTATTGGTCCCTTCAGATTTGAGAGTTGCTTGTGTGACCTTGGTGCAAGCGCTAGTCTAATGCCTTTCTCAGTAGCCAAGAGGCTAGGCTTCTCCACCTACAAGGCTTGTAGGATCTCCTTGGTGTTGGCTGATAGATCAATTAGATATCCAATTGGTCTACTAGAGGATCTTCCGGTGAAAGTGGGAGGATTTGAGGTTCCAACAGATTTTATTGTGTTGGAGATGGATGAAGAACCAAAGGATCCTTTAATTCTTGGGAGACCATTTCTTGCCACAGCTGGTGCTATCATAGATGTCAAGAAAGGGAAGATTGATCTCAACCTTGGAAAGGACATAGTGCTCAAATTTGACATCAACAAAGTGATGAAGAAGCCAACCATAGAAGGGCAGATGTTCTATATTGAGACTATGGATATGCTAGCTGATGAATTTCTTGAAGAGTTGAATATGAGTGATCCATTGGAAGTGGCTCTAACAAAGGAATGTGGAGAGTATGGTTATCTTCAAGATGAGAGTTGGGCTTACATGAGAGCTCTTGATTCACACAAGCCTTTGCAAGGAGAGGTTGAGTACATTGAGTTGGGATCAGATTCAGTTGGTACAGAGATAGAAGTCTTCGCAGTGGGTATGGGAGCTGATGGCGCCTATGGAGCTGAGGGTATGAAGGAGCAGCTTGTAGCTGATGATTGGAGTGAGCTCAAGGCACCAAAGGTTGAGTTAAAGCCCCTTCCGCGGGGGCTTCAGTATGCATTTCTTGGTCCTAACTCTACTTATCCTGTCATTGTGAATGAATTGCTGAGTGATGATGAATTGATTGCCTTGACTACTGAATTGAAAAAGTTTAGGAAGGCTATAGGCTATTCTCTTGAAGATATAAAAGGGCTGTCACCTAGTTTATGTACCCATAGGATTCATCTTGAAAACGAATCTATGTCCTCAATTGAACATCAGAGAAGATTGAATCCTAATCTTAAAGAGGTAGTAAAGAAAGAAATCCTTAAGCTTCTTGATGCTGGTATAATTTACCCAATTTCGGACAGCATGTGGGTCTCTCCCGTGCACTGTGTCCCGAAAAAGGGAGGGATTACTGTAGTAAAAAGTGATAACAATGAGCTAATCCCCACTAGGACCATCACAGGACACAGGATGTGCATATACTATAGGAAACTCAATGCAACCTCTAGGAAAGATCACTTCCCTTTGCCTTTTATTGATCAGATGCTAGAACGGCTTGCTTGCCACCCTTTTTACTGTTTTCTCGATGGGTACAGTGGGTTCTTTCAGATCCCGATACATCCCAATGATCAGGAGAAAACGACATTCACTTGTCCTTATGGCACCTTCGCATATCGAAGGATGCCATTTGGCTTGTGTAATGCACCAGCCACTTTCCAGCGGTGCATGATGTCCATTTTCTCAGATCTTATCGAGGACATTGTAGAAGTCTTTATGGATGATTTCTCTGTGTATGGCTCCTCTTTCTCCTCTTGTTTGTTGAACTTGTGTAGGGTTTTGAAGCGATGTGAGGAGACGAACTTGGTGCTTAACTGGGAGAAGTGCCATTTCATGGTAACAGAGGGAATTGTCTTGGGTCATAAGATTTCAGAGAAGGGTATTGAGGTAGACAAGGCCAAGATAGAAGTTATGACAAGTCTTCAGCCACCAAACTCAGTTAGAGGGATTCGAAGCTTCTTGGGTCACGCCGGTTTCTACAGACGGTTTATCAAGGATTTCTCCAAGATTGCTAGGCCACTCACTCGTTTACTGTGTAAGGAAGCTGACTTTGTGTTTGACGAGGAGTGTTTGGATGCATTTCACAGGATTAAAGAAGCTTTGGTTAGTGCTCCGATTGTACAAGCTCCTGACTGGGAATTGCCTTTTGAGATCATGTGTGATGCGAGTGACTATGCAGTTGGAGCAGTCCTTGGACAGAGGAAAGACAAGAAACTCCATGTCATATACTATGCTAGTAGGACATTGGATGATGCTCAAGTGAAGTATGCAACAACTGAGAAGGAGCTTCTTGCTGTGGTTTTTGCCTTTGAAAAGTTCAGATCATACTTGGTTGTGTCTAAGGTTGTGGTGTACACGGATCACGCTGCGTTGAGGTATTTGCTTGCCAAGAAGGATGCCAAGCCGAGGCTTCTAAGATGGATCTTGCTGCTACAGGAATTTGATTTGGAAGAAGGGTATTGAAAATGGGGTAGCGGACCACTTATCAAGGCTAAGGATTGAAGATGATGTTCTTTTAGATGACTCACTTCCGGAGGAGCAACTCATGGCTGTTAAAGCAGTCAAAGAAGCTCATAACACAAGTAGAAGGCTGGAGGAGATTGATTCCATTGAGGACAAGGAACCGTGGTATGCAGATATAGTCAACTTCTTGGCAGTTGGGAAGGAACCACCTAGTCTAGACAGCTATCAAAGAAAGAAGTTCTTCCGGGATGTGAACAGGTACTATTGGGACGAGCCATATCTCTATACACTATGCAAAGATCAACTCTACAGAAGATGTGTAGCAGATGAGGAGGTGGAAGGGATCCTACTACATTGTCATGGATCACCTTATGGAGGTCACTTTGCCACATTCAAGACTGTTCAAAAGGCTCTACAAGCTGGTTTTTGGTGGCCAACTATGTTTAAAGATGCTCAAACCTTCATCTCAAGGTGTGACCCTTGTCAAAGAAAGGGGAACATTAGCAAGAGGAATGAAATGCCTCAAAACCCAATACTAGAAGTGGAAGTGTTTGATGTATGGGGAATAGACTTCATGGGGCCATTTCCATCCTCGTATGGGAACAACTATATCTTGGTGGCTGTGGATTATGTATCCAAATGGGTTGAAGCAGTGGCAAGCCCCACCAATGACTCTAAGGTTGTTATCAAACTCTTCAAAAGCATAATATTTCCAAGATTTGGAGTCCCAAGAGTGGTGATTAGCGATGGGGGATCTCATTTCATCAACAAGTTGTTTGAAGGCCTCTTGAAGAAGTATGGAGTTAAGCACAAGGTAGCAACTCCATATCACCCTCAAACAAGTGGACAAGTTGAAGTGTCCAACCGGCAAATCAAGGCTATCTTAGAGAAGACTGTTGGGGCTTCAAGGAAAGATTGGTCTAAAAAGCTTGATGATGCATTGTGGGCTTATAGAACAGCATTCAAAACTCCCCTTGGAACCACTCCTTTCAATATGCTGTATGGGAAGTCTTGCCATCTACCAGTTGAGGTTGAGTATAAAGCTATGTGGGCTGTCAAGTTGCTGAACTTTGACATCAAAACCGCAACTGAGAAGAGATTGATTCAGCTTAATGAATTGGATGAGATAAGACTTGAGGCTTTTAAAAGCTCAAAGATCTACAAAGAAAGAACCAAGCTCTTCCATGACAAGCTGATACTGAAGAGAGAGTTCAAAGAAGGTGATCTTGTGCTTCTGTTTAACTCCCAGTTGAAGCTGTTTCCCGGGAAGCTCAAGTCTCGATGGTCGGGACCTTTCAAGGTAAAGGAGGTAAGGCCTTATGGAGCAGTTGTCCTTTGGGGAAAGTCAGAAGAAGAGTTCACCGTCAATGGTCAACGCCTCAAGCACTACTCTGCTTCAGAAGCTATAGAGGAAGGGACCTCGGTTCCGCTCTCTAGCCCTCCAACCGCCTAAAACTACGGTTTGCACAGTCGAGCTTACCGACTCTAAACAAAAGCGCACTTGGGAGACATTCCCATGTTTATCTTTGTAAATACTCTTTTTATTGTCATGGTTGAAGTTTTTCTTTAGTTTTTCATGTTTTCAGGTGTTAAATTGGTCAAAGACAGGTTGCTGGCACGAAAGGGAGTTGTCCGAACACGGATAAGCATGTCGCGGTTAAGCTCGCGGTTTGGCTCCAAACCGCGAGCGTCGTTCGAAACAAAGCGTAAGAGCTCGCGGTTAAGCTCGCGGTTGAAGCCAAACCGCGAGCATAGTGCCGAAACAGAACGAGTAAGCTCGCGGTTACTCTCGCGGGTAATCGTGAACCGCGAGCACCCCCGCGAAACCGTCCGAGCCGACTCGCGGTCACCTTCGCGGAATGCACCCAGACCGCGAGCAGCTTCCCAGGTAAGTCCTTCTTACCGAAAACACATTTTAAACCGGTTTAAACCGGTTTTTGGCGACTTGAACCGACTAAAACCGCAAAATCCTCTTGTTTTCTCCTCCAAACGCCATTTCTTCTCTTCTTCTTCCCAAAAACAAAACTTTTTTCTCTCAAGAACAAAGTTTCTCAACTCATCCCTCTTTCTCAAATCAACTTTGTTTACAAAGGTTTTAAGCTCAATTTTCATCATTTCTAAGGCTCTATTTCATCCTCTAGCTATCTACTCCATCCATACATCAACAAATCAAGGTAAAACTCTCAAATCCCTTAGTGACTTTCGAGTTTGAAAAATGCAAATTTTTGAACTTCAATTTTAGACTTGATTTCTTGTTGATAATGCTTGAGAATGGTCCCCAAAGTTGTTTAGATGAACACCCATCACCAATTTCACTCTAGGAATGCATGAATTTGAATTTTGGTGAATTAGGGTTCTTGAGAATTTGAAATTTCGATAATTTTGGGGGAATTCTTGTTTGATGGTTTCTATGGACTCATTAGGATGCTAGTAGCCTATGCTTGAGAGACTACTTGATTTGCTTGAACTTCACTTTGCAAAATTTTCAAAATTGCATGAAAGAGTCTCTTTAAAAAGTGAAAATGAGTTTGAAGTTGAGTTGGAGCTTGATATGGGTTTGATTGTATGCTTGCTTGCTTGTGGGAAGTTTATTTGATGCTTGACAACTTGTGTGATTATCCAATTTGAAAAATGTCGCTTCTTAAGCAAATTGTCAATGTGATCAATCTTGGAGATAAAGAGAATGTCTTGTGGCTTTGTGCATTGATATTGGCTTATATTGCTTGTTGAGATGAATGTGTTGGTGGATTGAACTTTATACTAAGACATCTCCGAGCTTTGTTGTTTTGTAGGGACATTATGGTCACCACACGACAACGAGCCAATGCACCGCAAGACAAGGGAAAAGGGAAAGTTGATGAGGCACCGGTTCAACAGCCAAGTAAGAAGAAAAGGGGTGAAGGTTCTGGTACAACGAAGAAAGATACCGCGCCAAGGGACAAGTCAAAGCTCCCATCTGTTAAGAGACTGTATGACCACCTCAACAAAATGAAGTGGATCCCAACGAAGTTTGGAGATTCTGAAACGCTTGCCAAACTCGGGATATTAGAAGATGTGCGAAACCTTCTCCGCGTACTCCACTTGGATTGCCTTATCAGTATGGCTCATCCCACTTACCAGGATGTGGCGAGCCAATTCCTAGCCTCCCTTGAGGTAATGAAGGATGCTCACGAGCTGTATCCTGACTGTGGATATGGGATCCTCTCTTACAGGATCAACGGAGAGGATTATGAGACCTCTTTTGAGGATTTAGAGGAGATCTTTGGGTTTAGAGATAAGCAACTTACCGAAGTTCCTTGGGTCCAAGGTTTGTCAGCTGCTGCATGGGCAGTCATGGGTGTAGGGGTTTGGCGGCCGGGCCGCAGCAAGAGCTCCCATATAGGCCATCCCGGGCTCCGTTATATCCATCAGCTTTTAGCCAATACACTGTATGCCAGACATGATCTGGGAGGACCCTTAGATGAGGAAATGGGGTTGATGGCATGGATGATGGCGCAGTACCTCCCGCTACCGAATCTGCATGAAGGTGCACTAGTGGATTTTCCCAGCCTCGGCTCTGCTGGACTGTTTGCCAACCGGTTGTTATATTACCAGCATTGGGCATGGACTACCACTGACAAGAATCCGGAGATGCGCATCGGTGGTCTCATTACACACATCCTGATGCACAAGGGAATAGAATTGGGTCCAGAAACGTGTGGTTATGAGTTGATGAACATATCTTACTTGAAGAAGCATCACTTCTTGTATTCTCGGATGACCATGAGGTTCACTTACACATTCTATGTGCGCCGCTCCGAGACAGCAAAAGTATTTCTCCCGAACACCTCTATCACGTCCTTCTCTGACCCGGAAAACCTCCGGTTTGTATTGGATGCTTCACTACTCCTCACCGAGGCCGACGAGATGATGGATCGCATTCACGCGTCCAAGAGAAGAAGGGGTAACTCCTCTCAAGCTGAGATTGACGAAGAGATTCTCGATGACCTTGAGGAGCTTGTAGAGGAAGAGTCTCCTGAGCATATCTACGGTAGTGCGAGGTACCATTTCCAGCCCTATATGCAAGCTCTTCCACCAGGCCTGATCCGTGATGCGCATGGTCACATCAATGTGCTCCAACGCTGGAACAAGTTCCAGGATAGGATTAACATGAGGGTGATACAGAGCTGCAAGGACATGAAGAAGGGGTATGACGAGCTGAAGAGAGGATATGACCACATGAAAGAAGGGTGCAAGCTGATGCAGAGGCAGCTCAAATCCCTCACGGATAAGCTTAGTTGTGCCTCATCATCAGCAGTGGATGCCTCGGCGGGGCAGCCCATGCCTATGCAAATGCCGGAGTTCGATTTTGATCAGCCTCCAGTAGCGAGGAGACACTCCTATCAAGGAGAAGGAGAATCAGGCTCAGCACCCAGGCAGCGTCACAGAGCCTCCATCAGTGGCCCGAGATACAGCGCTCGCTATTCACCAAAGCTTCCTGACAAATCATCCAGCAACGAGTCTCCATCGCTCTCCACTCCACCACCTCGGGAACCATCTCCCGAGTCTGAGACTTTTTGAGGTACCATCCTAACACCATCTTGTAAATACTTGCATTTTAGATTTTCTTTTCGTTTCTTTTGAGTCTCTTTCTCAAGTTTGCTTTCACACCGAGACGGTGTGAAGTAAGTTTGGGGAGAGACTAGTTGCTGATTTTGTGTTCTTTGCTCTTATTTTTCCTTTTTGTTTCTTGAGTCTCATGCATCTTTAAGGCATAGAAAAAACCAAAAAAATTGAAAAATTTCAAAAATTTTCACAAAAAGAAGCATGTAGGATTGAGTCTAGTTAGTAGTTTAGGATTCATGCATTGGGGACAATGATGATTTTGCCTTGTAGAGGCTCACCAATTAAGTTGCTTGTTGCTTTAATCAATTTTCAAAACAAAGGAAAACCCATTGCTTGACTTTGAAATTCCGAAATTCCCTATCTTTGTGAAGCTTGCATGAACTTAGCTCAATTCTATGATATTTGACTTAATTCGAATTTTGAAATATCTTGCTTAGGGGCTTGAAATGCAATCCCATGGTCCTTGCCCGAGTTATGCTTTCCCCTTTACCACTCTTTTGATTAACTCGGGCAACCATTGATCTTATGATCATGGCTTCCCCTACCCAATGAACCCAAACATTTCCTTGAAGCCAAAGTGATTTGTGAGTGAGGCCTATTCTTGATAGCTTTTGGCATGTGTAAAAACTTGAGAGTATCGGGAACGACAATGGTCTTTTCTCATTTTAGCTAGCTCTATTTGCCATAAGAGTCTAGCATTAGGATGGGAAATAAGTTTGGGGGAGAGATGAGAGTTGTTTTGGGAATGAAAAGGATCAATGAAAAGTGTTTCAAAAAGGTTCAAAAAGTCACTAGGAATTCATATAAGAAGAGAGCATTGTGCAAAAAGAAAAGAAAAAGAAGTAAGTCCCCTAGATAGAATCAAAAAGAAAAGAAAGAAAAATCAAGTATTAAGAGGGGTAAGTTGTGAAAGAGTTTGCTCAAGTTTGAAAAAGAGAAAAATCAGTAGTGTTTCCTAGTGACAAAGAGAAGAGAGAAAAGAGCTAAAAGGGTGAGTGTTTTGGTAATTGAATTGAGGGTTTGGTGAGAGTTTGTCTTTCATTATGGGAATGTATGGAGAAATCTTCTAGGAATTGGGTAGAACAATGAGAGAAGAACTTTGTATGCATGAATTGTTCCCTTTCTTAGATAGATT
Source organism: Orychophragmus violaceus (assembly GCA_030180135.1). Taxonomy (NCBI): domain Eukaryota; kingdom Viridiplantae; phylum Streptophyta; class Magnoliopsida; order Brassicales; family Brassicaceae; genus Orychophragmus; species Orychophragmus violaceus. The sequence goes on from CM058230.1 coordinate 10,207,949, forward strand.
TTGTGTAATGACAATTGCTCATATTCTTGAGAGTTAACCACCCCAAAAGAAACTCTACTAAGCCACCTCAAATAGCCTCTCTTGAACCTTGACAATTGGGAATTGATTGATTGCCCCTTTGTGAGATCGCACTGAGCTTCTAAATGAATGTAAAGAATTGAGTTGATGATTGCTTGTGTTCTATAGGATCTCGGGAGTTGGAGTAGGGATTGAGGGAATGGTAATGTGGAAGTACATGAATAGTTAATGGTTAGAGCAACTTGTAACTTCTTTGAAAGATCTTGTATCTTGTTGTGAGTCTTGTGGTTTTGAGTCCCCACCTTCAAACCTTTTTCCCAACATATTTTGATTGTCCTATGCTTGCTTGTGGACAAGCAAGGTTTAAGTTTGGGGGAATTGATATACTTATGTTTTCATGAGTTTAGAGCATTATTTATACCTTGTTTCGATCTCTTTTACCTTTCCTTCTCTTCATTTCCTTGTTTTAGTTTGTGTTTTTGGAAAAGTGCATCTAGGATCATGTCTTAGTTAGTCTAGGAGCATTTTGCATTCGTTTTTACCCTTTTTCAGGTGTTTGGAGAGTTACTAGGATTGACTTGGAGCGCTTGGAGTTGATTGGAGAAAAGGAGCACAAGGAGTGGTCGAGGAGGAGCTGCTCGCGGCCTTGCTCGCGGGCGTAAGGTGAACCGCGAGAGGGGCTTCATTTCCATGCGAAGTAACTCGCGGCCTTGCTCGCGGGCGCAAGGCAAACCGCGACCGATACCCAGAATCCGAGCGAGGTGGCTCGCGGGTAGCGTTGCGGTCGAGAGCCAAACCGCGAGCCACCTATTTTCGTTGACTTCTGATTGTTGACCAGTTTTAGACCCATGGATCCGGGTCAATACCCGGTTTGTCCCGGGTTGACCCGGTTCGCACCCCTTTTACTATTTAAGCCAAAAAACCTGATTTTTGTTGTCTCTTAAGCTTGTTTTTGATTTCTAAACCTTTTGTAAGAACAAGTTTAATCTTTTGCTAATCCAAGTACTTCTTTTGAGATTTCTAGATTCAATCTTTCATCTTTCTCTAATCATCAATGATTTACACTATCTCTATGGGTTTTGTTGATCAAATGATGATTAGTGAGTAGTTTCCCAAAGGGTTTATGGGTTAGGTAGGATTAGTGTGATTAAGGGATGATTAAGGGGTGTCTAGTGTTTAATCTTTCTTAAATCTCTTCTATCTAAGTGTGTTTAATGCCTTTTTGACCTTGATCAAGTTGAACTAGGATGTTTAGGATTTCATGCTCACCAAGTGTTTGATGAAATTCCAGTTATGGCTTAGATAGAATTTTCACATTCTAGCTCATGGGAATGAATGTCTAGAGTGATTATTAGCTGCTTAGAACTTGATTGAATGCTTGCTTGGTCCCATTTCACAAATGAGAGTTTGTTCTTGAATTAGGATTAAGTAAAGAGATTAGCTCTAAGAGATTAGGTTAATTGACTTATTGTGTTCTTGCTAGGAGATTAGCTTGTTTGAGGCTTGATAGGCATCCCGAGATCATCCCGAGTTTCCTAGTCCATTGACCTTAGCCCATAACCCTTGTTTTCCTTATTTAATTGTCTGTGTCTTTATCTTAATTAGTGCCTTCTAGTTCATTTAGCTGATTTCTCTGTTAAACTGCATTTAGGGTATTAGAATTTCACTTTTATTTGGTATTGCTTGACTGTTTGGGTTTAGTGTATTCAATTGGTCATAATCCTCTCTCAAAAAGGTTTGATACCTCTTACTACGGGATAAGTAAGAGGAATTGATACCTCGGAGATTAGTAAATCTCTGTTATCAATTCTCTCGAAAGTGTCGGCACCACTCAGAGATCGGCACATAGCAAGAAGACAAAAACGAATGTCGGCACCAGTCAGCGGACGACATGTGTCAAGGCATAGTACGCAAAATCGGCTATAAATACAACTCTCTACCAAGGCAGGAGGCACGAGCAATTTCAAACTCACCTTCTCACTCTAAAACTTCTCTCTAAGATTTCAAAGTTTTAATTTAAAAAATCTTATTTTTTAATAATTTTATAATCTTTGTATTTCAATAATCTGTTGTAAAATTAAGTTTTATAAACAATCCACAATCTTTTTTTTACAAGTTTTCATATTGTAATATAATTAAATTTCGAAATATAAAGTACAATGGTATCAGAGGCCAAAAGGTCTGTTGATGCAGTCTTTTGCATGTTTTCAATTTAAAGGGTTTCAAGAAAGATTTTCGCGAATTTTCTAAGTTAGATCCCTACCTTGTGAGATTCTCAACCTCCTACCAAAACACTGTTGATGTAGGTGTTCCAGGCTGCAAGACCTAGAAAAAGGCAGTAAGACCGTTGGCAAGCCACAGTTGTGTCTTCATAGATCCGGTTAGTATCTCCCTTAGTATGAGTCTGTCCTTAGATTAAGTCATGACATCTTCCTTTAGGAAACTTTTAAAATGAAATAATCACGCATCTAAATCCGCATCAACAATTAATTCAAGAGAAATTATGACAAAGATAACCTCATTTAATCGCAAAAAATCAATTACCTCATATAGATCCAGATAATATATACAAAATCGGAACTTTTAATTTCAAGACCGCTTATTCAATAAAAGAACATGAACATATTTTATCTTTACAAAATGAATTCGAAGAAATTAAATTATTATCTTCAATCGCCCTAGACAAGTATAAGCAAAAATGATTCAATTATTTACATTTTGGTCTTATTCAAGTAGCTATAAAACCTTTATCAAGGACTGGTATATATTCGCCTATATTAATGCTTCTAAGAGATAAAACTTTATTAAAATTTGAAGACTCCAATCTAATTTATGCAACGGAGCAGTCTATTTTAATTGCGCTCCTAATTTTCAAGTAATTTTACACGAACCAACTATACTCAATACTTTAGTATTAAATATTCATCTATTAGAAATGAAATTTCAAATTGATAGACATGGTTATTATATCGAATTTATTTTAAGCAATCAACCTCTGAATTTAACCCAAGATGTTTATTACAAGATAGTAAATGAGAAACAACAATATTAGCTGTTCATAATAATGATACTCCAACAGCTACATACACACCTAAACAACTAAAATGGGATGAAATAACCGTTCCTGATCAATGGAAAATTGATATTACTCAACCACCTAGAAAATTTGAACAACGAAATATTTCAAGTATATTCGAACAAAGAGATGGTAGAATTCTATTGCGATTTGGATCATATAGAGAACCACCTCCACATAGAATAAGTTCATATCATTCAAGAGCTTCTTTTCCGAATACCGTACCGGCCAAGCTAGTACTGAATCGAAAAAGGATTCAATCGTGGAGTGAGTGGGACAAGCTTGGCCGGTACGGTACTCGGAAAAGAAGCTCTTGAATGATATGAACTTATTCTAAGTGGAGGTGGTTCTCTATATGATCCAAATCGCAATAGAATTCCACCATCTCTTTTTTCGAATATACTTGAAATATTTCGTTGTTCAAAATTTCTAGGTGATTGAGTAATATCAATTTTCCATTGATCAGGAACAGTTATTTCATCCCATTTTAGTTGTTTAGGTGTGTATGTAGCTGTTGGAGTATCATTACTATGAACAACTAATATTGTTGTTTCTCCTTTACTATCTTGTAATAAACATCTTGGGTTAAATTTAGAGGTTGATTGCTTAAAATAAATTTGATATAATAACAAATAACCATGTCTATCTTTTTGAAATTTAATTTCTGGTAGATGAATATTTAATACTAAAGTATTGAGTATAGTTGGGTCGTGTAAACTTACTTGAAAATTAGGAGCGCAATTAAATTAGACTGCTATGTTGCATAAATAAGATTGGACTGCTCTGAGGAGCGAGTCTTCATATTTTAATAAAGTTTTATCTTTTAGAAGTATTAATATAGGCGAATCTATACGAGTCCTTTATTAAGGTTTTATAGCTACTTGAATAAGACCAAAATGTAAATAATTGAATCCTTTTTGTTTATACTTGTCTAGGGCGATTGAAGATAATAATTTAATTTCTTCGAATTTATGTTGTAAAGATAAAGTATGTTCATGTTCTTTTATTGAATAAGCGGTCTTGAAATCAAAAGTTCCGATTTTGTATATATGATCTGGATTTATATGAGGTAATTTATTTTTTTCGATTTCATGATCAAATGAGGTTATCTTTGTCATAATTTATCTTGAATTAGTTGTTGATGCGGATGTAGATGCGTGATTATTTCTTTTTAAAAGTTTCCTAAAGGAAGATGCCATGACTTAATCTAAGGACAAACTCATACTAAGGGAGATACTAACCGGATCCATGAAGACACAACTGTGGCTTGCCAATGGTTTTACTGCCTTTTTCTAGGTCTTGCAGCTTGGAACACCTACGACAACAATGTTTATCGGTAAGAGGTTGAGAATCTCATATCTAACTTAGAAAATTCGCGAAAATCTTTCTTTGAAAACCTTTAAATTGAAAACGTGCAAAAGACTGCATTAACAACCTTTTGGCCTCTGATACCATTGATTTTTTTGATACTTTTTAATTGTACTTTATTTTATATTTCGAAATTTGATTATATTACAATATGAAAACTTGTAAAAAAAAGATTGCGGATTGTTTATAAAACTTAATTTTACAACAGATTATTGAAATACAAAGATTATAAAATTATTAAAAATAAGATTTTTAAAATTAAAACTTGAAAACTTTGAAATCTTAGAGAGAAATTTGAGAGAGTTTTAGAGTGAGAAGGTGAGTGTGAGTCTGAAATTGCTCGTGCCTCCTACCTTGGTAGAGAGTTGTATTTATAGCCGATTTTGCGTACTGACTGGTGTCGACACTCGTTTTTGTCTTCTTGCTATGTGTCGATCTCTGAGTGGTGCCGACACTTTCAAGAGAATCTTCGACTTTAATTATTTCGGTTGCATAAGTCTTTGTGTGGGTCTCATATGTATGATGTGGGTCCCACTTGTTGTAGATACATTCCGTATATTATTTTGATATCTTTATACATAGTTTGTTTGTATAATAAGATACAGAGTCTACTAGAATATACATGTTTTTACAACTATTGTTGATCGTGCGGAGCATACGTTCGGCGCATCCGTTATGTTGAGATGTGTATGGATATGAAAAAACGAAACTGAATCCCCATAGAATTCATGTAGACATGAAAAGCGTGATTGTCATACTCCCCACCGTTGTCACATTGTAGAGCCTTAATCTAAAATAAATCTTTTTGTTTTCTTTCCCTTCCTACAACTTCGTCCCCATCTCACATCTGTCATTTTTTTTTCTCTGCAAGAGCGTGATGGAACACCTCATTTTTTTTTTCTATCACAAATCTCATTCCTCATTAAATTTTCTTTAAATCCATATAAAAATCCTTATCTTTCTCTTCCATATACCGACTTCTTGTTCTTCATACGTCTTCTTTCCACCTCCGTCTAAAGATTTTATTTTTTCCTATCACAAATTTTCACAAAATTTTCGAGTTCGTTTGATCCCATTATGTTATCTTCTATTTTTAATCCTTTTTATAGTGGTTCATCATTATCTCCATAAACTTTTACTTTTTGTGTTTTCTTTTTTTTCTTTGTCTTCCACAATCCACCATTTCTTTATCTTTTCTCTTAATTTTTTATTTTTTTTTCTTTATTAAAGTGAAAAAACAAACTCGTGAAAAAAACATTTCTTACCTCTTCCTCTTTTCTCTCTCATCATTCTCTTCTATCACACTTCCTCTTCTCTGTATCTCTTTTATGTTACGTGCTCTTCACGATGACACCCACACCACCAAATCCTCTTTTTCTTACTGACAAACCTTCCACCATTAGCTAGATCAAGGTGTATCTTCTGGTACTCTTGGTATGGAGAAACTCAACTACGATGTGTGACGTGAATTATTTGAAACTCATTGCAGTTCCTTTGGCGTGTTAGGACATCTTGATGGCACGTCTTATCCACATACTCCCGAAGACAAGACATGGAAAGAACACAACAATCTCATGATGATGTGGGTTTATTGAACGATCTATGAATCGATCCTTGAAACCGTTTTGAAGCCGAAGTGCACAACACGTGATCTATGGTGTGCGATGGAAACCCTCTTCAGGGATAACAAAGAAGCACAAGCTATGCAATTGGAAAACGAACTTCCAACTATTGTGATTGATGATCTATCGGTGCACGAATACTGTAAGAAGCTTAAATGCAACTTTGATCTGTTTGCCATTATCATTTCTACGATTACTGAACAAATCATGTTGATGCATATCCTTAATAGTTTGTCTAATAAGTTTGATAGCATTATAATGTTATTAAAAAAACAAGTCCCTCTTTCCTGGCTTTATTGAAACTAGGTCGATGTTGCAAAGTAAGGAAGATAAACTTAAGAAACAAGTCAAGACAACCACCACCGACACTCTATCCTTCTCTTCACTTGCGCTCCTTTACACTTCGACTCACACGTCTTCTCGCTCCAACAATGAAAACGATGGGAATCACCGCCAGCAAGCTCTCACGAACTCTTACAACTCAGGTTATGGCAATGGCTATAGTGGACGTGGCTGCGGTAGTGGCAGCCGCAAATATCGGGGACGTGGAGGCCAACACTCTAACAACAACGCACCATGGCCTTACTCTTACAACAATCCTCTATGGCCAGAAGAAAATTTTCTAACAGAGAGAAGGTTTTTATTAATAGAAGGGCATACAAGAATATCATTAAGTTTAAAAACCGAGAAAGAGAGGGAAGAGTGCCATGACCAATTTTTGTTATACGAGCCAAGGATCCGTTACCAACAGTGAGATTATGATATACACTCAAATTAGAAGTGGTTCGTAAGTTACTTGAACTGAAGGCAATGTGATTTGTGGCGCCACTGTCCATATACCAAGCATAGTCATTCTGGTCTTGAAGTGCCATGGTATTGAATGCGTGAGTGAGTTGAGTGTGAAGCATGTGGTGTTGAGACGCATGTGGAGTAGTGGTAAGTCCTTGGGTGAAGTGAGCTTCATCAGTGGGTCGTGGTGGTGCCAAACCAAGCAACTGCATCATTGACGCATGAGGGTACGAGTATCCATGATACAAGTATGTTGGAGGCGCCGAGTAGAGATGTGATGGACAATGATGATTGTTGTAAGAGTTTGTGAGAGCTTGCTGGCGGTGAGAGCCATCGTCCACGCGATAGCCACCGCCATAACCTGAGTTGTGAGAGTTTGTGAGAGCTTGCTGGCGGTGAGAGCCATCGTTGTCGTTGTTGGAGAGAAAAACATGTGCGTTGAAGTGTAAAAGAGCGCAAGTGAAGAGGAGGATAGAGTGTCGGTGTTGGCTATCTTGACTTGTTTCTTAAATCATCTGCCTTACTTTGCAACATCGACCTAGTTTTAATAAAACTAGGAAAATGGGATTTGTTTTTGATAACATTATAATGCTATCAAACTTATTAGACAAACTATTTAAGGACATGCATCACCAAGATTTGTTCAGTAATCGTAGAAATGATAATGGCAAAGAGATCAGAGATGCATTTAAGCTTCTTACAATATTCGTGCACCGATAGATCACAAATCACAGTAGTTTGAAGTTCGTTTTTTCAGTTGCATATCATGTGCTTCTTTGTTATCCATGAAGGGGGCTTCAATCGAAAAGCATATATCACATGCTGAGCATTTCGGCTTCAAAACGCTTTCAATGATCAATTCGGAGATCGTCCCATAAACCCACATCTTCACGAGATTGTCTTGTCCTAACACGCTAAAGCAACTGCAATGAGTTTCAAACAACTCACGCCATATATTGTAGTTGAGTTTCTCCATATCAAGAATATCTGGAACATATGCTTTGATTTGACTAATGGTGAAAAGTTTGTCGGTAAGAAGAAGAGGATTCAATGGTGTGGATATCATCGTGAAGAGCATATAACACGAGAAAGATAAAAGAGATAAAGAGAAAAGGAAATGATATAAGAGAATGACGAGAGTGAAGAGAAAGAGGTAAGGAAGATTTTTTTCACGAGATTTGTTTATCTTTACTTTAATAAAGAAAATAAATATAAAATATTAAAAGAAAAGAAAAAGAAAAAAATGGTGAATCATGGAAGACGAAGAAAAAGAAAAAGTAAAGTTTGTGGAGGTAATGATGAACCATTATCAAAGAAAAATGATTAAAAAATAGAAAATAATATAATATGATCAAACTAGTTCAGAAATTTTGTGAAGATTTGTGATAAGAAAATGAAGAAAATTTCAGAAAGAGAAGGTGGAAAGAAACATATGAAGAAGAGAATGACTTTTTATAGATTAAAAAAATTTAACAAGGAAAAAATTAAACGAGGATCAAACGAGGTAGTAGAAAAAGATCAAATGAGGAAGAAGAATTGTGAGAAAGAAATTGTGTGAAGTGTTCAATCAAACTCTTATAGAGAAGAACAAAAAAAAATGAGAGACCTCAGATGAGAAGTTGTAGGAAAGGAAAAAAAAAGACGAAAAAGAATTTATTTTAGATACAAAAAAATTTAGGAAATTCTTTGATACCATATTAGAATGAATAAAACTCATCGAATGTTCTCTTATTAGGAACTGATATATATATACACACGCTTTACAATGTATCCTAGCCTCCTAGGGTTTAAATACAAAGGTAAATATGAAATTTACTTAGTCTAATAATATTGACATAGAATGAGTAATATAACTGTTATTTTTTTCTAAAACATTCAGATTCTAAAATTTCGACAATAATCTGACAAAGATCGATCAGTTTTCTTTTTCTAATAACTCGGTTATTTGGTTTAACAGACGAACTTCAAGTCAGGTCGTGGAAATGTTTACTTCTTAGCTAGCTGGTTCTTGGATCAATAAACTACATAATATAAGGGAAGAGCCACGTGAATACTCATTTTTCCACACAATTTGGATTTGGTTTTGAGTGAGGTTCGAACTCGAGAGAGCGTTGCTAACGCATTTTCAAGTTTTGTCTACCACTCAAAACGCCTGTGTGGGTATCGATCAGCTTTTACCATTGGAACAATATTGTTTAAACATTTTCCTCTTTGAAAGTTTAAACTGGTAAGTAGATAATTAGTGTGAAAATGATGTGGAATTATCGTGTGATTAATCCAACCAAATAAAAAAATCCACTCTAGTTCTTGCTTCGATTAATCGAATCCATCTAACTCCAATGAAGAGATTTAGAAAAAAAAATTGATTGGTTGACATAAGAATATATAAAGGACACTAACGAAATTCTCAAAACGGCCAATCCACTAGGAACCTCTCGCCCCTCAGGTTGTACCTTGTGTGGGAATCTATATCACATAACCACAACTGCCAAAAATTCAGTTAAATACCGTTTAGGACTGAAGGATTTAGCTGTCTGGAATAAAGTATGTCTTCTAAATCTTATCTGGCTCATGTCTATTCGTTCAGGCTCTATATGTGTAGCGTGGTTTAAAGTGGAAGTTCTAAACGGTGATTTATCAAATCTATGGGTAACTAAAGCTAATAGAAGGAACAGCTGGCTAGCCAACAAAATTATAAAGAGCAGAAGCGACAGGTTCACCTGGATTAAAAGGTCGATAGGAAATGGTTCATCAATCAAGTTCTGGGCGGATAATTGGACTCCGTTGGGTAGTCTTAAAGACTATCTAACTGATGGCTCCAACTCGAGGCTAGGTATCACTCTCAATGCGTCTGTTGCGAGTCTCTTCTGCAATGGAAACTGGATGATAGCACCTGCGAGGATAGAAAATTGCTCAATCTCCACATTTATTTGACAACTATCACTTTAACAGACACTAACGACGGCTACGAATGGGTTTTTAATGGTAGCATCTACTCATTTATACAGAACGGTAACGAAGAAATCCCAAGCGTAATTGAACGTAATGCTCATATTCATAGATCTACTTTCCTGCAATCATCAGTGATAACAGCTCTAATTGAACGTCAAGTCAAGGAGAAAATCTTGTCGTACCCTGCTTCAAATCCAGTGTTGTCCTCTGCCCTGATGCAATTCTGGCTTCGGTAACCTCTCTTCAAATCTTCACACCAAAATCATCAAACCCTAACCGATCTACTTACTCCTGGTATGAAGGCGTCCGTTTCGTCTTAAGGTCGACCTGATTGAGCTTCTCTCCTCTCTTATACTTGGATCTGCTCTGTACTATGCTCAGCTTTCGGTCTCTCTCTCCTGTCTGGTTTCCGTCCGTGAGCTAGCTTCGTTCCTTCCTCCCCCTTCTCTTGCTTGATCGATCTCAATCGTGGTATCATCTCCGATTGATCCACGATCTGGCGTGGCCTCTCTTCTTCTGGGATTCTTCATCGACTTTATTCTCCCCTGACCCTTAATCAACTCTGGTGTTTGTTAAGTGTAACTGCTGTACGGCTCTAGTCTGATTTTCGTTTGATTTTAGGCCCAATGGGTCTGTTAGCTTTTTCACTTCGAAAGCCCTTTAGTAAAAAAAGTAATTATAGTTTTTGGTAAAATCTTATGTATCAATAGGAGAGTTTTTTTTTTTTTTTTTTTTTTTAAAAATAGGAGAGTTAAGTTCCGAGAAGTCATAAAAGACGATTAGAGCACCACCATCGTGGTATTTAAAGGGTATATTAGCGGGGTTTCTTAGGTAAGTTTTATAAAAAATAAATGTTAAATCGATTTAAGCGTAAGGATCGGTTCTTAATTAGGTGTTTTAAGATACCGATCCTTAAAGCACGTGGCAGGATTTAATTCGTTCTTCTTTATTTTTTTTTTTACACCGAAACAATGTTTTGCTTCATGATCGTGATAGAAAGAGCGACACAGAGGGTTTGAAGGCGATAAAGCAAGCGATTTAGGGTTCTTAACGAAATCAGGTGTAGAAGCTTGTTGTCGATTTGATTTACCGGTATAGATAGAATATATGGTGGTTTAGGGTTCGTTTTTTTACTCTATCGATAGACGAATCGATCTTTAGCAGTTTGCTAGGGTTTTGATTCTGTTTTGATTCGGGTTTGATATATGCACTGCGTTCGATTCGGGTTTGATATAGGGTTTTGATTCGTGTTTTGATTCGGGTTTGATAGAGGAATCGATTTATAGCATGCTATGGTTTTGATTCTGTTTTGATTCGGGTTTGATACAGTTATAGAGAAATTCAAGAGATTGCTACTATCTCCAGAGCCTTGAAGGGTAAAGTTTTGTTGCTGTACTGGATTAGCTGCTGCTGTGAATTTGTTGTTTAAGTCTGTAAAATCTGATTTCATGAATGAAGGTGAAAGCAAATCAGAATGCTGCCACACACGGTCTGGTTGTTGTGGCTGCCCAGCTTGTCGCATATTCTGCTGAGGAAGATTATCAGTCAGAATCTGCGTCTGAGCCTGCAGAAGATGGCATGGGATTTGCTGCTGTGATGATGCTTGGTGATGTTGCTGAAGCAGCAAATCAGAATTGTGGACGGCAGCTACTTGTTGAAGATACTGGTGGTTTGGCTCTTGGAGCTGGACAAACTGTTGTCTCAGAGGATCACCAGCTCCACTGTTTTGCAAACCAGCTGCTAGCATTGCTTGGTACTGCTGATTCTGATCAGTTCCTAGTAGACTGAGATCGAGCCTCTGTTGCATCCATGGGAATATATTAGCAGACGGATAGTTCAAGGGAAGCAAGCCATTCTCTCCAGCTCCACCCCCAAGCCATGTTAGGTCACCTCTGATATCTGTGACATACACCAATTGTGTAAATTACCTAAGCAGAGAGAACAGTTTTTAATAGTGAAATCAAATAAAATTTTCAATTACATTGTTTAAAAAAAATTATTTTTTTATACCTAAGAAACTCTATTTAAGACTCATCAATGGATGACCTTGTTTAACTTAAAGTTCTTAACTATTACAATTAACTTAAAAAAATATTAAAATATAATTAAGAACCCCTAAATGAGTATCATCAATGGTGATGCTCTTATGAAAGAGAAGTTCCGACTGGAAGCTGAATATAAGGAAAGTATCTCAAAATGTGTGATGAGAGAAGCCTTGAGACACAAGCAACTTCAACACGGCCACGTAAATCGCATGTCCTAATCTACGTACGTAATGCATATATACACATAAGAACGCACATAATGATATTAATATTGACATGACAGTAGCAAACACTTGAGTGGAAATTGTCTTACTACTACTTGTAGTAAAAACATGAAGAAGCAATCTTCCTTGGTCGATTCTTGTTCATATTCGAGGATTTTTCGTTTTGTTTTCTTTCTCATATCCTTCTGTAGCTTCTTTGTGACGACGACCCATGCCAAAGTAGTCCACCGACGGCTCTGGCCGTGGCCATCAACGCCGTGGCCGTTTCCATGGCCAATGGAACCACCAGAACCTGGCCCACCACCAGGACCATCACCAAAACCAGACCCGTCACCAAAGCCTGCTGGTCCACCACCTGGCCCATCTCCATGCCCACCAATACCACCTAAGCCTCAACCAAAGCCACCACCAGTCCCTGGTCCATCTTGCCCACCAATACCACCTAAGCCTCAACCAAAGCCACCACCAGCACCTTACCCGTCTCCATGCCCACCGGAACCACCAAAGCCGCAACCAAAGCCACCACCAGCACCTGGTCCATCACCAAAGCCACCTACACCACCTAGTCCAGCACCAAAACCTGTACCACCTAGTCCAGCTCCGAAACCTGTGCCACCACCTGCCCCATCGCCAAAACCTAGGCCACCTAAGCCACCTGCCCCACCTAAGCCATTGAACAAAACCATACCGGCAGTGTTTTTCTTTGGGGATTCGATCTTTGACACCGGAAATAACAATAATCTAAAGACAAAGATACATTGTGATTATCGTCCCTATGGTATGGATTTTCCTATGGGAGTCGCCACCGGTAGATTCAGCAACGGAAAGGTCGCTTCCGATTATATATGTTCGTACTCTATCTCTCTCACCTTCATTTTCTTTTGGGCCAAAGTCTGGCCTAATATGAGGTCTCTCCATTGACATTTACCTAACTCGTTTTTAAAAATATTTCATCTAAGTACTTTTCTCCTTGTTTCCTGATCCCACTAGCCAAGTATTTGGGAGTAAAAGAAATTGTACCGGCATATTTAAATCAGAAACTACAACAAAACCAACTACAACAAAGCGATCTACTTACGGGCGTATCTTTTGCTTCGGGTGGTGCTGGCTACGATCCTGAAACATCTGAAGCAGTGGTAAATATCGTTATCTTTTTTGCAACGTTAATTATTGTTAAAACGCCGACTGATCATTTGATTATGTAAATCAGAAAGTAATACCAATGTTGGACCAATTGACATATTTCCAAGACTACATAGAGAGAGTCAAGAAGCTGGTAGGAAAAGAAAAGACTAAACAAATAGTGAGCAAAGGAGTAGCCATTGTGGTCGCAGGAGGCAATGATCTGATCTATACATATTTCGGAAGTGGTGGTCAGCGCCTTAAAAATGACGTCGACGCTTTTACCACTATCATGGCTGATTCTGCTGCCAGTTTCGTTTTGGTATACGATCATCAAAAACTATATATATTTTTTCCTAATAAACTAATAAATATATATATATATCATAAAATAATAATAATATAAATGAAAATATTTTGGCATGCAGCAACTGTATGGATATGGAGCAAGACGTATAGGAGTGGTCGGAACACCACCACTTGGTTGTACACCATCACAAAGACTTAAAAAGAAAAAGAAATGTAATGAAGATCTAAATTATGCTGCTCAGCTTTTTAACTCTAAGCTCTTCATTATTTTGGGACAACTGTCGAAATCCCTACCAAATTCTTCATTGGTTTACATGGACATCTACTCTATCTTCAGTCAGATGATAGAAACCCCTGCTGACTATGGTAAATTTATTATTATTCATTATTATTATTATGAGATTTCATATAAGTTATTTACAATATATGATACTTGCATGCAGGTTTTGAGGAGATAAAGAAACCGTGTTGCAAAATCGGATTATTCGGAGGAGGTGTATTCTGCAAAAGAAGGACATCAAAAATATGTTCCAATACATCGTCTTATGTGTTCTGGGACGGTATCCATCCCACTCAGAGAGCTTATGAATTATTAAACAAAAAACTTGTAAAAGAATACATCCGTTTATCTGATTAATAATAATTATCTCTTTATTACGTTATATATTAATCTTTTTATACGAAAAGGAAAACTTTTGCAATGTATTAAAGGCATGAGCGGTTTCTGCGACTAATTTGTCTATGTATGCCTTTTGTTTAATTTGTCTCAAACAAATTCCTCACCGATCCAGTCATGTTTATCTCTAAGCTTTTTATTCCGCATGTTTGAAAAAACCAACACGAATGGTACATTTTACACCTGTTCTTCGAATGCCCGGTGTCCGTGATGTTTTGGAATCTCGCAAATCTCCGTTACCTTACATGGAGTTTCAATCAAGGGGAAAGCACTGATGACAACATTCGGATGTTGTTTGATCGTTTCGAGAGGGATGATCTCTCAGATTTGGAAAAGTTTATGCCCTTCTGGGTGTTATGGCACATTTGGACATCTAGAAATGCTTATCTCTTTGCTCATAAACCAATCAATCCAGTGATTGAAGTCGGGTACTGTTTGGATGAAATTAAAGAATGGTTACTGTTGTCAAGATCTACAGACTCATCATTCTCAGCCAGAAACAAACCGGCTCATAAATGGACTCGTCCCTTACCTACGCGTCTGAAGTGCAATGTGGATGCTAGCAGAGATGTGAATAATGGCCAGAGTTTTGCAGGTTGGCTAATTCGTGACAATCAGGGAGTTATACAGAGCTGGGGGTCTCGTATTTTGGGATACACAGGTTCTTCTTTGCAAGCTGAGGCCGCGGCGATGTTCTATGCACTGCGAGATATCTTAGATGAGGGTTTTAATCATGTCACTTTTGAAAGTGACAGTCAGATCCTCATTCAATCGCTATCTACGGAGACATGTAATTGGCATATTCACAATTGGGTCATGGAGATGAAGCACTTTATTTGTTCTTCTGTGGATTCGAATTTCAGCTTTGTTCCACGGTCTGCTAACATGGCTGCACATGCCATTGCTTCTTCATCAAGGCAAAACTATTCAAGTGTCATTGTCAAACTCACGATATGCAGTCCTAAGCGATGAAATGGAGGATGGAGAGAAAAATGGAGCAGAAATGGAAAAAACAGAACCGGTAATAGCAGTTCCAGAGGAGACAAAGATGACATCAAAGGAAGGTGTTATGGTAAAGGAAAAGATGTACAAAGGACCTGAGATGATGCATCGTCAATCACTGCCGAGGATCTCGAAAGATAATCATAAATATCTCTCTGACACGACCGTTCAAAAGACCTCGGAGGCTCCTCCGGGTAATTCGAACAGAAGGTCTCACCGCAACAACCATTAATGTCTGGTTTCTATTGGAACATTCGTGGTTTTAATAAAGTATCTAAGCACACGGTTGTTCGCAATTGGGTCAAGAAGGAAGGTTTTCAGTTTGGTTGTCTACTCGAAACGAGAGTCCGAGAAAAAAAGGCAATGCGGTTAGTATCCTCAGTTTTCAAGGACTGGTCATTCTTGTCGAATTATGAACATAACAGATTGGGAAGAATCTGGGTAGTATGGAGCCCTAAAGTCAGAGTCACACCTTGCTACAAGAGTGCTCAAATGATTACATGTTTCATACTCTTGGATGGAATGGAAGAGGAGATAGTCTGCTCTTTTATTTATGCTGTAAACACAATGGAGGGTAGAAGAGAGTTGTGGGAAGATTTGAAAATTCATCAGGATTCTCCACTATTTAAGGATAAGGCATGGATAGTCTTCGGAGATTTCAACGAGACATTAAAGATGGATGAACATTCAGATCATGCTAACTCACCCATGGTCACCACAGGTATGAGAGAATTCCAGAGCATCACCCAATACTGCTATATGCAGGACATGAAGTTTCATGGCCCTCTCTTCACTTGGTGTAACAAGAGAGATGAAGGTTTAATATGCAAGAAACTGGACAGAACCTTAATGAATCAGCACTGGTCGCTAAAGTTCCCTGACGCATACTGTGTTTTCGACTCCGGCGGTTGCTCTGATCACTTACGATGTCGCATAAAAATACAGGCTGAACGGCTGCAAACTAAACGGCCTTTCAAGTTTGCAAATGTGGTGGCCGATTATCCAGAATTCTTGCCGATGGTCAAATCTTTTTGGGAAGAAACAGTCCCACTATACTCATCTACCTCGGCAATGCATAAACTGTCAAAGAAGCTCAAAGATCTCAAACCCCTAATAAAACAACTAAGCAAGGAGAAAATAGGGGAAATTGAGAAGAAGACTCGGGAGGCTCATGAAACTCTATGCCTTTGCCAAACGAGGACTCTAACAAACCCATCGGCTCAGGCCGTGGAAGAAGAATCTAGAGCTTATGAGAGATGGAACCTGTTATCAACAATAGAAGAAAAGGTTTTAAGTCAAAGAGCTAAAATAAAATGGTTGAAAGTCGGAGATGGGAACAACAAAAGTTTTCACCAAGCAGCCACAGTTAGAAAGTCACAAAATACAATAAGAGAATTGCAGAGAAGAGATGGGTCAATAGCTACCACTCAAGAAGACATAAAATGTGAGGCTGTGGATCATTTCCAAGAGTTTATGACTCATACGGATATAAACCATGTTACACCAGAGATAACAGAGCTGCAAACATTATTGGGATTTCAATGTGATGTAAATGATCAAGAGCAGCTGATTAAACATGTTACAGCTGAAGAGATAAAGAAAGTTTTGTTCTCGATGGGAAGTAATAAATCACCAGGACCTGATGGTTTTACTTGTGAGTTCTATAAGTCAGCATGGCAAGTGATTGGCAAGGAATTTGTCATTGCAGTTCAGGCTTTCTACCTAAAGGAGTTAACTCAACCATTTTAGCATTAATTCCAAAGAAGGAAGGAGTGAAGAGCATCAAAGACTTTCGTCCGATTTCTTGCTGCAATGTTATATACAAGGTGATCTCAAAAATTCTTGCTAATCGTTTGAAGCCTTTGTTACCAAACTTCATTTCGCCCAATCAATCCGCTTTTGTAAAAGAAAGGCTTCTCATGGAAAATGTTCTACTTGCCTCTGAACTGGTGAAGAGTTATCATAGAGACAACATTACTCGGAGATGCGCCGTCAAGATAGACATATCGAAAGCTTTCGATACAGTGCAATGGCCTTTTCTTTTCAGCACTCTGTCCGCACTGAATTTTCCGGACAAGTATATTTTGTGGATTAAGAGATGTGTATCTATGGCAAGCTTCTCAATTCAAGTCAATGGGGAACTCGCAGGATATTTTCAAAGCAAAAGAGGTCTACGTCAAGGATGCTCACTTTCCCCATACCTCTTTGTGATATGTATGCAAGTCTTGTCAAAACTGTTGGACAAATCAGCTTTGATGGGTCAAACAGGATATCATCCATATTGTCAATCCTTGAAGCTGACCCATCTCTCATTCGCAGATGATATGTTAGTGTTCTCGGATGGAGAAAAGAAATCCATAGAAGGCATTCTAGAGGTTTTCAAGGCCTTCTCAAATATGTCTGGACTGAACATTAGCATGGAGAAATCCACTCTTTATTTGGCTGGAGTTAGTGAGGAAGAGCAATGTTCAATTATGGAGGAGTTCTCTTTTGGCGCAGGAAAACTTCCTGTCCGCTACTTAGGACTACCCCTGATGACAAAGAGGATGTCAATAACAGATTATACTCCACTGATTGAGAGAATTCGCGCAAGAATAAGCACATGGACAGCGAGGCACCTATCACTAGCTGGTCGTCTACAGCTTATTGGATCAGTGATACATAGCATTACAAATTTTTGGATTTCTGCCTTTCGTCTCCCAAAGGCATGTATCAAAGAAATTGACAGCTTGTGTGCAGCTTTCCTATGGTCAGGTCCTGAACTGAACAAGAAAAAAGCCAAAGTGGCATGGAAAGATGTCTGCAAATCTAAAGAAGAAGGTGGCCTTGGACTAAGATCTATCTCGGAAGCAAATGATGTTAGCTGCCTGAAGCTAATATGGAGAGTTCTTTCAGCAAATGGTTCTCTTTGGGTTCAATGGATTAAAAAGCATCTGATAAGAAAGGGTTCATTCTGGTTAACCAATGAAAAGAGTAACAATGGATCTTGGATGTGGAAGAAGATATTGAAGTACAGAGATTTAGCTTCAAAACTCACGAGAGTGGAAGTTCACAGCGGATCTGATACCTCATTCTGGTTTGATGTCTGGTCTCCAATGGGTTGTCTTTTTGATATCACTGGTCAGAGAGGCACGATTGATTTGGGAATAAAAATAGATGCTACAATCGAATCAGTGCTGAACATGAGAAGAAGAAGAAGAAGACACAGAACAGAAGAGCTGAACAATATTGAGAAGGAGATCCAAAGAATTAGAGATAAGGGACAGTCAAGCGAAAGAGATACAAGACTGTGGAAACAAAGACATGATCATTTCACAGAAAATTTCAGTACTAAAGACACTCTCAAGCTTATACGCAATAATCAGCCGGAAGTACCTTGGTACAGAGGGATTTGGTTCTCCTTTGCCACACCTAAATTTTCTGTCTTTGCTTGGATTGCGATACAAAACAGGTTACAGACGGGAGATAGAATTGGGAGATGGAGTCCTCAATCGGATACCAATTGCGTTCTCTGCACCTCTAATATTGAAACGAGAGATCATTTATTCTTTCAATGTTACTACTCGGAACAGATTTGGAGGGCCATAGCACAAAAGCTGTTCGATAGAGCCTACTCAAATCAATGGAATCAGATTGTCGAAACTCTGCAAAACAATGGAGGGAATAAAGTTCAACTATTTCTTTGTAGATACGCTTTTCAAGCTACTGCCTATACGATATGGAGAGAGCGGAATAGTAGAAAACATGGAGAAAAACCGCTACCACCTAAGATACTTACCCGAAATCTCGACAGGCAGGTTCGCAACAGAATCTCATCAGTGGCAGCCATGGGTGTTGTCAAATATGAGAAAGCTATGTTAACTTGGCTAGCAAGTAGATAATCTTGCAAAGTTTCAGTTTCAATCTCTGTTCTCAGTAATACAGTCTCTGCATAACTGATGTAAAAAAGTTTTTCTTTTGAATCAATTTAACAATTATTCAAAAAAAAAAAAAATCCTTATTTACCTTTTTGGTTGATTACTATTGTCAATTCAGATATTGTAAACTCTCGCTTTTGATTAATATTACATAATCAGTCGGAAAAAAAAAAGACTATAATCCCCTTTTCTTAAGATAACGGAGTGACGAATTTAACTAACTAGTGACTTTGCCCCCGCGCACGCGCGGAGGTTTGTGTGATTAAAAAGTGTTTTGTATTTTATATCTCAAGGGTTCACTTTTCAAACAATGTTATTTTCTATCTTATATTTGAAGTATACTTTTGTTATGCCCGATTAATATTCCAATACATATTGACCTAAATATTAAAAGATACATATTTAAATATTCACAAACTAAAATAAAACATTGAAAAACTTGGATTCTCACGAATTAATTTTTAATAGCTAGAATAGGAGGAACAATCTTTCTTTGCAAATCGAGCTTCTTGTAAAGTTTGATTTTGCTACACTGTTGTTGGTCTCTAATGTGTCTTATGATGTAAAACCACATTTATATTACGTATCATGTACAAAAATATAAAATAAAAATGGAAGTTGTTTGGAAGATTCGGTGGACATTTTGTTAAAAAAAATTGTTAGAAGTTTGGAGCTTCGACATTTAAACCTGAAAATCCGAACCCTCAATACTGAGCCTTAGATATGAATGTAACAACAACATATACCTAACTAACGCAGGGACTCAACTTTACCAGCAAACCCACTATTAATATTCACAGAAGAACCAATCTCAAGCTGAGTTGAACAATTATTTGTTTCTTGAATAACTTCTGCCTAGCCTGCGTTTCAATCAGAAGATTTCACTTGCATTGGCTTCATGAGATGGACTTGTGCAGTCTGTTTTTAAATCAGAAGCTTTCAGTTGCATTGGCTTCATGAGGTGGACTTTTGCAGTCTGTGTTTAAATTAGAAGCTTTCGCTTGCACTGGATTCATGACGTGGACTTGTGAAGTCTGTGTTTAAATATGAAGGTTTCGCTTGCATCGGCTTCATCGGTTGAACTTGAGAAGCAGCAGCATTTATTTCATCTTGGGCTTGAATCGCTGAATACTTTACTTAGAAAGCTCACGTCATCAGACATTACTCCAAAGCCTCTCAACATCTTCGAACCAAGCTGTAAACTTGTCTTTGTGTCGTAAACAGTAACAAAACAAACTCTCTATCAGGCGGTAAATCTCAGTATCAAGATTCAAGAAGAGATTTTTCTTGAAGTTTATTACCTATGCATTTTAAAGAACTGCATCTGTGGATCCTGATTTCTTTAGTTCAATAAGATGCATAAAATCTTGAGCTCTTGCGTAAATCGGAGTCTGGTAACTAAGATAAAAGCAACCACAGTTTATGACTTTATAATTCAGACTCTTAAATGATAAAGGAAGAAGGAAGAAGGAAGAGTAGTAAAAATAACTGCAGGGAAGGCAAGACATAGTCTTTGAACAGCTTCAGTTGTTCTCTTCTGACCTTCATACATTATCATAATTGCTTTAGGAGAGGAAACACCTGCAGATTGCAAAACCAGTGGCCGAGATCCTTCTCCATACAATATCAGGAAACCTAGTATATATATAAAAAAATATACAAAGTTAGATCTGAAATTTACGTGACATTATCTCTCAGTCACTAACTCACTCTTCAAGATCTAAAGCTTTGAAATATTTACCATCTAAAAGATACGTTCCTATGGAGAGTCGAACTGCCCACAAGTCCTTGGGTTTTCTTGACACGATTCTGCAAAAAAATTAAACAATGTGATTAAACACCATTAGGTTGGGTAAACTATAGACGTTTTAATTACCAAGAAGACATGATTTGCTATGACCTTATGATTAGTCTGAATTTTGTCCTAAAATTTATATAGTTATTAAAAATGGAATTTGGATGCAGAAGAAGAAGACCTTCCAACATCGCCAGGCTTGACCAAGCTAGAGTTAGCCCTTAGACAAGACACTGAAGCGGCTGTTTTTATCACTTTAGGAGCTTCCATGATGATGATTGGCGATACGAATTGGAGCTTAGATTTTGGTTGTGGAGGCTCTTTTGCGGTTTCACTGCATCTCACAACGACTCGTCCAAAACCAATCGATGTTTAGTTGTTGCAGACCTTTACTGCAGCAGGATTTAGATCAAAACCAATATATATGGCCACCCCACGATATCACTTTCTACTCCTGAGACCAATGGCGTTGACAACACATTTCACCAGCACTTGCAATTTCATATGGATTCGATAAGGAAACCACTAAGTTAGGTCCAGGTAAGGGAAAAATGATAACTTTTCTACCTGACCCATTTGTCCAAACCCAATGATGACAATTGATTATCTAATGTCGACGTTCACATCTTCATCTAATTTCTGCAGAAAATGTCGATAGCGATGTGATGGAGGAAAAAATAATTTGTTTGCTCACTTAAGCACAGTAGTAGAGAAAACAAACTAAACACCTCAATAAGATATGTCTGCAAACAGTAAAGGGAACAATGCTGATCAGCCTGTACTGATTATTAAAGACGCATCGGGAGGATACTGCACAACTTTGATTTCAACAAATATTCAGTGAACCTAAACAGATAGACATGTAAATATTTCAGAAGGAAGTCTATGGCATAATGACCAACTAAACACATCAATACGAAAATATCTAAGTAGTGCCTTCACATAAAAATCAATAAAGCAAACAAATAAAACAATGCCTAAAGGTTTTAAGCACTCACTTTAATCACATGTAAATCCTTTGAGAAATCAGGAGATGAGTCCATGTGCTTTTTTGAGATCCCAGTGAAGATACTCAAAAACCGGATACAAACGCTCCTCATTGATCGAGATACCTGAATGCGGTATGAACTCTTTTTCTTGCTCTTGAATCGATTGGAATGGAATGAGAAATCTATTTCTTCGCCTTTTTGCTAATAAATCCGAGTTCTCATGAAAAATAGGAGAATAGTACTACATACTGCAACCTGTGGACCAATATATCATCAAATATTGTTCACCAGATTCAATGCTGAATTTCGACAATGGTATTTAAGTATTTAACAACTTCATACTTGACAATGTTGTTGTGAAACATTTCTTTCAAGAGGGAGATTTCTCTAATTGTTGTGCTAGGTTTACCTGCATCCTCCTGTTCCAGCCGGATCTTCTTAAAAGCTATTGCCTCATTGGTCACCTTGTCCCGTGCCTTCTAAACCACACCGTAAGTTCCTTCACTGATCTTTTCAACTTTCTCGTACTGCATTATTAGTATGAGCTTTTTTAACTGAGATTCGTGAAAGAGTAACCAATGACTATGGAGTATGAACTAAAACAGTTATTTCACAACCTGATCCATCAACAACCAAGCTGAAATCAACTCTGCACTGAATGTCACAACACCAATAAGTGGAAGTTTCACCTGCAGATTGATAATGAGTCAATTGCTGATGTAACCTTGACACCACTTGATATATGCCCAGCAATCATTAGATTCTTTTCTATGAATTAAAATATATCAATTAGCAAAGAAGAAACGGGAGATCAGACGACAGAAACATCTCCAAAGCGTGAAATCCAGATGACGGAACAATATATCAAGGCCATGATCGATGGGACATCATCTTCCCAAAATTACGAAACGCACGATCCACAAAAAGGAATGAACACAAATTCACAATATAAACACAAACTAAAAGCGGTCTAATGCTATAAACACAAACATAACTGATGACGCAGCTCTTGAGAGATTCCTCGACCTCCG
The DNA here is from genome assembly GCA_030180135.1 of Orychophragmus violaceus. NCBI lineage: Eukaryota > Viridiplantae > Streptophyta > Magnoliopsida > Brassicales > Brassicaceae > Orychophragmus > Orychophragmus violaceus. The sequence continues at coordinate 10,230,884 of CM058230.1, forward strand.
CTTTCCATTTATCAGCAGCGCCTTTCTCGAGCTTTCCATCTCCGTCGTAGAATTATACCTCGAGGTTCCGGATCCGATCAAATTCTGTGATAAACTGAGCCAAAGTTTTTGTTGACCGGGTAAGGCTATCGGTTGGGTTAGAGGATCTGGAGAAGATCGGGAGGAATGCAGAGAACGGAAGAAGCTAGTGGTTAGAGACGATCTCAGGGTCTGATTTGGTGGTACCGAGGATCTGATCGCGTTGGAGAAGGAGCGAGTTGAATCGTTTCGACTTCACCACGGGATCAGAAATAGGTTGAAAGCGTGATTCTTCTTTCTGTGGTTTGACCGACAGTCTTAAATTTGTAAATTTCTTGGGCGATTGAATGACATGGCAGGTTTAGAGAAAAAAAATTGCCACATAAGATGCTGAGGTGTCTTCATGAGAGGAGAGTAAAATAGTCTACCATTATATATATGATTCGAAGGAATATTAATATGTGCGGGATATAGTCAGTCTTACATTTTAGACTATCATCTCCACTATGCAACCAAGAGACATCATCTGTGTGTAGCAATACAGCGATCTGCTTATCTTTTTGGGATAGTTTGCACGTTATGCAAACATTCTATGAAAATCTTAACCAAAATAATTAGAAGATACACCCCTCTTTTATTTTGAGTGGTAGCTTTTTGGTTGCATTTTTTTATTCTCACACGATAAAACATTTTGCGTATGTATTAATTAGCATACTGTTGTTACGAATGATTGTTGTTAATGATAGTTATACTTATACCAATCCATTTTGGTGATTTTTGTGACGGTTTTCAAGTTTTGGATTGACAAATTCGGCGATTTCCAAAACATTTCTCATTGCATAGGATCCTACAGCATTTGTTAAGAATATCAAAACTATATAAATTGCTCAATTTATTATCATTTGATTGTTAGATAAAAGTTTCATTTACTTCCACATGATTTTAAAGATAACAAAATATGTTATTATTAAAACAAGAAAAAATGCATAAAATATCACAAACGTACATTGTCACAAATATAATAATAAGAAGAAAATGATATTTTAATATTTTGGATTGTAAAAACTTTCATAGCTTTATATAATTTAGAAAATAGGATTTGTTATTTTGGATTTATGATTTATTATTTAGATAAGGTTTAGTATTTAAGGTTTATGGTTTATGATTTAAAGTTTGGTCAGAGTTTCTGCTTTTTCTGTTGTAGTTTTTGCATTTTATGTTTGGATGGCGATGTTGTTTGTGAACATTTACTCCGTTTATGGAGATTGAGCTTATATAAAAAAAAAAATCTTTGACCAAAGAAAAAGTTAATTTTGTTTCATCTCTTTTAATGAATACTATTTTAGTCATTTTTCCTTCTTATTACTACATTGTCAAATTTGTGACAATGCATGTTTTGTGTCATTTTTGTGATTTGTCATATTCATGGTATCACATAATATGATAAATCATAAGTGTTGTACAATGATCATATATGCTACTCTATTCAATGCTGATTAGGGTTGTGTTACAATCCACATCCGAGTCCAAATCCTCATAATCTATGCATGTCGTTGACAAAATGAAACTAGAGAGATTCAATTACAGTATCTTAGAACCATTGCCCGACAGAACTAAGTTCGATCTGCAACCGGTTAATTTACGCTGACGTAGGAATACTACTTTGGACCTAATAAGGAAAAATGAACCCTAATATAAGGAAAAACTCAAACGTGTGATAAAAGAAGCCTTGAGACACACGGAACTTTAAGACGGCACATAAATTGCATGTCCAAGTATAGTAAAAGTTATACACACATACGTAATGACATCATTTGTAATTTAGTACCTTAATTAGTGGTATAAATACATGCAAAATTAATAGTATGGTTGGTAAATTTCCATCTTTATTTTTTAGTTAGAGAAGCTTTCTTTTTGCAGAGATATATTGATGGTTATAGAACCATGAAACACTATAGGCGGATTTATTCGAGGTTATTTGGGTTTGTTTTCTTTCTCTTATCATCATCTCGTATCTTCGTCGTGACGACGACCCATTCCCAAGTGATCCACCACCACCGACGACTGTGGCCATGGCTACCACAAGAATCAGGAACAGGCCCACCACCTGACCCATCTCCATCACCACAGAACAAAGTGCCGGCCGTGTTTTACTTTGGGGATTCGATCATAGACACAGGAAATAATAATAATCTAACAACAGAAATGAAATGTAATTTTCATCCTTATGGCATGGATTTTCCTATGGGAGTTGCCACCGGTAGATTCAGCAATGGAAAGGTCGCTTCTGATTATATATGTTCGTTCTATGTCTCTCTCCCTCTTTCTCCTTTTCTTTTGGGCCGGATTGTATTTCTTCCCCTTAGAGCATATACATCGTCGTTTTTTGACACAGATTCTAAGAAAAAAACAATAAAATAATGTTAGCGTGCTGACGTGGTTCGTGGTTGTTCAAGAAACAATTCTTATTTTAGAACTTTAAGAGCATGATTATCGGTAAAAAAATTAATATTTTTTTGTGGAAAGTATAAAAAAAAAGTCGAAAAAAAGAAAGAAAAGGGACCAATAGAATCCAGCCACGTGGGCTGAACAGGGGAAGAGACGATCCTTGCAGAAAGACTTCTAAGAGCATGTGTAGTAAGGGTTTAGAGGGGTTCTTAGAGGGGGGTTCTTAGGATTTTATTATTATAAAATTAGAAAGGAGGAGAGAGAGAGAGAGAGGGGTTCTTAGCCAAGAGCTTTTAAGACCGGGGATCGCCACGTGGCGCAACCCGGTTGGTCAAATTTTTTTTTTTTTTTTTTTTTTTACTTTTCCTGCAACAAAAAAAAAAAAAAACATTAAAAAATTATCTTAAGAACCCCAAAAGGGGGTTCACTAGTAAACATGCTCTAAGAGGCTGGGTTCTTAAGATTTATTATTTTTAATAGAAAGTGTCTTGGAGTTTGGGTCAAGAACCCCTACAAACCCACTGATATTCATGCTCTAAGAGACTGGTTCTTGACTGTTCACGCCTACGTGACTTCTTCTTATTCGTTCCTTTTTCCGTTTTTTTTTTCAAACTTTCCAAAAAAAATATATATAATAAAATAAGATTTAACCTAAGGGGGGTTCATTGCTGTACATACTCTTAGGGCATGTACATCGATGATCCTTAGCATAAATTCTTAAAAAAAAAAAAAAAATATGTGCGGGATCCACATAATAGTTAACAAGTCGGTTCTTAAAATTCTTGTTTAAGGATCGATCCTTACACTGTAGCTGCCACGTGGCAGATTGTCATTCGTTCATGGATGTACATGCCCTTAGAGCAGGTACAATGGTGGTTTTTAAGAGGTTTTTAACACAGTTTTTAAGACAAAGTTGAATATAATATTAATTTATGTGGGTCCCACTTAAGATACAATCTCTTAAGTATGCTATTTAAAGATACGATCCTTGTACTGTTCATCACACTTGTCTTCTTCTTATTTGTTTTTTTTTTTTGATTTTTCGTTTTTTTTTTTACACTTTTTCAAAAAAAAAAAAAAATTAAAAATATGTTTTAAGGACTCCAAAGTGGAGTTTCACTGATGTAGGTGCTCTTACTATGTGATAACTTAAAATTTTTATTAAAATAACATATTTGTTAAAACCCTGCAGCCGAATATTTGGGACTAAACCCGATTGTACCGGCATACTTGGACCCCAAAGTACAACTAGAAGAACTTCTCACAGGTGTATCATTTGCTTCAGGTGGTAGTGGCTATTACCCTTTGACACCCACAATATCTGTAAGATCAAAACAACCCCTTTCTAGATTATATACCTAAACTTTAAGCCTAATGATCATTTTTTTTCAAAATATATTCAGAGAGTAAGGTCAATGTTGGATCAATTGACGTATTTCCAACAATACATAGAGAGAGTGGAGAGGTTAGTAGGGAGAGAGAGGACTGATCACATATTAGCCAAGGGCTTAGCCATTGTGGTCGCAGGCAGCAATGATCTGGCTATTACATACTATGGCCACGGTGCTCAATGGCTCAAAGACGATGTTCACTACTTTACTTCCAAGATGGCTAATGATGCCACAAGTTTCGTTCTGGTACGCTGCTTTTACGTTTTCTTATTGTGTTATGGGAGTATATATTCAAATATGAACTTATTGAACTAATACTAATGTGGATATAATTGAGCAGCAATTACACGGACATGGAGCAAGACAAATAGCAGTGATAGGAACACCCCCACTTGGATGCGTTCCATCACAAAGAACTCTAAAAGGAGGTCCTCTCAGAGATTGTGCGCAAGATCTAAACTATGCATCTCAGCTTTTCAATGCCAAACTCTCCATCAAGGTTGATCAATTGGCTACGGCCCTGCCAGATTCAAATGTGTTTTACATCGACATGTACTCTCCTTTCAGCCACATCATAGAAAATCCACAAGATTATGGTAGTTTTAGACCGGACACAACTTCTTAGAACTACAAGTATTACTTTTGTAGCAACATACATATACATTGATAACTTGAATTTGGGTATTATATTTCAGGGTTTGAGGAGATAAAGAAAGGATGTTGTGGAACTGGACTTTTGGAAGTAGGTCCACTATGCAATCGATTCGCAACATATGTGTGTTCCAATATATCCGCTTACATGTTTTGGGATAGTTTCCATCCTACCCAACGATTCTATAAAATTATAACCAAAATACTTTATGACAGATACGTCCACCGTTTGAAATAAAATGTATATACATTAGTATGCTTTTCGTTATGCTCACGCAATTATAATTAGATGTATAAAGTTATTGTCACTCTATTGATTGTCATTTGACCCTATGAAAAATTTGCATGTTCACATGGTTTCAGAGTTCGATCATTATACAGTGTTACAGTATGAACTATATAGCATTTTTTAAACACTGTTTATTAATCTGATTTGATTTGGTAAACATTACATCACAGAAAAAGTTATCAAAATGAAGAACAATGAGAAGCTAATAGTCTTTTTACAAGGAAACCAATTGATAATGATACACTAGCAGGACCATGCCGATCTTTTTCCGAAACAAGATAGGAAATCAGACGTTCCCAATCCTACACTAGCAGACAGACTTCTATTTTTAATACCTTTTGATAATTCTCATAATAATGATAGATCTTCTTCTTCAATTGCTTTTGTCAAATCTTCCAGATATAGCTTCTCTTAAACTATCGTTAAACAAACTTGAACATCAATAAACAAACCAGATTGATAATTAGGATTGACAAATTTCCAAAATCCAAACTTGAGAAAGAGATAAACTGCGACCATTGCCGCAAAACCTAGTGGATGAGCTCTTGCAGATGAACCATTCCGAAGAGCAATAACACCACATCAAGAACAAAAGCTAAGCAACGAAACTGAATGAATCAAAACATGGAGACTGCAAAACCCAATGGAGAACATGAAACCGTTGGCTCAACAAGTTACCAAACGCCATCATCCACCAAGCACCATCACAGAGCGAAAGGAGTGACGCACGGACATCAAATGAACCCAGAAGAGAAGAGAGAAAATTAAATTAAATTAGAAGAGAGACGAAAAAGAAGCAAAAAAAAACAGAGAGACAACGAGTCATCACACACTACACCAGCATAAGAGCCCGGTGAAAGTGATGGCTCGTTGCAAACAGTAGATCTCGGTTCTTGGTGGCTAGGACAAAAGGTGAGAACTCTCAACCGGAGCATTTAGGTACATATATGCTTTCACAAAGTTTACTTTTATGAAATTTAAGGTAGATTCTATTATAGAAAGTGAAGGTAGGTTGAGAAAGATTCAATGTCGATTAAATATCGAAGACTTACAATGGGTAACTGGTAAGAGTACATCTTGTAGAAGTTTAAAGATGGATGAAAACAAAAATATCATATATTAAACGTAATCTTCAATTTTTTGGGTATTTTTATATTGTATACTAAATATACAACTTCCAAATATATTTTTCAGAGATTGAAAGGTGCCGCCGGAATCTACAGATCAATCTGAAAACCTTTTTCTAAGAGAGAAGGTTCTGAAACCCTAGCTGTCCCCAACAAAAAATGACTTTTTTTGTCAGACATTACTAAGAGAATTGTGAATATTCACAACCTCAGTAACGGTTATAATGAAAAAGCTCAATCTGTCTAATTGATCGATAACTATCTTCCACCACAATTGTATGGATAATGTTTAATTTTTTTTTTCTTTAACATCAAGAATCAAGAAAATGATTATCTATAAGACTATAGCTTATGTTAAATGTCGCTTGCATACATTTAGAGAAGAAAAATAAAATTGTTGCTTCAAGTAATCATCATAAACTTTTATATGTAACAAGAAGGATAACCACATTAATATGATTAAATATATAGGGTAAATCGGTCTGATAATTGATAGCAAATGAGTGGTAAGACTTGATTTGCTAGGTTGGCTAAATATAAAATCAGTCTAATGATAGAAGTGGGGAGTGTTCGTTTAACCACAAAAATAAACAAGTTCCATACCATTTTGAAGGACTCGATTAACTCTCTCGCAACCCTTCACTTGTGTATAAATCTATGTTCCCAAACCGATAATGTAAGAATTTTTTAATTAAAACGAAAAACATAACTATTGCAGCTAGAGTTTAAAAAAAAAAAAAAATCCATAAAACATACTTAATTAGCAATCTCTTTGAGATGGATTGTATAGTCACCAAAGTTATAGTAGTATTATTATTACCTTTACGGCTTTCATGTGTTCAAGCTATACAAAATGGAAGATTTCCAGCGATTCTTGCATTTGGAGATTCGATTCTTGATACTGGTAACAACAATCTTCTCATGACAATGTCGAGGTCTAATTTTTTACCATATGGACGTGATTTTCCTTATCATATACCTACCGGAAGATTTGGGAATGGCAAAGTACTATCGGATTTAGTTGGTATATTGTTCTTTATACAATTTATAATTAAACCAATGTTTTCACATTTCAACACATGAGTGGTCAAATATGCTAACTACATTCTAAAAATGAAATATCATTATATGTATATATGTAGCCGAGGGCTTAGGGATTAAAGGTCTTTTACCTGCATTCCGTAGCTCATTCCTTAAAAACAGTGAGCTCTCTACCGGAGTTTGTTTTGCATCTGGTGGTTCAGGATTAGACAGGTTCACTGCATCTATACAGGTATATAAACATAAGTTTATTATTACATTGGATAAAACAAAACTAATGTGTCTTGTATAGTATAATGTATGTTGTTGACTCATTTATAGGGGGTTATATGGGTACAAGATCAATTGAAAGACTTCCAAAGTTACATAGAAAGACTAAACGCTGAAGTTGGAGATGCCGCTACAGTCAAAGAGATTATAGCCAATGCTGTGTTTCTAATCTCTGCAGGAAATAACGATATTGCTATCACATATTATTCAACTCCGGCTAAGAAAATGAGATACACTATTGAAACATACACTGATCAGCTCATAGATTGGTTAACCACGTTCATTCAGGTATAAAAACCAGTTTATTATGCTGGGATATTCTCTTGTATCTTGTTTCAGATAATTATATTAGTTATAATTATTGGAGATTTCTTAGATAGCAATATGTATATCTTGCTAACAAAATCTAGTAGACCATAAGAGTCCGGTCATGAAGTGAACCCCACTAAATCCAACCGAATAATTTTTTTATAAAATTCCTATTGTAGTAAGGATTAGAAATTTGTTATATGGATTATGAAAATATACATTATTTGGTATTATCCATATGTCAAAGATAAACACTTTATATACGAGTTTTATGAGTCTTGTATCATTAAACGTAAATTCAATAATACATTCTAGTTTATCTTACAATAATTATTATTTTTATATGAAAACAGAATCTATATGATTTGGGAGCAAGAAAATTTGCGGTTCTTGGAACGGTGCCGTTAGGGTGTTTGCCAGGGGCAAGACAAATGAGCGGAGATTTGATGTCTCCCTCATGTGAACCATGGTGCAATGATATATAATCAAAAGGTATCGAACGTGGTCAATAAATTCAGCCAAAGTCTCCCTGACGGCAAATTCGTCTACATCGATATGTATAGCTCACTTCTTGACGTCATCGATAATCCTAGCCAATATGGTAAACTGATCAAGACAAGCTAATTATTAACACATGATATGGGTTGTTTCTCCTGTTGTAGATATATAAAACCAAGGGTTCTAATATTAAAATTTGAATAAATTTCAGGGTTTACAACCGCAAAACCATGTTGTTGCTCGGTGATGACTCCGGTTCCATGCTTACATTCGGGTAGCCATGTGTTCTGGGACTTTGCCCATCCTTCTGAAAAAGCCTATAAAGCCGTTCTACCCAAGATCGTCAATACCATCAGCAGTAACCTTGCTTAGTCACTATAATTTTCTTTTTGTATGTTTAGACACAACACCCATGAACCGTGGTTTGAGTCTGGTACTTGGTTAGTACTGGTTCTCATTTCGGAAACAATTTTTAGGGCTATATGGGTTTAGTAATTTGGTTCATGTTACCATCAGCTAATCAATGATGGATAAATTCATTTAACTATATTTATGTGCTTATTAGATTTCTATCTATTTTGAGTCGAAGAACATTTAAGTGAGCATCTCATGAGCTACTTTCCTTGGTTAGTGTATGTGTGTCTAGCCACGTCTCCTGGCTGACTTGAATATTCCAAGTTGGTTGTTTATTTGATCATCAACTCAAATGCTGATATGCGAGCAAGCATCAATACTATTAAAAAATTATAGTCTTTAGGAAACTAATCTTTGGGGCATGTGTTATTTACAATTTGTGTCATTAGAGATTTAAGAGTGTTTTTAATATTCATTAAAGGTAATTAAGGAATATAACAATTTCTCTACTATCCATGTTTCCAAACAAGACAATTACTAAACATGTATCCAAACAAGCTAAATATAATAGGTTTCACTTTTCTATTAATTAAAAAAAAAAAATATATATATATATATATATATAAACATGAAACTATTAAATCAATTGATAAATATAACTAAATAATTTAAACATCAACTATTTTGTATATATAAGATAATATTTTTTAATTATGATTATATTCAAAATTCAAATATAATATATTTTAATATCTTTTTATTTTTTTATTTCAAATATAAATATTTATGTTTATATTATAATAAAAATTTTAAATTATATTAAATTAATTTATTTCGTAAGAATTTGTTTTTACGATTGCATTTTTAGCGGGTTGTTACATCATATTGAAAAATATTTAAACTATTATAAGAGCGGATTGAAAAAGAAATTAGCCAATTTCGAATTCTAAAAATGAACTTTGCACGTTTAAAACATATATATATATATAGATATATATATTAATTCAAAATCATATATTTTAATTTAATAAAAATATCAAAATTATTCAATATTAAAACTTATAATGCAAAATCGCTATTTCAATCTCTTTATCTTTACGATATACCTCTTCTCAAATAACACACAATTCTTTTTTTAAACCTAAATTATTAATTTATCTTTATAATGCGGATTAAACAATTATAAACAAAATTATATTGCATAATTAAAAATTTTATTTACTAATAACAAAATAAATATAATTTAAATTTGTAAAGAAAAGTAAATCCGCGCTTTCTAAGTGCGGGTCAAAATCTAGTTTAAACTTAATATATATACTAGATTTTGACCTGTGATACAAGAACACGAGTTTATGTTTTTCTTCTTTTATATATGTTAAAATTTATTAGAAATTAATATTTTATAAATGATGTTATATAAAAAAACTAAATTATATTTTGTTTCAATTAAATCATATGATAAGATTGTGCTAACTACCAAAAGAACATAATCATAAATTTTGTTTTTTTTTTGTTTTGTTTTCATATTGTTTTACGTGTAGTAGCTAATTATTATGTAGTTTTTTTACAGACTTGAATTTATATGTTGTTTAAATTTAGGACTCCGAAACTAATTTACATTTTTTTCAGATTTAGTGAATAAATTAAAAATTCGGTTAATATCTTGTGTAAAATATATTAAGAAAACAATATTTTAAACATGACTATAGGGGAATTTATGCATTAAATTTGGGGATTAGATTAAGAGATGTAGGTAGATGTTAAGGAAATAGATTTGGAAGATTTTCAATTTCGAATATATGAAGAATTTAACTTAGGAAATTATAGATAACTATTAAAAAACTAAAAATCGCTCAAAAAATTGTGTGCTTAACATGAAAATATAGTATTTTTTTTTGCTACCCATTTTAATTGTAATTAATACAGAATTAAAATTAGATTTATTATTATATCTTGAATAAACCAAAGCAATAAAAATTTTTTTTTAAAAAAAATTGTACAATGTACTAAAAAGACTCTTTTAATAGATAAGAGATTTGGAAAATAGATATTTAATAAGGATAAAATTTATAAATCTTAATGATTAATAGGGTTAATTGGGTGAATAATACAAAAATTGATCAAAATTTAATCCATGACAAGTTGACCATGGAAATTAAGAAAATAGAAGAACACAACTAAAATGACACACAAAGTTGGACAATTTTATCCATGCGTACAACTTTTCAGATCTGCAAAAACACTTTTCAGACCTGCAAAAAAATAATTTTTTTTTTGAATATAAAGTACCGAAGGAAAGTGACATATACTTTTGTCTGTTTCGACCAGAGTAGTTGTCTACTTTACATTGAATACTTTGAGAAGCCAGTCAACTACTATTTTATAACATACATAGTTAACTATTTAGATAATATAAATTACATCATATCTTTAAAAGTATACGACTATTTTACGTGTATAAACTGTTGAAAAGGTAGTTGGATATGTTTGACATTCAATCTTAATTATACTGCATGATGTATTCGAATAATGGATGTACATAGCCAGCTATTTTTTCAACTACTTTTTAATTTATATTGGAATACTTTGATAAGATAGCTAATTATTATTTTATAATGTATATAGTTAACTATTTAGATAAGATAAGTTGTATCATATCTTTAAAAGTATATGATTATTTCGAATATTAGTTAATATTTTATAACGTATATAGTTAACTATTTAGATAAGATAAGATAAATTACATCATATTTTTAAAAGTATACGACTATTTCACGTGGATAAATTGTTGAAAAAGTAGTTGGATATGTTTGACATCCAATCTTAATTATACTCGACCAGAGCAGTTATCTTTAAGATATTCTATACCCTATAGTCAATTACATTTATAAAAGAACCACAAATTAATAATAGTGTACATTAGTATAAATGTAATTTATCAACTACTTTCACATATAGATAACTATTTTGACGTTTAACTATTATGTAAGATAGTATATGAAAGTGTCAGATTTTATGAAAAAAGAAATTGCACGCATTGGAACAGCATAAGTGGTGTTGGAACAAGCATAAGTGGTGTTGGAACAGGTGTCAAATATCAAATAGACAAAGTGTTTGATATTTCCATGAGAAGATACGCTGTCACAACATAGAGAGAGCATCTTAGAGTCTTCCTACACGAGGGCATGTGTGGATTAAAGAAGAAAAGAAGATGCCCTTTGTCTCTTGATTAGATTAAAGAAGACAAAAGGAATAAAGAGGGTGAAGAAGTCTTAGTGGTCAATTGAAAAGATTTTGTCTCCTTGTCTCATGGTCCTTGGTACAAGAGAGAGAGGGCTTCCATTGTTGACTACTCCCATCGAAATACACCTGCAAACAAAGAGAGAAGAAAAGTTTTTAAGTTAAATAAAAACTTAAGAAATATTTTGGTTAGAACTTGATTTCATAAAACTTCAAGGTTTTAATCCTTTATCTTTGTGAGAGTGAGAGTTAGAAATCATTGGTCACAAGCTAAGGAATTGTCTTAGACTGTGTATAAATCCAATAAAGAGTGTTGTAAACATCTTGAAAGATTTCTAAGCTATAAAAAACTTGGTGCTCCGGAGTTTTGAGAACGTTGCCGTGTTCATCTGCTTTTTCAATTGGTATCAGAGCGGGCATCTAAAACAAGTTGTAGCACTACAACAGGTGAAGATCCTGCGGAAAGATGAACGCAAAGGAGCTGGTGTTTCTACAACGAAATCCTATCCTTGAGAAGGGTAACTACGGTCACTGAAATATGAAGATGAGAGCGCTTATCCGGGGAATCCATGAAGACTCATGGACTGCGGTAGAAACAGGATGGAAGTCTCCAACAACAAGAGGTGAAGGTGGACAGGAAGTGGCAAAACCAAAGTCCCTTTGGACAGATGATGAGAAAAACCTAGCTAAGTATAACGCAAAAGCTTTGTCTTCCATCTTCAACACCATCAACGAGAATCAGTTCAAACGTGTTGAATGTTGTGAATCTGCTAAAGAGGCATGGGATAAGCTTAAAGTTGCCTATGAAAGAACATCAAACGTAAAGAGATCTCAGCTTGATATGCTTTCAACAAAGTTCAAGAATATTCGCATGGAAGAAATGGAATCTATAGAAGAGTTCAGCGGAAATCTAAGCTCAATTGCAAACGAAGCTCAAAACATGGGTAAGAAGTATAAAGATAAGAAGCTGGTGAAAAATCTTCTAAGGAGCCTGCCATCCAAGTTTGAGTCCAAGAAAACAGCTATGGGTACAGCCTTGGACACGTACAACATTGACTTTGATGAAGTGGTTGGACATCTACAAGCTTATGAAATGGAGATTCCTACAACTAAGGCAAGTAGCTCAAAAGGAATATCTCTTGTTTCTGATGAAAGAGATGACATGCGTGACATAAAAAATGAGATGGGAATGATGTTTTAAAACTTCAGCAGAGCTCTTAGAAGATCCGACGAAGGAAGCAAGAAAACTTACTCTCGACCAAAAACCGTAGACAAAGATCGAGAATGGACAAGTTGGAAAAATGACCAACAATGTCATGAGTGTCAAGGCTATGGTCACTTCAAGGCTGAGTGTCCCAACATGAAAAGGCGAGACCTCAAGTGTTTCGGTTGCAAAGGCATGGGACACACAAAGTAAGAATGTGTTGGGAATGTCCTGAAATCTATTGTACTTACTCTAAGTGAAAGTCGTATAGTCGAGATGAGACAATCACATAACACTAGGTAGTCATAACGCTTTGCTAGAAGCCACTTATGATCAATGAGTTGAGAACTCATAGCTAGTGTTATATGATCCTACATGGTCACACACCTAAGCAAACTGGCCGTTAAAGACGAGGTTGATCATTAATGTAATGATCCAGTGAATGCATATTTGATATGCATTCGATATCAATAATCTGGGGCAGTGTCGATCGATGCAGATAGTGCATCGATCGATGCAACTCGCGGATTAATCAGATTAATTCGGTTTAATCGTTGGTTAATTCCGTGATGGTTTAAGTCGACATATATAAGATATATGGTCGACCTAAACTGATTTCTAACCTAATTCACAGCCACCAGAACTTGAATAGAAACCTCTCAGGAGATTCGATCTCAATAGGCACTAGCATCCCTGCTGTCCAGTTTGTGTGCGTGTGGATACCAGTAGAGGCACAACGTTTGAGGTGCTTCGTGATCTCGATTATCTGCAAATCTTCCGCTGCAAATCACCAGGTAAATCTGAGATCCCATAGATTCAATTATATGAACCTTAGATCCTAGGCTCGGAATTCAGACTAGGGTTGCTAATCCTGATTAGAACTGCTAGAAATTCCTTCAGTGGTATCAGAGCTTTAGGGTTCCATTGAATCTGTAGCATGTTGATTAGATTAGTTGAATCTGAATCTGTGTATGGTTGATACAAACTTGCTAAAATTCGTTTTCATGAAAACCTAGTTTAGGGTTCTGTTCGAAAACGTTTTAGGGTTTTTTCGCATGGTGTCGATCGATGCCAATCCGGCATCGATCGACACAAGGCGAAAACCCGAACAAAATTTAGGGTTTTTCGCATGGTGTCGATCGATGCCAATCCGGCATCGATCGACACAGGGCGAAAACCCGAGTAAAACTTAGTTTTCGCCTAGTGTCGATCGACACAAGTGTTGTGTCGGTCGACACAAACCTCGCGAGATTGGTGAATCGGTTCAATTGGATTGGGCCGGTTATCGAGCTTGGTTAATAATGGTCGAACACTGTGAATGGTTTAATTGCGATTGGTTTGATTAGGTTGGCATCGACCGATGCTAATGTAGCATCGATCGACGCTGACCGGTACTCAAAACCGGATCAATTGGATTGATCGGTTATCGCAAATTGCTTTTGGATATTCTGCATCGATCGACACTATAGTAGTGTCGGTCGACATCAGGTTTGATGATTTAGGTTATGGAACCTGAAATCACAGAACCAAAGCAAGATGAATCAATTAATTAGAAGAATTAAAACATAATAAAACTGAACGTTTTAAATGGTTCCGTTCCTCAACCAAATATCAAGTAATCCTTGATGTCTTTCCAATCTTGTCAACTGTCAAGACTCATTTCATTGTACGATAGGCTTGCAGTGCAAGGTATCAACAATTACATGAGTAAGGCAGGAAGTAATCGTGTTGATGGGCTTGCAGTGCAAGGCATCAACAATTACATGACTGAAGAGATTGGTTTACTTGACTGGGCCATCAAAATCGTTTTGGACTCAGAGACATCAGGTGGATTGGGCATGAGATGTCAATCCACAACCAAGAGTTATATTGAATATAACTAGCAAAGTTGTTGCTTACCTAGATAGCTAAATTTGGGTGATAGCCAGTGGCTCACTCAAGTTTGGTGAAGTATGGGTCTTGGATCATTATATTCATCTGAGGAAACATTGTTTGAATATAATGCGAGTTTTCTTAAAAGTTAAGACTTCTCATTTCTTGAACATCATAACTAAACCTTTTTCCTTTCTTTGTTCTCAGCTATGACTAACACTCATAATAACTCTTTCTCCATGCGATCCGTCCTTGAGAAGGAAAAGTTAAATGGATCGAATTTTCTCGAATGGTATCAGAACTTGAGAATTGTTCTCAAGCAGGAGAAAAGGGACTATGTCCTGGAAACTGTTCTCCCTGAAAAACCGAGAGCCAATGCTGCACATGCAGAAAGGAGTGCTTGGGATAAGCATTCCAATGATGTGGTCGATGTGAATTGTCTCATGTTGGCTACCATGAACTCGGATTTGCAGAAGCAATACGAGAACGTGGAGTCGCTAGTGGAGATGATTACTAGCCTGAAAAGTATGTTTCAGGAGCAAGCACGAACTGAGAGATACCAGACGGTTAAATCTCTCATTGAATGCAAGCTACCAAAGGACAGTCCAGTCAGTCCTCATGTCATTAAGATGATGGGTTATATTGATAACCTGGGGAAGCTGGATTGTCCCATTAGCCAAGAGTTGGCTACTGACATCATTCTGCAGTCACTGTCGTCTAGTTATGATCAGTTTGTTATGAACTATAACATGAACAACTTGACGAAGACATTGACTGAACTGCATGGCATGCTCAAGACAGCTGAGCCTAATATCAAGAAGGGCACTCCTAATGTACTTATGGTACAAGGGGGTAAGAAGTTTAAGAAACTTGGCAAAGGCAAGGGAAAGGGCAAGGCAGTCCAGGTTGAGAACCAGGACACGCCTGCGCCAGCCGCGAAGCCCAAGCCGGGCCCATCTGAGACTGATAAGTGCCATTACTGTAAAGAGCTTGGGCATTGGAAGAGAAATTGCAACAAATTCTTGGAAGAGAAGAAGAAGAAGAAGACTTTCGAGACTTCATCTTCAGGTATTTATGTTATAGAAGTAAATGTTACTACTTCTGGTTCTACTTCTTGGGTATTGGATACCGGCTGTGGTGCTCATATTTGTACAAATATGCAGGGCCTAAGCAACAGTAGGACGTTGGAAAAGGGACAAGTGGACCTGCGCGTGGGGAATGGAGCAAGAGTTGCTGCATTAGACGTAGGAACATTTAACTTGTCTTTACCTTCTGGTTTGGTTTTAGAACTTCATAATTGCTACTATGTACCTGCTATAAGCAGAAATATTATTTATATTCCTGTTTTGGATTTGGAAGGATATCAGTTTTCAATTAAGAATAAATGTTGTTCTTTTGATTACAATGATATATTTTATGGTAGCAGCCCATTAGAGAATGAGCTTTATGTTCTAAACCAAAGCACACAAATCTATAACATTAACACCAATAGATTCAAATCAAATGACACAAATCAGACTTTTCTTTGGCATTGTCGTTTGGGCCACATAAACGAGAAACGAATCCAAAAGCTCCATAGTGATGGACTTCTGGGCTCATTTGATTATGAATCATGTGAGAAATGTGAATCTTGTTTACTGGGCAAAATGACTAAGGCCCCTTTCAACAAACAAAATGAAAGGGCCAGTGACCTATTGGGCCTTATACATATGGATGTATGCGGCCCAATGAGCACAAGTGCTAGAGGAAATTTTCGATACTTCATTATCTTCACTGATGATTTCAGCAGGTATGGCTATGTCTATTTAATGAGACACAAGTCGGAATCTTTTGAAAAGTTCAAAGAGTTCCAAAATGAAGTACATAATCAACTTGGCAAAAGTATTAAGGCTCTTCGATCAGATCGTGGAGGAGAATACTTAAGACAAGAATTCAGTGATCATTTGAGAGATTGTGGAATTGTTTCACAACTCACTCCTCCTGGAACACCACAATGGAATGGCGTGTATGAGAGGAGGAATCGGACTTTATTAGATATGGTTCGATCAATGATGAGTCTCTCAACTCTTCCATTATCCTTTTGGGGATACGCTCTAGAAACGTCTGCGTTTACACTTAATAGGGTTCCGTCAAAATCAGTTGCAAAGACACCACATGAGATGTGGACTGGAAATGTTCCGAATGTGTCTTTCCTGAAGATTTGGGGTTGTGAAGCTTATGTTAAGAGATTAATTATAGATAAGCTCGAGCCCAAATCTGATAAATGCTACTTCGTTGGTTATCCTAAGGAAACCAAGGCATACTACTTTTACAACCAATCCGAGAACAAAGTGTTTGTTGCTCGGAACTGCGTTTTTCTTGAGAGAGAGTTTCTTTCCAAGAGAAACAGTGGGAGTAAAGTACAACTCGAAGAAGTTCGAGAACCGCAGGAAAATGCTCAACCCGTAGAGGAAGAGCAACAGTTGGATCTACAAAGAGTAGTAGAAACCGCGCCTGTGGAGCCTGAAATTCGCCGATCCGAAAGGATCCATCACGAACCCGAGAGATATGGATTTCTCGTAACCAATTGTCATGATTTGTTGATCATCGACAGTGACGAGCCAGCGAATTTCGAAGAAGCGATGATGAGCCCTGACTCCGAAAAGTGGCTGAAAGCCGCTGAATCCGAAATGGGATCTATGTCACAGAACCAAGTATGGACTTTGGTTGATTTACCCGATGGTGCAAGACCCATTGAGTGTAAATGGATTTTCAAGAAGAAAATTGATGTGGATGGAAATATTCAGATATATAAAGCAAGGCTGGTGGCAAAAGGTTTCAAACAAATTCATGGCATTGACTATGAAGAAACTTATTCCCCGGTCGCCATGCTTAAATCCATTCGGATTCTCCTAGCAACAGCCGCTCATTATGACTATGAGATCTGGCAGATGGACGTGAAAACAACTTTCCTTAATGGAATTCTGGAAGAGGATGTGTACATGACACAGCCCGAAGGTTTCATCGATCCAAATGCAGCTAGGAAAGTATGCAAGCTTCATCGATCCATTTATGGATTGAAGCAAGCATCTCGGAGTTGGAATCTTCGTTTTGATGAAGCAGTCAAAAAGTTTGACTTCATCAGGAACAAAGAGGAACCATGTGTTTACAAGAAGACTAGTGGGAGCGCAGTTGCATTTCTCGTGTTGTATGTAGATGACATACTTCTTCTCGGAAATGACGTTCCGTTGTTACAGTCTGTTAAGGCTTGGCTCGAAAGTTGTTTTTCAATGAAATACATGGGAGAAGCCGCGTATATTCTTGGAATAAGAATCTATAGAGATAGATTGAACAAGTTAATTGGACTGTGTCAAGACACTTATATTGATAAAGTCTTACACAGGTTCAGAATGCAAGATTCCAAGAAGGGCTTCATACCAATGTCTTATGGCATAAGTCTCAGTAAGAAGCAGTGTCCTGAGATACCTGCTAAGCGAGAACACATGAGTCGGATTCCCTATGCCTCGGCGTTGGGATCCATCATGTATGCCATGCTCTGTACTCGTCCAGATGTTGCTTGTGCTTTAAGCATGACGAGTAGATACCAATCGGATCCAGGTGAAAGTCACTGGACTGCAGTCAAGAATATTCTGAAGTATTTGAGAAATACTAAGGATAAATTCTTGGTGTACGGAGGAAGTGATGAGCTGGTAGTAAGTGGTTACACAGATGCAAGTTTTCAGACAGACAAAGATGATTTCCGATCACAATCTGGTTACATCTTCTGCCTGAATGGAGGTGCAGTCAGCTGGAAGAGTTCCAAGCAGGACACTGTAGCAGATTCCACAACTGAAGCTGAGTACCTCGCTGCTTCTGAAGTGGCAAAGGAGGCTGTTTGGATCAAGAAGTTCATCTCTGAACTTGGTGGGATTCCTAGCATTTCTGAGCCAGTGGCTTTGTATTGTGACAACAATGGAGCCATTGCGCAAGAAAAGGAACCTAGATCACACCAGAAATCCAAACACATAGAAAGGCGATATCACCTTATCCGTGATATTGTGAATAGAGGAGATGTGAAGATCAGCAGAGTCCCGACGGATGAGAATGTAGCTGATCCACTGACCAAGCCCCTCCCAAGGCCTAAGCATGAGTTTCACACTGCTGCTGTAGGCATTAGATTTCTTAAGATATGATCTTGTTTTCAGTGGGAGTCATATTTGGTTTTTAGTTATGACTTGATGTTCGTAAAACATAATTTGGTTATGTTATTTTAATGAAATTGTTTCAGCATTATTTAATTGTGTTAATTAAATATAATGTCCCAAAGTAATTTATGATATTTTATAGGTCATCAAGTATGTGACTTGATCATGAAACCCTATGAGCAATAAATGATATAAATTATAAATGGTCCCTGGTCGAGGTTGTTAAAATGGGACATTAACAACCACGTGAGACTAGTATGTGAGGTGACTGATGACCATGTTTCATGGAGTCATTAATAAGTGTATTAAAGTCAATCACATAGATATGTGTTAAAGAACACATGATCGGACTTGACCCGTTAATGAGAACTCTACAAGATGTTATATGAGTGTCATAAGAGTTTCTCATTACGACTAAAGAGTGTAGTCCTTATACCTGAGTTCATCATGTCCTCTTTTATATGGATTGGTTCGTCTTGACTTTGTCAAACGTCAGCCGTAACTGGTGATTATAAAGACACTGATTAGGCGTATCATGAGATATAAAAGAGACATGGATTGAACAAGATGGGATTTGTACCTCCTATATAACAGGAGATAAATATCTCTGGGTCTATCGAAGATTTGATACTGGAAATGTGTGGCCGCGCTCAAACTAGGTGATTGTCAGTCGTTTGTTTTATCAGTACAAATCGGGTTTCGATAAACGTGATCTAGCTTAATAAGGATGACACAGTTCTTGCCTTATGCTAGATTGAGATATAGCTACGAAGGGATTAAAGGAATAGATGATTCCAGTACAAGTGGGAGATTGTTGGGAATGTCCTGAAATCTATTGTACTTACTCTAAGTGAAAGTCGTATAGTCGAGATGAGACAATCACATAACACTAGGTAGTCATAACGCTTTGCTAGAAGCCACTTATGATCAATGAGTTGAGAACTCATAGCTAGTGTTATATGATCCTACAGGGTCACACACCTAAGCAAACTGGACGTTAAAGACCATCAACGAGAATCAGTTCAAACGTGTTGAATGTTGTGAATCTGCTAAAGAGGCATGGGATAAGCTTAAAGTTGCCTATGAAAGAACATCAAACGTAAAGAGATCTCAGCTTGATATGCTTTCAACAAAGTTCAAGAATATTCGCATGGAAGAAATGGAATCTATAGAAGAGTTCAGCGGAAATCTAAGCTCAATTGCAAACGAAGCTCAAAACATGGGTAAGAAGTATAAAGATAAGAAGCTGGTGAAAAATCTTCTAAGGAGCCTGCCATCCAAGTTTGAGTCCAAGAAAACAGCTATGGGTACAGCCTTGGACACGGACAACATTGACTTTGATGAAGTGGTTGGACATCTACAAGCTTATGAAATGGAGATTCCTACAACTAAGGCAAGTAGCTCAAAAGGAATATCTCTTGTTTCTGATGAAAGAGATGACATGCGTGACATAAAAAATGAGATGGGAATGATGTTTTAAAACTTCAGCAGAGCTCTTAGAAGATCCGACGAAGGAAGCAAGAAAACTTACTCTCGACCAAAAACCGTAGACAAAGATCGAGAATGGACAAGTTGGAAAAATGACCAACAATGTCATGAGTGTCAAGGCTATGGTCACTTCAAGGCTGAGTGTCCCAACATGAAAAGGCGAGACCTCAAGTGTTTCGGTTGCAAAGGCATGGGACACACAAAGTAAGAATGTGTTGGGAATGTCCTGAAATCTATTGTACTTACTCTAAGTGAAAGTCGTATAATCGAGATGAGACAATCACATAACACTAGGTAGTCATAACGCTTTGCTAGAAGCCACTTATGATCAATGAGTTGAGAACTCATAGCTAGTGTTATATGATCCTACATGGTCACACACCTAAGCAAACTGGCCGTTAAAGACGAGGTTGATCATTAATGTAATGATCCAGTGAATGCATATTTGATATGCATTCGATATCAATAATCTGGGGCAGTGTCGATCGATGCAGATAGTGCATCGATCGATGCAACTCGCGGATTAATCAGATTAATTCGGTTTAATCGTTGGTTAATTCCGTGATGGTTTAAGTCGACATATATAAGATATATGGTCGACCTAAACTGATTTCTAACCTAATTCACAGCCACCAGAACTTGAATAGAAACCTCTCAGGAGATTCGATCTCAATAGGCACTAGCATCCCTGATGTCCAGTTTGTGTGCGTGTGGATACCATTAGAGGCACAACGTTTGAGGTGCTTCGTGATCTCGATTATCTGCAAATCTTCCGCTGCAAATCACCAGGTAAATCTGAGATCCCATAGATTCAATTATATGAACCTTAGATCCTATGCTCGGAATTCAGACTAGGGTTGCTAATCCTGATTAGAACTGCTAGAAATTCCTTCAGAATGCATAGGAGGACAAACAGGGAAATCTACAATAGAATGAGCGAAAGTGATTCTGATGATGAAGATGCTTCAGAAGAAAGGGCAAGATACGTAGCTTTCTTTGCATCTATTGAAGATACCAGTGACTCCTCTGACAGTGAGACAGAGGTTGAGACTAAAGAAGACTCATCAGACTCCGAAGCTGAAACCAAAGAAGTGGACCATTCATATAAGAGTGAAGAAGAAGAAGATTCTGAGGTTGATGTTCAAGCTGAGCTTCAAAAACTTTATGAAAGTTGGTTGGTTCTTGGTAAAGAAAAGAGCATTCTACTAGAAGAAAAGATGCATCTTCAAGAGATGAACAAGAGTTTAAGTGAGTTGCTAGTTGTTGAAAGAGACAAAAGTAAATCTCTTGATCATGATTTATTTGAAACCAGAAAGAGGATTCGCATGCTCAATAGTGGAACTAAAGACCTGGATGAGATTCTCTCAGTTGGAAGAGTTGGAAAGACCACGTTTTGTATGTGGGAACATAACACATGATGTTCCAACAACCTTTGGGCATGTAAAAACGTTGAAAGCTGAAGTGAACAAGGATGCTATTTATGTGGAAGACTAGGTTATATCAAGCGGAACTGCTACAATTTGCTGATAAGATCAAGAAAATGTTGAGCCAAGGGAGGTACTATCCAAATCTAAGAAGAAAATCTCAAGTCTAGATGTTGAAATCGGATTTGTACTACCATGATCATACCTCTATTGTTCCTTCATCAAATTAAAAGATGGTCATTGTTCAAGGAAGCACATCGATGTATGTTGCAACAATGAGGAAGCCGTTGGAACGTATTCGAGAAAAAATCCAGAAAAGCAAGGTATCTCATTCTTTTGGATGTTATTTTTGTGGAAAAAATGGACATGTCAAAGCCCACTGCTATAAGTTTCTTGATCAAGTGAGATGTGAAACAATGCAAAAGAAGGTTGGTCAAGATGTAAGGAGGGTACAAAAGGTATGGATCAAGAAAGGTGGTCGATATGATGATGCATCTTGCAAGTCCACAACTGATGAGTTAAAGAAGTTTGTGTGTTGTACATGTGAGTGTTCAAAACACATGTCAAGTGGTCAAGGAAGATCCGGGCAGAAGGAAATCAAAATCTTAAATGGACATCATTGGAGAAGCCAAAAACAAAAGAGATTCTGATCGAGATGGATGTTTCAGAGGGACTGTGCAAAATGTCAAGCTAATTCAAAAGAGTCCCATTTGCCTGCTGAGAAACGAAGTCACTGCATTTAACTTTCGTTGGTGGCATATGATTAAGGTTGGTTTTTGATTGAATTATGCCAACCAAGCATGGAGAGTAGATAGATGGTTGTTTGTGGGAATGCACTTCCTCTTGGAATGCTTGGATTAAAAAATTCAGTCAAAAAGGGGGAGAATGAAAGTGTCAGATTTTATGAAAAAGAAATTGCACGCGTTGGAACAGCATAAGTGGTGTTGGAACAGGTGTCAAATATCAAATAGACAAAGTGTTTGATATTTCCATGAGAAGATACGCTGTCACAACATAGAGAGAGCATCTTAGAGTCTTCTTACACGAGGGCATGTGTGGATTAAAGAAGAAAAGAAGTTGCCCTTTGTGTCTTGATTAGATTAAAAAAGACAAAAGGAATAAAGAGGGTGGAGAAGTCTTAGTGGTCAATTGCAAAGCTTTTGTCTCCTTGTCTCCTGGTCCTTGGTACAAGAGAGAGAGAGGGCTTCCATTGTTGACTACTCCCATCGAAATACACCTGCAAACAAAGAGAGAAGAAAAGTTTTTAAGTTAGATAAAAACTTAAGAAACGTTTTGGTTAGAACTTGATTTCATAAAACTTCAAGGTTTTAATCCTTCATCTTTGTGAGAGTGAGAGTTAGAAATCATTGGTCACAAGCTAAGAAATTGTCTTAGGCTGTGTATAAATCCAATAGAGAGTGTTGTAACCATCTTGAAAGATTTCTAAGCTATAAAAAACTCGGTGCGCCGGAGTTTTGAGAACGTTGCCGTGTTCATCTGCTTTTTCAATATATACCTTATAGTCAACTACTCTTTAATACGTAATAAGTAGTTAACTATTTTCTAAGATAGTTTACACAAAATAGTTAACTATTTTTAATATGAATATTTCTAGATCTAATATTCAATGACATTTATAAATATATACAATAACTACTTCACGAAATAGTTATTCACGCAAAATACTCATGAAAATAATTATTTACCATTACTAAAAATATCTATAGACATATGAGTTGTTGAATATTTTGTAAAATAGTCTATATAAAGTAGTTAACTATTTTTTAATATAAACACCATTAAATATATGAGTAGTTGACTATTTTATAAAATATTTTATACATAGTAGTTAACTACTTTTTAATATAAACATCACTAAATACATAGTAGTTATTTATGCAAATATATTTTTAAAATATAAGTGAATATATTTTTCTATAAGTAGTTAACTATTTTTACAAATAAATTGAATATAAATAGGAGACTATTTTTTTATCAACTACTTTTCCTAAGATACAATCAGTTTTAGACCCAAAAAAGAAGAAGAAGATACAATCTGCTTGTTGACCAAAAAAAAAAAAAAGATACAATCTGCTTTTGCTAGGAGAATGCTTTGAGCTTGGATTCATCTCGTCTTCTTCTTCTTCTTCAGCGTTAAGACATAGAAAAAAAGATAATGATGAGACGCACATCCACACAAGCTGCTGCAAATCAAAGTCAAAACTATTTGTAGGCAAACAGAGCAAATCATCAGATTGTATTGATTGAGAATACCAAACTTCTGGGATCGATGGATTTAGAAATTTCACTGAGCAGCCGAAATTATGGTTCTACGACATCGCTATCAAAACAAGTGGATCCCGACTAATTCTGATTAAATCCTCAATAATTTAGGTTCGGAAATTCTACAATATAACAGGAACAAGTAGGAGAACGACGAGTCGTACTTGGGAAGCAATGGTGGTCTGAGAGGATAATCGGCGAAGCTTGTTGGGATTATTTGATTGACGACGATGTTAATTTTTTTACCGACGTGCAGCTTTCCAGAGAAGATGAAATTTTTAAACAAGAAAGTCACAACAAAAATGTAAAATTGTATTTTTAAAGAAGAAAGTACAATGTCAGACTAAATGAAAAAGTTTTTAGTGTTAGCGACCATAAAAACGAGTGTGACCATGATATGGAGATGAGCATTATTGAACTTTCCATACTCTCAAAAAAGTTACTTTTTATTTACTTAATTTTGGTCTTATTTATAGATATGAGACCTAATTTCCCTAAACACAACTAGTATGATTCGTTCGTACCATGTCCATGTGCGAGCACAAATGTTAGTAAAAATAAAATTTCTAAAAATAAAAAATTATCAAATAAATTTAAACAACTATGATAATATTATAAAACCTATATAAAACAATTAATAATTAAATATACATATATTATTATATTTTATAAGATATTTTATTATAAATAAAATTGTTATTAATAAAATAAATTGCAATTAAATATTTTTATGTATAAAATCAATACATAAATATCTTTTTAAAATATTTTATCATTTATATATAGAAATTCAAAATTTAGATAAATAATACAAATTTATTATATAAAATCCAAAATAATATTTATTCAGATTTAAAAATATTCATAAATATTCCATATTTATCATTATATTATTATTTTTTACTGAATATTATGTATATCTCTAAATAAAATAATAGCATACTTTTATTTTTTTATTCAAGATTGTGTATATCTCTAAAATAAAATTTTAAAAATTTTATATATATATATATATTTTTATATTCAAGGTTATGTATATCATCAAAATAAAAATAAAAAACATAGTAATAAAATTATAAATATAAATTAAAGTTAGCACAGTAATTAACATAATTTTATTAATAACAAATTAGTAATCAACTATTTTGTGGGTAAATATAAAGCCAAAATACTTTCCAATTAATATAAAGATATCCATTATTTAATCTTACATCCTAATTATTATAATTTACAATTCACAATTTCAATATGAAATGTAATTGCTTTATTATTCAAAATAGTTATTTTTATATTTTATACTTTTCCAAATTTTAGATAAGATAATCTTTTCATCATCATTAAATTCGGAAATAGAAAATTTTGATTCATGATCAAAAAAATAAACAAAAGTTTATTTAAGAAAATTAATAATAAAATAATCAATTTGTTCCCTAATTGTTTCTTATTAAATTTAATGAAGAAAATAAGAAACAAATAGGGAACAAAATAATTAAATTTAGTGGAAAAATTAAATAAAAATATTTTTTTGTTAATTCATTATTTTTTATTTGAATAACAAAAGGATAGCAACAAACTAAATATTTACGCTGACCAAAAAAACTAAATATTTACATTTTTTTTTCTTTTCCTTTTTCCTTTTAATAATAAAAAGGATAGCAACAAACCGACTTTAGTTATAATTTTAAAAGATCATCTGGTTTAAAATTAGGTCCTATATATACAGCACCAATCCCCCAACCTCTGTGTTCTCATTTATTCCCTTCAACGCAGCGCCGATTACCCTCTCTGCCTTCTCGAACTATCCAGTTTCTTTGACTCGTTTCAATAGTTTGCAACCATGTCAAAGAAGATAATCCTCAAGAGCTCCCACGGCGAATCGTTCGAGGTCGATGAAGCAGTTGCGCTCCAGTCCCAGATGATTAAACACATGATCGAAGACGACTGCATCGATAATGGAATTCCGCTTCCAAACGTCACCGGTCCTATCCTCGCCAAGGTTATCGAGTACTGCAAGAAGCACGTCGAAGCAGCCGCCGAAGCTAACGCCGGAGACAAGGATATCTATGGTCCAACCGAAGACACCGAACTCAAGACTTGGGACGCCGAATTTGTCAAAGTCGATCAGAATACCCTCTTCGATCTCCTCCTGGTTTGTCCCTCATTCCCTTTTGCCTTGATGTTTTTAGCCAATTAGGGTTTCTTATTGGGAATTTAGTTCTCGTGTATGGATTGTGTTAGAGTTTTATAATGTAGTGGTTTCCCTAGTAATTCTTCTGTATTTTGATCTCTGTAGGCTGCTAACTTTCTGAACATCGATGGACTTCTTAACCTCACGTGCAAGACTGTGGCGGATATGATGAGAGGCAAATCTGTAGATGAAATTCGAGCGACTTTTAACATCAAGAACGACTACACACCTGAGGAAGAAGCCGAGGTTCGCGCGGAGAATGCTTGGGCGTTCGAGTGACTTTGATCCATGGTGTTTAGGATCTTTTAATCTAGTCTTCTATATAGTTGTCTTCTTTCTTTTCTCTTTTGGTTTGAAGTTTGTCATTTGTCTAGAAACCTAATGCTTTGTTAAACTGACAAGTTCTGTTGGTCTTTATCAAGAGAAATCTAAGAACTGTGTCTTTATTAAAACCTTATTTCTCTTTATTATATATGTATGGCCATCAGCAATAACCTTGCTTAGTCACTGAAATTTTCTTTTTGTATCTTTAGACATAAACATGAGCCGTACGTGGTTTGAGTCTGGTACTTGGTTAGTACTGGTTCTCTTATTGATGTCTGTAGGGCTCTGTGGGTCTAGTTTGGTTCATGTTAGTATGTTACCATCAACTAATCAAGCATGGATAATTTCATTTGGCAATTTATATTCTCTTATTAGATTTTTATCTAGAACATTAAAGTGAGCATCTAATGAGCTACGTTCCTTGTTTAATGGATGTGTAACATTAAAGTGAGCATCTAATGAGCTATTTTCCTTGGTTAATGGATGTGATCATGTGTATGTGTTACATGAATATTCTAAGTTGGCTTTTTATTTGATCATGAACTCAAAATCAAATGGTGGATATGCGAGCAAGCATTACAACGTGTATATATATATATATATATATATTCTAAAACCTTTGTTAACTTTTTTTCATTAACTAATGGAATCAGTATAAGATAGATCATGATTCTACTTCCCGTATTTACCCTGAAAAGGTAGTTCTTTCGATGATCAATAACAAATTATTTCCTGAAATATTATTTGTGTCAGATCTGCGATGCGTTAAACTATGTATTTTCGTAATTTTACTTTTTTTTTTTTTTTTAACCTGGGGTATCCCGTGCCTATGGAAGGGCCCAGACTAATCCCCAAGGGGAGGTGTAGCCCATGGATAGACCCTCTCTCCGGGTATTCAAATGAGCCGTAAGCAATGGGCCCATATCCATGTGGGTGAGCAGAGGAGGCATTTTTGTTTCCGCCTGGGCTCGAACCCGGGTGGTTTCTAGCCACCACGAGCCCCTCAACCAGTAGGACTACCTCAACCGCTCGTAATTTTACTTTTAAAAAAGGTTATTCAATACACATCCACCAAATTGTAGAAATATCATAGACTTCGCTAGCATCGATGCATAATCCTGATGTAGCTGGGCAGTAAAGAATCCTGAAGCATCGTTACCGAACACTGCACATGTCACATTGCAGAAAGTAGTTGTGCATTTGTCAGTTTGACAATGGGTCCGATTGATGAACAAAAGCGGAACAATTAGATTAACGGTTAGCGAAAGTGGTAAGTGTTTGAATAATGCAAAGCTGTAAGTGAAAGCTATAAGCGAAAGCTGTTAGAGAAAGCGGCAACAAAAAGCTGAGAGTAACCGCTTTTACTGTAGTTTTGATAACGTTTTCGTGATTGGTAACAAACAAAGCGGTAAGGCTCTAACGGTTTTAGTTTAATGTCACCAATCATACCCAATCTTGATAATACTTCCTCCCCTTCATAAATGTCATTTTAAAGTTTTTTTCTTATTTCAGAAAGAACGTTATTTTACATTTACAAAGTTCCTATTAACTCAAAGCTCTATGTGAATTTAAATAATTTTGTATAATTAATGCCATATTTAATAATATATTTTGTGTAATTAAATATTTTTAGGGGGTGTTATTGGTTTGTATATTTTTGTGTATTTAGAAATTCGTTGATTTTATTACTAATATTTTCGAAATATGTAAGTTTTCACTCGGATTTGAGTCTTTGGAGGGGTTATTGGTAAATGAATTTCAAATGATTGTTAAAATTTTCAAAATCTATTGTTATTGGTTTATGAATTCTAACATTCTTATCAAAATCTATTGTTATTGGTTTGATGATTTTGAAAATCCATACAAAATCCATTGTTATTCAAAAAGTTTGGTTTTTAATGATTTTATGATTCTATCAAAATATTGTGTTATTGGGACATAGATTTTAAACAGTTTAACACATAGAACAAGATTTTCAAAATATTATGTATATCCCTTAGATTCTCAAAATCAATACAGTAAAAAACATTTTGATATTTTTTCTAAATATACAAAATCTTACCAAATCTAACAACTCTTTAAAAATTTAACAAATCTCTCAACTTTTCAAATCAACCAATTCTGCATAAATTCATCTACGAATAAACCCCCCTTAGTATTCTTAACTTTAAAATCCACAAAAATCTATTCAAATCCATGATAAAATCAAATCTGTATATATAATTTTACTATTGAATAACACTTGATTTTAATTTGGATTTTGAAATCATGGAACCAATAACATAGGATTTTAATTAAGATTCTAAAATCATAGAACCAATAACACATGATTTTGGAAAAGATTTTAAAATCAATGATCCAATAACACCTGATTTCACTTGGATTTAAAAATCAATTAAATGCATAAACCAATAACCCCTACTTAGTATTTGTGAAGTGTGTCAAAATAACACTTTTCATAACAAATAGAGAATACTTTTAAAGTTCAAAAATGTAACAGTGACTACAATTGATGAGGTCATCAGAACCAAACCAAATCAGGCGCTGACTGACTCAATCACTGACTCAACCACTACGTCAAGCAGCGCAAGGAGACTTAGAGAAATCAAAGCCACGATGAGTTCTGATCTAATACAAGGCATAGGATTGGTTATACATCCAACAATCAATCCTAAGAAGACATATGACCCAGGAGGAATCATAACACATGGAGAAGAGATTATGGAGCCGAGAAGATCTAACAAGGCATATGAGCTTATCTTAGCTCAAGTGGAGACCAAGGTCCAAACATCTATCTCAGCTCATCATCAGCATGCCACTAAGAAGAGTCATCCCCAAAAGATGACACAAGAAGAAGATACCGAAAAGGAGCTAACCATATGTAGCACCACAACTAGCTCAGCGAGTAACATCACGACTAGCTCAACAGACTTGCCATATATGGAAGCATGCACATTTGGAAGGTCAATTCAGCACCAAACCTTTACCTATCAAAACTACAGTGTTTTGAGCTCCTTTCCATCAAGTCCAGACGTCCTTAGCTGCACAAGACCATACAAGATTCTCCATAAATTCAACAAGTCACACTTACCATTTTTGGAGAAGAAGGAGATCAAACACCAACGGCTTCTTTCCAAGAATGAAAGCCACGAATTGTTTGTCAATCAAGCTGTCCCAAGGATCCTCACTTATCCCTTAAAACCATCCAGATACAAAGAAAGCAACAAGATCAAGGATCCTCACCAAAATCAGCTCCAACGGCTAGTTTCCTTTAAAATAGCGATTTCTTGTTCAAGGTCAATATGACCGTTAGTCTTAAGTCCTATAAAGTCTCATTGTATTGTTCATTTGTAAATCACCTTTCAACCTTTCAATCAAGTATTATTCAGTTTCTTTCAAAGAGTGTCTTTGTTAAGATCTTTTGTCTTAGGATTCATTTGAGTGATTCAATTGTTTCCAAGGACTATTGGATTAGGTTTGCTTGTGTGATTCAAGCAGAACTAGTTACCACCGATTGAGAGAGTCAATCAAACCCACCGGTTGAGAGAGTCAATCACTGCATTCATTCCATTCCTCTTTCCATTTAATCACTTCAACATCCATCCTAAGGAGTCTAGAGACCCACGGTTGGATCCATCTCACCACATCATCACCCACAATCTAGAAGAGAGAGACTTCAGTCCCTGTTCTACGTCAAACGCGCTTCCATCTTGCATCAACAATGGACATAAACAAGGCAAAAATCCTCCTCCATCTTTGTAATGTACAAAAAACAAGGAAAAAAATTAGATGATTTGAAATTTAGTTGAAAGGACCTTTTATTTCAAGACTTCTTTACAGTTTTTTGGTACAATATAGACAAAAGGGGAAAGAGAAACCGTCGTCTCTCTCACAAGCGATTTTCCGTCTGACATCGGCTGTATGCCATTTTTCGAGTCTGATTGGCGAACAAAAGCGGAACAGTTATATTAGATGTTAGCGAAAGTGATAAGCAATTGAATAGAACAAAATCGTAAGTGAAAACTGTCAGTAAAAATTGTTAGTGAAAATAGTAATAAAAAAAACTGAAAGTAACCGTTTTTGTTGTAGTTTTTGATATTGTTTTGTGATTGGTAACAACTAAAGAGATATACCTCCAACCACAGTAGTTGAAAGTTACCAATCGAAACCTTTATTTTAGTTTTGCATATTTCCGACTGTAACAAACTATGTCGGTTTCAGTCCATCTCTCAATGGTACAATTCGTTTCATCATTATTGAAACATGTATTTCTTAACATCAAACACTACAAGAAAACAGCCCGGAACCGACGGACATAACCGTCGGTATACCGTCGGAAAAGGCGTTTTCTGATGGTCTTCCGACAGGATAAATCCGTCGGTTCCAGGGCGTCGGAAAAAATATTATGTCGGAAATCCGTCAATATTTTCCGACAGTTTTCCGACAGGCGATTTTCCGACTGATTATCGACAGCTTACCGACGGAACATAACCGACGGCGAACCGACAATCTACCGATAGGAATAAAACCGACGTCAAACCGACGGTGGCTAACCGACGTCAAACCGACGGTTGCTAACCGACGGTTTACCGACGGTTGCTAACCGACGGTTTACCGACGGTTGCTAACCGACGGTTTACCGACGGTGGCTAACCGACGGTTTACCGACGGTTGCTAACCGACGATTTACCGACGGTTCTTAACCGACGGTTAACCGACGGTTCTTAACCGACGGTTCTTAACCGACGGTAGATTACCGAGAGTATTCCGACAGTTAGGACCGACGGTTTACCGACGGTTTTTTCCGACAGATACGAAATTTTATTTCTAAAAAAAAATATATATTTAATATATATTATTTTATAATGAATTATTATTATAAAAATTTTATATAAGAAATATTATTAAAATTTTGTATTAATTTTATAAAATAAAAGTGTTTTTAAAATTTACATAACATTGGGATCCGGAACGTTTCCGGGTCCGAATCCCGTACCCAACCCCTGAACAGAACCCGTAGCTGAAGCTCCCGTTCCCGTTACCGCTCCTTGTCCCGCTGCATGCTCAGTCCCGCCCAAGTCTTGTCCTGGAGGAGGTCCGCCAAACTGGATGAAGTTCATGATCCGTGCTTGCATCTCCGCCATCTTTCTTTCATTCTCGACCCTTTCCTCTCGTATCCGAGCTTCAAAGGTGTCCTTGAGAGCTGCAATTTCAGCATCCTTCTCGCGCAGAGCCTCGGCGAAGACGTCGCTCTCAGGTCGGAAGCGTGAATGCGGAGTGGAGGCTTCCCCCATGTTTCCTAAACCGAAAACACGGCCCTTCCTGCGTTGCGTTTCCTGCGAAGTATGGTAACAAATATTAGTGAAACAATTAAAATAAACAAAACATCTATTTAAATTTTGAGTAAACAAACGAATTTACCTCAAGAAAGATCTCGTTGATCCTCTGTGACGGTACCTCCTCTGTCGAACCGACCTCCTCGGATAACTGAGTCTTGACCTCGTCAACCCGCCTCTTTGCTGATTCGACGATGCTCCGAGCGAGCGGATCCTGGATCTGACCGGTGAACTTGTTCGTGTGGACCTCCTGGGTAAGTTCAAGAAAATTTGGATCCTTCCCTGTTTTTCCTTTCTGCACATTACAAAACCATCAGTCAAAAATAAAAAATTAACACTATTGAATAAAGCAATACTTACAAACTCAATTTTTCGTTGTGCAGTGCTCTTAGCTCCCGCGTTGTGAGTCGCCATTCCCAGACCGGCCCTATCGCTCTTGCGGTTCTGGGAATGCGTCGCCGAATCTGCTGCAGTAGTGGGTTTGATCCAGTGGCGGCTAAACCCTTCAATCAGCGATGGGTTGACTCCCTTCGGGTCTTCCTTTAAGACCCACTTCTGCTTCCACTCGTTGATGACGTGAGTGTAATGGGACCGTGCCTTCTTGTGGAAAGCCTTCTCCACTTGGGACGTACGGTTCCTGTCCCATGTGTATTCTTGCTTTAAAAAAAAAGGATTAACGTTAGTATGGATTAAAAAAATAAAACTTTGATAAATACAGAATATAAGTGTACGTACCGCAAATGCCCGGAACCAGTTATGCTGCTCGGACCTTGGCATTTTCGCGTACTGAGGGTACGGATGACGGAGCATGCTACACATCATTCCTAAAATAGACTTAGTGATCTTGGAGGACGTAATATTGAACCTGTAAAAGTTCATAAAAAATGGGTCAATTATAAAAACGGTTTACATAACATTAAAAAGAATAAAATTTAATTGTTAAAGTTAAAAACTACTCACCAAGTCGTCCCGGGGTTGTTAAACGGATCCGGATGGAGCCGTTTCAACGTCTCCCGCCCTGGCTGTTCCACCAGCAACTCTATCTCCGGTGCAATCGTCGCTGGCGCATCGTCTTCCGGGATTGCTGGGACGTTGGACATAGAGTCGCTGCCAGCATGGGTAGACTGCTGTGGCCCGGACTGCGTCGGTCTAACCTGAGTCGACCGAGAGCGGCGTTGCGGTGGCAACCTAGTCGGAGCAGCTTGAGGCGGAGGATGCGAACTCGTTGCCACAGGAGTATGAGAAGTGCTTCCCGGCAACAACCCATCGGTTTGGCTCAAAAAAGCCTCGAACTCCTCGTACGACCTATATAATACACAAATTAAACATTTCATTGGATTAACGAAATAGAAAAACTCATATAAAATTTGAAAAAAATATATGCTAAATGTTTGTAAAGCCTAAAGTCTTAATCAATTTTTAGGATAATTTTTACAAACTATAAAAAAATTTTAGACTTACACAATTATTATCTTAAAAATTAAAATAATGTTTAAAAATATAAAATAAAAATATTATTAATATTAAAAAATTTACAATCTTTAACAAATTTGTAAAAATTAAAACAAATTACGTAAATATATAAAAAAACTTACAAATGAAAAAACATTTTCCAATTAGTTTATAAATCATATTAAATTTTAAGAAAGCCCCAAAAAAATATTATTTTTGATATAAAATTACAGTTTTTAATCCAAAAAACCTTAAAATCTTTGATTAATTAGTAAAAATACAAATACGTTTTCTAAATTTATACAAAACTTACAAATCAAAAAAACGTTTTAAATTAAGTTATAAAACGTTTATAATTTTCTGAAAAACATAAAAAAAATTGTTTTAGGATCAAAATTAAACCAAAAAAATGCATTACTTGTATATGAAAATGGAATTGTTGTAAACCTTAACAATTAGACAAATCTAACTACACAAAGCATTATCTAAGGTCTAATACACCAAATCACTACATGCATCCTAAATCCAAACTTCTAACAACCTAAAATTCAAGTATTTTTCCGTTTTTGATCGGTTAGAAAGGGAACTTACATGTTCTTAACGCTTTGGACGGTCGGAATTGATATGTAGTGGCCGGAATCGTCGCGAATCGGTAGAGAGAAGGCGGAGTTTCACGGTGGAGAGTGAGAGAGAAAGCGCAGAAGAAATGAGGAAGAAGAAGTTTAATCGATATAATTTATTTAGGAACCGACGGATTTCCGACGGCAATTAATTATCCATCGGAAATCCGTCGGAACTAACGCGGTCCAATTATTTGGCGGTAAGGTGAAAACGGTTCGGCGCAAAACGAAAAAATTTGTAAATTTTTGGTTTCCGATGGAAATCCGACGGAATCAATAAAACCCTCGGAAATCCGTCGGTTTATTAAAAATGTTGTTAGCAGGTTTCGAACCCTCGCTCTTTAAGAAGTTTATGTGATACCTTAACCAGTGTGCCGATGTTACTAATTGTAAATTCACTACAACTATAAATATATGAGGACAATAACTATGTTGAAAACAAATTTTTATTATTTCAGAATTTAAAAACAAAGTAGTACATTTAAAATTAAAGCGTTATAGTTATAACTAGAGGGTTACAACATCTTGCAACGTTTAGTTATTATAATTCGCCTGTCTCCACTGGCGGATCATACGTCTCCATGACCGTGTTGTGATCCATTCCGGTTTATCTTCGCCAGTTTCCCATAGTGACCTCAACCGTGACATTTTTGTCTCGAAAACTCGCCGAGCCGTCTTATGAAATTCAGTCCATACGTTGAAGAGGTTATCAGGGGCAAATGTATAGTGATCCTGCGATGTTAATTAAATGTTTATTATGAAGTCATGTTGGCTAAAATTAAAATAAATAAATTGAACTAGTAACAAAATACCAGAAAATACTTGAACCATTTTGCTTTAACGTCGTCGGGAACCACATTGTACATGACATAACTTCCCGACCAGTGATTCTCGATGGTTTCGCTTATGTCGTATAAGATGCTTGCATGGTAACCAAACCAAATAGAACGGTTTTCTCTTGACGGGCTAAGAATAGGGAGATGTCCCCGACCCCTCTTACGAATTTTCCGCAAATAAGATTCGCGGTTTTGAGGGGACATATAAACGAAATTCATTTTTTGGAATGTCGGAAGTTGTGATGAAAATGGTGAGAACGGTAACTCTTTTATACAAAATGTACCGACGGCGTTTCCGACGGCTACCCGTCGGAAATTGAACGAAGAGACGTTTCACTGAAACGCATAGCGAATAGAGGGATGTAATAGGTCTGGGTAATTGCAGCCTTTGACCGGTTTCCGACGGATTTCCGACGATATTTGTGATTACTGTCGGAAATCCATCGAAAATTTCCGACTCCGACGGATAACCGAGAGAGTAAGTTTAGGGTTTGATTAGGGTTAGGGTTTGTAGATTATTGGATCGTAATTGCAAAGTATAACATATTGTTCACTATATCTAAAATGAAATGACTAGAGGAGCATGAACTATTTAACAGGATAGATTATATTACGTTCCGTCAACTGTTCTCGTAAACGATATAAGACATTAGGAAGTGATATCGACCGGCTAACATTGTTTTTATATAGCATTGATTTTGTGATTATAGTGCTAAATCAATCTTAATATATACATAATTACTAGCTTTGAAGAGTCTTCTCAAAATTATGGTTTAGGGTTTGAAACCCTAAACCCTAATCATACTTATTATTATATCAAAACCCCTAAGGTAGTGCTCGAACACGGGAACAAGTGGTTGTTATAGTGGAGTGAGAACCATATGAGCTAGTTGGAACGTTGTTGTTTCATTTAAACTTTTAATTCTTATAACTAAGCTTTTAATTCCACTTATACATGTATGGTTTCGATTATATGCTTCAATAAAATGTTGGGTAAAATAAAGTCTAGAATTACAAATACTGAGCAATATGTTTGGGAAAATAATTAAGTTTTAATATTTTACAAACATATATTTTAATACACTTTAGTCTGAATTGCTTTCCGAATCGTAATCACTTGAAATCGAATCTTCGTCGTCGTCAAATTCACCTCTCTCCTCTTCGGAATCTGAGTGTAGAACCACATTCTCGAATTGACTAAAATCAACAACAAGATTAACCTCCAGGGATTCTTCGACCGGAGCTATGTAATCACTTTGCGTAGTTTGTAGTGGTTCTTGGAGTTCAACCCCTTGAACTCTACCTCGCGGATAAATTTTTGTAACCGTGACCCATGGATCATTCTTGTATGTTATCCGAGGATAAGGGATGTAACTCACCTAAAATTATGAAGGCGAGATAAGACTACGACGCAGTAAGAATATATTAGAAACACGAAAAAATACATGGAGTGTAAAACAAAGGAATTACCTGATCTGCTTGAGATCCAATAATGAACGGGTCATATTTCTGCAGCTTTCTATTAGAATGTATAGATGTCACACCAAACTCATCCACTGATACACCTTTCCCGATAATAGGGTCGTACCAATCACATAGGAATACAACGCACCTCATTCCGAGCTTTCCAATGTATTGTACTTCAAGTATTTCTTTAAGAACACCGTAGTACACAACTTCACCGGATGTAGAACAAACACCGTAGTCGGACGTTGTTCTAGATGACCCTTCTTTATGCACTTTGAACGCGTAACCCCTCGTGCAATATCGCGGATATGACTTGGTATTATAGTGGAGACCGTTAAGTATGTCTATTAACCAATCTTCCGGCGTGCGTCCATTTCTGATTTCAGTTCGCACCTAATTATACAACATGTAAAAAGGCTTTACAAATGAGCAAATTAATTGCCTTTTGGGTGATTAAATATTTTAAAACTTACGTAATAGTGTAACCAAGCGTAAAAGTATGTATCTTTCCACCGTTCACACTCTTCCTCGGACAGTTCTGGATGTTGATGTTTTAGTGACGCCATGTATAAACTGCAAAAAATCATCCAAATATTGTAAACAATTATGCCGGCATTATAAAAGTAACGTTTGAAACTAACTAAACTACACATACCTCTCGTACTCAAGCAATTCCTCGCAGTTGTTCATAATATATTTTTGAAGGTGGGCGTGCTCTTCGGTAGACAGTTGTCGCTTTAACACTTTACCGCTTAACCGACCAACTTGTTGAAAAATGCTGGGTACCTTTGACGAGTAAATTTGTCTCTCTCCTCTATCATCGTTCCTGGCTGGTCGACGACTCTTTGTGCGTATTTGTGTTGGGAAATAATATCCGGCAAATGTCGCCGCTTCCTCATTATGGTACTGAGCAGCAACTGAACCCTCAACTTTAGCTGGGTTCTTAACCTTCTTCTTAAGATGGAACATATAACGCTCAAAGGGATACATCCACCGATATTGTACCGGACCACCGAGCCTAGCTTCACCCGGGAGATGAATGGGTAAGTGCTCCATAACATCAAAGAACGACGGTGGGAATATCTTCTCAAGATTGCACAGGATTTTAGGAATGTTATCATCTAAACAACGAATCCCGTCTGCGGTGAGAGATCTCGTGCATATATCCCTGAAAAAAGCACCTACTGCGGCGATTGCTTTATGAACACCTTTGGGGAGTAGATAAGCAAATGCAAACGGAAGTAGTCGTTGCATCACAACATGACAATCATGACTCTTCATCCCGATAAACTTATCACCATCAGTGTCCGCACAATTACGCAAGTTAGATGCGTAACCGTCTGGGAACTTAACTCGTCGTGCAATCCACTCGAAAAACTCTACCTTTGATTTCTGATCTACCCAATAGGCTGGAATTGTAGGTTTACCGTTCTTCTGAATATGAAGTTCAGGCCGATTACAAATATCAACCAAGTCAAGCCTCGACTTCACATTATCTTTCGTCTTCCCTTGCACGTTGAGAACGGTGTTCATGATGTTATCAAAGAAATTTTTCTCAATGTGCATAACATCAAGATTATGCCTAAGTAGCTAATCCTTCCAATATGGTAAATCCCAGAAGATACTCAACTTGTGCCAGTTGTGGGATAAACCAGCAGCGTATACATTCTCATGTCCATTTCCACCACATTCACGAGTTCTTAGCGCACCGAAGGTTTCCAGGAGACCCAGAGTAACCGACCCACTGTCTTGGAGAATAGGATCATCGAACACTTTCCTCTTCTTTGTAAAAAGTTTAGTATTTTTCCGGTATGGATGATCAGGCGGTAGAAATCTCCTATGACAATCAAACCAACACGATTTGCGGCCATGCTTTAGCTGAAATGCATCAGTCTTTTCTTGACAATAAGGACATGCTAACCTTCCATGCGTTGTCCATCCAGATAACATACCGTAAGCCGGAAAATCGCTTATTGTCCACATTAATGCAGCCCTCATTAAAAAATTTTCCTTGCATGAGACATCATAGGCTACAACACCGGGCCGCCATAACATTTGCAACTCATGTATCAAAGGCTGCAAGAAAACATCTAGTGATCTTCTAGGATGCTCTGGACCGGGAACGAGTACGGACAGAAAAAGAAACTCTCGCCGCATACACATAGATGGCGGTAGGTTGTAAGGAGTTAAAATGACAGGCCACAACGAATATGGTCTCCCATGCCTTCCAAACGGGTTGAAACCATCTGTGCATAATCCGAGGTATACGTTACGTGGGTCGTATGCAAAATCTGGATACACGCTCTGAAAATGTCGCCACGCTTCAGCATCAGAAGGATGTGCAATCTCTGCTCCTCTTATATGATCAGCATGCCATCTCATTTCCCCTGCAGTACGCTCAGATTGGTATAAGCGCCTCAGCCTATCAGTTAACGGCATATACCACATTCTCTTGAATGGAACCCTAGCTCTTCCCCTTGTATCCTCAAATCGTGGTTTCTTACAGAACTTACATTCCAATCGGTATTCGTCTTCTCGCCAATATAGCATACAGTTGTCGATGCACACATCTATTATCTGATAAGGTAATCCAAGCCCTTTAACAAGTTTCTCGACCTCGTTGTATGAACCTGGAGCAAGGTTATCTTCAGGAAGAACATCTTTCAGGAATTCGCAAAAAGCATCCACACATGGCTCCGCCAAATTATAGTCCGTCTTTATTCCCATTAGTCTAGTTGCAGATGATAATGGTGAATGTCCGTCTTTGCAACCATCGTAAAGCGGACGCTTCGCTGCATCTAACATATCAAAAAATCTCCTGGTTTCTACATTAGGTTCCTCCTCTGCCCTAGGAATTTGATAACCACCTACTTCCTGTATATTTTCTCTAAATGCATCATTAACCATCTGAACGGTACCTACACCAACATCTTCCTCCGCGATATTATAATGTTCGCTATTACTACCAGTAGGTTCCCGCGTACTAGCACTACCAAATTGATCTCTACTACTACTTGTGCCATCAAATGTTTCCCCGTGAAGGTACCAAATCTTATAACCAGCCATAAACCCAACTGAGTACAAGTGATGCCATACTTCGCCAATTGTAGGATTTCTAACATTTCGACACTGACTACATGGGCATTTCATCTTACCGGTTTTCTGCGTATGAGGTTGATTGCAAGCCATCGTCATGAATTCCACAATACCGAGTGCATATGGTTTATACACTAAATCTGTCGTCTCATCAACCCTCGGTCCGTCCATCCACGATCTGAAATAATTAGATGAAGACATTTTGGCCTGATAAGAAATATTATTAGAGAGAGAGTGGAGAGAGTTCGGAAGGGAGAGTGAGAGTGTGGTGTGTAGGATAAGGGACAAATGCCCGGTGATATATAGGAAACTAACCGACGGAAAACCGAGAGAAAACCGACGGACCAAGAAACTGGTGTCGGTAATCCGTCGGAAAATTTGTCAGCCCAACGGTAATTAAAACGGCTACGTCGGCCCAACAGTACCAAAAATATTCCGACGGATTACCGATAAACACCCGACGGATTAGCCCAATTTCGTCGGAAATCCGTCGGAATATTTTGGACAACGGTCAAATCCGAGTTTACACACTTCTCTTCCCAAGGTAACCTATAGGGAAATGTCGCTTCGGTAATAAATCATAAAACCGACAGAATTCCGACGGATTTTCCGTCGGAAAATGTTCTTTAAATATCCACCCGTTTCCACTCTTCTTTCCATCGCCAAAAAAAGAAAAAAAATATGGATTCCGCACCCTTATCTCCCGAAGTCCGCGCTTCCGTTCTTCAAACTCTAAGGGAACCGGGTCGAGGGTCGCTGCCAAACCTCGATCCCTCTCGCCAAGCCCACCGGGCCATTTGGTTCGGATCCAATACAGTCATCCACTCTGTTATCAGCGACATCATGGAGAATCGCTGGTCTGGACGCTATCTGACGTACTATAACGTCATGACGGATCTAAAAACTGCATGGTTCGAGGATTTCCTTGTAAGTTATAATTTTGTTAATTAATATTATAAATTAAATTTTTAAATACACAATTAATTTCGTCTATTTCAGGAATACTTTACATTCTCTCCGGATAATGTTTTCATTGTCTGGCGGGAATTTCACCGAACAGCAAGGAAAGTTTTCAAGACAAAGATGCGGCGTATGAAGCTCCGGTGGCAACGGGGTGAAGGAAGACCGACTTGGGTTCCAGCGGGAGAGTGGAACATCATGGTCAACCAATGGAAGGAGACGAACGACGTTTAATAATAATTAAAATTTTTAATAATGTAATTTTTATTATTATTAATAATAAATGAAATTTTAATAATGTTTAATTCTAAAATAAAATATGTTTTTTTTTATATATAATATTCTAACTTACGGATATAAAAAAAACGTTGAAAGTAATAAACGAATGACATATAGTATCACAATGGTTTGGGTATTGGGTTAAACACTCCAAGGTCTCGGGTTCGAGACCATTTGTCAGCAAGTTTTTTACGAACCGACGGATTTCCGACAGATTATCGACAAACTGCTCTGTCTGTCGGGAATCTGTCGGAAATTTCCGACAGATTTATGATTCCCTCGGTATATACCGACGGAAATCCGACGCGCTCCAAACCGTCGATATTCTGTCGGAATCCCGTCGGATATTCCGACGGCAAAATATCTGTCGGAATTTCCGTCGGTTCAAGCCTCGTTTTCTTGTAGTGAAAAAGTATGTTTCTCTTATTAGGATCTTTTAATTTGTAACCGTTTTTGTTATAGTTTTTGATACCGTTTTGTGATTGGTAACAACTAAAGTGATATACCTCCAACCACAATAGTGGGAAGTTAGCAATCCAAACCTTTATTTTAGTTTTGCATATTTCCGACTGTAACACACTATGTTGGTTTCAGTCCATCTCTCAATGGTACAAGTCGTTTCATCATTATTGAAACATGTTTTTAACATGAAAAAGTATGTGTCTCTTATTTGGATCTTTTAATTTGTGAAATGGAGAACAAATTTGGATATGGGATTCAGGGGTAAAAAAAAAAAGTTTTTGTCTCATTTGTCGGACGGAATTATGAAAGCTAACTAGTTTTGGCCATAATTACCGGTCTCACAGTGCATATGTGATTTTCAGAGTGGAATCTATCGTTATGATTAGGTCGGACAACTGTATACAAGCGCATACAATATGTTTTATCGAGTTTAAGAAGCTATGATTCAAAAACATTTACAACAACACTTCAACAAAATCTTTTAGTCAAAGTAATTAATGTGAATAGTATTTTGGAGTTTCATCAAGAAAATAATAGCCAACAAAGAATTTATAAAGAAAACACATTCCCCAAGAAATGGGAGGGTTGGGTTTCAGAGATCTGAGAGATCAGAATCTTGCGCTACTCGCAAAACAATTATGGAGACTAATTCAATACCCATCTTTAGAAGACTGTGATGTGTACCCCCCTTCTTTCGGATGGCGTAGTATCACGATCGCACGTCAGACACTTAGACAAGGGATCCGGAGGACTATTGGCTTGGGGTATAATACGAGAGTCTGGTGGGAACCGTGGGTCCCAGATACTCAAGCTAGGCCACCAAGAGGCCGAGATGAAACGACTTATAGAGACCTGTTACTTCTCGTCCATACTTTGATCAGGCATGATACAAAAGAATGGAATGAACAAGCCCTCCGTGAGCTTTTCCACCCTGACGATATCCCACTTATCCTGGGAATCCGGCCAAGCCGAGATGTTCAACCAAATGGTTTTGCTTGGAATCATACAAAATCTGGAAAGTACACTGTCAAGTCGGGATACGAACTCATCAGACGTCGCAACCTAGAGGTCTTGAATCCAGAATTTGTAGAACCTAGTACTACTTGCATGAAAAGCCAAGTATGGAAGACCCAAGCCCCAAGGAAGATCAAACATTTCATGTGGCAGACAATCTCGAGATGTTTGGCAACTTGTCAACGCCTAGCCTTTAGACACCTAGGAACGGATTCGTCATGCCCCAGATGTGGAATTCAGGAGGAAACAATAAACCACCTCTTTTTTGAATGCCCCCTGCTTTACAAGTATGGGCTCTTTGGGACTTTCCGTCCATTTCGGGTTGCTTCTTGAGTACATCTTTATTTTGTAACATGGATTTCCTCTTCTGGAGGAAAAAAGAAGTGGGTCTCCCAGACCCACAAAGTGATAATTACCCTTGGATTTTGTGGTATATTTGGAAAGCCCGCAATAGCAAGTTCTTTGAAGGGAAAGAAGTTTCCCCAAAAAAGACACTCCAGTTAGCAATCATCGAAGCGGAAGAGTGGAGGAATGC
The DNA here is from genome assembly GCA_030180135.1 of Orychophragmus violaceus. NCBI lineage: Eukaryota > Viridiplantae > Streptophyta > Magnoliopsida > Brassicales > Brassicaceae > Orychophragmus > Orychophragmus violaceus. The sequence continues at coordinate 10,273,544 of CM058230.1, forward strand.
AAACAAGAAAGAAGAGGGAGTTGTGGAGGAAAATGGAATCTTTATGCGACCTTTGGAAAACAGCGGGACAACTAGCTTGCCTACTTCAATCCCGACGTGTCAAATTGATGCCTCGTGGGTGGATAGTAGCGCGACAAGTGGTCTATGATGGTTTTTCAAGGATCCTTCCGGAAGGAAGTATACGGGAGCACAAGGATGTAGACGAAGTCTATCACCGCTACACGCTTAACTGGACGGGTTACTTTGGACAATGTCATGCATTCTGGAAGAGGGAATCTTCTCGGTGATAATCGAGACGGACTGTTCGGATATACTAGCTATGCCGGAGGATCCACAAGAATGGCCGGGCTTCAAGACAGAATTGAAATTCTTTATATCTCTTAGATTGTATTTCTCGTTCTTTGTTATCAGTTTGATTCCTAGGAAATTAAATGTCCGTGCCGATTCTCTTGCAAAAGGGGCGAGAGCACGGAGTACTATATTTTTCCATGTAAGTCATGACGAGTTAGATCGGTTTACTCTTTGGAGTGATAATCCAAACCGAACAACATTGATTTAATATATGGATATTTGTTGACAAACAAAAAAAAACACATAAAAGATTTTATAAATTAGCCTATAAAACTTTTGAAAGAAAAATATGATTACTTTCCATTTCATTGAATTGTTTTCAGTTTCTTTTATTTGTTTTAATGGTTGTATAATAGTGTTTATGAATTTTGTACACTTTTTTACTATATTAATATATTTGATTAGTCGAAAAAAATAATATTTAAGCCATGTTACTATTAAATAAAATATCCATTCGTTGGTTTTACTAATAGTCACAATTTCACAAATTTTTAAGATGGAATGTACTTTTCCTTATTTTTAAAAAACTAGTTAATGATTTTTTTTGTATCTTTCCAAATTTTAGACGGAGACATTTTTTTCACCATCATTCTGATACGGAAAGCTTTGGTTGATCATTATTGTTTCATGAACCAAAAATCATAAACAAAAATAAACAAATTTTATTAAAATTGTTAATAAGATATAGGTTTCGATTGGTGACATTATACTAAAAGCGTTAGAGGCTTACCGCTTTGTTTGTTACCAATCACAAAAACGTTACCAAAGCTACAGTAAAAACAATTACTTTCAGTTTTTTCTTACCATTTTCTCTAACAGCTTTGGCTTACAGCTTTCACTTACAGCTTTGCACTATTCAACCGCTTACCACTTCCGCTAACCGCTAATCTAACCGTTCCGCTTTTGTTCACCAATCGGACTCATAGTTTCTATTCCAATTTGTTCCTCATTAAATTTTAAAATGAAAATAAAATATTAATTCATCAATGGGAAAAAGAGGAATGATGTGGACCATTTATTTTCTGGTATAACACATAATTCATCTTAATTATATTGAGATTTAGAAAATAAATATCTACACTTTTATTTAAGAATCCGACTTTAATTAAAGCCTTAAGCCCTTAATTCATATTGATGCAAAATAAACATTTACATTTTTTAAAATCTTTTATCCTTTTTATTTTAATAATAAAAGTATAGCAACAAACCGAATTAGTTATAATTTTCAGATGTTGACAAAAAAAAGTTATAATTTTTCAGATTTTCTGGTTATAAATACAGCACCAATCCCCAACCGTTGTGATCTCATTCATTCCCTTCAACACAACGCCAATTTCCCTCTCTACCTTTTCGAACCAATTCAGTTTCTTCGACTCATTTCGATACTTTGCAACCATGTCAAAGAAGATCATCCTCAAGAGCTCCGACGGCGAATCGTTCGAGGTCGATGAAGCGGTGGCGATCCAGTCCCAGATGATCAAACACATGATCGAAGACGACTGCATCGATAATGGAATTCCGCTTCTAAACGTCACCGGTCCTATCCTCGCCAAGGTCATCGAGTACTGCAAGAAGCACGTCGAAGCAGCAGCCGAAGCTAACGCCGGAGACAAAGATATCCATGGTCCAACCGAAGACACCGAACTCAAGACTTGGGACGCCAATTTCGTCAAAGTCGATCAGCCTATCCTCTTCGATCTCATCATGGTTAGTCATTCGTTCCCCTTTTTCTTTGATGTTTTTAGCCAATTAGGGTTTCTTTATTGAGAATTTAGGTCTCGTATATGGATTTTGTTAGGGTTCTAGAATGTAGTTTCTTTTTATCGAATGTAATTGTTGGGTCTTTTGATCTATGTAGGCTGCTAACTATCTGAACATCACTGGACTTCTTGAACTTACGTGCAAGACTGTGGCCGGTATGATGAGAGGCAAATCTGTAGATGAAATTCGCACGATTTTCAACATCAAGAACGACTACACACCTGAGGAAGAAGCCGAGGTTCGCGCGGAGAATGCCTGGGCGTTCGAGTGACTTTGATCCGTGCTGTTTAGGATCTTTTAGTCTAGTTGTTTGGTTTGAAGTTTGTCATTTGTGTAGAAACCTAATGCTTCGTTCTGTTGATTTTAACAAAACCTTATTTCTCTTTATCCTATGGTTATCAAAAGCATTTATCATTGATGGCTATCATCAGCTTTGCTGGATACAACGAACAGACTCCTAACTCTGTACATTCCATTGAACCATATGATTGATCCAAACGCATCTTCTTTAAGTGTGGATGTAGAAGATGAAAAGATCACTTGGTAGCTTAGTTTATCTCCTATCTTCCTGAAATGTAACCTTCTTGGTATTACTCTGACTCGCAACCCTTTTGGTGCTTCAATGCTCACGTTGTAGACGGTATCTTCGTCTCCAATAAGGCGTGATGCTACATTAGTCACTGTTCTGCTTACCCTTCTGCTTTCTTCTCCATTGAAGTTGGAAATTGAGATTGATGGGTAGTTGATATTAGATATGTCTCCCTTGTTGCTCTGTTCAGGACAAGCAAAAGCTTGTGGTGTGCGGTTTGATATCTTTCTGATCTGATCAGAAGTGAACCGCAAGTAACAGAGAAAGCTCAGGTAGTCTGTTTGATTGATTTCATAAACTAGTCCAGGTGAAGAAGGCCCAAATATAGTAACCTGACCAGCACCAAAGTCATAAGGTGTGGCTTTTTCACCTGTTTCTGTAGTTATATGTGATCCTGTGTTGGTCATTTGCACGGCTGAAGATAGAGAGTGTAAAGAGTAGGGGTTAGTTGCGGCTGATCGATCTGTGTAACCCCTAACTGAATCCTACTTGACTTTGATTTCTCACCTGTTGTCATGATGGCAGATCTTATTGCTGCAGGACTCCAGGAAGGGTTTTCGGATTTGATACGAGCAGCAATCCCGGAGACATGGGGACATGACATTGAAGTCCCTGATTCGATGTTGACGAGTGGCGGTGCCTTGCCTTGTGGTGCTGCATTTAAGTCACCGATTACCCACGATGCTAGTATGTTGACCCCTGGAGCTGCAATATCAGGCTGTAACAGGTCTCTCATGGAGTTAAGTCATCCACAATGAACTGTGAATATTCTGTGCATTGCAGTGAAACTTAGTGCATTAGTTTCTTACCTTGAGGATGCTTCTGGTAAGCAAGTTAGGACCTCTTGATGAGAATGATGGTATAGATGGTGCTAACTCATGTCCTGTTCGTGATCTTGTTGGCATGATCGTTGCAATTGGTTCTCTACAAAGTGAATTTTGATATATATATCATTAGTATTCAGTTTGAATGCAGTCGCTTATGAAATGAGACATCTGTGTATTACCTTGTTGAATTTATGTAGGACATTATTTCTAGACCGTCCACTGGTTTTACTATAGTCACTAGAAACGAGGGATCAATATAAGACAGATCCATTGACTTGTCGTCAATAACTATCATACCGGTCCCTCCAAGTCTCTTAACCTCTTGGCTTTTCCATTGGATCACCTGGTTACCAAAATCATTGTCACACACTACAATCTTTCCCTCAACGATGGTTTTGTTCATTGTGCCAGTCGCACAGTTCCTGAAACATTTGCAACATGTCTTGTCTTGTTAGTATAAAGAAAAGTTGATCTATAATGTTAAGAAGCAATTGTTATATACCTAGCAGCTTCCTCATTAGCACCAATCTTCTTGGCTGATCGTGCATGTATAATAGGGTTAGCCTGAATGTTATCAATGTTCGCAATATTTATTCCAGCCCCCTGAAATAGCAATGAAGCTTCTAAGTATAATATGATTGTTAATGTATGGAGATTTCAGATTTGTCAGGTGTTTAGGCATACTTCGATCAGTCTGTTTTTATCTCCCCACAGAACAACGTTGGACTCAAAGATACGATCAATAGTGCTGGCAGCAACAGTGATCATCCATGGAGCAGCATTAACCACAGATTGACTCGAAGGGCCAAGATTTCCTGCAGAGCAAACAACAGTGATCCCTCTTTCCACAGCATGAAATGAACCGATGGAAATCGGATCTTCAAGCAAATTGTCTAGCCCTAATCCCATGGATATTGATATTATATCAACTCCATCCGCGATGGCATCATCAAATGCAGCCAGTATGCTGGAGCCACGGCAGCCTAAGAGTGAGCACGCTCTGTACATAGCTATTCTTGAATTTGGTGATCCTCCTCTCATGATTCCTCCTGCCATGCCATAGTAGGATGCATCAGAGATTATTCTCCCTGCTGCTATTGATGCTATGTGTGTCCCATGCCCCAAAAAGTCTCGTGGTGTTTCATAATCCGGGTCTAATAGGAATGACGAGTTGTAGTACCTTGCTCCTATTAGTTTCCTGTTTTGGTAACTTTCAACGTAAGTAAAAGGTAGTGGATTCAGACATATATGTCATCTTTACATGTGGTCTTTTTCCTATAAGCTCTGCTTACTTATTGCAACGGAAAGAATCAGGTTCTGTTTTCTTCCCTCTCATGCAAATGCCCTTCCATCTAGCTGGGACTGGACGCATATTCCTGTCGTTAAAGCTCTCCGACTCGGGCCAGATTCCTATTTTCACCATCAGAATATGCTGTAGTGAGACACCATTATAGATATGTATCTCATTGCTCCAGTATGTTCTCACCTGAATCAATGAAGCCGATAATGGTATCTCCTACTGCCACGTCTAATTCTGGTTGAGAGTTCATATCTGTGAAGTAAGTCTCTCTTTGATAACTTTCTTGAACCAAGAAGTCCCATGAACGAGTCGTGTGGAGCGGTAACATCAGATCAGGAAAGACAGATACTACTCCTGGTTGCTCGGCCATGAGGCGTGCTTCATCTTCTGATAAATGGGTTGCGAATCCAGAGAATCCATGTTTGTATCTATGCATGGGAGTTTTCCCACTCCTGATGCAAGTAAGAAACTATCTAGATAACATGAATCATAACTATAAAATCATAAGAGTTTTGGATTTAGTAATCACCGCTTTAACATTGTGCTCAGAAGCTCAACATGGTCATTTCCTGTTGATCCATCTGAGGATGCTGCTCCCATGTATATGATATAATCTCCTGACTTGCTTGTTTCAGAATCACAATATTGGATCACAGACAAAAGAAGTAACACAAATAAGATAAAGGTGACTGTGAGGCATCTCTTCATTTCCTGAACTTCAAGACAGGACAAGAATGCTTTCAGTTTGATTCTAACTCTTTCCTTATGTTTCCGGAGTAAATCTTCTATGAATATATCGTAGTAGTCCCTCTCACAAACATATATCATGTCAGAAGTGTTAGGTAAATTCTTATCCCTGTCTGTTTTAATGGGGGAATGAATGAAGGTCACACTCATGCATGCCGTTTGTGTGAAAACAAGATTGCCTAACTTCAAGGAGTCTTTTTCTGTACTTGAATTGGTAAGACATTATTGATCTCTTATTTGCTTTATATGCTGTAGTTAATGCAGAAAAATTCATTATATTGTAATAGTAACTTGAACTTCCATCATTTCATCTAAGTTAAGTTTTATTATTCCATATTGATCATACAGAACTTAATACCATTACTCAGTTTGTTCTGTTACTCTCGCTACTAATTACAATTGGGCTTCTGACCTTGTACTTAGCATTAGACCAAGTAAGAGCCCCAAACACATCTTTCTTAAGTGGATCAGCTGAAGAGACTATCACCTGGTATGTCAACTTCTCACCATCTTTTGTAAACTGGAGTTTCTCCGGCGTCACTTGAATGTTAAACCCTGGTGGTGTTTCCAAGCTGACTGTGTAAACAGCCACACCGTCTCCACCAACATTAGTCAATGTCCTACTCACTGTCTTGTTCTCATTTCCTTTGAATCCAGAGATTCCAATTGAGGGGTAGTTGATGGTTGAGATCAAGTCTAGTTTTGAATCTGCAGGGCAAGTGAAATTCTGTGGAACTGATTTTGACATAGTCTTGATTGTTGTTATGTTGTATCCATAGTAACAGAGGAAGTTCAAGTAGTCAATAGCAGTAGTCTCATAAACTAGCCCTGGTTGCATTGATGCTGTTGTGCTTAGCTCTCCTGCTCCAGTGTCATAAGGTGTGGCTACTGCACCAGTTTCTGTTGTTATAAGACCTTTGTCGTTGTTCGTTTGAGTCGCTGCAAATGGTAATCACTGTTAAACAAGATGTAATTTTTCTTACCATAATGCAAATGGAAGGGACCTATAACCTGTTGTCATAATAGCTGATCTGATAGCAGATGGACCCCATGTGGGATGCTGTGATTTGATCAGAGATGCAACAGCTGTAACGTGAGGAGCCGCCATGGAAGTTCCTGATATGACGTTAAACTGAGAAGGTGGCTTGCCTTCCAGTGAAATACTTGAGTCCTTTCCTGTCCAAGCAGCGAGTATAGCCACTCCTGGTGCTGTAATGTCAGGCTGTATACAGACTCTAATCAGTCCTAATCTCCCCTTTGCAACTATAGAAGACCACAAGTTTTTAGGGAACTTTACCTTGAGAATGCTTCTTGTGATGCTTGAAGGACCTCTGGACGAGAAGTACGCAATAGAAGGAGCTGGTGTGAACTTCTCAACTGTTTTAGTGGGAAGAATTGTTGCGACAGGATCTCTGAAACAAAAAGGTTTAACTCATTACATCTTTACTAGACTAATTACAGTTCATAGAACTTAGTTTTGAGATTGGAAGGTTTGCTTGTTTAAGTACTTGGTGGAGTTGAGATAGGAGAAGATTTCAGCTGCCTCCTTTGTGTCAATTACGGTCGTAGGAAAAGAACCATAAGCACTAGCAACTGCTCTTGTTCTGTCATCTACAAAGATACAACCAATACCTCCATTTCTCTTCACTTCATCCTTAGCACTTGATGCAAAAGATGATCCATCTGGGTTCTCACATAACACTATCTTCCCTTTCACCTTGTCTGGATCTAGAGAACCATATTCACACGTCCTGGCTGATCCTTCTGAAGCATCAGCGTTCTTGGCAGACTTTCCATGAATTAGAGGATACACAGGAGATTTACTAACGTTTCCAAAGTGTATACCTTCTCCCTGAAAATCATATAAGGTCCTTATTAGAAAACACGAGCTGAACAGTGTTTATGTGTATGAATAATATCATTTACCTTGATGACTTTATTACCGCCAAGCACAACATCAGACTCTAAGTCTCTGTCAATTGTGTTTGCTGCAACAGTCATTATCCAAGGTGCAGTATTGGTAACTGTACCACCATCAGGCCCATCATTCCCCGCAGAGCAGACCACCAAGATCCCTTGTTCTACCGCATGAAAAGCTCCAATGGCTATAGGATCAGTGTTCAGCTCGATACGAGCATATGCTGGTGCTCCAAGAGACAGTGATAGTACATCTACTCCATCTGCTATTGCATCATCGAAAGCTGCTAAGATAGAGGAGCCAGTGCATCCACCGGGGTTGCATACTTTGTACATAGCGATCCTAGCGTTTGGTGAACCTCCCTTTGCGGTTCCTGAAGCTACACCGTAGTAGGACGCGTTCTCCACGACTGCTCCAGCTGCAGTGGAGGACGTATGAGTACCGTGACCGATCACATCCCTTGTGGTGAAGTATTCTGAATCATCATCAGGATTTTTGTAGAATCTTGCTCCAATTATCTTTCTGCATAAATGCATAGTACACAAACAGAAGTTAGGAACATAACATCTAGGCCGGGACCTGAACCAATACATAAGAAACACATGTATAGGACCCATGAATTTAAAGATTTTTAGGGCTCATTTTATATTGGTTACATAACCTTGATATGATGAAAAATAAATATTATTCCATAAAAACTCATCATGAGTGGAAGATAATAATCTAATATTGTAGACCATAAAAATGTAATTTTTTAAAAAGCCATAAAAAATATAATTATGAAAGAGATTCACCTATTATGTGTCTATTTTAAAATACATAAGACAATATTTATAGAAGACAATTTTGTGAAGAAAACAATAACTAAAGAAGTTAGAGATTAAAGTTTGTCTGATGATTTTGGTGATATGTTCCTAAAACAATAATCAAAATCCTTGATTATCAAAATTTGATTTTGCAGAAAAATATGAGTGAGTTATTTTCCAGAATTAATATCTTTTAAAGTTTTTAGGGTATTATAATTTTATTGCAAACTAAATTTTTTTTTTTTTTTATAACTTGATGTTGCATTTAATAGGGTTCCAATTTTTATTTTGTATTGGATCCCAAATATGTTTGGACCAGCACTGACATCTAGTGTAACTTTTTGAAGGCTGTGAGAAAGTGTAACCTGTTACAGTTAGAAGAGTTGAAGTCCTTTGCTTCCATGCAAGTACCTTTCCACCGAGACGGAATTGGACCCATGTCTTTGTCATTGAAGCTCTCTGCTTCTGGCCATATTCCTGTTTTTTTTTTTTTCCCCATATTGTATCAAACTAATGTTTCTTTTTGTTTGTTAATAGACAGGAAAAGAGAAACGTTGTAATGGATCCAAGGAGTGAAAGGCCTTACCTGTGTCCAGAATGCCGACAATGCTATCGTATGATCCATCTGAAGCTGGTGATGAAGGTGGACCAGAATCGATCTTGACTGATGTTTGGTACTTGAGAAAGTCCCATGAGTGAGTTGTGTGAATCTGGTAGTTTGGGTCAGGAAAAACCGACACAACTCCCGGTTTCTTGGCTATAACTTTGGCCTCTTCAGCTGTCAAACGAGCTGCGAAACCAGTGAAGCCATGTTTATATGTGTGGACGATATCGTTTCCTCTCCTGCAACAACAAACCCATACAATGTCTCAGAATCCACAAAAGATAACTCTTTATGTAAATAACAAATACATATTTTCGGTATTGTATATATAACCCTTTAAACATAGTGTTTATGAGTAGCTGAGCTCTATAAGCGTTTGCGGCAGAGGAAGCCGATCCCATGTACACGATGTATATCCCATCACCATTTCTCGATCCAGCTTTGATTTCTGTCGTAAATGAGATGCATAAGAGATAGAGAAATAATGAGGAGATTGGTGTGAGAAAGAAGGTAAGGCCTTTCATGACTCTTGTCGTTTCTTAGTAACTTAAGGACTTATTCATAAAGTATAAGACAAGCTTAGGGTATTTATAATGGTTGAGAGATCGTTGGAAACTAGAGACAGAGCAAAAGAATCACGCGTCTTTAATGCTGGAATTGCTTATCCCACTTTGAAGAATTGGTGGGTTTCTGGATTGGGGAAAAGTGGGGATTAACATGTTAGTGATCGGACCACTATCTTCTGTTCGAGTGATCACTACATCACTTCAACATGTTTTTCTTTTTCTTCTCTTCTTTCCTAGGTTTTAAAGACTTTGAACAAAATGATTACTTCATCCGTAGGTTTTGAAAATTCAATTCAACTCTAAACAAAATTTAGCCATTTGGTTTTACTAAGGGTGCGATTTCGGTTAACCGAACTGAACCGAACTAGTTATTAGATGTCAGTTAACCAAAATTTTCCATTAACCGATTCGTCTATCAGTTTATTTCGGTTATGTGTTTAATAACCGATTTATTTTTTGAAAATTCGGTTTAATTCAAATAATTTTGGTTAAACTCGATTAGTCTGGTTAATTCGGTTAGGTCCAATTTAGTTTTTTGTATATTTAGTTTAAATTGGTATATATATATATATATATATATATATATATATCAATTAAAAACGATTAACCGTTTAGTTTAGTCGAACCAAACCGAACCGAAAACCGAGTTGGTTTGAAAACATTAACGATCGGTTCAACCGACTAAACCAAATCAGAATGACAAAAAAAACTCGGTTCCGTTTTAAATCCTATAATAAGACTGTCTACACATAAGAAGATTCTTGACACAAAAGAATCTGAAATTTTTTGTCATTGATTTCAAAGTATAAAGTCATATAGTATAATGGTAATATCAATATGAATAATAAAAAGGGTTATTGGAAACATAATTTGTATGAAGTTTAAAGATTTCTAAACTTGAGAGATTTTTAAAAGTTGAATAGATTGTTAAAATTTGAATAGATTTAACAAATTTTATGAATTCTTATCAAGTATTTTATATGGATTACTATTAATTGCCATTGATTATTATGGATTTATATATATTTGTTTTCTTAAAAATCTTTATAAGGCAACACCTACCTAATTTTGTGTGTTTCTTTAGGTAGGAAATTTTTCATTTTGTTTCGAAGATATAAAACAGTGAGTCAGATTATTTCATATGTTCTTATGAAAGTGGTTTTGTTTTACTATTTTCTGTTTAGCTTTTATCTTTTTCCAAGATACTGCAGAAATTATACACTTGTCATTATGGTTCACTGTGATTTTGAAACATGATTTTTCATATGAAGTGGTTTTGAAACATGAAGAATCCATACCATATTTGAAGGAACGACTATACACTTCTCAGTTGTCATTGTACACTTATCAGTTGTCATTGCACCACTATTTTATGATTTGATTTTACTGCTTCCTGTTTTTTTTTATCTAAAACCAATTACGGAAGTGTGTGTTTTTGTTGACACAACTCTTGTGTGTGTGAGTTTGTCTTTTTTATATATATAAATTTTAAGAATCTTATAACTATACTTAGGAGGGGTTATTAGTAGATGAATTTCAAATGATTGTTAAATTTTTTTAAATCTATTATTATTGGTTTATGAATTTTAACATTTTTACTTAAATCTATGGTTATTGGCTTGATGATTTTGAAAATCCATACAAAATCTATTGTTATTCAAAAAGTTTGGTTTTTTTTAATGATTTTGTGAATTTATTAAGATATTGTGTTATTAGGAAATTGATTTTAAACAATTTAACTCATACACAAGATTTTCAAAATACTATGTATATACCTTATATTCTGAAAATCTCTATAATAAAAAATATTTTGATATATTTTATAAATATACAAACTCTTAACAAATCTAATAAAACTTTTTTTTATAGAAATTTAACAAATTTCATCTTTTCAAATCAACCAACTCTACATAAATTTATCTACCAATAGACCCCCCTTTAATATTTTGAAAGTTGAGTCTTATGAATAAAAATAAGGAGAATTCATATCTCAATAACATTAGATTTTAATAGAGTTACAAAATCAATGATATCAAAACTTTTTGAATAACAAAGATTTAGAAAGGAATTTAAAAATCCTTAAACCAATAACAATGATATATTCAAAAAAAAAACCAATAACAATGAATTTTACTAAAAATTTTAAATTCCATAAACCAATAATAATGTTTTTTTTTTGTCACTGAAACCAAATAATAATGTAATCTCAAAATTTGAAGAATTCTATTAGAGATATATTAGGTAACAAGATGTATATCTTGCGTACTAAGTAATGTGGGCCACGAGAGCCCGGATAAGAAGTGAAGCCCAACCGAAGAATATTCTGATATATATCCTATTCTGATAAAGATTAGATATTATATTGTGATAAAGATTAAGAAGATTTACATTATTTGGTGTTATTAATATGTCAATAATAAACACTATATATATGAGTCTTATGAGTTTGTATCATTAAACCTAATTCAATATATTCTATTTTATATTATCTTTTATGGTATCAGAGCAGTCGATTCTTGTGGACTGAAGTCCACGTTTCTGCAACGTAATGGAGATGATTACTGGAGGAGACGGTGTCGAAACCGGTGATGATGAAGACGATCCGGATGAAGTTGTGCGTGTGTGCAAAGACGTGAAACAGCGTCTCTTCACGTGATTTCAATTATAATTAATAGGTTGTTTTCGGTTTTGTTTTTATGTACGTTTCTTTTATTTAAGCAAAGGTTTTAATCAAGTTAGGTTTTAATAATTATTTTTTGGGTTTTCTTTTAACGAGAAAAGTTACTTTTGGGTTAGGTTTTAAAGTTAGTGCTGAGATTGTTTTGTTTAATGATTCTAACGGTTAAAGGGTTTTCACGGGTTCTTTAAAAAAAAAAAAATCTGAGATTTATTCTAAAGTTAAGGATTTCTCAGAGTTTTGGTTTTCCATAGTTTGGAAGATTTTGGTTATAGTTTAACCATTACGGGGGAGTTCTAGTTGAACACTCATGTTTTTAGGTCAATTTTAGTCCGATTTATGGACTGTCCAAAATATGGACGTTTATTTGTGGAGCTGCAAGAGTTGCGCCCACAGGATATTATTCCCCTTTTCTATCAAGACCAAAGAGAGTTGAAGTTTCATCCCTATTTTCTGAAAACTGAAGTTTATGCCCGGAGGAGTCTGTTGACCTATTTTGTCCGTCCTCGACAAGTGTCCACAACAAAGGAAAAGCTTTGTGATTGCGGATTTCGTGTTTCGCGTCCCACCTTTGTCGTGCGGGGGAGTATTAGAGATATATTAGGTACGCAAGATGTGTATCTTGCGTACCAAGTAATGTGGGCCACGAGAGCCCGGATAAGAAGTGAAGCCCGTGAAGCCCAACCGAAGAATATTCTGATATATATCATATTCTGATAAAGATTAGATATTCTATTGTGATAAAGATTAGGAAGATTTACATTATTTGGTGTTATCAATATGTCAATGATAAACACTATATATATGAGTCTTATGAGTTTGTATCATTAAACCTAATTCTATTTTATATTATCTTTCAAATTCATCACCAATAACCCCTAGTGTTCTTCTAGTACGTTATTGTGACCTTGAAAATGTTTAATCAAAGACAAACTTGGTTGTCTATTAATAAAACGCGCAAAGGATTGGTTGAGTAGCCAATGAGTGTGGTGCAGGTCTGAATGCATTAGCTAGAGATGACGTGTACATTCCACTCTGATGGAATCCTCGTAGTCCAAAGCATGCTTGTACTTAAACTAATGTGTAGTCGAGATCATATCAAGTTTTATATATAGCAACTTCTAGAGAGATGATTTTTGTTTTGTTTTTAAATGACATTCTATCGCCGACCATTTTAGTGGTTCTGAGTGGAGTGCACTCGTGCTCGTGCTACTTTGGGAAAGTATGTATTATCAACAATACGACATCGCATGATTATGATTTTCTATTATCTAATTGAGAGCGGCAGAAAAAGGAAAAAAGATAGAATGGATTTCGGCTAGTTTCGGGCGACTGAAAGGAAAGCCCATGAACCTTGATACTCTCCAAGCCCAGTATGCTTCCATAAAATTATAAAAAGCTCCGATGCCGGGAATCGAACCCGGGTCTCCTGGGTGAAAGCCAGATATCCTAACCGCTGGACGACATCGGATTGATGTTTTAACAGTTATTAACATTAATTATATATAATATATGCAATACCTGGTTGAAAGAAAAGGCTGGGTTACGTGGCGAACACTCGTTTTGGGAAAGCGTACGAGGAACTCCATACTAATTTCACGTAACGAATTACTATGTTTTCTTTAATTAGTTTGATTTCGAATTTCATGATTTATCCATGAAAAACAACGCGCGTAAAACCGTAAAACGAAACTTCTTGCCCACATTAACAAGTCACTTACAACACAAGAACACAACACGTGTCCTTCCTTCTAACTTGCGCGGAAATATATCGTTCAAACTTCAAAGCCCCAGTAGCAAAATCAATTGAGCGGTGCTAACGTATACCATCTATCTAGCTGTCGCTTCTCACTTTTCTCTTTCTTCTCTCTATCTTTGTCCAACCAATCATTCCTATATATACGCTTATATATTTATAATTTAATCACATAATTTTACCACAAACCGCCATACCTATGTATATAAGAAACCTGAAGCTTGTCTATCATTCATCTGTTTTTGAGTACCGTCGAAGATGATGAAAATGAAGAATTTTCTCGGTTCTAGATTAAAGTCTTCCTCTGCAATAGAAAGTCAAGGTGAAACTTTATTCTTTACTCTACTTTTGCTCAAGAAAACTCGAATGATTTGTTTAGTTCTTGAATTGTTTTAAAATAATGTTGAAATGCTTTTACTTCTGATATTCGTAGATTGTTCTGTAACCAGCGATGATTGAGTAATCTAAACTGTTTTGTGTGTTTGTCAATGGAGCAGAAAATTCCGAGAAGGAATCCCGTCGTAGCTTGACGTCCAAGCTAAGTGTTAACGAGGAGTACAAGAAAGCTTTCAGGACAAACTCCTACTTAGAGATTCGGACAAAAGCAGAAGATCATTTAGGCATAACATTCAATAGCAAAATCTCTTCTTCGTCGACGACTTCTCCTTCATCATCAGATCTTAGCTTCCATTCACATTTCACCGATTGCTTACTCGACCCACCTCAAGAAACTCTAGATACTCTGATGCAAGACTCGAGTTTCCACAGTCTTCTAGTTGAATTCTTTGACTTTAGCTCCGATTCTTGTGATGTCTGTGAGTCTCTCCTTCAGTGCATCCAACAAATCAAGATCAATCACATCAAAATCGAAAGAGTTATCAAGATTGGGAAAAGGGTTTGTAATGGTGCTAAATCCCCGGATTGCTCCCCTGAAAAGCTCTGCGCTTTGATATTTCAAGAGCTTTCGAGATACTCCTCTTTGAAAAACCCTTTGTACGAATCTCAGTTCCGCAGAGTTCACGATGCAAACTCAGATTTGCTCACCAGATTGACGTCGAAAAGGAGAAGAATCAGAAGAAAAGTCAGGTTCTTTAGATTTTGCAAGAAGCTAGGAGGTTTTAGTCTAGTGATTTCTAATAGCGCGATTGTTATTACATTGCTAATCGTAGCATTACACAGCATACTCGGCGTTTTAGCAGCTCCTGCTTTGCTCGGTTTATGCTCATTTGGTCTTATGAGGAAGAAGAAAGCGAAAAGAAACATGGAGAATAAGAGTAAGACCGATACAAAGTTAGAGAAGCTCGGGACACAAATGGACATTGCAGCTAAAGGAACGTTCATACTGATAAATGATTTGGATACATTGAGTAGACTTTCTGGGAGATTATGCGATGAGATAGAGCATAGAAAAACCGTTGCTGCGATGTGCATAAAGAATAGAAAGATTGAAGTGTTAGAGGAGGCATTGAAGGAGTTTAATGGACATGAAGCAAGATTCTCAGAGCAACTGCAAGAGCTTGAAGAACATCTCTACCTCTGTTTCCACACTATAAACAGATCAAGAAGACTAGTGTTAGCGCAAATCATAGGACCAAGTTCTTGATTCTTTGATTATTTTTGGTTCATTAAATAAATACTTTTGTAGTGTTTATGAGTTAATTATCATATATAATAATAATGTAAGAAAATCTTTCAATGTTTTCTTCATGATTCCAGTGAAACTGAAATTGAGACCACCGAAGCAAAATATCTGATCATGTTCTTTTCTTGTATACTTCATTCTGCCTTGGGACATCGGTTAACTGAACCGAACCAAGAGAGTTAGTTCGGTTATCGGTTACCCAAAGTTTTTCGAAAGTACTACTGAATTAACATACTAAAATTTGGCTCGGTTATCATTAATGTTAATTTTTAGTTTAGTAACCCAAATCAACCAAATTTTGGTTATTGTAAGTTGGTTAAAAATCGGTTAGTTTGGGTTTTGATTAATTTCGGTTAATTTCAGGTATTGGTTAAAACCAGTTTAATTTTTGTGTAAATTGGTCTAATTTGGTATAAATTAATATTATTTTGGTATAATCATTTTTAATACCGTAAACCAGCCGGTCTGACCTTAACCGAACCAAAATTCTCGGATAAACGAGAAAAAAATTATGATCATTTTTATGATCGAACTGAAATCATACTGGAAACTGAAAACCGAAAACTAGTTCGGTTCAGTTTGGTATGAATGTTTTGGTCTAAATTATCAGGGCTACTTCATTGGTTATTAGTTATTACTGATTCATTCTTCTTGCAAAATTATCGCTATATACCTTTTTCGGCTACCCTGAAATTAGATTCATCATTTTGAGGACATTGTTCTAATAATGTTGAGGTTAAACATCATTTATAGTTGAACCAAACCAAACCAAAATGGTTTCAAAGAAATTGATTTCATTTCAGTCCACGAACTGAATAATCAGATGCTCATTCCTCAATTTGACAGATTTAGTTCTTCTGTAATATCCTGTTTACAAAAATATGGTCAACGAGCAGAAGAAAAGTCAGGTTCTTTAGATTTTGCAAGAAGCTAGGAGGTTTTAGTCTAGTGATTTCTAATAGCGCGATTGTTATTACATTGCTAATCGTAGCATTACACAGCATACTCGGCGTTTTAGCAGCTCCTGCTTTGCTCGGTTTATGCTCATTTGGTCTTATGAGGAAGAAGAAAGCGAAAAGAAACATGGAGAATAAGAGTAAGACCGATACAAAGTTAGAGAAGCTCGGGACACAAATGGACATTGCAGCTAAAGGAACGTTCATACTGATAAATGATTTGGATACATTGAGTAGACTTTCTGGGAGATTATGCGATGAGATAGAGCATAGAAAAACCGTTGCTGCGATGTGCATAAAGAATAGAAAGATTGAAGTGTTAGAGGAGGCATTGAAGGAGTTTAATGGACATGAAGCAAGATTCTCAGAGCAACTGCAAGAGCTTGAAGAACATCTCTACCTCTGTTTCCACACTATAAACAGATCAAGAAGACTAGTGTTAGCGCAAATCATAGGACCAAGTTCTTGATTCTTTGATTATTTTTGGTTCATTAAATAAATACTTTTGTAGTGTTTATGAGTTAATTATCATATATAATAATAATGTAAGAAAATCTTTCAATGTTTTCTTCATGATTCCAGTGAAACTGAAATTGAGACCACCGAAGCAAAATATCTGATCATGTTCTTTTCTTGTATACTTCATTCTGCCTTGGGACATCGGTTAACTGAACCGAACCAAGAGAGTTAGTTCGGTTATCGGTTACCCAAAGTTTTTCGAAAGTATTACTGAATTAACATACTAAAATTTGGCTCGGTTATCATTAATGTTAATTTTTAGTTTAGTAACCCAAATCAACCAAATTTTGGTTATTGTAAGTTGGTTAAAAATCGGTTAGTTTGGGTTTTGATTAATTTCGGTTAATTTCAGGTATTGGTTAAAACCGGTTTAATTTTTGTGTAAATTGGTCTAATTTGGTATAAATTAATATTATTTTGGTATAATCATTTTTAATACCCTAAACCAGCCGGTCTGACCTTAACCGAACCAAAATTCTCGGATAAACGAGAAAAAAAATTATGATCGTTTTTATGATCGAACTGAAATCATACTGGAAACTGAAAACCGAAAACTAGTTCGGTTCAGTTTGGTATGAATGTTTTGGTCTAAATTAACAGGGCTACTTCATTGGTTATTAGTTACTAGAAAATTATCCGCGCTACGCCGCGGAATTGTTTATATATTTTTCTTTAATATGTATTTTAAACAAAAATAATAACTAAATTTGATAGTTTGTAGAAGGAATATTTAAAAGAGAGAAAAAAATGATAGAAATGTATGTAGATTTAAATAGAAATTTATTTATTGGTAAGTGAAACAATTAAATAGTATAAAGAATGTTGAAACGATGGTGTATTTGTAATTTAGACAAACTTATCATGGACAAATATTTAAATCCGAACATTTAATTAAAACATATAAAATGGTTGAACATAAGATATTAGTTTTGATCAAAAGTAGAATCAATCCCAAATCTATTTGTTTAATCTAATAAGCATTTTTCCCTGATAAAAGCTAGCAAATAAAAATTCATAATCATAAAATATACCTTTCTAAACCAAAATCAAGGAACTAATTCTTAACAAACATTGTTCCATAAAAGACAAAAGTCCTTGGTCCTCAAATGTTATAACTTTCTAAGGTTAAAAGAAAGCTTAATAAACATTTGTTTTAAATGGCCTTACCAAATCATATGAATTTGAATTTGAAATGTCTAACCTAGCAGATTCAATCAAAAAACTTGAAGAGACCCGATACCTAAAGTTATTTATATATTTAGTCTTAGTCACCTTTAAAAATACAGCATTTTGTCTAACTTAGCAGAATTTTTTTCCTTTATTTTTCTTTTGACATCTTTGTATATATTTATCACTATTGACAAATCAGAAGGCAAATTTATTAAATTATTCTTACAAGATACAAATTTTTTGATTGAATACTTGAATAAACTTAATTTATTGGTAGCTTAAATACATAATTTTTGATTGAATACTGAGTTTAGAGATTTATAATTTTCCACCGTTGAGAGCTCTTCGCGAATTTATTTAAAATATTTTTTGCTAAAATACTTTTTTTTTATAAAAAAATTGGGTTATGGTACTTTATCTGCTAAAATGTCATGATTATAATTTATGCAAATTAAAAATGAATTATTTTAATATTTTTAGTAAATTTTTTTGTCTTTATAGAAACACCAAAAAACTAAAATAATATTTAATACCATGATTTTACTTCGTTTTTCTGTTTTTCGTTATCTATATGCTTTAAAACTTTTCTCATTTATATCAATCAATAATATTGAAAAATATCTTAGTTTGTAACTTGTAGATTGTTGAATATCTCTATGTAAACAACATTTTTAATACGCCGATGATATTATAACACGAAATAGTTATATATAAATAAATTATAATGTTTATAAATTACAAAATAAATATAGTAAATTATATAGCAATTCTAACATTATATGAAATTTGTAAACTAATAATTAATTTTATTAATATTTTTTTGGTTCTGAAAATTTTCCAACTTTTGTTGATTCATAAGTATTACTTTGTGCATTATCTGCTTGAAGCTTATTTTGAAAATATGTAATATGTTTTTACGTCGTTTAATTCGGATTATTCTTTACGCTATCTTATATTTTTATCCAGTATATGTACTTATAAAACACTAATCTCTTTTGCTCAAAAAAAAAACACTAATCTCTTTATTTATTAAATAAACAAATTAAAGAAATGATAAACTTCTGTTTTATTCTTCCCAACATCTCTATTGATTTCCCATATCTCTTCTGATGCCTTTCCATGTTTCTCAATTCTCATATCTTATAATTAGTTATTTTTAAAAAAAAAATCGTCATTTTTGATTATACTCCCAAACTCCTTGACGTCATGATGAAGATATCGTCGCAGATTAAGAGCTTCAAACCATATTCTCTTTCGCACACTTGAAGATTCTCTATCTCTCATCATTGATTCCTTCGTCTCCTCACAAAATTGATCCGTGATGATCTTGTGACCAGCTTATAATCATCTATGTAATCCATGAATTTCACCAGTTAAAAGCAACATGATGAAATACTCAGAGAAAATATAGAGAGAAACAAATAACATTTTACTTACCCGGCATGATGCCTTCTTCTATGGCTGCTCTTGTAGCATTCAAAGCATCAGTGACTCTGTCTTTTCTTTCTCCAACTTCAGCTTCACTTTCTCCTCCCACCTAAATAAGAACCAGAAATATATCAGCTACTTTGGCATGTAAGAGTTAAAAAAAGACTGATTACTGGGTGACTGACTAACCTTGAAGACTGCAACACTTCCTGATAGTCTTGAGAGTCGTTCTTAAGTTTTCTCTTTATCAAAAGTGGATGTCCTTTTTTCGTTTGCTGACCTAATTAACTGGACAGCATGAGAACAAAAAAGATTGATTTTACTATATTACGATGAGCAAGATTCATGATAAAGATAGTGTAAGAAATAACCATATATCTCTTCACATCTTTCTTCGATCAGTTTCTTATCACCACCAGCGTGAAATTAATTCCTTAATATCTGTTTGCAGATATTGTACACTACAAGAAAACACCAATATTGTTACTACAACAATAGTGTCAAATTAGTGGCAATTAAAATTTTTAATACTAATTTTCCACTCCAGATGGTGTTACAAAAGTATGGGTCGTAAATTCTTGGTAGTGACAAATGAGTAGCAAATTTGCCACTATTTATTAACTAACATTACAGTGGTTTAATAGCGACTAAGGTATCACTATGTTACCATTCATTTGCCACTAATGTGTTACTTTATTGCTACCATTTTGCTACTAAAGATAAATTTTTGCCACTACAAAATTATATTTAAATACATAATTTTATAGTAGCTAATTCGTAGCTTTTTTTAAAAAAAATAACCAAACAAATTATAAAATATTATTATTTCGAATAATAGATTTTAATACAACAAATTAATAATTTAAATAAAAATAAAAATAAATAAAACCAAAATAAACAAATCTATTACAGAGCTCATGGTTGGTCCCTTCTGGATCAACTTATGTTCTTGTTATCCGGATTCTCTACCAAGAATGAATCAATTATAATCACGCCTTCCTTCAGCCCTTCTCTTCCCATGCCTGAACAAAAAACATATAAAGCTATTGTTTGAAGATACGAAAGGAGGGACCAAGAAGACTAATATGTGGAGAAACTTACAAAAGTTGCGATTCCTTCTCTTTCAAAAGCTATTGTTTCTTTTACCACTTATCATCTCTAAGCACAACACCAAAGCTATATTCATCATATTTAGCTGAGATTTGCTAGCTTCTCTTCATCTGCAGATTTCAAATAATATTTTTAGTCCTAAGAGTTCTAAAACTATAAAAATGCCGGTGTGTTTCAAAGTCTCACCGAAGATAAAGTGGTCAAGACTTGAGTTGGGTACAAACTTGTAGACATGAATCTATTCATCTCTTGTGTTACAGAAACCAAGAAGCTTAACCAGTTTCTTATGTTGGAGTCTTATCAAGAGTGAAACATCATTCTTAAACTCCATACCTCCTTCTGAACCTATGGTTAATTATTTCACCCCCATCTCTCCTGTTTAGTAGTTACTAATATATCCTGAAACCGGTCTTAAGATTTGTTATTCATCCAGGACCAAGACCTAAATAATTCATTATTTTAAAAAAAGTGTGACCACTACCTTATATTCCGTACCAAATCCACCTTAGCCAAGCTTTTTCAGACGAAAAGTCGTCGGTTGCCATTAAAATCATCCAAGATCAAACCATACCATAAATATATGAGAAAACAAGGAAAAACATGACTTAAATGAATCTTTTTTTTTTAAATCACCTGTGTGATCTCTTCTGGGGTGCTAATCATAACAGCTCTACTTTTCAAATTAGATACAGCTGCAGCAATTGCCATGTTTATGCCACTACGCAAATCCATCACATTTACACCAGCAGCCACTGACTTGCAACCTTCAGCGAGCATCACCTGAGTCAAAACAGTCGCACATGTGGTACCTTTCTAACACAAAAGGAAGCAAACAGAAATTAAAGACTATGTTATTATATCTGCATCTTGTTTTCAGAATAGTAAGAATTTATCCAAGATTTTAACACAGGGGGAAGGAGTCTAGTCATTTACCATCTCTAGCAATAGTGTTAGTGCCATTTGCGACCTGCTTCACGAGCTCTGCACCCATATTTTTAGCTTTTCCCTCAAATGATATGCTTTTTGCCACGGTGATGGTACCTTTGTGATCTTTGGTCCGCCATAACTGCTCCCATTTATCACATTCCTTTAAATTATTTGGATGAATGCACTCCACAATTAACTCGTTTCTCATTCTTCTTTCGCCAAGCCTATGCTTCATAGACAATTTCAGGAACTATGTAGAGTCATTACATGTTTTAGTATAACCAGATGCAAAAGATTTCAACTTATGTAGTACTGTAAACTGAATTGAAGTATATGGCATGACCATAAGCAAAGCTGGCACATTACCACGCCAAAAACCCTGAGAACACATGTACCAAACATCAGAACAAAAAACAATACCTGAGCAAGCCTAATGCCACAGACCTGAAACTACAACACAATATAAAGGAGTGGTTTTACGAAATGGAAGTGTTCAAGAGACGGACCCGAAAACCTTCTTCTCTAAATATGTATTTAGTTGACTGTACCATTCCTGTATACTTGGATGCTCCTGGAAAGTTTTCCCCGGACCACGGACCATGAATTTGTCGGTTCTAGCTGAACCTGCAATCACACATTAAGTTTCTTCAGCCATCTCTAAACAGCATGAAGGATAACTTCCACAGATAAATCTAATCACTTTCGTAAGCTACCAATCTAACAACGGCGTCTACAATACAAGTGTATTCGAAGCAATTCGACCCAAATATTCTCAGAAAAATAGCTAAGCTTTATCAATGGCGATGAGAGGGGAGAAAAAGGCAAATGAGAGATACCAGAAATCTAATCTTAATGACATCAAGCAGAGAAGTAACGGTGCGGGAAATCGCACCGGAGATGGCGCCGCCAGAATCATCTAATTGATGCAGAGAAGAGCTTCAATACTTGACGACAGAATCATCACGCCGGGCCAAAGGATACTGCAGTCTGTCGCCTAGCAACACGTTAGAAGATCCCATGATTGCAGAGCTTGGACGGGAAGAAGACGAACAACACCAAGCTCGGATCGATTGGAGAAGAAGAGACGAAGAAGATTGGGGTTTAGGGCAATGATGACTTGGATCAGATGTGGAAGTTTCTTTTAATCTAATTGGGCTTTAAACTTTTTTCATTTATTGACATGGCATCACCAGAAACCTTAAGGGGGCTGAGGTGGCAACACCTTGTGAGACACTAGCTCTATTAGTGATTTGATTACTGATTCATTCTTCTTGCAAAATTATCGCTATATACCTTTTACGGCTACCCTGAAATTAGATTCATCATTTTGAGGACATTGTTCTAATAATGTTGAGGTTAAACATCATTTATAGTTGAACCAAACCAAACCAAAATGGTTTCAAAGAAATTGATTTCATTTCAGTCCACGAACTGAATAATCAGATGCTCATTCCTCAATTTGACAGATTTAGTTCTTCTGTAATATCCTGTTTCCAAAAATATGGTCAACGAGCAGAAGAAAAGTCAACGGGGCAAAATTATAATTTAGCCAAAATTCAGAAGCAAAATGGTATTTTTGCCAAAATTTGAGACGGAAGTCGAGACAGAACAAATGAAAAAGAACATTTAGAAGAACGGAAGTAGAAGAAACGGAGCTTAAAAAAGTTTTTCGGATTATCGGGAGGGAAACCGATAAAACCGAAAAATCTTGTAAAATTCATAACCAGAGCTAAAAAAGTCCAAATGAAGTGATTTAAGTTTCTAAATTCATCTAAAATCATGAGGAATCAGTTTTTGGGAGTTGAAGGATTTATGGAAATATCTAAGGGGTTTCGAAAATATTAAACGCAAAATTGTCTAAACGGACAAAACGGGATGAGACGGAGTGTGATCGGGATTGAGGTTTATTTGATCCAGAGAAGAGGGAGCATATGTGATCTAGGTTGCCAAGTGTTTATCTCCACAACTCCCCTCGCGCCACCTGTTATGGGAAGAGTGCAATGAAGTAAACCCATTCATTGTATTTTTGGCCATGCAACATTTACATCCAATGCAGCTAACAAAAACTACCTCATTCATGCACATTAATCACCCAAAAGCTATCCAGAACACTCTCTACCCTCTTCTCTCTCCCAACCCATCGATCTCCATCTCTCTCTCTCTCTCTCCACATTTAACCAAAACTCATATAACTTCAAGAGTGTTTTTCATGTTCATCTTAACTTGAGAATCAAAAAACTCCCATAACTCCTAAACCTTATCAATTCTCACCAAAATAATCACACCACTAGATTCACCATCATCATCTCATCATTCACCGCTGATCACCTTCCTCCACCGTCGTCGGAGTCACGCCGGAGACTCGCCGCCGGCGAGACTCTTTCTCCTCTCTCTCATCTCCCTTGTGTGTTTAAGTCCTCTCCACCTCTCCAGTAGCTTCAGATCATCATGAAAGACATGTTCAGAAGCTGGAGCTCTTTCTAGACCGCCGAAACAGCCCCTCTTCCACCGGTCAACGCCGCGCCGCCGTGGTCAACGCCGGGGCGCCACCGAGAAAAGTCTCCTCCGCCGCTTTCTTCAGACGGTTCGTGGGTGGATCAGTGCAGTTGGTTCAGGAGTATTTGGGATTGGTTAAACAACAGAACCGGTTTGGAGTAAACCGGTCAAACCGTGGTCAACCGGTGGTCAACACCGGTTGGGTGGATCAACGGATCAATTGAGACCGGTTTAATCAAACCGGTCAATTGAGATTTGGATTAGTGGTTCAGTCGGTTCAGAGATTTGGGTTAACCGGTTTAAGTCAACGGTCAACGGTCAAGAGCGGTCAAAGTCAACGGCCAGCCGGTCAACGCGCAGCGCCGGTCAGCGCCGGAGATCGAGCCGGTCAACGCTCGGTCCACGGCCATTCAGCGATTTGGGGAGTTTCGTAGGTTCGTATCAGAGTATTCGGGAGTTCGGGGTTAGTTCGGAGGTCTCGGGATTCGTATCGCATCCGATCCGTCATACCACACTTATTCACTTTGAGTCGGCTCAATCTGTAGAGTAGTTAATTGCATATAGACCGGGAACCAAAATTCGTATAATTAGGAATTGCATACCCGGACTTGAATAATTGGTTGATGACTGAATTGATTGGTTAATTGTAAACCGGTTAGGTAATTGAGATGCATGCTAGGAAGTTAGGTTTAAGGATCAAACCGTTGTGTGCTATTATGTTGTTAGAATTGTTTATTGATGCATTCATATAGACGTTGCATGATAGGACCGTATATGCATCTATATCTATTAAAGAACGATAATAAACGAATCTATATACATGAATTAAGATGACAATAAAAATACGGAAGTAAACCCTAACGAACATATAAAGTATGCAAAGAATCAAGATTAGGGTAAATATTGGATTTGGGGTTAATGAATGAATGAATTAAGTTAATCATGAGACGTCGGGGAGTTAGTAAGTTTACTAACTCTAACCGACGGATCGAGGAGATTATTAAAAGATACTTAGGACAGAGTAATTAAGAAGTTGTGTGTTCGGTGAGCCATCTACGGGTTAGCAAGCCGCTAATCCAAGGTAGCGGATAAGAATGGATTTAAAAGAATGCTAGAAACCCTAATATGCATGATTGAGTGTTGATAGTGTTGTTGCTTTGATGTTGTTGAGCTTTGTGTGCAGCCTTGTTTGAACTGGCTCGGTGTTGGGCCGAGCGGTCCTTGTGGATACTTAACCCGGTCACGGGGCCGGTTAAGTTCGTAGTTGCTAACTCGGCATGGCGCCGGGTCAGTGTTGGTGTTGGCATGTGTTAGACTTGCGGGATAGTTCATTATTTAATTATTGTTGGTGATCGTGTGATTGCAGCTAGAGTCCCAACGAGTCTGTGTTTACATTTTTGCACTAGGACTAGGATGCGTTAGATCCCGCAAGTATTGGTAGTGGAATACGTTCTGGTACTTCTGACCCGAATGGATCCTCGGGTAGTTTCCTAATCGGATCATGTGCCCTCGGGTAGTGATTCCGGTTATGGCGTTAATCTACTGAGTGACGCCGGTAGGTGCGCGGTTTGGATAATACAGAATCATGTCCTAGGGCTGAATCGCATGGAAACTTAGGTTGCCGTGGGGTATCCCGAGTCACTGTGTATTGATGGACTGAGAATTGTGTCCTAGGTCATGAGACTTCGTGTTTACATGTAGGAGTCGTGGTTAGTTACCTGGTCGGTGGCGATGTAAGCCCATGGAAGTTACCGAGATCGTTTAAGGGCCCAGTGTGCATGTGTTAATTATTGTAGTGCGCGATAGATAGATCGAGTCTAATCGAGAGCATGTGCCGCAATGCTCTTGATTTCCTTAATCGCTTCTTTTCTTCGTTTGGCAAGTGCTTGTGTGTTGTGGGTTTATTCCATCACGGTGGCACGGGATAAACCGTTCTTGGTTATCTTTGTTATTTTGGGTTTTGGAAATCTGTAGTTCTAGATAGACTAGAAGCCGTTAGTGGGGAGCCGATTCACTGGGTGATCTTAGACCGCTCATTAGACTCTTTTTGTGTTTTTCAGATTTAGCAGCGACGGATGCGGGAGGTCTTCGGTGTAGTTTCGGGATCGCTTATGGCGGGTTTTGATTTGATGTTTTGTTGTTTTGGTGGTTCGGCTTTGGCGCCATTTTATTCTTGGGACAGAATAAGTGATTTGAATAGCAAAGTTGTTTTAATAATTGTGTAAACGTTATGTAAACGTTTATTTATTCAGTAATGAACATGCTTCACTGGTATATTGGTTTGGTCCGAACCGACATAACTCATGGAAGCGATACAGGTTGTGAAGCTTTGTATCGTGAAAGTGAGGATAGCGGGGTCAAGGACGGGTCAGTGCGAACCTTTGTCTCAAACCGATATGTCTCTGGCTTCGTCTTCTGACAAAATTTTCCTGTTTGACTTGCTCGGGCTCGACTTGGTCATGTTCTTGTTTGATTGTTGACCGGTCAGCTCGACGGTCAGCGGATAATGGAAAAGGGGTGTTACATCTTCAAACCCTTGCTAAATTTGTACTTGGTAACTCACTTTGTTACATAATCTTTTCGAGTTTGAATCATTCAAATACACAATATATATATATATATATATATATATATATATATATATATATATATATATATATATTATATAATCATTTCCTCAAAAATAAAATGGATCTTCTCCATTTGCTCACCAGATTAACATCAAAACTGAGAAGAATCAGAAGAAATGACAGGTTCTTTAGATTTTGCAAGAAGATAAAAGGTTGTAGTCTAGTGCTTTCTCATAGTGCGATTTTTATTACATTGCTGATCGTAGCATTACACAACATACTCAGCGTTTTAGCATCTCCTGTTTGCTCGGTTTATGCTCTTTGGGACTTCCAAGGAAGAAGAAAGCGAAAAGAAACATGGAGAATAAGAGTAAGACCGATACAACGCTAGAGAAGCTCAGGATACAAATGGACATTGCAGCTAAAGGAATGTTCATACTGATAAATGATTTGAATACACTGAGTAGACTTGCTGGGATATTATGCGATGAGATAGAGCATAGAAAACGGCAGCACAGAGAATAGAAAGATTGAAGTGTTAGAGGAATTTTTTTTTTTGACGTCGACCCATCTTGATTAAGCCAAGTTTGATCCGCTGGAAGGGCGACTCCAAAAAGTTCCTTCAGTCGAGACCGGGCTTCTTTCGCTAAAGAGTCAGCACGGAAGTTCTAGGCACGGGGGATAAAACGTAGATCGAAGAATTCAAAACTTTGTTTCAAAGAGAGTAAGATAACCAATTCTGACAAGAATAATGACCAATCATCGGGATCGTCAATCATCTTTACCAATGATGAACAGTCAGTTTCAAAGTGTACCCTCAAG
This sequence comes from Orychophragmus violaceus, assembly GCA_030180135.1. Classification (NCBI taxonomy): domain Eukaryota; kingdom Viridiplantae; phylum Streptophyta; class Magnoliopsida; order Brassicales; family Brassicaceae; genus Orychophragmus; species Orychophragmus violaceus. The sequence goes on from CM058230.1 coordinate 10,301,086, forward strand.
AGCCCCTTCTCATGGAGACATGAAGCTGCCCAGAGAAGGCTATCTAACTCGGCGTGAAGTGCCGAGAGACTTCTATGACACCCTTGGAGGCCGCTTACTTCTCGCCCCATACAATCCTTATAGCACCACCCTAAACCACTGATAAGGCCATGGTCAATCCATGATGCATCAACTTGACATATCAGGTTTTGGGTGTCAATAAGAGGGGTAATAGGCACCTGAGACTCTTGTGTCTCTTCGCTCTCCTCTTCATTGTCTTCAGCGTGGGTTAGTCTCCAATTTTCCGCTTCAAGAGAAGCCAGTTGGAGGGTGGTCATAGGGGAAATTTCTTTCCCGTTAAAGATCTTTTCATTCCTCGCTTTCCAAATAAACCAAAAATCCATGGATATATGGAGTTTTGAGGCTCTGAGAGACCCATCACTCTTGTTCTCCAAAAGAGAAAGTCCATATTACGATAAATAGAAGAACTGGGGAAATTCCCCGGAATGGACGGGAAGTCCGATAGGGCCCAAAACTGTAGGGCTGGTGGGCATTCCAAAAGAAGGTGGTTTATAGATTCTTTTGTGCTACCACATCTAGGATAAGTCCTATCAGTGGCCAGATGCATATAAGTGAGTCTCTCACACGTCGGAACACAACCCGAGAGGGCTTGCCACATAAAGTGTTTGAGTTTCGGGGTTGTCCTGATCTTCCAAACTTGCTTTTTAGGACTGGAATACTTGGCTCACAAACTTCTTCAATTAAATGTCTCGTATTATGCTTGCGGATCAAATTGTATCCCGATTTAACCGTATAAACTTCATTTGTCGTTTGATTCCATGCATACCCATATGTGGTGGCCCTCTTGCTAGGTCTCCGGCCTAAAATAAGAGGTATATCATCTGGATGAAATAATCCGCGTAGGAGGGGATAATTCCACTCTTTAGTCTCTTGACTAATGAAGGGACAAGACTCTCATCAGGGGATGACAGATGGTAACTTGGGCCGAGGGATGAGCGGGTCGAGCCTGCACATCAGGAATCCAAGGATCACTCCACACCAAAGTGTTTAACCCTGATCATATGGTTCTCTGTAAACCCATCTTCAAGAGTGGTTTCGCCTCCATAAGACTACGCCATCCATACGATGGAGAGTAGACTTAACTGTCTTCCAGGGGGTCCGATCGACGGAAGTAATGTCCCTTAAGGACGCGGGCTAGGAGTGATGATGGGAACTGGAGTAATCTCCAAAATTGCTTTGCTATCAAGGTGATATTAACGTCATGCCAATCACGGAAATCCAGTCTGCCTAAATCATGGGATAAACATAATTTATCCCACACAATCCAATGAATACCATCATTCTTACGGATCGAGCTCCACCAATATCTTGAGACCGAGCTCATAAGTTTACCTGTTAGACCTTGTGGGAGGAGGAAATAGGACACGGTATAAGTAGGAACATCTTGAGCTACCGATTTTATATGGACTTCCTTTCCCCCCTTTGACAGAAAACAAGCTGACCAAGTGGAGACATGGTAGTTAAGCCGATCCTGCACAAAGGAAAAAACTTTCATCTTAGAGCCACAACTCTGTTCCAGAAGTCCCAGGTACATAATCATCCCACCTTCTGAAGGTATGCCAAGAATGATCTTAATATATCGTTTTCTTCCAATCTCCACTTTATTTCCAAATATAATGGAGGATTTGGCCGGATTAAGGAGTTGTCATGATGCTTTACCATAAGTGTCAATAATATTTAGAATCTCTAAACACTGAACGGTCTCTGTTTTGCAAAAGAAGAGACTATCGTCTGCAAAAAGGAGATGCGAGACTCTCGGGCTAACCCTTACAATACGAAGGCCCGTGATACGTTGTTCCTCTTCTGCTCCCTTAAGGAGGGAGATTAATGCATCCGTACATAAGATAAACAAGAAAGGAGAAAGGGGATCTCCTTGTCTAATGCCTCTCAAGGGAATAATCTTGCTTTTTGGCTCGCCATTGATTAGGACCTAGTAAGAGACCGATGTCACACAGGACATCATAAGGAAGACCCACCGAAGGTCAAATCCCATCTTAAACATTAACGCCTCAAGGAAATATTGAGGGAGTTTAATGAACATGAAGAAACATTCTCAGAGTAACTGCAAGAGCTTGAAGAACATCTCTACCTCTATTTCAACACTATTAATAGAGCAAGAAGACTAGTGTTAGTGCAAATCATAAGACCATTCTTTGATCATTTTGGTTCATTAAAATAAATACGTTTGTAGTGTTTATGAGTTAATTATCATATATAATAATATTGTAAGAAAATCTTTCACTGTTTTCTTCATGATTCTAGTGAAACTGAAACTAAGGCCATCAAAGCAAAATATCTGATTATGTTATTTTCTTGTATATTTCATTCTACCCGGGGACTTCGGTTAACTGACCCGAACCAAGCAGGTTAGTTCGGTTATTGGTTAGCCGAAGTTTTTCAAAAGTATTATTGAAATTAACATAACTAAAAAAGCCATCTGACAAGGAGGCTTCTCCGTTTTGACCCCATTTTTTCCCTTGTCTTTTCCTATTCTTGTACATACGTGTACGAGTAATTTACAATAGTGATTAATTTAATTTTCGACTTTTTTTTTAGTTGTTCGGTTTAGACAATAGTAATGTAAACGGAAGCTAATATGATATGATTTTGTATGGTTTAAATTAGAATCCAGTTTTTAACTAACAACATATACTTATTTATATAAAAACAAGGTTTGGCTTTAAATTTTTTTTTCTTAATTTTTTCCGTATCAAATTATTTTTGGTTTTTAAAACATAGATACATATGACAATTAAATAAATTGCAGGAAATAAAAAAGAAAAAAATAAAAAAAATGCAGACCGGGAAACCCAAAGAGAATCCAATTAGGCTCTACCCTAAATCAAAGAGCTACAGAACCATTCTAAATTGGATAGGAAACCTTAAACGAATAAGTATTTACTTTCGCCGCTTCATCTTCGTCAACCTGCCGATCCGAAACCATCCGCACCGTTATGAGAAACCGCATCAAATTTGCCTTCGGTTCTGTCTCCACATCAATCACCAAATCCTTGCTCTTCATAGCTGCCAAATCTGTAGCCATATTCCATCAAAGCATCAGATAGCTCCGCCGGATCCGTTCAATTCGAGCGGGCATAGATCCAACCGGCCTAAGCACATGGCGAAGAGAGGAGGAAGAACAGTTCTCGGATTCTCATCTGGTTAAGCTCCGTGGATTCTTGATCGAAATGATCCCAAACGGAATCGGAAAATCCAAACCAAGAATCGATTAAAAGTTGAATATAAGATAAACCGATTCATAGTTTGGATAGAAGTCCGGCACACAAGCCGGAAAATCCGAGTCCGGCACGTGACCGGAAGTTATTGGCGGTTAGACCGCAGCAAAAAGAAACGAAACCAACACAAAAAATAATTAACAGCTGGAACACCGTCGCGGCTAAGATAGCCAAACGGCGGTGGCCGGAGAAAACACGGCAACTTTTAAGCGGCACTCGAGAGAAAAGTTAGTAAGAAAAAGGGTAGAGATTCGCACAAAGTTTTTAATCCCAGCTTTTTGCAATTTAATAAATAATAAATTTAATGTCTCTTTTTTACTAATGCAGAAATAATTTTTCGAGGAATTCTACAAAACTTACAAATATATCATATTTCTTAGATTTTTCTAAGACTTCCAACCCAAAAATAAAAAAATCATGCCAAGCTGAATTAATCTGTTTTAATCTCAGAATATATTTTGTATAAATTTAAATATACACCGACATGACTGAAATCACTATCAATAGATTCATACACGTCTCTCAAACATAGATATGACGGAAAAGAATAAACTGGACCAGTTCAAATAGAATCAAAATATCAGTTATTGGGTCTGATTGGTGAACAAAAGCGGAATGTTTATATTAGGCTATTAGCAGTTAGCAGAAGTGATAAGCGGATGAATAGTGCAAAACTCGAAGTGAAAGTAGTTAATGAAAACTGTTAGCGAAAGCGGTAACAAAAAAGCTGAGAGTAACCATTTTTACTATAGCTTTTAATAACGTTTTCGTGATTGGTAACAAATCAAACGGTATGTCTCTAACGTTCTTCATATAGCGTCACCAATCAAAACCATTAAGTTTTGTTGCATATATATAAATTTCATGACCTTTAGAGCACCATGCATGGATAACTATTACATTTGTCTATATATATATATATATATATATATATATATATATATCTTCTTCAAAAGTCGGATCAAAACATATAAATCGGAGTCAACGTTGGAAAGTATAACAATAAACACCAAAAGAAACATAGTAAAGTTATGTCATCGGAATGTCAACATCGTTTGTCCGATGAGTTACACTCGCTATATCTTTTTATGTTTTTAAATGCACTTTAATATTTTCTAATGTTTACTAAAAAATTTGTATCATTTTCTTACTTTTTGTGCTCTTTTGTCTAAAATGCTCCTAACCTTTTCTTTTGTTTATCTTTTTTTAGTATTTATTCACAGATGAACAATATCCGCGGATGAATAGTAAAAGCATATATAATTTATAGGTAGCTACTCTTGTAAAACTTAAAACATGTGGATCAAATTGATTAGTGATTCATAGCTACATGTTTCGATGGATAGTAAGTGCCCCAGAGCTGGAAATTGTAGCATATTCGTTGATACCACCACGATCTCACCACGTGATATACGCTTCTGATGGATAGAAGATGGTTAAAAGTTCACTGATCGTGAAATCATACCTATAGTAAACACAAATTTAAGAGTTCATTTAGACAAGTCAGCCCTCCTTCGTGCACTACAAAAAAATCCTCATTGATAGCAGGTGATTATAGCACGTTTTACTGAACTGCTATCGTAGATGAATTTGAAATTTTCATATTATATAATAGCATTAGATAAATGCTATGATAGATTTTTACTAAACGGGAAGCTAAAATTAGCTTTTCCGCCAAACACTTAACAAAAACTAAAATTTTTGGACCCAAATTTTTAGTTTAACCGGCAAAAATTTTACTTTCTCCAAATCCCTAATTTCCCACATTTTTCCAAAGTCTCCAACTTCATTTCTTCTTCCTCGTTTTGTTCTTCCTCTCTTGCCTCTCCCTCAATTTTCTGTTAATATTTGAGAGAACCAAACACAAATTCCCAGTTTCTCTATTCTTTATTTTCTTATCCACTCTTGATTTTTCGATTTCTTATCCGTTCTAAACATCAAACAAAAAATTTCCAGAAACCTTAAATCGATTTCTCCAGTGACCGGCAAAAGAGGGAAGAAACCACAGCCAACCCAGATTTTCGACTACACCTCCACCTGTCCACGACAGACCTCTCTATCTAAGGTTCCTCATTGAAACCTCAGCTACAGATACAAAGGTCTTTGAATTCTCAAGGTAAGCTCTTTGATTTTTTGTGTTTGGTATGAGTTTATCCTCAAATCCTTGCCCCTTTTCTTTGTAGTATGTGTTAAGTGTTTGCGATTGTCACTGACTTCAATCTTTTTAATGATTTTTTTCAGGTCAGATGCGACACTCTTCAAATCCTCAAGGTAAGATCTTCGTATCTCACTGATAGCCTAAGGATCCTTTTATGATACACTGATGGTTTTGGTATTCTCTCATTATTTCTCGAAACTCATTCGTTTTTTGTTAGTCTTTGAGCTTATTGACCCTTGAATTTACTATACAAATTAAATCCATTTCAGAGAGAAGTTTTCCAAGAGGTTGTGTTTAGTTGTAGAAGACTTGGCCAAGGAGAGTACTAAGACTAGTATTACAAACGATGGCTCTTCTGATGGTGATAAGAAAAGTTTTGGTGACTCACATGTCGATGTAAAAGAATCTCAGGGTGAAACCAATGCCGAAGATATTGGAGTTCAACATTCGAAAGGTGAAGATGGTGATACTGTGGTGGAACTTAGTCAGAGAGAGTGTGATAAGGACTCGAACGTGGCTGACTTTTCAAGTCAAACTGATGCTGTTTCCAGTGAAGACTTACTTAACCATGACTGTGTTTAGTAGCAGCAATAGCGAAAGTGATGACAGGTTGGAGACAATAGCTTCAGTGTCTTTTGTTTTTGTTAATACTATCTCTTTATTTCTTAGTAACGCTAGCTAACTTGTGGATGTAATGAATGTCTTCAGCTGCATATATCTGGTCAGATCTTCACTACCAAGATATCAAAGGTCGATTATCTAGTAAGTGTTCTCATTAGACTGCAAAATTCAGAGTTGATAGATGATGGTAAATTCCATGTATAGTCATGATGAATTTATGTTTGACTGCAGTGCGGAAGAAGAGCCAGAAAGAAGCTAGTAGCTTGATCCGAAGGAATGGTAAAGGAAAGCCAACTGATGTTTATGGATCTGAAAACTCCAATAACTCCACAAATGTAGAATTTGATATTATGGGTCAATGGACATATCTCTTTCTTAACATGGAGGGTGTCTTGGCTAGTGAAAGCAGCCACCTTGTAAATTCCTCCCGAGCTTCTATTAGATTTCCGGAAGAAAACTTCTCGTTGAGCAATGGTTTTTTCTTTGTTGGGGTCTGTGTTTTGATGTCCATTGTTATTTGATAACCTGCAGTAGGACAGCTTTGTAAGCATGAAAGAGTTGAGAGAAAATTGCAAGAAAGATCTAGAGTAAGCGATGAAAACACCTCAACAGAACAACAACACTTAGGTACTGTTGTTTTTTTAAGTTACTGGTTTTAATTTTTATTGTTTGATTTGTTGATTCATTGTGATTTGTTTCAAGCTCAGTGTTGAGTGATTTGAATGAAACATTTGTTCACGTAAGTAGGTTGTAGTTCATGTAAAAGTGGCGAGTTGTTTAGCTGCAATTTACAAGAATAGAGGTACAATCTTTTCAGACTCGAGTTGGTTCATGAAGACATTTGCTGTTGTTTATCAAGTGTTTTTTTTTCATTACGATGAGTTATTCTATCTCTTCTGAAAGCCTTGTGATGATAATTGTTGCATGTACAAGATTTCATCAAAGCTATAAATACAGATTAGCCGCTGAGAAAAGAATGTTTATGGAGGATAGAAGACGTAATTAACTAGTAGCAGGAAGTGATAACCCTTATAGACCTGAGAAGAAGAAGAAGAAAGTGAGCCTTATTGGCAGAAGAGTCTTGAAGTAAAGATGTGATTCATCCACACTCTAGCTTAAGAATATACTATGTAAGATATTTAAGCTTTAGCTTTAAAAGTGTGTCCCAAAATTTGTTGTACACGATTTTGTATTTGGTCATAAGATTTAGAAACAAGCTCATATATTTGTTACTAACACTTATTAATAAAATAATTTTATGAATGTTTTTAAATATAAATTTCATTAATACAAAATGAATATAATAATAATAATAATAATAATAATTATAATGGCTCGGCTTGGCTCGGCTAATACGGTTCAAATATTTGAGCAATATCAAATTGCTACTGTAGAAGGACCTATCATAGCACGAAATAAGAATTGTAATCAGTTTTTTACAAAAAAATAGAGATGTTAAAGTAAAGTAAATAACATCATTCAAATATTGCTATCGTATCTAGACCTATCGTAGCATACAAAAAATGCTATCGTAGAGGGGTACCTATGATGGCTGCCAATGACATAGCATTTACGTATTCGCTATGAAACACCTATTATAGCATTATTTCCGTGCTAAGAATGTACATATTTCTTGTAGTGGTGGATATATGCACCATGATCTCACAATATGCTAAACGACGGATAGAAAGTGGCCAAAATTTCACATGATCGTGAAATCATACCTAGTAAACACAATTTTAAGAGCTCATTTGGACAAGTCAGCCCCCCTTCGTGGATACCACCACGATCTTACCACATGCTAGACGATTCTGATGAACAGAAGTTGGCCAAGAGTTCACATGATCGTGAAATGATACCTAATAAACTCAGTTTTAAAAGCTCATTTAGACAATATCGACTATTCATGGACATTACCACGATCATATCACATGATAAACGCTTCTGATAAACACAAGGTGGCAAGAGCTCATATGATCGTGAATCCGTGGATACATATTACGACGAGCCCCACTATCCACCTAAAAGCAAAATTTCACGTGCCACTTGTTATTCATTGGGAGCGTCTAACATGTGATACGAACGTGACATTGTCCACGAATAGCCGATACTGTGGACACGTAGTATAGATTGTCCATTCGAAACTTTCGTATTAAGCATGGATTTGTTTTGGATTTCGATACATCGACTGATTATACGTCCATTCCGATATGGCCAGAAACGTTACTTTCGTCGTCCTATCCACCGTCAAAAAACTAAAGGGGTAAAATAGTATATAAAGTAGGAAAGATAAGAGAATATAAGAAAGAAAGGAAAAAAATAAAAATGAAAAGGAAAAGGAAAGGCTATAATCATTTTGGACAAAAGAGCCCAAAAAGTTGAAAAAAGATACAAGATTGCTACCAAATATACAAACATACATCTTGAGTATTACAAATTTTCCTCTCAATTTTCTTTATGTGTTGTTTTCTCTCTTCTCTCTAATAATGATTTATTATGGAATGAAATCATCTATCTATAGAGGCGGGAAGAGTACCTTACTTCATCGCTATGTCTTAATCTCAACCGACCATCGTTTACTTAATCTTTAAGTTTTAATCTCAACAGTTCATCCAAATATCCTAATGGATAAAACATCATCCAAATATCCTAATAAATAAACATGGTTGATATTATCTGAATATCTTAATGGATAAACATCATCCAAATATCTTAATGGATAACATCATCCAAATATCATAATGGATAAACATATTTGATGTTATCCAAATATGTAAGATTTATATGTAGTATTTGCCGATTGTGTTATTTTGTATTAGGTGGCCGGACATCTTGCTCTTTTGTATATTAATGTTATACATATTACAACAAATCAAACTGAAATTATAGCAATACTTGTTATATAAAAATTGGATTGCGACACTATTTTGAATAATGTCAGAATGATGGATGCTTATGTTTGTATTATGCTTTTGTGGGAATATTATCCGATCCATTGAGGTATGATTGTTGTAGTCAGATATATTAAAGTTTATATCTTAAAAAGAAAAAAAACTAAATTATATATATAGTTAATTTACGGAACTGACTCAAATGGTTGAAGATTCCATAAAGGAACCCCGGTTGAGATTCCTACCAGGAAAACATTAGAAAAAAACAAACTTGACGAAACTGAAAATCCCCAACCTAAATACTTATTAAATAGAGGATACTTATCCACTTCAATACTTGAAAACGACGAACGAAAGAAAGCTTGAAAATAAAATAAAGTCTCCAAGGAACCCCAGCAACATATCTCTTCATAGTATCATTTCAATCTTTTCCAAATAGATGATTTGGTCCGTTTGGATGAAAAAACTTCATCTCAACGTCCAAAGGAGCTGGTTACGACCACCACGACCATTCATGTTGCTCCCAATTCCTCCATTAACCCCAAGAAAATCCAAAGTCAACTCATCAGAGCCTCCCATGCTAAGATTGTTACCGGAATGAAGGTTGTAAATGCTGCTATCAGTCCGGCCTTGTTGATATGTCGCAGCTAGAGTGTTCTTTAGACCCTGAAGGTTTCCATTCTCACTATCGCCAAAGTCATTAACAAGTAAACTTGACAAAGATGAAGAAGTTGACCCTCTTAGCAAAGCAGAAGGATCATTGTTATCAGCACCATCAGCGAAAAAAGCAGGAACACTTGTCATATAAGAGTTTTTGGTGTTGTCCTGAAAGTATCCGAGATTGAACAAGTTGTTGTTGTTGATGTTATTTGCGAGGCTAATCAGACCATGCTGGTTCATGAGACTCTGATCGTTGTGCGCCAACAATCCTTGGTTCGAAGGATATTGCATGAGGAAATTGGTTGGATCAAGATTTGGGTTTGTGGGCTGAGAAACGAAGTTTTGAAACTTTCTGGAAGGCGAATGGTTCAGATTGTAACCTGCAGTTAGAGGGTTAAACCCAGTGTTTGAGTAGTTACTGGGAAGGTTATGAGAGACAACAGATGCATCACCACCGTAAGAGCAATGTCTGCCACCACCTCCACCAGCGACTGCCGCCATTGCCGTGAAGCTCACGGGAGGGTTTCTTGGTGACTCATGTACTAATGCATCACAGAATGCCTTATGCTTAAAGTAACTGTCTCTCCTGCAATTAACACCACCAAAAATGTAATTAAGATCTGGTAAATAATACAGTATATGTATAATATTACAATATATGTATATCATGATGAAAAAGAAAAAAAAAGATAAACAAAATAAACAGAAATATAAATCCTAGAAATGTTAATTGTTCATCAACTACTACTATATCGAGTTGACCACGGTATTAATTAATTAAAATGGGTGAAGAAGAAGGAAACAAAAGTGGATCCCAAATTTAGCATTTTTTATTTTTCTCCTTTACTGTCTTCCTCATTTATTATAAATTGATAGTTCATATTTGCCTATATGCTTATTTGTTCATGTTCCAATATATATAAAGCTATCTATATGCACATATTTCAGTCACAAGGCAATATATAGCTATAGTCAAGCAGTAACCTAGAAAAGACGATATATAGTTTACCTGGAGAAGCAGGTACCACAAGCACATCGATATTTTTTGGTACCACAAATCTTGGAGTGAGCTTTCAAATCAGATTGAAGAGCGTAACGCTTAGAGCATTTCAAGCAGCTAAATATCTTCTCACAGTGCGTCCGGTAATAATGCTTCTTGATTCCGGTGAGGTCTCCGAGAGCACGTGATGGATCATGGCGGGGGCATGAGGGATCCGGACAAAGATACACCTTCCTCCTCACTTCTTTGTTCGGATTTTTCTTCAGCTTCCATGCAAGGTTGTGTACTTTCAGGTGAAGCTGTAGATTTTGTTCTCTTGAAAATCCTTGGTTGCACACTTCACAATGGAATTTTTTCGTTGTCATGATAGTCTTTGGAGATAACGCTATCACTTCAGAATCTGCATCTATTCAATAAAAATAAAAATATGAAAACATTAGTCAAGAGACAATAATATATAAGCAAATCGAATAGATCAATCTTCTAGTAAAAATGTTGAATAAAGTACAAGAATATCCAAAAAATATTTGATTATCGAGAATGATTACAAAATAAATTATGTTCTTATGTTTTCTATTTCTTCATAAAAGAAAAATTCTCAATGAGGCTTATTGATTCCTTTTTTGGAATTTGGAATACTTTATGTATAACAACATAATGCTAATTTATATAAGAGGTATACGCAAATATTGATCACTAAAACAAAAACCATTAGTCAAGAGACAATAATATATATAAGCAAACTGAATAGACCAATCTTCGAGTAAAAATTGTTGAATAGAGTACACGAATTTCCATATATAAGAGGTACTTACTTGGGTTTCCGGGTTTGTTTCTTAGTTGCCTGGGTGGTAGTGGTGGTGGAGCAACGGAGTTGGGTTGTTGGATCATTGTCATCACCGTCTCTTCACGGTTAAAGTTGTTTGCTCCAGTGAGGGCGCCGGTGGGGAGGAAAGACTGAGTGGAGGAGGATGAAATTGTGTTGTTGTACGATGAAGACATCTTTGCAGGGTTTTCTTTTGCTTGATCTATAAAGTTCCATTAGTAAAATAATTAAAAATAAGAGAAAGGGTGGAAAATGAAATATTATTCAAAAGAATACTAAAGCAAATATTAGAAGAACATGAAGAAGCCATGGAGATTGACGACATGAACAAAAACAAAATATATATCACTAGAAGACACTTAGCAGAACGAATATAAATCTAAATAATTAGATTTAATTTGTAATTTTTGAAAGAAGACATAGTATACGTTGTTTTTTTTAATTGTACTTGGGATGCAAAGAAAGAAACCAAGAAGAAAAGGCTCAATAAAAAGCTAAAGGCTTCGATTGGTGACACAATAGTAAAAGCGTTAGAGGCTTATCGCTTTGTTTGTTACCAATCACCAAAATGTTTTAAAAGTTACAGTAAAAGCGGTTATTCTCAGCTTTTTGTTACCGCTTTCTCTAACATCTTTTGCTAATAGCTTTCACTTACAGCTTTGCACTATTCAACCGCTTACCACTTCCGCTAACCGCTAATCTAACCGTTCCGCTTTTGTTCACCAATCGTACCCAAAATCAGAGATAAAGATAAAATCAAATAGATGATGATGATAACATTTTGAGGATGATGGAGAAGAAGCTATAGGCAAATATATTATAATTAATATACAAATTATATACCCACCTCAAAGAAAAGTCCTATCTCTTTTTTTTCTTTCTCTCTGTTTTCTCTTACTTTGTTGCTCTGCTCTTTCGATAATTGGGATCGGGTCTTCTAAAATCTTAATATATATATATATATAGCTACGGTCCATTTGCTTTGCCATTATAAGGAAACAAATCTAATGTTTGAAAAAAATTTAGGGCGTTTCAATTCTGTAACGCACGGGTATTAATTAGTAAAAAGTTATTTTTTGGTCAACAAAATTTTTTCTTAAAATGGTCAAACTAACTAGTATAGTTTAAATTACCCATCGTAATTTTAACCATAGTTAATTAACTTTTACAGTTTAAAAAAAAATACGCTCCTCTTTATCTAGAAAATAATTTAAATTTTGCTTATTATAATTTCCGGTTATAAAAAAATCATATATATATATGGTTTTATTTTATTAATATTGTTACAGCGTCGTAAAATCAATGAGTAAAATTCATTTCCCTTTTGTATTAAAAAATCTTTAAATAGTTTTACTTTGATTTATAAAATTCGGTAAGTTATTATTTTTTTGAACCATTTTTCAAAAAAAATGAAGAAAATTACGGTTTGGGTGTCATTGTAAAACGGTGAAATTTTACAATGACATGTGGGAATATGCGGGTGTGGGCAGGGGCCAACTCAGACTCTTTCTCGTGTGTCGATTAATGGCTTTGAGACAAAAACATTTATGTTTCTCTTCATTTAAATTAGGCCAAGACCTAAAAACTGGAACCAAAGATCCCAACTAGAACTGATCCGAATAACCGCTTCGGTTGGGTTTCGATTATAGAATAATTACCTACTGAGTCATAATATTGGAGAATCGCATGTATTGGTTCGGTTCCGGTTCTTATCCGGAAACCGATACGAAAAACCGAAGAATAAAAAATAGAAAAGGCCACGTATTAAAGTAGGGGTTTGATTGATGAATTGTTGTACTAACAGTACATATTTCTGGTATTTTACAGTTATTTCTGATAATTTATAACTTTCACATAAATTATTACTATTTCAGATTCAAAATACCCAAATTATTTGAGAACCGGAAATTTTCAGGTATCCAATGGTTCCTCAACATTTGTACTTAAACCGATCCAGAACGACATAATCCGAAATGAAACTGAAGTGAAAAAAAATTAGATACCCATTGGATCATAAACTTCTAGAACTGGTCAGTTCTTATCTGAAATTGAACTGAATACCCAATAATCCAGACCTAGCTCAACTCATGATTGTTGTCTCTAAACATACAATTTTTTGCTACTTTTCATCTATTTTCATTTCTACCTCGAATTTTAGCTTACGTAATAGCCATGATAGTATACAAAAAATATTACTAATTTTGCTTAAGTCATATAATTTTATGTTAGTTTGGGTATTCGAGTATTTGGGTCGTAGGTAGTAACCAATCAGTTTTGGTTATTTTGGATAGAGATGTTTTTTACTCATATAGGATCTGGTTGTATTTAGGTTTGGTTCGGGTCCTATCGGTCCCAGATCGGTTCAGGTAAATTATTTCTATTTCGGATACAATACCCAAAATCTTTTGAGAACTTGATCGTTTTGATTGTATTTATGTTCGGTTCAGGTCTTATCGGTTCCATATCGATTCAAATAATATTTCAGAATTGATATAAACCCGAAAAACTCGGATATTAGTCGGGTTTGATTTTTTATCTATTTGTATCCAAAATTAACCCGACAACCCAAAATTAATCCTAAACCCTGAAATTAACCCTAAAATCTGAAATTAACCCGAAAACCCCAAAAATATCCACATTCCAAAAAAAACAATATTGATATACTTGTATTTTCATGCATTTAGGCTAATGTTAGGATCATGTTTTACTTCTTTTTAGTTTCCTTTAACTTCATTTCTTTGGTCATTGATGTGTTTAGAGTATAGGATCATCTAGAGCTAGGTTTAGACATTCTAGGCTTGCATTTGGAGTGTTTCCTATGTTTTGTAGGTTCTTGGAGTTGTTAAGGATGTTTGGAAGAGTTTGGAGGCCAAAGGAGTGATTGCAAGTGAAATGGTGATGAATGACCAAACCAATGAGCTTGAAAGATTGAGTCATATGAAGATGCTACGTTAACTTTTAGCTCTGGGATTCTGAATAAAAATCATGGGAAATTGAGTTATCTTTCTACTGGAGGTGGTTTGAAGTCATTCGGAGCTATATGGAAAGAGTTATGCCTGATTTACTGGATGCATCTCAACACAGAAAAATCTGAGAGTCCATATCGGCCAGCATATCGGGCTGGCTGACCGATACGACCCTTCCCAGAAAAATCCGAGAGTCCGTATCGGTCTGGCCGACCGATACGCCGACCGATACGACCCTTCCCAGAAAAATCCGAGAGTCCGTATCGGTCTGGCCGACCGATACGCTGACCGATACGCGTCCCAGAAATTGCCTTGGATCCGGGTCAACACCCGGTTTGTTCCGGGTTGACCCGGCTCGAACCCTAATGACTATTTAAGCCAAAAACCTATTTTTTATTGGAGATTATGCTATTTTTATTGTTCTAAACCTTTTGTAAGAACTAGTTTGATTTCTTGATTAATCTAGTACTCTTTTCTTGTGATTTCTCTCTTTGATTATCCAATCTATCTCTAATCTCTAATGATCAACACTATCCCTATGGGTTTTGTTAATCACATTATGATTAGTGAGTAGTTCTTCATAGGGCTTATGGGTTAGGTAGGATTAGGTTGATTTAGGGGTGATCAATGGATTCTAATGTTTAATTGTTTAAAATCTCATCTGTCAAAGTGCGTGTAATGCCTAATTAGCCTTGATCAAGTTGATTAGAATGCTTAAGATTTCTTGTTCACAACATGTTCGATGAAATTCCTGTTCATAGCTTTGATAGAACTTTCACATTCTAGCGCATGAGAATGTATGTTTAGAGTGATTGTTAGTTGTTTGGAACTTGTTTGATTGCTTGCTTGATTCAAATTCACAAATGAGAATTTGTTCTTGGATTAGGATTAAGTAAAGAGATTAGTATTAAGAGATTAAACTGATCGTACTGTTGTGTTCCTTGCTAGGAGATTAGCTTGTTTGAAGTTTGAATTAGGATCCTTGATCATCCCGAGTCACCTATCCGTTGACCTTAACCTTGTGCCCTATCTTTATCATTGATTGAATCACTTGTTTATTTGCTTTTGTTTACTTTGGCTTGATTTGATTTCGTTAGGATTGTTAGAACAACAACTTAATTGAGTGATTTGACTCTAGAGGTTTAGTGTGTGCGTATTGGTTTTATCCATCCCAGAATAGGTTCGATACCTCAAAGCTACATCGATAAGCTTGAGGAATTGGTACCTCAAAGGTCCATAAAATCCTAGTTATCAATTTGGCGCCGTTGCCGGGTTGGGATTCTGGATATATCAATTCGATTTCTAATCCTTTTTAGTTCAAGTCTTTGTTACTAAATTTTCTCCTTCTTCTAGCTTTGATGTCAGGTGCAAGTATTGTTGCGCCAACACATGAGGAGAATACTCAAGTCCAAGATGACTTCTTGAAAGAAGCTGAAGAGACTATTAAGGAGTTTGAATTGCTTCTTGGTTGTATAGTTGGTGAAGACCTTGTAGTGCGGTATGAAGATGAGTTGGTTGTTGAGTGCAAGAACATCAAGGAAGAGAGCATACAAGATGAGCCATCAATCATGAAAGAAGAGCCAAAGCAAACAATTCACAAGAAAGAGCTAATTGGAGAAAATCTTATAGAGAAGCAAGATGACCTCAAGGAAGAAGCCTTCAAGGAGGATGAAGAAGATGGATCTCCAATAGCTCAACCCCCTCATAAGCATCTTGGTATAGTCTCTACCACACCATTGAGCTCTCATGATCCAAGTAAGATTCCTTTTGAGGAGATAAGGATGAAAGAGTTTAGTGGGTGGTTCTACGATGAGTATGATCCCGGTGATACAAACTCATGCCACATCCCTAACCAAAAAGATTGAAGGGATAGTCAAGCTAAGTGACTCAAAACAAGCGCACTTGGGAGACATTCCCATGTTTATCCTTTTTTAATTCTGATGTTTTGCTTGTTAATTTTGATGCTTTGCTTTGAGATTTATCAGGTTTTTGTCATTAGGTAAGGTTGTGGGCTCATTGGTGTTAAGTAAAAGCCATGGGAATGAAGGGAAAAGAAACAGGGGGTCAGTATCGGTGTCGATATCGACTGGCCAGGCCGATACGTGCCTCCCAGAAATAATCTGAGACATCATATCGGCTGGCGTATCGGTTGGCCAGGCCGATACGCTCTCACTGCCCAGGTTCACTCGACCGATACGCCTTCTCTTGGACCAGGTAACACTCCAACTTGTACATACTTGCATTTTAGCTTCTTTTCTTTCTTTTTCTCCTTTTGTTGAGTCTCTCTCTCGAGCTTACTTTCCCACCGAGACGGTGTGAACTAAGTTTGGGGGAGAGGCTAGTTGCTAACCATGTTTTCTTTGTTCTTATTTTCAATTTTAACACTTGAGTCTCATGCATTCATCTAAGGCATAGAAAATCCAAAAAAATTGAAAATTTTCAAAAATTTCAAAAAGAAAGCATGTAGTTGCAATAGCATAATAGGATTGAGTCTAGTTGCATCATATAGGACGCATGCATAGGGAGCAATGATTGAATTTCCTTGTAAGACTGATTGAGTGATGACTTGTTCTTTATGCTAGTTGTTTGAGCTAGTTGATTGTCCTAAGATTGCAATACAAGAAAGACTAGAAAGTTAAGACGAACCATGCTAGGATTGCTTGCTTTGAAACTTGATTTTAAACTGAAATAGGCTTTGAATTGACACTAGCTCTACCTAAGTGAGAACTTTAATGATGACATCTAATTATCTTGCTCATGTTTTGTGTGTTAAATTCATGGATACTCTGAAAATATTCAAGCATTTTTATCCCTTTTACCACCCTCGCTTGCTTGAATAGACTCCACACCTTTCACCACCCTTCTTTCAAACCATAAACACTCTTGTTGAGAGGTAGGCCTATTTTCTTGAATGAGCTAGGTAAAAAGTGTTGAGTATGAGGCGACTAGGAGAAACTTCCATATAGTGAAAGCTCAACACCTTTAGCTTTGCAATAGGCTAGAATCCAAGTTTGGGGGAGGAATTGGGAAAGGAGAAAGAGAGTAAAGAAAAGAAAGAATGAAAGGGATTTTGATTGGGATCTTATCCTTATTGGCAAAGTGTTTTAAAAGAAGAAAAGCTCTTATGTGTTTAAAGAAAAGAAAAGTGTCTCATGTTTTGAAATGAAAAGAAGCCAAAGGCTCACCTTTAAGAAAGAAAAGAGACCATTGCTAAAGAAAATTTGAGCTTAGTAAAAAGAGAAGATTTGTCACTGTTTTGAAGAGTTTTTATTGATCCTTGGGGTGTTCCTTTGAAAAGTGTATGATTAAGAAAAGGGGATGAGGCATCAATAGCCTTGATCAAGGGTAGTATCCATTTAGGTGGGCTAGATTAGGAGAAGAAGTAATTGGGGCATGGGTAGATGGAAATCAACCTAGTATGCACCAATTGCCTCTAACTCTTAGCATTTTACTATAGCTCATTCACTTCTTTATGAGAGAACCTTCATGCTTTTGGAATAAACCCCTATTTTGATTGAGATCACTTTAATCTCAAAACCTTGTCCCTTTGCCAAATGAGTTTGATCACCTTGCATTGAGTAAGATCCACTTGAAAAACTAATGAATGTTAAAGAGCTAGTTGATAGGAATGCTTGTCTAGGTTGAGAATTGAGCTAGGAGTTTTGTATTGATGAGCATGGCCAAATTTTTGGAGTAAGCCTAACTTGGTTGCATCTTGGTGACGTTGACTCGAATTGGAACTTGTTGATCTCAGTTTTGTCTTTGGATATGAGGTCCCGCCTTCAAACCTTTCTCTCAACTTGCTTTGATAGTCTTATGCTTGCTTGTGGACAAGCAAGGTTTAAGTTTGGGGGAATTGATATACTTGTATTTTCATGCATTTAGGCTAATGTTAGGATCATGTTTTACTTCTTTTTAGTTTCCTTTAACTTCATTTCTTTGGTCATTGATGTGTTTAGAGTATAGGATCATCTAGTGCTAGGTTTAGACATTCTAGGCTTGCATTTGGAGTGTTTCCTATGTTTTGTAGGTTCTTGGAGTTGTTAAGGATGTTTGGAAGAGTTTGGAGGCCAAAGGAGTGATTGCAAGTGAAATGGTGATGAATGACCAAACCAATGAGCTTGAAAGATTGAGTCATATGAAGATGCTACGTTAACTTTTAGCTCTGGGATTCTGAATAAAAATCATGGGAAATTGAGTTATCTTTCTACTGGAGGTGGTTTGAAGTCATTCGGAGCTATATGGAAAGAGTTATGCCTGATTTACTGGATGCATCTCAACACAGAAAAATCTGAGAGTCCATATCGGCCAGCATATCGGGCTGGCTGACCGATACGACCCTTCCCAGAAAAATCCGAGAGTCCGTATCGGTCTGGCCGACCGATACGCCGACCGATACGACCCTTCCCAGAAAAATCCGAGAGTCCGTATCGGTCTGGCCGACCGATACGCTGACCGATACGCGTCCCAGAAATTGCCTTGGATCCGGGTCAACACCCGGTTTGTTCCGGGTTGACCCGGCTCGAACCCTAATGACTATTTAAGCCAAAAACCTATTTTTTATTGGAGATTATGCTATTTTTATTGTTCTAAACCTTTTGTAAGAACTAGTTTGATTTCTTGATTAATCTAGTACTCTTTTCTTGTGATTTCTCTCTTTGATTATCCAATCTATCTCTAATCTCTAATGATCAACACTATCCCTATGGGTTTTGTTAATCACATTATGATTAGTGAGTAGTTCTTCATAGGGCTTATGGGTTAGGTAGGATTAGGTTGATTTAGGGGTGATCAATGGATTCTAATGTTTAATTGTTTAAAATCTCATCTGTCAAAGTGCGTGTAATGCCTAATTAGCCTTGATCAAGTTGATTAGAATGCTTAAGATTTCTTGTTCACAACATGTTCGATGAAATTCCTGTTCATAGCTTTGATAGAACTTTCACATTCTAGCGCATGAGAATGTATGTTTAGAGTGATTGTTAGTTGTTTGGAACTTGTTTGATTGCTTGCTTGATTCAAATTCACAAATGAGAATTTGTTCTTGGATTAGGATTAAGTAAAGAGATTAGTATTAAGAGATTAAACTGATCGTACTGTTGTGTTCCTTGCTAGGAGATTAGCTTGTTTGAAGTTTGAATTAGGATCCTTGATCATCCCGAGTCACCTATCCGTTGACCTTAACCTTGTGCCCTATCTTTATCATTGATTGAATCACTTGTTTATTTGCTTTTGTTTACTTTGGCTTGATTTGATTTCGTTAGGATTGTTAGAACAACAACTTAATTGAGTGATTTGACTCTAGAGGTTTAGTGTGTGCGTATTGGTTTTATCCATCCCAGAATAGGTTCGATACCTCAAAGCTACATCGATAAGCTTGAGGAATTGGTACCTCAAAGGACCCCAAAATCCTAGTTATCAAATATCCAAAAGCTTGAGTTTTTTTAAACAAAATTATCCCAAAATAACGAAATATATTAGAAACCCGAAATATTTTTTAAAAAATATCCGTAATACAAAACTTATACATGTTATACCAGAAAATAACTAACATACTTAATATTTTCATGTCATTTCGAATATCAATCAGATATTGGAATTATACATGGAACCAAACCGATACCCACATGCATAAGACTGTAATACCCATCGAGTAAAACTACTCATACCCGAATCTAATCCAAACCGTTTTTTGGTCTGTTCCGATTCATGTTTTCGGATTCGGACTTTTTACCCATACATGCTTAATTTTATGTCATACTTTTGTTATTTATAATGTATGATTTTTTAATATATTTTGTTAAAATTAAGATGAAATTTAATTTTGATAGACCAAATTTATTATCTCATGTATGTATTTTTAATTTGTTACATTTTCAATTTTTTTGTTTTGTTTCCACAAATTGATACCTTAATAATTTGAAATTTACTTATAAAAATTAGTATGTAGTGATTAACGTTAAATTTTTTTACATGTTAGCATATTTTAAATTCAGATTTCACACCAAGGATTTATATTGAAATGTGGTTTTAGAACTTTCGGAAATGATATATAGATTTTCTGTGAATCAAAGATGTTGTAAAAGATTGAATGCTGAGATAGAATTTATACAAAGAACATGTCGTAAGTATCCAAAGTGAGATCGAACTATTTTAATTGAAGTGTTTTAAAGCTGTAAGGTTGGGATTATGTTTTGTACGCAGCCTTTGAATGACTTCTGCTCTCCTTCTATCCTCGATCTCCCTTTGTCTGTTGCGATCTTCTCGTTTGCATTATCCTCAACGTCCCGAGATTCTCGGAGGTTGTTGTAATGGTTGACAACTTGTTATGTATCGAACTCGAACTCTAGTGGATAAGAATGGCATATTGTCTCCCTTTGTGTTTAGACTTCGTCACGCTTGCTAGGCCTAGTGGAGTTCGTCTATCTTTTAAGCTTCTTCCTCTAGTGGGCTTCGTATTTTGTAAATGGGCCGGATTTTATGGTGCAAGATCCAGCAACAACAATTGCCCCCATACCATTAATGAAGTTTGAATTAATGAGCGGCAACCTCGAGAATATGCGTGGGGTCTTCGATCTCCGTACGTTCTTCTCACGCGCGCGAACGTCATTAAATTGGCGAGATCGAATGGTCGAGATGGTGCGTGAAAGGAGAGACATCGATTCTCGGAATACGTTTTGGATTCCCCTTGGATCGCAATCATTCTACTTCGATCCATTTGGGAATTGTAGGTATTGGTTCGGTTCTGGTTCTTATTCAGAAACCGATATGAAAAACCGAAGAATCAGAATATATAAGGCCTCGTAATAAAGGAGGGGTTTGATTGATGCCTTGATGTATTAACAGTTCATGTTTAAGATAATTTACAGTTATTTCGGATAATTTTGAACATTCAGATAAATTATTACTATTTCAGATACAAAATACCTAAAATCTTGGAGAAACAAAAATTTTCAGGTATTTAATGGTTCCACAACATTTGTATTTAAACCGACCCAGAACGACATAAACCAAATCGAAACTGCAGCGAAGAAAAATAAATACTCATTGGATCATAAATCTCAATACCCAAAATATCCGTAATTGATCAGTTCTTACTTGGAACCGAACTGAATACCCAATAATCCAGACCTAGTTCAACTCATGATGTTTGTCTCTAAATAACCAAAACTTTCGATACTTTTCATTTATGTTTCATTTCTACCTCAAATATTAGATTACGTAATAGTCATAATAGTATATAGGAGAATATTACTAACTTTGTTTTTGTCATATAATTTTATGTAGGTTTGGGCATTCGAATATTCGGATCGGTTCCGGGTAGGAACATATCAATTTTGGATAGGAACCGATCAGTTTTGGTTATTTTGGATAGATGTTTTATACTCATATAGGATCCGATTTTATTTAAGTTCGATCTGGTTCTATCAGCTCCAGCTTGGTTCGGGTAATTTTTAAAACCGATACAAACCTGAAAAACGGACCTATTTGTATCCGAATTGAACCTGAAATTAACCCGAAAATCCAAAAAAAAATATCCAAAAATCTGAAAATATCAAAAACTTTAGTTTTAAAATAAAAGATTTATCCAAAATCTCGAAATATATTGGAAAACCCGAAATAAAAAAGTTTTAAAATATCTATAATACCAAAGTTATACCCGTTATACCCGAAAATAACAAATATACTTAATATTTTCAAGTCAATTCGAGTATTCGATCGGATATCGGATAATACATAAAACCGAACTGATACCCACATGTATAAGAGTGGAATACCATTGAGTAAAGCTACTCATACCCAAATCTGATCCAAACCTTTTTTTACTGTTCCGGTTCGTTCTTTCGAATCCTGATTTTTTGCCCATGCCTAATCATACTTTTATATATATATAAAATGTATGATTTATTAAATAATTTTTTTAAAATTAAAATTAACTTAAATTTTGATTGACCGATTTGTTATCTCCTGTATGTATTTTTAATTTTTTACAATGTCAAATTTCGTTGTTTTGTTTGCACCAGTTGATACGTTAATAATTTGAACTTTACTTAGAAAAATGAGTACGTAGTGTTTAACGGTAATTGTTTTTTTACATTTTACCATATGTATATACAAAAATATACAGTTTATTTTTGGTCAACTAACCAATTTATTTTCTATAAAAGAATATTATTACTAGCAATTATTAAAAGGAAATACAAACAATTAAACTCAGTTGTACATGTGTGTTTTATTGTGTGTTGGTATTAAAGAGCATTAACTCAATTCTTAACATTTATGACTCTTTTCATTGAAACTATTTTTCCTATTCATTACAGTTGTTATATAAAAATACTAAAAGTTTTTAAAAAGTAAAAATATTCATATTTGACTAGATACCACTGGTGACATTTTACAGAAAAAATAATATAACTTTTAATTGTACCTATGACCAAAATTATTATCTATTAATTCAAAACCAATGTTTTTGACTCTCTACTAAAATGATAAAAACAAATTAATATGGTAATATATACAATAAATATTTTATAACCAAGTTTGTAATTTTATGTTTTTCTTATGTCTTTGCCAGCTCACTAATTTATTGTTGAAATATTTTAAAACTAACTTTGTAATTTTCTATTTTCTTCTATTTTTGCCAGCTAAATAATTTATTGTATATGCATTGTATTTTCTTATTTTCCAAATTTGATTTTAATATAATATTTTTCTCATAATTTTATAAAGATGTCATTTGTGCAAAGAGTTTTTGGATTTATGTGGGCTAAATGGGAAATAGAGAAATGGGGATTCGTGAATTATCCACACACGCGCCATACCACCATTGTGTTAAAACGTGTAATTCACGCGCTGCAATGCGCATTGCGCTCTATCTAAATTAGTTTTACAACTCACCATTGTGAAGACAGTAGGCAGCCTTCTGACGCCTATTTTCAGCACTTTCAGATACCAATGGATGATTATTCATGCGAGCAGCTATACCCTGAGATTGATGAGGCGCATTTGTTGAACGCGTGCTGGCTAAAGCCAAACTTGATGTGGTGTTATAGAGATGGCATAAGAGAGCGCACGGTTCAGCTTCCATCTGCAGCCTTGACATCGATAGATAAACATGAAGCCTTGCGCTTCAGACCTTATCTGAGAGATGCGAGACATGCACCTCCTGCTCGTGCCCGCAAATGAGCTACATCCCGAGCTGCTCCTACTCCTGCTGAGGACGAGCCTGCTCCTGACCTGCTGAGGGTCCACATCCGCATTGATCTTCCTGTGGATGCTCCTTTGCCACCTCCTGGTTATGATGAAGACCCGAATTGGAAGTATTTGGTAGACATTGTCAGGTTGATTCGGAGTGGGTTTGCTAGGGCATTGAAGTGCACTTGCGTCTGTCCGTCTCACGCTCACAAACGTCAGAGATCACCCACACCACCAGAGGCAGACGACGAGGATTCTGATGCCTAGTTACCCCCTTGATCCTAGTATTTCCCTGAGTTTATTCTTCTTTTCACTTTTCATTTCTTCTTTCTCTTGAATCAACTTTGATTTTTATTGAGTCGGTTTGTCATGCTTCCTTTGAGTTGAACTTTGTGAAACTTTGCTATATCTATCTTGTTGCATTTGACTTGTTTGCGTGTGATCTGACAGTGTTAACATTTGGAGAAATTGTGTAACTAACACAACTTACTCGGATCCTGATCAAGTATGCGGCTTTGGTACTATAATAAGAGCAGTGTGTCGATCGACACCATGTTTGTGTCGGTCAACACAATCCGAACTCTGTGGCGATTGATCTGGTACACGCCGCAATCGATTCGAGTTGTGTGTCAGTCGACACCATTCGCGACAACCGGTAAGACTCTTTTTTCTCAATTCTCACAAAGTTTCGATTTCTCTTTCACTTACTCTAGACTCTATAACACTGGGGAAAGTGTTGTTTAAGTCTGAGGGAGGTAGTTGCTGACATTTTGTTTTGTTTTCTTAGAGTCAGTCTGTTGAGCATGTTTTATTGAGTCAAATTTGAGTAGGAAACAAAGACTTTTTGAGGAGATCACCACACTTGCAGGAACTTAAGTGACCATTGGATGAACTTGCAGACAATCTATGACTATTAGAAAACTCCACACAGATCAAACTACTGAGGACACTCACATTACTTCAGGTATTCAGAGAATCCATTACTGAAATTACCTTTAACTTAACTTAATTTTTCTCACCTAGGGGCTTGGTATACTTTGAATCGGATTCCTCTGTTGGCTCTGGCACAACTTGTGAACCTGATCCAAGTATGGTTTCCTTCTCCCCTTCCTGAAAGAAAAAAAAAAGATAAACTTCGGATGAGCTAGTAGCTCCGAAGTGGTCGCATGAGTGGTAGAGACCCCTATTACCTCTGTGCATCCATGGAATGTGTCCAAAGTACACCCCAATGCGGGAAGAACACTAATAAAAAAATATAAAATGATACCCAGTGGGGAAAAAATCAGTTTCTAAGGAAAGGAAAAGAGAAGAAAGGAACCAGAAAAAGACAGTATGGTGGTCAGGTGCTAACAAAGTAAGAGTCCATGTGTTCTTTGATTGATACTTTCTAGGTGAGACCGCACTTAAATTATTATAAAAGTCAGAATGGTGAATTTGAGTACTCTGGATGTGATTGTGGAGTTTACTCAGTGTGGGGGAAGTATATGTTGGTCTTGATGTCTGCAGGTGCTTTTTCATGTGGCTTACTAAGGACAATATGAGTGTGATACTTCTAAGATGAAATAAGTTTCTGAAGTTTTCAAACTTCTTCTCCTGATTTTGGTTTTCTGTTTGCTTGAGGGCAAGCAAAGGCTAAGTGTGTGGGAGTTGATATATCATGGTTTTTAGGTGTTTTGAGCCATGATATATGTACATAATCTAGTCTTTTATAGAGTCTTCCGAGTCCTTTCAGGTGTTTTACAGGTCTTAGCATATTTGGATATTATGGCGCATTCTGGAGCTATTTGGAGCATTCACGCGATTGTAGAGCCGTTGGTATGATTATCTGAGGATGGTGCCGATCGACACTCCTTTGGTGTCGGTCCACACGGATCGTGATCAGGAGTATTTCGCTGATTTATTGAAGACTTTGAAGAATTGCGCTTTAGCCCAGAAGTTTCTCATAATTACAAAGAAGTCCAAATCGTGTTTAACACTATTAATTAGGTTTTCAGTCATTTTTAGGCTAAGCTTTATTTTTATCAGAGATTAGGAGATTTGGGGCTGGCCTTGTACTCGAGAGAGAAGATATTCCGAACCCCTGTTTTACTCTTTTGGATTTTTATATGATATCTATTTTGACTATGTCTTTTGTGATGATATCCATGTCTGAGTAGATCTCTTGTTAGGTTAAGGATTCTCGTTATGGATTTCAAGGAATGTTAGAATAATTGATTAATTTGGATTCATCTTCTAGTTCTTTATCTAAGTTGTTCTTAATGCTTAATCTGAATTGGTCATTTAGATTATTGATATTAAGTTGATTTCCGCAACGACGGTTGGTTAATTAACTAGAATGAATTTAGGTGAACAATTCGCAAAGATATTTGGTCTAGAGAAATTGTGAACGAATGAACTTGAAATTAATCCATGTTTAGAACTATAGGATTCGAAACGAGAGTTGGTTTACTAGGTTGTTAGACATAGATAATTATCGCAGCGAAAACTGGTTAGTTATAACATTGTGATTCTAATTCAAGAACGCTAATAGATTGAATCCTGATTAAATGTTATCTGATTTCCTGATTTCTTGAGAACTTCCTGAAACATGACGTCTTCGCTAATTGCCTACACTCGCTTTACTTCACTAGCTTAGTTTACTTGTTTTTCTTACTGTTTACAATCTGTTCTTGCTTAGCTTAATTCAATTACATATAATATGTCGTGTGAAACTTGAGTCTCTGTGGATTCGATACCCTAAATACTACAATCGCATATGTGCACTTGCAGTTAGAAATAGGGATCAAGATTTGACTTATCACAGGCCAACTGGATAAGCTAAATCAGGCCTAGTCCTAATCATACCATACATCAGACTACCTACAGCATTGCAATAAGGAACTGACCTCATAAATTCTGCATCAGCTTCTTCCTCTTCTTTGGTAGCTGGTGCCAATTTAAAATGGATACCCATTGGAGTATTTAGAGACTTTCCATGTCCATGTTGTATGTTCTTAAGACCTTCTCCATGTAGCTTTCATGGGATAGTCTTAGAGTACCACGCTTCCTTTCTCTGATGATATCGATCCCAAGTATTTTCTTAGCTTCTCCAAGATCCTTCATTTCGAAGGTAGAAATAAGCAGCCCCTTTAGAGACTTAATTAAGCACATATCCTTGCAAGCTACTAGCATGTCATCCACATATAGCAGGAGATAGATATATACACCTATTTTGTTTTTGATGTACACACATTGATCATGCACACTTCTGATAAATCCAGCTTCCATTATAAAGGTATTGAACTTGTGATTCCACTGCCTTGGACTTTGTTTCAGTCCATACAAAGATTTCTTGAGCAAGCATAGAAAATCTACTTTCCCATTTGCAACATATCCTTCAGGTTGACTCATGAAAATCTCTTCTTCTAAGTCTCCATGCAAGAAGGCAGTTTTAACATCCAATTGTTCTAATTCCAAATCCTGCTCAACAACAATAAACATCAGGAATATTATGGAAACATGTTTTACCACAGGTGAGAAAATCTCACTGTTATCCACACCCTCCTTTTGAGCATTGCCTTTGGCTACAAGCCCGGCCTTGAATATGGGATCTTCAACACCTTGAATACCTTGTTTTCTCTTAAATATCCATCTGCAGCCTATTATCTTTCTCCCTTTTGGTTTGGGAACTAAGATCCAACTTTCATTCTTCTGTAGAGACTTCATCTCTTCATCAGCATCAGATATCCACACTTCTTATGTGGATCTCTCATAGCTTCTTTGAAAACACTAGGTTCAGGTGGATCCCCATCTTCAGACGCAAGGAGAGCCATCAGTACATAATCATCAAACCTCTTAGAAAGCTTATGATCTCTTCTGTTTCTGTTTCTGGCTAGTGCATAGCTTCCATGTTCTAACTCAGACTGTTCTGACTGATTATCTGAATCATCTTCACTCTCAAATTCTAGGTCAACCACCTCTGTAGTCGAATCTTTTGTCCTTGATTCCTGATTTTCTCCACCTACCATGATGTTTTCCTGCTGAGATAACCAAAGAACCACACCAGAAATGATGTGTTGTTCTCTCTAGTACTTATTGAGCTCTCTAGTAAGTCTTTACAGACTTCTCCTTCTTTGTGCCACATTCCTACTGACCAGGCTCCTTTTCTCTTTTAATGACCATACTTTGTAACCTTTGATCCCTGATGGATACCCAATGAATATCCCTTTCTTTACCCTTGGTTTTAGCTTTCCATCATCAGTATGATAGTAACATAACCAAATTTCCTTATGTGATCAAACTTAGGAGCTGTCATAGACCAAAACTCTTCTGGAAGTTGTCCATTTATTGCAGACGAGGGAGTTCTGTTTATTAGGTATACTGAAGTGTTTACAGCTTCAGCCCAAAACCCTTTTGGGAGACCAAACTCACTAAGTAAACTTCTGACCCTTTCAAGTATGGTCATGTTCATTCTTTCTACTACCACCATTATGCTAGGGGTGTAGGGTATGGTTTTATGTCGAGCAAATCCATCCTCTGAACAGTACTGGTCAAAATCTTTGTTGCAGAACTCCAGACCATTGTTTGTTCTCAGCTTCTTCACCCTTAGACCAGATCGATTCTCAACCAACACCCTCCACTCAACAAACTTCTCATATGATTGATCTTTAATCTTTAAGAAAAACACCCAGACTTTCCTAGAGAAATCATCAACCAAGCTCAGAAAGTAATGGTACTTTCCTAAGGATGGAGGAATGTTTGGTGACCCCAATAAGTCAACACAGACATATTCCATACATTCCTTGCTTGTGTGTTTTCCAGTTTGATACCTTGACCTGTGAGTTTTACCAAATAAACAGCATTCACAAAATTCAGACTAAAGACCTTATTCTTATCCAGGTACCCTTTCCTTACCATTGTGTCCAATCCCTTTTGGCTCACATGTCCCAGTCGACTATGCCATAGCTCAGTATCATCCAGGCATGCAGCATTTGCTTCATTCTTAAGACTTTTGCCCAGCAAGAAATACAGTTTGTTTTCTCAACTTATCCTTCAGAACTGTTATGTCTCCTTTCTTAACCTTAAGGAGACCAGCCTTTGATTCAAATGTGCATCCTTGATCCTCAAAGGTTCCTAAAGACAGAAGGTTTCTTGAGAAATCTGGGGCATGCCTCACATCTTTGATTATCACAATGCCTCCATTTGGAGTGCTTAACCGTATGGATCCAATGCCCATGACTTTGGATACTGATTCATTTTCCATCCTCACAGAACCAATCGAATTCTCCTTCATATCAATGAACAAATCTTTCCTAGGAGTTATATGGAAAGTACACCCTGTGTCTAATATCAAGTTTTTCCTGAAATCAAACACCTCTGCAAAATTCACTTCAGATACTGTTAATGATTCAACAAATTGGACGCCTGAAGTTGTGGATGTCTCTCCTGCTCCATAGTTTTTATCCTTGCCCTTTTGACATTCTTCTTTGGGCAATTTCTTTTGAAATGCCCCTCTTCCCCACAGATCCAATCAGTGATAGCATTGATTTTCTTTTCCTTACCTTTATTCTTAAACTTGGTGTTCTGTTGCTTAGAGTTAGGGCCTTTTTTATTCTTCTTCCAAGTGTTTCCTGAGTTTGAAAACAGTACCTCCTCCTAAGCCTTGATACTCTTGCCATTTGCATTTAACTCCAGTTGCTTTGAGTAAATGGTATTGATGACCTCATCTAGTGTCACTGTTGTTTTGCTATACTTAAGAGTGTCACACAGATGATTAAATTGTTTAGGTAATGACAACAACAATATAGATTGGTCCGTCAGACACTTCCACCATAATGTTTCCCAGATCAGTTATGATTCTCAAGAACTCATCGATATTGATTTCCACAGATAAGGACTCATTCATCTTAAACCCGTAGAGTTGTTGCTTCAGATACATTCTATTTGGAAGGGACTAAGACATGTATCTCTCATCTAGAATTCTTAACATACCAACAGCAGTTCTTTCTTTTAAAATCTTCCTAAGTATCTTATCCGTGACGCACATTACTATAATGCTTCGTACCTTTCGTTGTTTCTCAGCAATAGACGAATCAACCTCCTTGGATGAATCTAGTGACTCAGTAGATCCTCCCTTTACTCATGATTCTTCCATTTTCACAGTCGAAGTTTCTTTCTTGCCATATTGTTCTTCTTGAAGTCTCAAGGCTTCAGTCAAGCCTAGGAGAACAAGATTTGCCATTAGCCGTTCTTTCCACATGTTGTAATCATTCTTGCTATTGAACTTCTCGACTTTAACCTTCGCGAAAGACATTGTTAATGTCGATCTTCGATATCACAAAGCCAAAGTAGAAGGAACATGGCTCTGATACCACTTCTTGAGAAATCGTCTAACAATCGAACGCTCAAGTCAATGGTGATTGCACAAAAAATTAGTTCTGAATGACTAATCCGATTCGAACAATATGAAAAACTAGAATATGAATCGAGAATTATAGAAAGTAAGAACACCAAGAATTGTTTCCAGTTCAAGAGCAAAACCGCATCCCTATTTCTGGCCGTTGTTCAGCTCGGATTTCACTATAAACGAGTTCACCGAAGTACAACGCCCTCGTCAAACACTCACCAGAAAATACAGAACAACCTCTCTTCTCTCACCGGAAGATAATAGCTCTCATATTCTCACACCCCGATACACAGGAAAAATCTCTCATCCGAAATTAAACCCTCGAATACCCAGTACAAAGATGAACACATCTATACAGGTACGACTCCCAATCGTAACAACTCGTAACAGAATCAGCTCGCCGGAGTAGTACCCAACAGCTCTAACCGACGAAGTTGACTTTTCCTTGAGCTCGAGTTGACTAATACCAAACGACGACGTTATGTGCTTCATTTAAATCCAATCAGCAAACCAGAGCTCCAAACCGGACGACTCAACTGATTTATTAAAACCAATATTTGATTATGTTCGTTTCTTGTTAAATCCAATAAATATTTGAAAAATATTCTAGTGAAACTGAGGCCATCGAAGCAAAATATTTGATTATGTTCGTTTCTTGCACTGGCATTACTGATTCATTCATCTTGGGACATTTTGGAGACTGTTCTAAGAATGTTGAAACACAGTAGAGGTTAAACATAATTTAAAAAAAAAAAAAATTGAACCAATCTAAACCAAACCAAAATGTTACTAAGAAATTGATTTCACTTTGGTCACGAACCGATTAATTTGACAGATTTAGTTGTTCACTCTTGTTAAAATTGTATTTGGGGGTTGATTGGAAGAGGTGTGGCTTTTATTTTTTTGATGTATAAATTATGTTGTAGATTTTTTTGCTTTGGCTTTAAATTTAATTGATGTAAGTTTTTGGCTGTGAAAATATTTTCATTTTTCACAGCTCAATTTTTTTGCTCTGCATATTTAGCTTTATACAGCCAAAACAAAAAACAAAAAATCATAAAGAGCTCTGGAGAAAAAAATATTTACAAAGCATGATTGGATTAGATTGTGTGTTTTAGAGAGAAATTAGGCTTTAGAGAGATTCTAAAGCCATTACCAATCACCCCTTGGTAAACTTACTTCGCTACAGAATCTTTTCAAGTATGAATCATTCAAATACACTAAATATATTTATAATCATATCCTCAAATACAATCGGATCTTCTCTTTTAACAGACCCATCAAACCAGAATGAAAGAAAGAAAAAAAAAACAAAGCGGGCGGGTCGCTCCGGGAGAAAAGAAACAGAGACTCAAAGCGCGACCACTGCCAATAATATATTTCAGACAGACAAATAAAACTTAAAACTGAATATTTGATTAAAACTGAATATTTGAAGAATAAGTCTGTCCGAAAGACCAAGAAGAAGGAACAACATTAAGGAAGACTCTTGTAGCACCATCGGTAGTGGTAATGGAGAAAGAGAGAGATTGACCATCGAGATAAGCGTTTGATTGCCAATTAGCTCCCCAATTGCGAGACATGGCTAACCATCCAGTCTTTGATCCTTTAATTGAGACAGATTTAATCGAACCTGCTCCTCCTACGTTGGATATGTTAACTAGCTCGAAGTAATCCCGCCCGTTTATTCTGAATCTCACTCCACCTTTCTTGAAACAGCTTACTCTGTTTTTATCAGACCAAACAAAAAACAGAGACTTTTCGTTTAGAAATTTCTGATGAGGTCGAATTTTTTTCTTGCTTTCATAAAAAAGCTAACCTTTGGAAAACGACGGGAACAATTCCACCTCTGTAAATTCCAATCTTTTCCCAAGCGGGTTGTGCCATGTCGAAATGTTTGAGCGGGAGGTTGCACCAACCACCGTCGTTATTGGGAAGAGCGAAGTTTGGTGGGCAGAAATTGGTTGCTGTAATCACTACTGAAGCTCCTTTTATGCACCACCGTGAGTCCGCCGCGTAATCACACGTTATTCTATAGCATTCGCCGCAAGAAGCTCCGTCGTTAAACAGAGCCGTGCTTAAAGCCGCCGTCATTATCCCGTATCCCGCCGAGTAAAGATCTCCGTAGCCACATGCTCCGCCTAAATAAAAAAATTAACATCAATTTCGTTATTTAATTTCTTATTCAGAAAAAAAAAAAACAAAATCAGTTGGAGTCAAAATGTAATCCCCTGTTTTGATTTTTTAGTTTCTTTTTTGTTAGGAAAGGAACACACTTTGACTCCAATGGACTAGGAAGAAACTAAGAAAACATATGAAAATTAACTGCTATATTTACCCATTGTTCCTGAAGCGTCACTCCCTCCATAGAATGTAGCGTGGCCATTGGTTAAACCAGAAGGGTTAAATGCATCAACCGCCACAAAAAGAGCGGCCAAAAGCGCCAATCCTGCTAAAGACTTTGCCATTATAATTCGTAGAAGAAGAAGAAGAGATTAGGATGGTGATGATGATGATCGAGTGAAGGAGAGAGACTTGTTTAAATAAAGGTGGGAAGTGTGTGTAAACTATGTAATAGCAACAAAACCTTACATGTGATCTTATCTTTATCTATATTTATTTCTTTATTTTTCTTTTTCTTGGCAAATCTTTTACATGTGTTCATTTTTTGTCAGTAACACTATAAATCCAAAAAGACAGTAGATCTGCCCAAATCTGTTTGTTTGTAATATGTACATGGGTTTATCGTATTCTTCAAAAAAAACTTCATATAAAATATGGATGTAAGTTTCACTAATATTGGTTTGACTCTATAGATGTATCATATGGTAATAACATTTTTCTTTCTTATACAAAAATTGGAGTTTAGGAAAATGGCTCTAGATGATATTTTTCTGTCAACTATATCCATTTATTAAATCAGGATGTTGTTTATACGTTTTCTGATAAAATTATATTAACCGACTGGTTTTAAATTTTTAATCTATATAAAAACTAATATAGCCTTGAGTTCGTGTTTTTTTTTTTGCAAGAGTTTAGTACGAACATTCATGATATGGGAATGTCCAGATGTTTATAATCTATCAGAAATATATACTGTACATTGCGGTGGATATTTAATTTTTGCTTAAATGAATAAATCCTTTGTCAAAAAATAAATAAAAATAAAAGAAGAAGAAAGAAAGACATTTAAGAGATATTTTTGTTTGTAATGTGCACAATACTATCATGTGCAGGTTCATCGATCACAGACTCACATGCTCTCTTCTCCGACATTATTAACAACATGCCAAATCGCATTTTATTTATTTTAATTATTATTATTATTTGGGTTATTCGTCTCTTAAAACTTGATTTCCAATCTAAGCTGAGGAAGATCACCGTCACGGCGTCCTACCTGCCACTTCTCATAAAAAAATAATATCAAATTGGAAGCTTCAGTCCAAAAATTTAGACTACATTCACTATATACAAGGTTAAGGACTTGAGGACCTTGTTTAGATTTGATTAAGAGTTTATGAAACCTTGAGCCAATGACATTGATGATGAGGTTTAGATAGTTGGCAGCTGTAGCCATCAAAGAGCCCAGGGAACTTATTACTGATTTCGTCATTATTGAAAACTTGATGAATCACTCGACAACTACCTGTAAATTTCAAGCATAACATGAGGTTGTTTTTATTAAGAAAATGAAACATAGTTAGGCAGGGACAGACTTATGTATCAATTATTTAATGGTCATAACACATGTCTTGTCTTCATTCTTCTGATAGTTAAGGGTGATTGTAAAAAGATAAATGGAGACTTAATTTACATCAAGCCTGGTGGTGATAACATTTCACATGCCAATGTTATGATAATGAGCCACCTAATATATAGTTAGCTAAAAGTATTCAGTTTTGAAGATGCAAGAATCCCCAAAACACCATTAAACGAAGTTGAAAAGATTATCCGGAGGGTAAAAAACATCCTCAGTAAAACACTAGAATGAAAGGCACAGTTAAAAAGTAAAGTTGTGAGTAGAAACAAGAAACAGAGTGAGAGTAAACAAACTGAAACTGAGATCATTCTCTAAAAATCATCATCGTCTTCCTCAGCCATATGCTTAGCCAACTCTTCCTCTTGCTGCTTCCTCTCTCTCCTCTTCTCATCGCTCTCTTTCTCCTTGTGTGTGTTAGGAGGAAACCTCAAAGCTCTGACCGCCTCGTTATGCATGTTTAGGCAGAACGCGATTCTTGAGTTAAACGCTGTCTGTGGCTCATTCGTTGAGTAGATGTCACCTGTTTCTTTGGAGACCATGCAGCCGTTTTTGTGATCAATAGTCGCGTCGATTGCTCCGTCGCGTATGGCCTTTGCCACGATGCTTTCAGCATCAGCCACAGGGTTTTCAGAGTTGAGCCTCAGCTTTTTGGCGACATCAGGAAGGGAGATTCTCGAGTATGAGATGCTTATGTTGCGAAGTCCAGTTCTGATGACATTGTGGCGGAGTCTCACGATGAGATTGTGCGTTCGGTCTTGTGCAAATGTGTCTGAGAACTTCTCCTGCACTGTCCTGAAGAGCTCCAAGTCCCCAATCCTCACCGCCTGCAACAAACGAAACAGATTATAAACTATAACCTTCATTCAGATCAGAATCAGTAATCTTGTTGCATATCTCTAAAAGGTAACAGAGCACTGTGAGACAAATCCTTTAGCAGAAATTCATGCTACAAGTAATCTAAGGCAGTAGAAAAAAACAGCAGCAACAACAAGAGGAATGTATAGGCCAACGAGAGAAATTTGGAAAAGGTAATACACAAGTGATGTCGCTCATGCTTGGCAGTTTAGTGATCTATTTATAAACAAATTAAAATTATGCAACAAGAGCAAAATTATGAAGGTATACTCACATTGGTAAGGTCGAAATAAGGCCTCAGAGCCTTCTCCATGCCCTTCTGTGTAAAAATTGACCTCTCTGGAATCTCCCCCAGTAACAATCGAACCACAATCGCCCATTTGTTGCATTGGATTCTGAAACCCAGAGCTGCAATAGGGGCTTTCCTCGCTGCCTGCAGGAGACTTTCTTTTGCATCTGTATACTCCAGCTGAATGGTGCGGATCTTCCCGAGGTAGAAAAGATACCTACAGAACTGCAAAGTATATCGTTTGGGATAAATCCATTCGTCAAAATATATGCTCTCTATTCTTTTGAAACTATGGAGAGGAAATCAAACAGAAGATGTAGCAAGGAAAAAGAGCATAAGACAGATCGTAGATAATGACAAGAGGAAGTGTCAAAGGTATGGACAAGAGAGTAAAACGGAACACCTCAACTAAGTTGGACAATAATTAGTGATATGAGTATGACTGCAAGTGGAAAATGCTTAGGCAAATGGAGGAAATGTTTTTTAAACAGTTTACATAAGTAGAGAATTGGAGATCTCATAAGCAAAACCAATCTAGAGCACCACGATAAATAAGAGTATGAAGGCATTAACAACAAAGGGGCTACCTGTTGGTTTGAATGTGCCTCAAATCGAGGTGCCTTTGATCTTAGCTTCTCTGCCTGGTCATACATATTGTAATGCAAGTAATTTCGAAGCAATAGATTTAGAAGAGTTTCCTGCATTCAGTACTTTTTTTTTTCAATAAGTTAGCATAGAAGAGTTTAATAGCAATGAACATAGGCTGCACTTGCTTAACACACACATACCTGACCCAGCTCATCGTGGCGTAGTGTAGCTGAGTGATGCAAGGCAAGAAGGTTCCTGCAAGTATAAACAAGTGATCCAAAGAATTAACTGTTGAACTACTGATTAATAATAAGATGTGTAGGACCAAGTGCAAAACTAAAACAACCCGTCTGTGAGCTACTACTAACCCGCGTATTTCAGCAAGATCGCCGGTTAGCTCATAACTCAAGGAATAGTAAAAATAGAGTCTTGAAGCTATCACATCGATGGTCCTTCTGTTTACGTTCTTGAGACGAGCAATGCTTGCTGAAGAACAAGCTTTGGCCTAAGAGATGATTAAAAGCAACTCATGAAGTCAAAATCACAACAGAAAAGCAACTCATGAGAAAACATAAGAGGCAGTAGCAGTAACCTCGTTGTACTTTTTCTGATCAATCAAAAAGAGAAGAACGATGAAGTAGCAGTAGATCTCGAGCTCTGCAGGTAGGTGCTTAGATGGAGCTTGTGTAGCCGATGTAGCCGTATCAACTTCCATGTCATGTTCATCACTCTAAACCATTATAAGTTCAATGCATTATTTCAGTATCAACTTCCATGTCAATCACATTAGCTAAAGAGAGTATAATCACCATAACATGAACCTAAACTTCCTGAAGGCAGACGCTAATCGGAACAAGCATATATTACCACATCAAAGTCAAGCACTAAAAACCTATAATACCTTGGGAACAAAGGAAGAAAGACGAGAGTGGGCTTCGGATCCTGGAACCAACGCGAAATCCAGGAAAGAAGATAGCACAGAGCCGGTGAGTTTTCGCCTGAGTCCAATCGTGAGACGCACAGCACGTGCAATACGGCGAACCTCCTTCGTATACGACCCAGTATCAATCAACGCTGCTATCTCCTTCAAATCTGGGACAATAAGAATACCAAGAGGTGTGAAATATATTGAGTAAAAGCTTCAAATTTGGAAACCCAGAAGAAACTTAGCAATTTTTTGGGAGAGTCCAGGTCAAGATTTACGCTGCATTGTGGAGGTAGTAGAGGAGATGATCGACTGAGAAGGGGTATGGTTATCTTTCATTTCCACGTCCTGAGTCATCTTGCCCAAATCTCGTTGCTCTTCACAAAGAATAACAGGTTAGGGCTTTAGCGGAAGTGCAACTATTGCAGCAGAGATCTGACGGGATCAATTGAAGTATCTAGCAATTAGCTGACTGAAAGAGAGAGCTTACTAAGTTGACAAACTGAATTCGCCGAGGAGAAAAAACTGGCGATGATGGATCAGATTTGAAGATGAGTCTTCTTTTCTTTCCAAGTATTTTTCTTTTTGTTCAAGACAGCTTTTAAATCATATGTTTCTAAATTATATGACGAGTCAAAGCAACAAGAGTCGTTGTAGTATAGTGGTAAGTATTCCCGCCTGTCACGCGGGTGACCCGGGTTCGATCCCCGGCAACGGCGAAATTTTTTTGAACATGGCTTCGACCCTACAGGCCTTAGTTTGTTGAAGTCGTGGGCCTTTCTCATGTAATCCAAAACACAATCAGCATCATATGTTTGCCTCATTATTTTTTTAGACTCAAAGGACGTTGGATATAAAACTACTTCAATACATTTTTCTTGTTTTCTTCTCATTTGTTAAAAGATGAAGAGTGTATGGTATGTATACCAGCGATAAAATGTAATGCCAGAATGCGTTGAAGAAACGGATCGCTTATTGGTAAAGTTAAAAACAAAAAAAATAAAGGGCTTGAATGGTATGTCAGCTGAATCACATAATAACGGAATAACTGAATCAAGAAATAGCGGAATCACTGGAACGGAATAAATTTAAACTAGACGGAATTGTAAAACAGCTGAATAACAAAAAGCTACTATTTAGTAGATGAATGAAGTTTTGCTTTTTCTAGTTATAAAATAAAAACATGCAAGATAAATTTAAAAATCACTTGTTAATTTTCAAGTTTCATCATCCCGTGCTTTTGATTGTGAATGGCAGCCAAAACGTGTGCAATTTGCAAACTCCATGTTTCGTGCGACCAAGTCAAATAACATAACTCTAAATTTCCAATAACTCAAAAACACAGACAAAACTGGCAAATGTTTGAAGGAGGAACAAACAAAAACTGGAGAAATCCCAAAGACAACATCCATAAAATAAATGAACATAATATATAACCTAAAGTCGAAATGAAAGAGAGAAATTATGCTACGGAACATCTGGTCTTTAGATGGACAGACACAAAAGATAAGAGAATCAAGGAAAAGAACAAAGTCCATTCAACGACCCGGTCACTTAGGCAACTGCCTGAATCGGTGGTCCATTTGATCTGTTGAATCCACCACGGCCTCCTCCTCTTCCCCGACCTCCCCTTCCACGGCCACGCCCTGTTCCAGCAACTTTTTCACATTAGCAACTCATGGCAAGACAGTTAACATTAAAGTATTAAGAAAACAGAAATGTTATAAAACATCATCGTACCACGGCCCTGAGGAGGAGCATCGTATCCATGATCCTGTGGAGGACCACTGTATCCATAGTCTCCTCCATGTTGTTGAGCTTCATAGTAAGGTGGAGGACCATCGTAACCTCCTCTACCACGACCACCGCGTGCACCTCTTCTCCCACGCCCTCTTCCTCTACCAGATGACCGCTCCGGCTCCATAGCTCCATCATCATACTCATTATACTCTGGAGGAGGAACATTGTATCCATAATCTCCTCCATCTTGTTGAGCTTCATAGTAAGGTGGAGGACCATTGTAACCTCCTCTTCCACGACCACCACGTCTTCCTCCTCTCCCACGCCCTCTTCCTCTACCAAATGAACGCTCAGGCTCCATACCTCCATCATCATACTCATGATACTGTGGAGGAGGAGCATTGTATCCATAGTCTCCTCCATCTTGTTGAGCTTCATAGTAAGGTGGAGGACCATTGTTACCTCCTCTTCCACGACCACCACGTCCTCCTCTTCCACGACCACCACGTCCTCTACCAGATGCCCTCTCAGGCTCCATACCTCCATCGTCGTACTCAACGTTCACATATCCGTCCCCTGACAGATCCGGGAAAAAAGCACAAAAAACCACAATCAGATCTACAAAATTGGAACCCTTCTCTACAGCTCTGATCAAACTAAAAGATTTTGGAAAATAAATTGCTAGAGCAATTCTACCTCTGCCACCTCTTCCCCTTCCCCTTCCTCTGCCCCTCCTTCCTCTGCCTCTAGGTGATCCATCTACAACCAATAGATATAGATTACAAACATATAAAAGACAACAAGGCAGGGAGGATGAAAACGTTTATTATAAAAGTCACTGTAAATACCTCGTCCTTCGTAATCAATCTCAGCAAATGGCTTCACCATCTCAATTGGGATCGGACACTGGTACCTGCAACATCATTTAATACAATCTGATTAGCATCAGAGACAACGTACCTCTCTAGAAAGAGTAGTGCTTGAGACACAAAGCCTTAGTTACCGGGCCTGAAATATCTAAAAACAACAAGCACTAAAAAACTCACCCAACTGCAGATGTGTTCAGCTCCTTCTTCGAAAGTGTTATAGTAATCGTCGACACATGCCTTGTTGTCTCAATTCTTCAAGAGAAAAGAACAAGACAGTAGTAAATAACAGGTCGGTATAACAAAATTGAGAGCACAACATTGTAATAAGAGTCCCCGCACAAATTAAAAATGTCAATCCACTTACGAAAGAAGGCCTTCCTCTTTAGGTTCCCAGGTATCTGTTATGTCCGTGGATGCAATAGATGTGTGCTGGTGGAGATCAGGAATCCTTCTCTGCATTAAATATTACAGGAAAATGTTCAGATACAATAGAGCCTCATTTTGTGATTAGGAAGGGTCAAAACAAAAGCATACCTTAATCAGCTCAACTATGGTCACACTCTTGTTGATAGCTCTTCCCATTGCCTTGAAAATAACTTCATCCGCACCTTTGTCCTATTATTAAAGAAACAAATACCGTTATACGCAAACAACGAAACGTATGAAATCAATTCATTCCCAAAGAACATAAATGCAACCAGATGATTTGAAATCGCATTTTTGAACTTGCAATTAAATGTATATACCATATATATTACAAAAAAATCTCTTATCTACACCAATTCATAACAGCGTGAATACAAATTCTTCGTAGTACCGATGATTATTCTACCTTTCAGGAAACACTGGCGAAAGTTTCAAAACCATAGAAGAACTGAATCAACACAAATGTTTTTTTTTCAGATTCACCGATGAAACACAATACCTGAAGAAGAGTCATCGCATAGGTGATGAAGTTACGCGCCCTACCCATACTGGTGATACGAATCTCGTTCTCAGCAATCGGCGTCTCATCCTTCGGCTTCGCAACTCGCTCATACCTGTCCATCTGAAGAATACACCGTCAGATAAAGAAAAATTCCACCCAAAGCAACACAAAATCAGAAGAGCCCTTCTCAAAAGAAAAACAGCGATGAAACTAGGGTTTTCCGTTCACGAAGGTTAATACGAAACAACCATCCTACTACTGATTCGAATCAGGTTTTTCTTATAATCCTCACAAATCGCTTGAACGCTTACCTTGTGCGACTGTTCGAGTTAGATCTTCCGAAACCCTAGAAGATTCGGATAATCAAGGATAGTGGTTTTTGCCCACAGGAATTGAACGAGAGAAGTATTCGATATAGTTTCTACGCCCCTTAAGACGGTTTGTAGAAGGCGCCTCCTCTCATATATAACAGCCGCACAACCTCCCTTCCACACACACCCATGCACCAGTGAACTGCCCTAATTGATTTCCGGTTTGCAATTTTGAGTTTAAACCGGTTCAAATCAAACCAGCCGTGCGGTAGTCATAAATTTCCTCAAATTTTTTTCTCTCTTCATCATTTTTTGGCCTCTCTTGAATTAACTTTTTTTTTGTCAATCTCTTGATTCATTAACTTAATTTGCTTATATTCGATTGCTAACGTGCATAGTGAAAATAATGGTTACTTGTTTGTTTATTCATTCGGTCCGATTAGTGAATAAAAGCGGAACGGTTAAGTTAACGGTTAGTGAAAGTGGTAAACGATTAAATAGTCCAAAACTATAAGTGAAAGCTGTTAGCAAAAATTGTAAGCAAAAACGGTAACAAAAATCTGAAAATAACCGTTTTTATTGTAGCTTTTATAACGTTTTCGTGACTGGTAACAAATAAAACAGTATGTCTCTAACGATTTTACTATAGCATCACCAATCAAACCCAATACTTTTTTTTTTTTTCTTAAACCCAATACCAACATATTTACCCCCGAAAAAAAGCCTAACATATTTTCAAATTTTTGTGCCCACGAAGGATAATCGGTGAATTGAATGTTCTTTAATATTGTCCATCTGTGTATATAACAAACAAAACATCAACTTTAACAACAATAAAAATGATCAAAATGGAATTATATTCTTTTATATATCAAGCATTGTCTCGATCGTGGTTAGTTAATAGGAAATGTATTCGTTATATTTATCTATTTGATTGGATATATAGATTGTGATTTTAATGTGTTGCTTCATATCTAATAATAGTTAAATAATCTTTTTAAACAGAAATTTTTTGAAGAAATCTAAAAAATGTAAAACTAAGATGGCAAAGACAAAACAACTTTATGTACATTAAAATCCAAACAAGAGAAACCATAAAATAAATAAACAACAACTACAATTTCCAAAAATAAAAGTTGGAAAGTTGGAAAAGATTAAAATCTATCAATCAAACTAAAGTTGATTATTATACAAATGTTCTTGGTTGCTTTGAAAGTGAGCGGTTTAATAGTTGATAGCCATTTATCTCTTTCTATCAAAGGATAAATAGAAAACTATTTATCATGACTTCATGAGTGATTATCACTTATGGTGCACATTACTATAGTATGTAAGCTTATATTAGCTAAAAACACTTGTATATAAATATCTTTATACAATTTATTTATCATTAATAAAAAAATCAGTTCATGACAAATTTTTAATCCAGCATGGTCAGTTTGATGAAATATGAAAGATGTAAAACTAAAACAGCAAAGACCAACACTTTTTATGTAGATTAAAATTTAAACAAGAGAAACCGTAAAATAAATAAACAACAACTACAATTTACAAAAGCAAAAGATGGAAGGTTGGAAGAGATTAAATATAACAATCAAACTAAAGTTGATTATTATACAAATGTTTTTGGTTGCGTTGAAGGTGGGCGGTTTAATAGTTAATAATCATTTATCATTTTTTATTATAGAGTAAATAGAAAACAATTTATCATGAGTGATTATCACTTATGGCACACATTATTGTAGTATGTAAACTTATATTAGCTAAAAACACTAGTATATAAACAGTTTTAAAGTTTAGTTATAATTAATGAAAAAATCAGTTCATATCAAACTTTTAATCGAACAACAACCGTCTATAAGAACCTATTAGAGTTTTAGCATTCAAATAAAGAGCCATTGAAGACTTGACAAAGTCAGTAGCTAGTGATCAATAAAAGACCGAGTAAATCGGTTCTGTTATGTTTAAGTTTGTTAGCTAATCTTGTTGCTTAAGTTTAGAAAAAAGTAGTTTGATGTAAAGGCTATATAAAGCCATCCATTTGGATGAATAAACAATGAAGTTTCAGAATCTAAACTCCAAATAGACCTTTGTTATTACATATTGGTATCAAAGCTCTGTTAGATCCATTGAAAAGTTCAGAGAGAAACCACAATTTTTCTTAAAGGTGTGAGAAAGATGGATATGAGAAGATGAAGCTACCTCAGTTTGATGGACACTGAGACCATTGAAGTAAATTTATAGAGAATTTCTTAAGAGCAAGGGGGCTATGGAGCATGATAGAGATCATGTTCGAGGAACCACCGACCACAACGGTACTCACAGCAAAACATAGGCAGCAGCTCGATGATGCCAAGACAGACGATCACAAAGTCAAACACTATCTCTATCAATCAATCGATAGAGAAACGTTTGAACAGATTTTGGACCGAAAGACATCCAAAATAATATGGGAATCGATGAAGAGAAAATATGGTGGCAATGATCGAGTCAAGAGATCTCTGTTGCAGAAGCAGCGAAGGAACTTCGAACTGCTGGAGATGAACGAATCAGAGAAAGTGGATGAGTATTTCAAGCGTGTACTGGCCATCACCAACCAAATGAGAAGCAACGAAGAAATCATGAGCGACTCAAAGGTGGGGCAGAAGATCTTGAGAACACTCAGTGAGAAGTTTACCTATGTGGTGGTGTCTATAGAGGAGTCTATAGACATTGAGAGCATTCCTCTTGATGAATTGCATAGCTCTCTTGCAGTTCATGAACATAAATTCAGAAAACAAGACAAAGGAGACGATCAGGTTCTGAAAGTAGCCTATGGGAGAGGAATGGGAACTAGAGGAAGGGAATCCTATGGAAGAGGTAGAGGATGTGGCCGAGATAGGTCATTTCCAGACAAGAGTACAATGGAGTGTTTCAAGTTTCATAAGCTTGGCCATGACAAAAATGAATGCCCATTGTGGGAGGAAGAAGCAAATTATGTAGACTATGAAGTTAAGGAAGAGATGCTACTAATGTCACACTATGGACAACAAGAGAACTTAATGAAAAGAGTTTGGTTTTTCGACTCAGGTTGTTCAAATCACATGAGTGGAGACAAGGAGCTTTTCTCAAACATGAACACCAGTTTCAAGCACTCAGTCAAGCTGGGTAATGACAAAAAGATGGAGGTCATGGGGAAAGGAAGTGTGAAGTTGTAGCTAAAGGACACAATACCTGATAATTGATGTATATTATGTTCTATCTCAAGAATAATCTACTGAGTCTTGGCCTTCAAGAAAGATGTAACAGTCATCATGAAGAAGGGTGCGTGTAAATTGTTTCATGATGAAAAGGGCTAATAGCAGAAAGCAATATGAGCCTAAATAGGATGTCTACGCTAATTGATCAGCCAAGCTACAAAGAAGACAAACCAGAGCAGCATAGATGTCTACAAACAATCTCTGAAGATATATCAAAGTTGTGGTATGAGAGATACAGACATCTCAGTCACATCGGGATGAAGACATTGTAGACCAAGGAGATGGTGCGTGGCCATCCAAGTTTTGATTCTCAAAGGTACACTTGCTTTGTTTGCTTGATAGGGAAACAACCAAGAAATCCGATCCCGAAGAAGAGCTCTCATAGAGATCTCAAGAAGTCATTGAGCTTATACAATCTGATATATGTGGCCCGATCTCTCCCGCATCCACCAGTGGAAAGATACATGCATTATGCTTCTTAGATAATTACAGCAAGAAGGTGTGGGTGTGTGTGCTAAAAGAAAAATCTGAAGCCTTTATTCAATTCAAAATATTATTCAAGAAGAAGGTAGAAAAAGAAACAAGGAAGATGATCAAGTGCTTGAACTGATAGAGGTGGGGAGTACACTTCGTTGGAGTTCGCTAACTACTACAAAGAGCAAGG
The DNA here is from genome assembly GCA_030180135.1 of Orychophragmus violaceus. NCBI lineage: Eukaryota > Viridiplantae > Streptophyta > Magnoliopsida > Brassicales > Brassicaceae > Orychophragmus > Orychophragmus violaceus. The sequence continues at coordinate 10,345,252 of CM058230.1, forward strand.
CATTCACAGACAATTGACCATAGTCTACACACCAAGACATAATTGCATCGCAGAGAGAAAGAACCGAACAGTGATGAACATGGCCAAGTCCATGGTATCAACAAGGAAAGTACCAAAACATTTTTGGGCTGAATTAGTCAACTGGACCTTTTATGTTCTCAATTGGTGTCCCACTCTGGCAGTCAAAAACATCACACCTCAAGAGGCTTGGAGCGGAGTCAAGCGTACTGTTGAGCATTTCAAAATGTGAGGGGGCCTTGGACACGTTCATATCCTTGATGAAAAACGACGTAAACTTGATGACAAGAGTATTACTTGTATATTACTTGATTTTTCAGAAGAATCAAAGAGCTATATGTTATATGATCCAAAGACAAAGAAGGTGATCATAAGTCGAGATGTTGTGTTTGAGAAAGCTAAAGGGTGAAATTGGGAAGAAGATAAAACAAACATTGAGAATGATGATGACACTACATGTGAAGAAAGCGAAGATGAAAATGAATAAAAAGTGGCCTCAGAACCAATAGAAAATATAGAGGAAGAATCTCAAGATGAACAAGCTGCAGAATTCAGACAACCACGAGCAACAAGGCCTCCAACATATCTGAATGACTATGTCACATGAAACATAGTCGATGATGGAGATGATGCTTACATGGTGGAGACAAACGATTCAGATCCAGCCACAATTGAGGAAGCATAAAAGAGTTTAAGGTAGAGAGAAGCCATGAATGAGGAGATGAGCTCAATTGGAAAAAAAAATCAGAAATGGAAACTCACTAAGCTGCCACAATGAGCTAAATGTATTGGTGTAAAATAGATTTACAAGACAAAGCTCAAAGAACAAGGAGAAGTGAGCAAATACAAAGCTCGCTTAGTGGCAAAAGGATATTCTCATGAGCATGGGATTGGCTATATTGAATTCTATGCTCCAGTTGCAAGGATGGACACAATAATAACTATTCTCTCAACTGCAGCACAAAAAGGTTGGGACATTCATCAGCTAGATGTTAAATCAGCTTTTCTTCATGGAATACTTGTGGAAGATGTATACATCCAAAAACCAAAGGGATATGTGATCAGATGAGAAGAAGATAAAGTATACAAGCTCTACAAGGCCTTGTATGGATTAAAACAAGCCCCAAAGATACATGAGTGACACAATAGACTATGTAATTCTCTGTAAGTCTACTCAATCGCTTTGTAGCCAAACCTACACAGATGCCCTTACAAGCCGCTAAGAGAGTCCTAAGGTATCTGAGTGACACAATAGACTATGAAATATGGTACAAGAAAGAAGGAAATGGGAAGGTAGTGGTCTATGCTGATAGTGATTTCACCGGAGACATGGATAACATAAAGAGTATGTCGGGTTATGTTTTATGTTGAATGATGCTGTTGTTGCTTGGTTCTCAAAGAAGCAACCGTTCGTAACACTCTCCACAACAGAGGCCGAGTATGTTGCAGCCTCAGTGTGCGCTTGTCAGACATATGGTTCAAGAGGATTCTGCAAGAATTGGGTTACAATGTAGAAGGAAGCACAATGATTTTGTGTGACAACACTTCAACGATCAAGCTGTCAAAGAATCATGTTTTTCATGGAAAATGTAAGAACATTGGAGTTCATTTTCATTTTGTGAGAGACTTGGTTAATGAAGGAGAAATTCGCCTAGAACAATGTGGGTCACAAGAACAAGTGTCAGACATATTTACAAAGCCATTGACGAGAGAAGCCTTTGAGATGTTAAGGAGTAAGCTCGGAATGTGTTCAAATGCAGATAAGCACCAAGTTTAGTTTATGGAGGATTTATTGGAGTCTTAGCATTCAAATAAGAGTCGTTGAAGACTTGACAAAGTCAGTAGTTAGTGATCAATAAAAGACCGAGTAAATCGGTTTGGTTATGTTTAAGTTTGTTAGCTAATCTTGTTGCTTAAGTTTAGGAAGACGTAGTTTGATGTAAAGGCTATATAAAGACATCCGTTTGGAATGAATAAACATCGAAGTTTTCAGAATCTAAACTCCAAATAGAGCTTTGTTATTACAGAACTGTCTCTCTCCCAAAGCGACATACAAATAAATTTCTGAAACCACCGTTTTCATCTAAAATCTCTGCCCGACGTCGATCATCTACTCTTTCTTCTTTGTTTAATTTGTTATTAACAATACAAGGATATAGGGAGCATTGAAGTTATGGATGTGGCAATTGATTTCCTCCGCCCGCATAATTAGCCCGTGCTCGACAGTGAAGAAACGATTACCATGGTCATTACTTTAACGCCCCTGTTCCGTTTTGACCTTAGTCAACCGATGACCAACAATCAAACAAGAACATGATCACCAGTTTCCCTTAGTCGGGACCAGGGCCGTCACATTTTTTTTTACGAATATAAAACATCTTTGTTATAAATAAAAAATTCGGAAAATACAAATAGGTCCATGGACATTATTTATTTAAAACTTATTACAAATATTACTTGAAATTATCGTTGCGAAAGAGACGTCGAGTCTAAACCGGCTGGCCTTCCCGCGTTCTGCTACTCCTAAGGGTTACCTGAAAAGATGAAAAGAGAGGGGTGAGCGATCTATTATCGACCCAGTGAGTTGAGATTCCCCAACTAATAATGTAACTTTCCGTCTACCCAACCCAACCCCAAACATAAGCAATGACGGAAAGCTACGCAAGCAACCCTAAATAGCCGAAGCACTAAAGTAATAATTAAATTATATGCATGTTACGGCCCCTGGCAATATCGTCATTCCCTCGGAATACTCGCCCCGTCACCAGATAGGCCACGGTAGTAATTCCACGACTCTTACTCATGTACACGGAGTACAATGAGTAAGACACCGTTCTCCATCCATCGATACGCGGTGACTCAGACTACCCCTAGATAGCCAGAGCTTCCATGCAGTCCGGCCCTAGGACATGACCCCGTATTCTCTGGACCACACATCTACCGGCGTCACCCAGTAGGTTAACACCTGCCCGTAACACGACCCGAGAGTACGTGAACAGGCCGGTACGCTCCCGAGGATCCATCGGTTAGGGAAGTCGATATGCCTGCTATCTCTCCATGTCACTAACACATCAAACAAACTATCAAACATACCACATCACAATAACCACAACAATCAAAGCATCTCATCAAGCAATCAATCAAGAACAATTCATCACATTATTATTACGCTACTTAATAGTTTTCCCGTATTTTAATCATCCGTTCTTTATTTGATTATCAATCAATTGTATACTATATTGTAATATCAACCGCATTATTACTATAATTTAATAACAATCTTACTTAACAATCAACCAAGCATAGTCATCATATCAACACTAACACTTATTATTATATACTAATCAAACCGACACTAATTATAACCTTACGCCGGAGTATAACTTAATGTCGGGAACCTGCGGAGTAACAATATATTAATCAAACAATTAACCTCAACTCACCGATACTTTGTCGTGGTTGACCCCGAACCTCCGGACCTTCTTTGAAACCGCCTAGAACGGAAGAGAAGGTCGGTACTTGGGATGAACGTGGAAAATCTCCGTTTAGGAAATATTTCTCCGCTCCTCCGTCACTAACCGAACTCTTCACTACTATTACTCTCTCTCTCCTCCTTCTCTCTCTCTCCTCCCTCTCTCTCCCTCCGGCTCCTCCTTCTACTTCCCTCCGGCTTCTCCTCCTCTTCCTCCTTCTTCTGGCCTCCTTCTTCTTCTTCTCCTTCTTCCCTTCTCCCTCTCTTCTTTCTCTCTTCCTTACCACTCTTGTTGAGAGGTGTTTTTGGTGTGAAGAGAAGTGAGGGGTGAAGACTTCTTTTTATAGCCAAAGTGAAGAGATCTCCACCTTCCACTTGTCTCCTCTTCCTCTCCATCTTAATCCACGACCTCACCACCAAAAACCATCCACAAACAATGAATTTGATCACCCACCATCCATTTGTAGCCTACTCCATGCAACCCTTAGATTGATGACAACACATCTTTTAGGTTCATGCACCTAAGAAGCTTCTAAAATTCTTGGGCTCAAATTTCGTGGCCCATGCTTCATTATGAGCTGGATTTATGTCCAATATCAACTTAGTAATCAGCCCTAAATACCCTGGTTCAAGTCCAAGCTCTAAAGAATTTATTTTGCATTTTTAGTCACTAATTAACCCTTAATGATCTAAAAATCATACCTTAATCTAGAGATCAAATCCTGCCAAATCCTTTTAGCCGTAGCTTCAACATATAATAATGGAGTTTTGGTTAACATTTCATGATTTTTAGTGGCGTCTAAAGGGTTTTTTCAACTCGTCCGAACATTTTATCGGTTTCTCGGAAAAACCGGTTATTTTCTGAAAATTCCCAAGAATTTCTAAAAATAGCTCCAATGAATATCTTAGCAAGATAATTCATTTATTATTGATAAAAATATCATTACATTTGATAATAGTATTTTATCAACTCCCGAGATCGGGGTATCACATTCTCCCCCCCCCCCCCCCTTATTAGAATTCGTCCCCGAATTCTTTATAGTTCTGGAACTCCTTTCTACTGAACATTAGAAAAAACTCCGGATACGATTCTCTAAACCTCTCTTCATCCTCCCAGGTGACGACTACACGATTCTGCTTTCCACAAAAGACTTGAACTTGTGGGATCTCTCCATTCTTGAGTTTCCGGATACGCCTCTCTCCGATGCGAATGGGTCCTTCAATGTAGGTAAGGTTCGGCCGAAGATCCTCTATTTTCTCTGTTTCCACATCTCTTGGGTCACAGATGAATCTTCGTAGCATAGACACATGGAACACAGGGTGAATCCGCATGTCTGACGGTAGATCCAGTCTGTACGCCACTTCTCCAACCTTACCAATTACTTGGTATGATCCGATGTAGCGAACTGCGAGCTTCCCAACCTTACCGAACCGTTCTCCCCTTCATTGCGATGAGACCCTCAAATACACCCAATCTCCGACTGCGAAGTTAACCTCTCGTCTTGCTTGGTCTGCAAATTTCTTCTGCCGGTCTTGAGCTTTCTTCATATTAGCTTGAATCACTTGCAGCTTGCTGGTCGTCTCATCAAAGATTTTTGGTCCAAAGATCTCTCGCTCTCCGATCTTGGTCCAACATAGTGGAGTTCTACACGGTCATCCATATAGAGCTTCATATGGAGACATTCCGATGCTGGAATGGTAGCTGTTATTATACGAGAACTCCACTAATGGTAGATGCTTCTCCCAATTTCCGGCCCAATCAAGTGCACACATCCGCAACATGTCCTCAATGGTCCGGATTGTCCTTTCAGTCTGGCCTTCTGTTTCCGGATGATAAGCGGTACTGATTCGCAACTCCGTTCCCAACGCTTCTTGCAGTGCCCTCCAGAAGACGGATGTAAAGCGTGGATCCCGATCTGACACGATATCTGCTGGAATTCCATGAAGGCGAATGATTTGATCGATGTATAGCTCGGCCAAAACTTCTACCTTATCTGTGTCCTTTATCGGAATCAGATGTGCCACCTTGGTCAGACGGTCGACGATTACCCAGATCGTGTTGTTTGCCCTTCCTTCTGTTGTCGGCATTCCGATGATAAAATCCATCGATATGGAATCTCATTTCCATTGTGGAATATGGAGATTCTGAAGCAAACCACCGGGTACTTGATGTTCCACTTTAATCTGCTGACAAGTTTAACATTGCGCTACCCATCGAGCTACCGATTTCTTCATTCCCGGCCAATGGTAGTATCTCTTCACATCCTTGTGCATTTTTGAGCTCCCAGGGTGAATGCTAAGCAAAGAATGATGCGCCGCCTCCAAGATTTCTTCTCGCAAACCTTGTCCTTCTGGAACCGTGATCCTTCCCCTGAGCAGCAATGTACCATCATTGGCCAGATGATACCCGCTCTGGTTTGGTCCGTCCTGATTCCTGACTTCTTCGATGATCTTCAAAATCTTCTCGTTCTTCTGCTGCTCTTCTCGGATTCGAAGAACCAAATCTGCCTGCCTTACAGCTTGTAGACCTAACGGCTCATTTAATTCACCTTCCATTGCAGCCAAATTTACCGACTTGAGTTCTTCGGTTAGGGTTTCGAGTTCTCTTTCGATGCTAGCTTTGGTTTTCCGCCGGCTAAGTGCGTCCGCGACCACATTAGCTTTTCCCGGGTGATACTTGATCATGAGATCATAATCCGCGATGAAATCCATCCACCTTCGCTGTCGTAGGTTGAGATTCGGTTGCGTAAACAAGTATTTAAGACTTTGATGGTCCGTAAATACTTCTATGCTTTCTCCATAGAGATAGGATCTCCATATACGCAACGCGAATACTACCGCCGCCATTTCCAAGTCGTGCGTCCGATAATTCTCTTCATGCTTCCTTAACTAACGAGATGCATAAGCGATAACTTTACCTTCTTGCATTAAGACGCACCCCAAACCAACTCGCGATGCATCGGTATACACCGTATAGGGTTTCTCGCGTTCTGGTAACGCCAAAACTGGTGCTGAAGTTAAAGAGACCTTCAACTTAGCAAAAGCGTCTTCTGCATCTTTGCTCCATATAAAGGGAACGCCTTTCCCTGTTAGCTTTGTCAACGGCTTTGCGATTGAAGAAAACCCGCAGACAAATTTCCGATAATATCCCGCCAAACCAATCCGAACTTCCGTCACAGAGGTAGGCCGAGGCCACTCTTGAATTGCTTTGACCTTCTCGGGATCGGCTGATACTCCTTGCTCAGAGATGCGATGACCCAGAAATCCAATTTCCCTCTGCCAGAACGAACATTTGCTGAATTTAGCAAATAACTTCAACTCCCTCAATCTCTCGAGAACTAACGCCAAATGCATCCGATGCTCTTCCTTGGTTTTTGAGTAAACCAAAATATCATCGATAAAAATGATAACAAGCTTATCGAGATAATCATGGAAAACTTCATTCATTAACCGCATAAAGGCTGCTGGTGCGTTGGTAAGCTCAAAAGGATTTACCACAAACTCAAATTGCCCATACCGAGTTCGAAACGCCATCTTCATGATGTCTTTCTCAGCGATAGGAATTTGATAATATCCAGATGCTAAGTCTATTTTTGAAAACCAGCTTGCTCCTTTAAGTTAATCCAACAGTTCATCGATTCGAGGTAACGGATATCTATCCTTGATGGTGATGTTGTTGATGCCGCGATAGTCGATACACAACCACATACTCCCATCTTTCTTCTTTACGAATTGTACTGGAGCTCCCCATGGTGACGAGCTTGGTCGAATGAAGCCTTTTTCGATCAAATCTTACAGCTGCTTCTTGAGTTCTGCCAACTCCGCTGGTGCCATTCGATAAGGAGCCTTTGCGATAGGTTTCGCCTCTGGTTCCAGGTTGATGGTGAAAGGATTACTCCGCGGTGGTGGTAATTCCTTTAATGGCGCGAATACGTCCTCAAACTCCTGAACTATCGCGATGTCCTCGATCTTAACGTCTTTGCTGACGGTTTCGTCACCGGCTGTGATGGTCACCAGAAATGCTTCTCCATTCTTGATCAAGTCTTGAACCCGAAGAGCTGCTATTATACACACCGACTTACTAGGGTTAATTCCATAGTAGACTACTTCCTCCATTTCGTTTCCACGGAATGTAATCCTCCCTCTACCGCAGTCTAACTGGGCTTGATATCCAGACAGCCAATCCATTCCAAGAAAAACTTCGTACCGCGTTAAAGGGGTGATTAGTAAATTTACGTTGAATCTCTTTGCCTTGATGACTAGCGGGACATTCCGAATACACTTATCTATTTGGAGGGTTTACTTTCCGGGGGTCAACACAGCGACACTAACTCTGTCTATTTTGTAACTCCCTCCGATCTCAGTGACTACTTGAGAAGTTATAAAACTATGAGTGGCTCCTGAATCGAACAATACATGTGTGGGACGAACCGCGACATGTATGGTTCCTGCCACATTGATTTTTGGGGTTTAAAATAGAATACTTATTTAATATAAGAACCTTTATTTATCGATAATTTTTAAACATCTTAGAAATAAACACACTAGGATTAGGGTTCCGGCACATGCATACCTGTGATCGGACCCTGAACAGGCTCTGGGGCCTCATTATTATCTACTTCTAACGCATACACCCTACCATCTAAGGCTTGATGCTTGCGGGCGGGCTCAATCGCAGGGCGAGCTGGCGGCTTGATGGCGAGTGGGGTGGCTGGGATCGGGTTCGAACATTCACGAGCATAGTGGCCCTTCTGACCACACGAGCATAGTGGCCCTTGGGCAGTACTTGGAGATATGACCAGGCTGTCCGCAGTTGAAGCATATTTATGTTCCTTTGAACGAGTCGGATGATCCTTGGGGTCGCTTTGTTGGGATTATGTCCTGAAATCACATTGTACGAACTCTAATGATAGTTGTATTATCGAGATCGGACAATTCATGTGATACTAGGTAGTCATAATGTTTTGCTAGAAACCACTTATGACAAATGAGTTGTAGCTCATTTCTGGTATCGTGTGAACCTACAGGGTCACACACCTAAGCAAGTTGGATATACTCTGCATGGGATTGATCATTGGCATATGGTCTGATCAATGTGTATTAGATACACATCGAGTTGAGTTTCTAAGAGGTGTATCGATCGACACCATTGGGTGCGTCGGTCGATACAGGGCATGTGTCGATCGACACCACTAAGTGTGTCGGTCGACACAAGGGCGAAACCGAGACTGATGTTTCGGTTCACCGCGAGGTCAATATATAAACTCGTTTTTTGTATCTTGACCGAGTAAGTGTTCGTGTGCGCCGCCCAGAGTGTTTTCTCAGAGAGAAAACACAGAAACCTCAGAGAACTTAAAGTCCCAGGGAGATCCGAGTCCCGGTGCTAGCAACCCGGCGGATTCCAGCTTGTGTGCGTGTGGACTACGATAGAGGCGCAGCATCTGAGGCGCAGTAGATCTCGTATTACCTGATCAATCTTCCGCTGCCAAACACCAGGTAATCACGAGGTGAGATCCATAATTCAATTAACTAGACCCTAGATCCTAGGCTATCGGGAACTCGCGAGAATTCTGAATCTGTTAGAATTGGCTCGGATTCCCAACAGTGGTATCAGAGCCTTAGGGTTTAACCATTGAATCCATGGCATTTAAATCGAATACTGATGAATTTGATTAGTTTAATGCTTTAAAATCGTGTTTTAGAGAATTGAATCTCGGATTATTTCTCTGCTGAAAAACGATGAACTGCTGTTTTCGCATGGTGTCGATCGACACACTGGGTGTGTCGGTCGACACAGAATTGCGAATTCGACAGAGTCGGCGGCTAGGGTTTTTCGCGAAGAAAAACTGAAAGCCTTCTGTGTCGATCGACACAATGCAGACTCGGTCGAGTGTCGATCGACACAGTTTATGTGTCGGTCGACACAGAACGATATTCGGCGGTTAGGGTTTTCTAGTAGAAAACCTAAAAGGCCTACTGCGTCGATCGACACAGGTTGAGTGTCGATCGACACAGGCCGAGCGAATGGTTAATCGGTTCAATTGGATTGGACCGGTTATCATGCTTGGTTAAGTCCGAATAGATCGGTTTAAATTGGATGAATTAGTTCAATTGGATTGAACTGATTATCTCAATTAGCTGAAACTGGTTTAAACGGTTTAAATTGGATGAATTGGTTCAATTGGATTGAACTGATCATCCCAATTAGTATAAACCGATTGGTTAAGATCAGTTTGATCAGATAAGACGGTTCAATTGGATTGGACCGGTTATCAAAACGATCTTCGGTTTAGGTCTATGTCGACCGTCACACATGGGTTGTGATGATCGACATGACCGGTTCGATGAACCGGGTTAATTAAATTAACTGGTTATTGAAGTCCGGTTTTGTTTGGTAGTGTCGATCGACAGACATTGTCTGCGTCGATCGACACAGTATTCGAAATTCTGGTTATTGAACCTTGAATTTGCAGAAACCAAACTAGACTTAAACATTGATCAAAGATTAGCTTCAATGTGGTCAACTGTCAAGACTCGTTTAGTTGTGTGATGTCTAGCCAAGAGCTTGGTGTCCACAATTACGTGAGTAAGGCAGGTAATAACATTGATGGACTTGCAGTGCATTAACATCAACAATTACATGACCTAAGAAATTGATTTGCTAAACTTTTGGGTTTAGTTTCCTCAACTAAATATCAAGTAACCTTGATGTCTTGCCCAACCTTGTCTACTGTCAAAACTTGTTTCATTGTTGGATAATCTTGGAGTCCTTGGTATCCACAATGACAATGAGTAAGACAGGTGGTCATTGATAGACTTGCAGTGCAACTATCAATGATCACAAGACAGAAAAGGATTGGTTGTACTTGACTGGGCTATCAGAAGTTCTGAGCCCAGAGACATCAGAGTGGATTAGACATAGTTTGTCTCATCCACGACCAAGAGTTGTACTGAGTACAATTAGCAATGATTTGCTTACCTAGATAACCAAAATCTGAGTAAGGCGAGTCGCCCACTCGAATTTTAGTAATCTGAGGATCTTGGATCATTATATTCATAGAGGAAACATTGTTTGAATATAATGCGAGTTTTCTTATAGTTATAAGATTTCTCTTCATATACATAACTAAATCTTTGTTTTTCTTGGATTTCAGCTTAGGTCTATGACTACTTTCTCGTTGCGATCCGTCCTTGAGAAGGACAAGTTAAATGGATCCAACTTCCTGGATTGGTATCGGAATCTGAGATTCATTCTCAAGCAGGAGAGCAAGGACTATGTCCTTGAAAAGGCTCTTCCAGAAAAGCTTGGGACCAATCGCTCGCATGCAGTGTATAATGCTTGGAATAAGCATTATACTGATGTGGTAGATGTACATGGTCTGATGTTGGCTACCATGAACTCGGACTTGAAAAGTCAATACGAGAACATGGAGTCGCCAATAGAGATGATCACCAGCCTGAAACTGAAGTTTCAGGATCTGGCACGAGTTGAGAGATTCCAGATGGTGAAGTCTCTCACTGAGTGCAAACTACCAGAGGATGCTCCAGTAAGTCCTCATGTCATTAAACTGATGGGTTACGTTGATAACCTGGGGAGACTGGGATGTCCTGTCAGCTTAGAGTTGGCTACAGACATCATTCTGCAGTCACTGCCGTCAAGCTATGATAAGTTCATTAAGAACTATATCAAGAAAGGCTTGACGAAGACGTTGACTGAGCTGCATGGCATGCTCAAGACAGCAGAGCAAAACATCATAAAGGGTAAAAGATTTGGGAAATCTTTTATAGACAAGGGTGAAGGCAAGGCCGTCCGGATTTGGAATCAGGATAAGCCTGTGTCATCTTTTAAGCCCAAGTCAAGCCCATCTGGTGTTAGAAAGTGCTTCTACTGTAATGAGTTGGGGCATTGGAAGAGAGAATGCATAAAATTCTTGGAAGATTCACAAGAGATGGAGAAGATGTATGGTACTTCTTCTTCAGGTATTGTGTTATTAATTCAAGTTCTACATAAGTATTGGATACTTGTTGTGGTACTGATATTTTTTGAAATATGCAGGACCTAAGCGACAGTAGAACGTTGAAGAAAGGACAAGTGGAACTGCGTGTCTGGTATGAAGCAATGGTTGATGCATGAGCCGTAGAGATTCTTCACTTGTAGGAGCCTTTCATACTTGGTTTTAGAAACTAAGTAATTGCTACTATGTATCTGCCTTGTGCAGAAATGTCTTTCATTTTCTTTTGAGAATTTGGATGTTTTTCATTTTGATAAAAGACAAGTTTTGTTCTTTAGATCTTAATGAAATATTCTATGGTAGCACCCCGTTTGGAATGGGTTTTATATCTTAAACCAACAGAAGTTAAATATAACACAAATACTAAAGGTTTAAGTATGAAGACTCGAACTCGACTTTTCTTTGGTATAGTCGTTTAACCACAAGAGTGAAGCGGATTCAGTAAATCCATAGTTTTGGACTCATTTGATTTCAATCATTTGAGATATGAATTCTGTTCACTGGACCAAATGACTAAGGCCCATTTAGCAGAGCTAAAAGGAAACGGGCCAGAGGCTTATTGGGCCCTACACATACTGATGTATGCCAGCCAACTAGCATTATTGCCAAAGGAAATATTATGTACTTCATTACTTTATTGATGGCATCAATAAGCATGGCTGTGTTCATTTGATGAGACACAAGCTGGAATCCCTTAAGGGAGTTCCAAGATGAAGTGTAGAACCAATTTGACAGAAGTATTGAGATCCTCGATTGAATCGCGGAGGAAAATACTAGAGTCAAGAATTGGGTGATCATCTGAAAGAATGAATCAGATCTTATGAGACATGATTCGATTAATGATGAATCACATGAATCTTCATAACCATTTAAGAATACGTTCTGAAATGTCTATGTTCACGCTAAAAGGTTTCTATCAGAATCAGTGAAAAACACCACATTGGATGTGGACTGGGTGATTTCCAAATCTGTTTTTCTGATTAATTGGGATTGCAAGGTTTGTGTAAGACAGTAGTCAACAAACGAACTTGAATCTATATCTGATAAGTTCTACCTCGCTGGTTGTCCTGAGGAAACCAAGGCTTAGTACTTTTTGTTGCCCAGAACTGTGTCTTTTAAGAAAGGTGATACTTTCAAAAGGAACAGTGGGAGTAAAAGTACACATCGAAGAAATTCGATAAACACAGGAGGCTGCTCAATCTGATGAGAGAGAGCAGCGGTGAGATCTACAAAGTGTTGTAGGATCTACACCTATGGAGCCTGAAATTCGCAGATCCGAAAGGATCCGTCACTAACTCGAGAGTGATTTCTCGTAGCCGATTGTCGTGATCTGTTGATCATTGAAAAGTGATAAGCATGCGAAATTCAAAGAAGCGGTGGTGAGCCCCAACTCCGAAAATTGGCTGGGTATGCATGTTAGTTTCACCGATCCATTTCTGGATTGAAACAAACATCTTGGAGTTGAAATCAACATTCTGATAATGTGGTCAATAGTTTTGACTTGATCAGAAAGAGATGAAACCATGCGTTTACAAGAAGACTAGTGGGAGCGTAATGGCAATTCTCACACAGTATGTAGATAACATACTTGAATCTCACAAACGACGTTCCGACGCTAAAGTCTTGTCAAGATTTGGGTCGGAAGTCAAACTTAAACGATAGACATGGGAGTAGCCGAATGAATTCTTGGAATAAGAATCTATTGACATAGATTAAGTAGGCTAATTGGATCGTGTCAAAATCCTTATGTTCATAAGGTATTGGACAGTTCAAATGTGCTTGATTCCAAGAATGGCTTCATACCAAAGGTCTTATGACAATAATCTAAGCAAGATGAAGTGTCTTGGACACTGGCTGAGCTGGTAACAATATTAGCAAGAAGAAGTGTTTTGAACACTGTCTGAACTAGTATTAATGAGTGTGATTACTTATGCTGATGCAATAGAATCCATCATGAATGCCATATTTTGCGCTCGTCTAGATGCAGCTTAAGCATAAAGTATGACGAGAAAATACCAATGTACTCTGGTAATAGTCACTGAAGAGTTACCAGAAATATCCCAAGTGTTGAGAAACACTAAGGATAGGTTCGTGGTGAACTGATAAAGTGACGAACCAGTTGAAAGTAGTTAGTCGGACAAAGACGATTCCCGGTTCCCACCTGGTTATGTCTCTTTGTCTGAATAGCGGTACTAACTGTTGGAAAGGCTCCAAGCAGTAGACCGTAGAATAGTGCTTTTAATCTGAATGGCGGTGTAATTTGTTGAAATTGTTTCAAGCAATAGCACCGCACTCTCTCCCACAACCTAAGCACGGAATTTATTCTGTTGCTGTAGGTGTAAGACATCTGAAAAGATGATCTTGATTCTAGTGAGAGTTATTTTAGTTATGTTGTAAACTTAACATATACATGCTTTGGCAGTGTTTGTGTAAGTTAAAACTGACATCAGTATTATTTAATTATTGGATAATTAAATAATGGTCCCAAAGTACTTTATGGTCATCTTATAGGTCATCAAGTTGAAGACTTGATCATGAAACCCTATAAGTAAAAGATGACATAAATTATGATTGTCCCTAGTCAAGGTTGTTAAAAATGGGACACTAACAACCGCGCAGACTAGTATGTGAGGTGACTGTTGGACTGAGTTTCATGGAGTCAATGATATGATTATCACAGTCAGTCACATAAATATATGTTGGTGAACATATGATCGGACATGACCCGCTTAATGAGAACTCCACAGGATACACTACAAGAAATTTAAGTATATATAGCGCCCAAAAAACGCTATATATTGCTATCATAGCGGTTTGTTAAACGCTCTATCTGCGCCCGTTATAATAGATTGGGACATTTACATAGCGGTTTTTCGTTATGCTATATTTTAGATATTTACAATAACGCTTTTTTTAGTGCAATAATAAACAAAGTAATAGCGTTTAATTTCTGTTATAATATATTTTCTATATATATTTGATAGCGTTTTATTTCTGTTATTATGTATTTTGTATACAACAGTTTTTGTGATAGCATTTTATTTTGAATCGCTGTGATTTCTTATTCTTGTATGATCTAATTTGCTAAAATGTGAAACCTGCTTCAAATTCCTAAAATCTGATAATATCATAAATAGAAAGTGAAACATATTTCATAACATTAAGCCCAAAACATCTTACAACAAAACAAAAGTGAAAATTGCAAAACAACACTCATGTAGCAGATGAAAATGTTACAAGTCAGTAAAATAAACAAGATAAGAAATGGCATACTTTCATCATCGTCAGTACTAGAGATGTGTGAACTGCGGGCAGATGGATCATCGTCATTTATGAAACTGTCGTTGTAGTCATAATCATCACTGCTACCTTTCTCCATGTCTGTGTCAACAATGTCTTCTCCAAATGACTCCCTTTTTTCAGTTCAAGTCAAAGATACAAACAAATAACAGTAGATAACCTATCCACAAGTCAACAAACAAATGTTGAAGTCTTGTTTTTTTTTTTGCTTTCAGCAAGAAATCTCAGATAACAGTAGGTATCAAGACTTTAAAACCATTCAAACGCTGGCCTAAGTTGACAATGTAGTCATAAATTGAAACTAGATGGAATCTATAGCAGACATATCAACTGATACAAAGGAATCACATTCACGTAATGATAAAGACTAGTCAACAGTATACTGCAACTTATGAAGATAAATTCATAAGTTAATGTATGAAGATAAATTCAGAAAAAGACAGAAACTTAATTATCCACATGGGGAAAACACCAACAAACAGATTTCACAAAAATTACAACTGCAACACGGATAGAAAATCACACACATGTGTCATTTGTCTGCGTATCAATACACCAATCAGTAAGAACCATTTCAATAAACTTTTATGTTTGCTGTAACATATCTAGATTCTTCTATGCAAGTAATACTTGATCACAGGTTTTAGCGAAACATAATGGACTATTACAGAAACATCTATCTATACAAAAAAAGCAGAAAACTTGTAATCGAACACAAACATAATAACCGAGACATGAGCTGATATGTGTGTACCTTCCTTTTGGTGGCAGCAGTACCACTTCCGTCTGACTTCTCGGCCTCGGCCTTGAGATCAAACTTCAAGTCCACAACAATGCTCTTACTCTCAAGATCCCAAATCTTAATACCCTGTTCGGTTGCAGCACAAAGCCAGTACCTATTGGGGCTGAAGCAAAGAGCATGGATCACGGAGTTAGCTTCGAGAGAGTAAAGCTTCTTCCCCTCAGCCAAATCCCACAGCAAAACCACACCATCTTTGCCTCCACTCGCGCAGAAAGAACCATCGGGTGATACAGCCACCGTGCTGACGTATCCGGTGTGACCAGCAAGAAAAGGAAGAATCAAGTATTATTATCAATCTCTCCGTCACAGAACAATGAGTAAGTCTCCTTTCCACTCAATACATCGATCTCCTTTGAAGAAAACGAGATCTGCTCCGAAATACAACATTCGAGTCAACAAAACATCAAAATCGATCGATTTTAAAATTTTAAAGGATAAGAGAATACAAACCCACATTGGGATGGTCAGTGGAGTTGGGTTGATTGCCGAGAGTGTGAGCCATGGCGTGCGAGGGAGAGGTTGTGAGAATAAAAACCGATATTTGACCATGATTTACAACCCGTGTTCAATACTTATTTCTGATTTTCTGGTATAAACGAAGGAAAAGAGAGAGATTGCGAGAAGAAAGGTTGAGATCTGTCCGTCGATCAAACCCGGAGCTCCGGTCAATCGGACAAGTTTTTGTTAAACCTTAGATAGAAACCCAGGTAGGAGGCCGTGAGAGAGGAATGAGGAAGATTATGAAACCCTATTTTGTTCTCATAAGACGAAAGAGCCATAGGAAAAAAGTAGAAAGGGGGAACTAAAAAAAAAAAGGGAGAAATTAAAATTTTTGTGGCGCTTATATTTTTCGCTAAGTTTAGTAGGCGGACAAAGTAATTATTTTTTTAGCTTCAATTATGTATAGCGTTTTAAAACTGATCGGTGCTATCTATTCTACTTTTTTAAAAGCAATTCGCAAAATAAAAATTTGACCACCAAACACAGCGTTTGTATTTTTACAAACGCTATATAAAAATAAGGATATAGCAATTATAGCAGAAATATATAAAACGTTATCTTATACTGCTATCAATACTTCGATTTCTTGTAGTGATAGTTATATATAAGTGTCATGGGAGGTTCTCATTACGACTATAGAGTATAGTCCTTAGACCTGAGTTCATCATGCTTTCTAGCATATGAATTGGTGCGCTTTGACCTTGTCAAACGTCGTTCCGTAACTGGCGGCTATAACGGCATTGTTTCGACGTATCATGAAGTATGTATAGAAACAGGGATGGAACAAGATGGAATTTGTCCCTCCTGTAATAACGGGAGATAAATATCTCAGGGCCCATCGAAGATTTGATACTGAGAAAATGCATGGCCGTGCTCAAACGAGGTGATTGTCAGTCGTTTGTTTATCAGTATAGATCAGAAGTTCGATGAACATGATGTTGGCTATAATAAGGATGACACAGTCTCTTGCCTTATGCCATATCGAGATATAGAGACGAAGGGATTATAGGAATAGGTGATTCCAGTACAAGTGGGAGATTGTTGGGATTATGTCCTGAAATCACATTGTACGAACTCTAATGATAGTTGTATTGTCGAGATCGGACAATTCATGTGATACTAGGTAGTCATAATGTTTTGCTAGAAACCACTTATGACAAATGAGTTGTAGCTCATTTCTGGTATCGTGTGAACCTACAGGGTCACACACCTAAGCAAGTTGGATATACTCTGCATGGGATTGATCATTGGCATATGGTCTGATCGATGTGTATTAGATACACATCGAGTTGAGTTTCTAAGAGGTGTATCGATCGACACCATTGGGTGCGTTGGTCGATACAGGGCATGTGTTGATCGACACCACTAAGTGTGTCGGTCGACACTAGGGCGAAACCGAGACTGATGTTTCGGTTCACCGCGAGGTCAATATATAAACTCGTTTTTTGTATCTCGACCGAGTAAGTGTTCGTGTGCGCCGCCAAGAGTGTTTTCTCAGAGAGAAAACACAGACACAGAAACCTCAGAGAACTTAAAGTCCCAGGGAGATCCGAGTCCCGGTGCTAGCAACCCGGCAGATTCCAGCTTGTGTGCGTGTGGACTACGATAGAGGCGCAGCATCTGAGGCGCAGTAGATCTCGTATTACCTGATCAATCTTCCGCTGCCAAACACCAGGTAATCACGAGGTGAGATCCATGATTCAATTAACTAGACCCTAGATCCTAGGCTATCGGGAACTCGCGAGAATTCTGAATCTGTTAGAATTGGCTCGGATTCCCAACACGCTTACCTTTGTCCTTGAAACGACGGGTTTGTCCAGAATATCGGCCCTGATGATTCGACGATTTTCTGCCTTGGTTTGAGTGGAAGTTCCCCCGCGCTGCCCGTTCTGCCGATAACCCGATTTCTACGCTTACTGCTTTTTCCACCAAATCCGTGAGGCTTGAGAAGTTCCCCACCGCAAGTCTGCTCTTCAACTCGGGTCGAAGACCAAATAGGAAATTGGTGATCATTGCCTCCTCATCTCCATTGTTATTCCCCACATAACGCTTAAGTCGCATGAACTCGGATTCGTACTCCCGAACTGACTTACTTCCTTGCTCAAGGTTCGCAAATTCCCGCTGTAGTCGACGCTTTGACTCCGAGGTAAAGTACTTGCGCTCAAATTCCTCCTTGAATGCTGACCAAGTTTTCACCATATGTCCCAGTTGGGTTTCTCGGCTCTCCCACCAGTCGGCTGCATCTCGGTCCAGATAGTAGGCTCCCACGCTCAGCTTGTAGTCCTCTGGGCATCTTGTAGCCTTGAAGTTCTTCTCCATCATTCGAATCCATTGATCTGCGACCAAAGGGTCGGTTCCACCAGAGAAGTGCGTAGTTCCCATCTTCTTCATCGAGGAGATCAAGGATAGGAACGGTGGACGAGCCGTCACATCGGGTGTTGTCTGCGGTGATTGCATGGCTCGCGTCATTAATTCGTGGAGCATCTCCAGGGTGTGTTCTGGGTTTACATCTTGGCCTCCTACCGCATTCTTATCATCCTACAGTATCTTCGATGTCCTTTTCCGCAGATGCTCGCGTCTGGTCTGCATGTCCTTTCTGGTTGCCGGGATTCTCTGGTGACCTAGATCTTTCAATTGGTTCCTCGTGTTCCATTCTTCTGCGTTCCGAACCCCTTTCCGACCCCACACCATGCCCGCCACTACTGATTGCCCCGTCCTCCATCTGCATTATCAACGGGTAAGTGACTAAGTTCTAACTAAACAGGACGTGACCGGTTTCCTAATGTCTCTTCCGCGACTCAACTTTGACTCGATAAATCTGAAAACACATGTCATTTTAGCATGATCGGAACCATGCTCTGATACCACCAAATTGTAAAGCCCCTGTTCCGTTTTGACCTTAGTCAACTGATGACCAACAATCAAACAAGAACATGATCACCAGTTTCCCTTAGTCGGGACCAAGGCCGTCACATTTTTTTTACGAATATAAAACATCTTTGTTATTAAAAAAAATGCGGAAAATACAAATAGGTCCATGGACATTATTTATTTAAAACTTATTACAAATATTACTTGAAATTATCGTTGCGAAAGAGACGTCGAGTCTAAACCGGCTGGCCTAACGTCCCGCGTTCTGCTACTCCTAAGGGTTACCTGAAAAGATGAAAAGAGAGGGGTGAGCGATCTATTATCGACCCAGTGAGTTGAGATTCCCCAACTAATAATGTAACTTTTCGTCTACCCAACCCAACCCCAAACACAAGCAATGACGGAAAGCTACGCAAGCAACCCTAAATAGCCGAAGCACTAAAGTAATAATTAAATTATATGCATGTTACGGGCCCTGGCAATATCGTCATTCCCTCGGAATACTCGCCCCGTCACCAGATAGGCCACGGTAGTAATTCCACGACTCTTACTCATGTACACGGAGTACAATGAGTAAGACACCGTTCTCCATCCATCGATACGCGGTGACTCGGACTACCCCTAGATAGCCAGAGCTTCCATGCAGTCCGGCCCTAGGACATGACCCCGTATTCTCCGGACCACACACCTACCGGCGTCACCCAGTAGGTTAACACATGCCCGTAACACGACCCGAGAGTACGTGAACAGGCCGGTACGCTCCCGAGGATCCATCGGGTAGGGAAGTCGATATGCCTGCTATCTCTCCATGTCACTAACACATCAAACAAACTATCAAACATACTACATCACAATAACCACAACAATCAAAGCATCTCATCAAGCAATCAATCAAGAACAATTCATCACATTATTATTACGCTACTTAATAGTTTTTCCGTATTTTAATCATCCGTTCTTTATTTGATTATCAATCAATTGTATACTATATAGTAATATCAACCGCATTATTACTATAATTTAATAACAATCTTACTTAACAATCAACCAAGCATAGTCATCATATCAACACTAACACTTATTATTATATACTAATCAAACCGACACTAATTATAACCTTACGCCGGAGTATTACTTAATATCGGGAACCTGCGGAGTAACAATATATTAATCAAACAATTAACCCCAACTCACCGATACTTTGTCGTGGTTGACCCCGAACCTCTGGACCTTCTTTGAAACCGCCTAGAACGGAAGAGAAGGTCGGTACTTGGGATGAACGTGGAAAATCTCCGTTTAGGAAATATTTCCCCGCTCCTCCGTCACTAACCGAACTCTTCACTACTATTACTCTCTCTCTCCTCATTCTCTCTATCTTATCTCTCTCTCCTCCCTCTCTCTCCCTCCGGCTCCTCCTTCTTCTTCCCTTCGGCTTCTCCTCCTCTCGGCTCTTCCTCCTCCTCTCGGCTCCTCCTCCTCCTCCTTCTTCTGGCCGCCTTCTTCTTCTTCTCCTTCTTCCCTTCTCCCTCTCTTCTTTCTCTCTTCCTTACCACTCTTGTTGAGAGGTGTTTTTGGTGTGAAGAGAAGTGAGGGGTGAAGGCTTCTTTTAATAGCCAAAGTGAAGAGATCTCCACCTTCCACTTGTCTCCTCTTCCTATCCATCTTAAGCCACGACCTCACCACCAAAAACCATCCACAAACAATTCATTTGATCACCCACCATCCATTTGTAGCCTTCTCCATGCAACCCTTAGATTGATGACAACACATCTTTTAGGTTCATGCACCTAAGAAGCTTCTAAAATTCTTGGGCTCAAATTTCGTGGCCCATGCTTCATTATGAGCTGGATTTAGGTCCAATATCAACTTAGTAATCAGCCCTAAATACCATGGTTCAAGCCCAAGCTCTAAAGAATTTATTTTGCATTTTTAGTCACTAATTAACCCTTAATGATCTAAAATTCATAACTTAATCTAGAGATCAAATCCTGCCAAATCCTTTTAGCCGTAGCTTCAACATATAATAATGGAGTTGTGGTTAAAATTTCATGATTTTTAGTGGCGTCTAAAGGGTTTGTTTAACTCGCCCGAACGTTTTATCGGTTTCTCGGAAAAACCGGTTATTTTCTGAAAATTCCCAAGAATTTCCAAAATAGCTCCAATGAATATCTTAGCAATATAATTCATTTATTATTGATAAAAATATCATTACATTTGATAATAGTATTTTTATCAACTCCCGAGATCGGGGTATCACAATTACCAAGGGACGTGCTTTTTTATATTCAATGAAAAAATCAGTTCATAACAAAATCTTAACCATAATTATCTCTCTCACACTCACTCTATCCCCCTCTATCTCTTCCGCCATTGTTGACGGGAAGCATGATGAAGCTTGTTATGATATCAGAACATCACGATTCACTGTCTTTATGAGTTCTTCTTCTGATTCTTTCATTCTTATTTGTTTTCTCTCTCTGATTAGATTAGCATATCGTTATGTCGTTCTTGCGATTCTGAAATTTTTCATTCCTTTGTTATTTGATCTCATTGTTTCTAAATCTCTGAAATTAGCGCAATAATCTCTGAAAATTTATTGTTTCTTCGATTCCATGGCATCACAATCGAATTCTTCGACGATTCCACCGAATGGCGGATCAATAATTGTACTACTGTCACGCATCCTCAAGACCACTATGAAAATCATTATTTTCTTCATAGCACTAACGATGTTGGCTTGCAATTGGTTACATATAGAGTTACTTCTAGTGCAGAGTTTCATTCTTGGAGAAGATCAGTGTGAATGGCCTTGAATGTCTCCAAAAAATTTGGATTCAATGAAGGTTCTATTCATAAACGTCTTGATAATGATAAGGACTCTGGTTCTTGGTCTAGATGAAATAATCTTGTTATGACTTGGTTGATGAATTCTATATAAAACAAATTGGTCAAAGTTTGCTTTATATATCGACGACTGAAAGTATTTGGAACAATACGATGTCAAGATTTAAGCAAGATGATGTGCCTCGTGTGTGTATGAGATTGAGCAAAGACTTAGCAATATCCAACAAGGTTGTCATGATGTTAGTGCTTATTATACGGAACTTATCATGCTTTGAGAGGAGTATAATAACTATATAGTTTTTTCCGGTTTGCACTTGTCAATATAATGTAATTGAGTTGTGGGAGAAGCTTCAACAACGTAGTAGAGTTACGCAGTTTCTCATGGGACTCAATAAAACGTATGAGCAAACTCGTCGTCATATCCTCATGTTGAAATATATTCCAACCATTGAAAAAGTCTTTAATATGGTAGCTCAAGATGAGAGGAAAATAATGGTTAAGCCGATTATAAAGACTGGTAATTTTGTTTTTGTCAGACATCTAATACTTCACCTATGGATTCCTCTGTACAGTATAAATATGCACATCATATAATATATATCGACCTCGCAACAACGTGCCGCTTTGCACACGTTGTGGTCACTTATGACATGTGATTCAGAAAAGCTATCGTCTAGATATCTTGCGGGTTATAAACCACCTTTATCCAACAACTATCAGAACAAGTTGTACTTTACTGTGAGGGAATCAAATTATTCTGGCTATTAGAGGAAAACTAACGGTATCGAAAACCGGTCTTACATATAATCAAATGAACATTAATCTTGATCCCTAAATTTTACATAGTTGATAATGATAAACATAAATTTTATGGTTTTTAAATTGTAAAGTAAAAAATTATTAAGATTTATTCTAAACTATTTATAGCCAGCTAAATCTCAGAATTGGTTGTGTTAGCATTGGGCAGCTCGAACCCATTCACATAGAAGGTTGACGTCGCAAAAGAGAGACGTTATACTCCAAAACATAGACAAAAGCAAAGCAATTTATGGTATGGACTTATTACAAAATCTCTAATAAATAATGAGAGAAAGCAAGGCAAGCTACTAGAATTCAAGCAACTATGGTACCCTTCTTCAGATCATAAAAAACCTCATGATATGATATGTGATGTTCGCCATTTGTGACTAAATATCTGGTTATGCAGGTATAAATTAGAGATACAAATAGGTTTCATTACTTTAAATATGATCTTCTTTCTTGTGAAGATTTCGGGTGACATTTTTGTGGACCTTTTTTTGAAGCTTTGTTATTATCGTATAATTGGTTTCTATAGTACTCCTTATACGTTCACTAGAAGCTTATATTTGGTGAACTACTGAAGGCATAGTGCATGATATTTTGCAGAAATTTGGTTCATAATGTCTACACAAATAGGACACCTTGGCTCTTGTTTAAAACTCATCATAAGCTTTACGAGCCTCGCTTGGCAACGCACATTGCAAAGTTCTGTTGGGTAGGCTGTTCAACGGAATCTAAATATAATAAAGAGCATGAAGTTAACAACAAGCCCGTCTAGCTCAGTTGGTAGAGCGCAAGGCTCTTAACCTTGTGGTCGTGGGTTCGAGCCCCACGGTGGGCGTTTGTTTCTTTTTCCTTGAATTTTTTTAAAGAAAATATTAATTTTGGATCTTTTGGAAAATAATACTCAAATAATTAGATGTCAGATATCCTCCAACCACGTTTTCACAGAGCCATAGCATCATAGTTCAACACAACTCGGAGATCACACAATCACAATTCGCCTCTTCATTCGTTCCAGGTACTGATTTTATTCATCAGATCTTTCCTCACTGTTCGATTTTCGTCTAATCTTCTTCGCTTCCACGGGATCGAGTTGTATGATTGGATCGAATATCAATTGATTTTGTTCCATTTTGACATCGCGCCTCACGTTGTGACTTTTTCTCTTTTCAGGGATTGTGGATCGGTTTTGATTTGATTTTGATCTGTGACAATGGGGGCGACTGGTATTGACATGGATGAAGGAGCTCTCGAGATCGGAATGGGTAAGTCACCGATCATGGATCACAAATATTCTTAGTTTTCTTCTTTTCTCGAAAACGCTGGTTGACTAACGAATAAGGGAGATAGATTTCTTCGTTTGGTTCAAGTTTGTTTATAATTTACTAAAGATGAATCTCGTTTCTAGGGATTCTTTTTTTTTTTTTAAATTAGTGAACGATCTAGCCTCTAATTTTCTTTGTAAGAGACTGATTTGAGAATCTTTGAACTGTAGAGTACAGAACTGTCTCAGGGGTTGCTGGACCCTTAGTCATCCTTGAAAAAGTGAAGGTAGAAACTCTGATAACAAGAAGCTTTGCCATCGAATATAAAATTTGATTTTTCCAGGAAAAACTTACTGACTCTGAAGGTTTATTGAACGGTTAACAGGGGCCAAAGTACCAGGAGATTGTTAACATTCGCTTAGGTGATGGATCAATGAGACGTGGTCAGGTCTTGGAAGTTGATGGGGAGAAAGCAGTTGTCCAGGTTGATGACTTTTATCGTGTTACTCTAGCTTTAATTCACTTTCCGAATCGAGGTGTACAATGCACTTTATGGTTTCTGGTAACATATTCATATTCATCTAATGGTTTCAGGTTTTTGAAGGAACATCAGGAATTGACAACAAATTTACCACCGTGCAATTCACAGGAGAGGTATATTCTTCTTGTAAAACTAAGTTGAAATGTTTGTAGCTTTCCAAGAACTGAGAATTGCTATAGTTTTCTTGTTTAACCTTTTAGTTCATGGTATATGTTTCAGGTTTTGAAAACACCTGTATCACAAGACATGCTTGGGCGTATATTTAACGGCTCAGGAAAGCCAATTGATAATGGTCCTCCTATTTTGCCAGAGGCATACCTTGATATTTCTGGTGAGTGTAGATTGCCCCCATTGTGTGATCTATGAAGTAAAAAAATTAGTGTTGTTTTAATTGTGTCGGTGAACAATATATATATAGGAAGCTCAATCAACCCCAGTGAACGAACCTACCCTGAAGAGATGATACAAACAGGGATTTCTACCATTGATGTCATGAACTCAATCGCTCGTGGACAGAAAATTCCTCTTTTCTCTGCTGCTGGTCTGCCTCATAACGAAATAGCTGCTCAAATCTGTCGTCAGGCTGGTCTTGTTAAGAGGTTGGAAAAGACTGAGAACCTAATTGAGGTAATCAATTGCCATATTTACCACCACTATAGTACTTTTATCTCTTAAGAATCATATTGAAGTGTAAGTCTGTCTGTGCACACATTCACTTTCCAACTAATGTGGAAGGAGTTAAGCATCTCAACGAATCCTTGTAACATGCAAAGGGCTATATTTTGTAATACCATTGACATTTTAAGCATACTCAACTTCTTTGACAACTGAGTATCCTACTTCGTAATTTCAGTCTCTGTTATTTGGTTGCCTTGTAAAACCTTTGATCTCTTCCATTGTGTGTTTTCCAGGATCATGGAGAGGACAATTTTGCAATTGTTTTTGCAGCTATGGGTGTAAACATGGAGACAGCTCAGTTCTTCAAGCGTGATTTTGAAGAAAATGGATCAATGGAAAGAGTTACCCTTTTCCTGAACCTGGTAACTTACGTCTTTTGGTTTCTAGGCTTCTTGTCTTCGTTGATAGTGTTATATCAATGATGTTGACATTTATTATGCATTCCACTCCAACAGGCAAATGACCCGACCATCGAGAGAATTATCACTCCTCGAATTGCACTCACAACCGCAGAATATTTAGCTTATGAATGTGGGAAGCATGTGCTTGTTATATTGACAGACATGAGTTCGTATGCAGATGCTCTTCGTGAGGTAAAATGTCTTTCTTAGGTTTCTGTGTTTTGTCCCATGATTCATAACTTGATTTAGGTTTTCACAAACCCCAACCAGCATGAATATGTTATATCTTATTTTTGACAACAGCACGAATATGTTTCTGAAGTCTATGTTCGAAATATGGTGTTGAACTGTAGGTCTCTGCTGCTCGAGAAGAAGTACCTGGAAGACGTGGATATCCGGGTTATATGTATACAGATCTTGCAACTATTTATGAGCGTGCAGGGCGTATTGAAGGAAGAAAGGGTTCCATTACCCAAATCCCTATCCTGACTATGCCCAATGATGGTAAAAAAATCATATCATTCCTGGATTCTCTTCTCTCCGATTGAACAATGCTCATAATATCTCTTGTTGTAATACTCAGACATCACTCACCCTACTCCGGATCTTACTGGTTACATTACTGAGGGTCAGATATATATTGACAGGCAGCTTCACAACAGACAGGTGCGATATACTTTACTCATTTTGCGTATCTTTGATATTTTTTTCCCCAATAAAAATGGTTTCTCATCCGTCTATAATGATCTCTCATTTTTTTCTGGCTCTTCCCTAAAACAGATATATCCACCTATCAACGTACTTCCATCACTTTCTCGATTAATGAAGGTAGCCAAGCCATTCGATTATATACCCATATGGATTCACATGGATCGAAACATGCTATGACTTACATAACTTGACCATTGTTCAATTCTGCAGAGTGCTATTGGTGAGGGAATGACTCGCCGTGATCATTCTGATGTGTCCAACCAGGTTCACTACTCATAGGATCTTACTTAACTAAAGCATCTCAGATGCTCATTTAGTATCATCAAACCCAATTCACAATATCCTGTATTAATTTTCAGCTATACGCAAACTATGCAATCGGGAAGGATGTTCAAGCCATGAAAGCTGTAGTTGGAGAAGAAGCTCTTTCATCTGAGGATCTGGTACCTTTCTCCACTCAAATCACATTCATGTTCATATCAATACTCACAAGTCACAACAGTAATAACTCATGACGAATGGTTTTGCAGCTGTATTTAGAGTTTCTGGACAAATTTGAGAGGAAGTTTGTGATGCAAGGAGCATACGATACAAGAAACATCTTCCAGTCACTTGACTTGGCATGGACACTGCTCCGTATCTTCCCTCGTGAGCTTCTTCACCGTATTCCTGCCAAAACACTTGATCAATTCTACAGCCGCGACTCCACAAACTGAGCCTTTTAAACAACCTCTATATTGCTCCATTCTCATCATATTTGAAACTTAAATCATGTCTCGAGAAGAAAAACAGGATTGCGTGAGAAAACAAAAACTCAGAGAATTGTGAATTTGGGATTTTCTCTTGTTTTTTTATGTTTATAAATTATAATAAAGGTTTGTGTTTAGTCTTCCAAACTGGTGAATTATGTCTTTTTGTTGTTGTGTAATAATCTATTCGTTGACAGTTCTATTATATATTTTCTTATATTTGGTCAGTTATCTGGTTATAAGAGATAGATAAATTATTATCTACTCATGAAAACCACCAAAAATATATAAATGACACAATCCAAATCAAGAATGGTCCGGTCCCTTTGACCCAATCCAGCTTTTATATAAAGATGACAACTTTTGTTTGATAACTAATTCACAACGTCTACTGAATGGCTGGCACAACTGAAACAGTCTATTAAGCCATCCTAATTTAGTCTAACAAATTCCCTATCTTTTGGTATTCTCTACTGATATCTTTTGAACTCGCCGACATGCATCCATTTGGTAGATGACCACTTGTTCCCTCTAATCACAGGACATCCACCTAGAAGCAACAAAGCATATATTATCAACTACACACTCAATGGTATCGGTTAAACAACATTACAAGTGTGTTTTATTATACCATGCAAGCTTGAAGGATCTACTGTAGCATCAAGCCTCATGATCCAGAAGAGCAACGCATCTTCCATTCTCGGTGTGAGTCGATCGTACTCAATCAGACGGATAAGGCTTTAGGCTGCTAAGTGGGTTGGGACAGTGATCCGGTTGAAGCCCAAAAGAGTTTTGAGCTGGTAAAGGGCCTAATACTCAGAGCTACGTCGTTTAAAAGTGTCTTCGTGTACTGAACTTTTCGGATAAGGTTTGTTGCAGCAGAAGAAGGTCCGTTGTTGACTCTGCTGAGCTGGAACCTGCAAAAGGGATAAAAGACATTAGCGGGAGTGTGAAAAAGGTTTACGGTGTGAGAGTAACAAGCAAGGGAATCACCAAGTCTAGTGAGAGAGAGAGTAGAGAGAAGAAAAGCTTATCGCCATAGCTCTTTCTTCTTCATCTCCTCGGTTTTCATCTCTGTAACTAGATGATCTCTTGGTATCTTGTACTCTAAGAAAATCACCTAATAAGAACCTTGAGAACAAGTATTGTTGAGCTCTCCAAGATGTACCTTGGTCGCATTGGCCTTTGGAACTTGTAAATCTCTTGTGTTGTCTCTGTTTTTCGCTTTACTCTACATACAAACAAACACAAGAAAACAAGTGAACACTAAAACCTAATGACAAATCATCGTAGCTAGATTTTACACAAAGCACATAAGGTGAAAAGTACTACAAGTGGTATCAGAGTCCTAAGGTTTGAACGATCTAGGGTGGCCTTCTTGCTTGGTGTTTTTTTTTCATCAGATCTTCCGGTTCTCTGGGATTGCAGACTCAGCAGGTAAAAGGATCCTACCTGGTTTCTGAGTCAAGATTGCATCATCTGTTTTTTATTCTGGGATTTCTGGTTGGGGTTTTCTGGTGTACGGTTTTCTGGATAATCTAGGTATTATGTGGGTTTTCTTGGTGTAGCTAGACTGTTGGTTTGATCGGGGTATTCTTTTCTGTGTTATCTGGCTTTTAAGATTTGATCAAAGAGGATGGTTGAACCTACACACGGCAAGTGGCAAGTGGAGAAGTTTTATGGAGAAGGAGATTATGCTATCTGGAAGCACACAATCCTTGCTCAACTGGAGATCATGGGCCTTGATTCGGTACTAAACGTCGATGATGAATCATCGGAATCCAAAGGCAAAGGGGTCGAAGGGTAGGATACGAAGAAGGATTCAAAATGGCTTGAGAAAGATAGAAGGGTAAGAAATATGTTAAGTATGAGCTTGACGTATATGGTGTTGAGAAAGATTAAACTGAAGCACAAGTCAGTACAGAGCATGTGGGACGCCTTAGAGTCTCAGTACCAGGATAAGTCCTTACCAAATCGCTTTTACCTCAAGCAACGGTTTTATAGCTTCAAGATGGAGGAGGGTAAAAATCTAGACAAGAATCTGGATGTGTTTAACAAGCTCATTTCAGATTTGGCAAGTCTGGAGGTAGAAGTTAGTGATGAGGATCGTGTTGTTATTCTTCTTAATGGTCTACCCTCACAATTCACTCAACTTATACATACATTAAAGTATAGAGCATGTACTCACTCTATAACTTTGAAGGAGATAACAACAGCAGCTTACTCTTTAGAAACTGAAATGAAGCAGAATAGTACCTACTTGAACAAATCCAACAATGAAGGGTTATATATACAACCTAAGCCTAACCACTCAAAGAAGTCTGATGATAAAGGAAAGAAAAAAGAGAAAGAGGAGGTAAAGGCTAAGACAAAAAGGGCTTGTTGGATCTGCGGAGCTGAAGAGCATTTCAAGAAGGACTACCCTAAGAGAGGATATCAAGTAGAACAAACGCTGAAGCAAGCATGGGTCAGGCGCTAAATGATGAACCTTTGGTTCTAACGGCCTCAGAGAAACAATCAAGAGATGGGTGGGTGCTTGACTCTGGATGCTCTTACCATTTTAACATTCAAAAAAGATCTATTGTTTGACATAGAAAAAATTGATGGAGGTAAGATTCTAATGGAAAATGGTACCCATTGCGACATCACAGCAACAAGAAAGCTGAAAGTTGTTAACTACAACAACTCAATGATTGTGTTAACAAAAGTCAGGTATTCAGCTACTGCTAAAAGGAACATGATCTCTCTGGGACAGCTGGAATCGCAAGGGTGTTGGTTTCAGTCAAAAGACTTTAGGTTGAAGGTATTTCTAAATTAAAAAGAGGTGCTAGCTGGGGATTATAAGGATACTCTCTACATATTGAATGGTACACCACTTGACTCTGACGTCAATGCAGCAGTGAAGGCAGTAGATAGAACGGCACTATAGCATAGCAGACTAGGATACATGAGTGCAAATGGTCTACATGTACTGATAAAAAAGGAATTTATCAAGGCTGATGAAATTTCAGAACTTAAACATTGTGAGTTTTGCATCTTTGGAAAATCTCATAAGTTATCTTTCAAGAAGGAAAAGCATACTTCAATGGAACGTCTGGAGTATGTACATTCGGATCTATGGGGTTCTCCAAATGTAACACCTAGTCTCACTAAGTGCCAATACTACATCTTCTTTGTAGATGACTTCTCAAGAAAGGTCTGGATCAATTTCCTAAGGACAAAAGATGAAGCTTTTCAGAAGTTCTTGAAGTGGAAAGTGTTTGCTGAAAATCAAAGTGCAAATAATTAGAACTGGCAATGGTCTAAAGTATATTAACAAGACCTTTGATGATCATTGCAAGACTCATGGTATATTAAGGCACAAAACGTGCCCGTACACTCCTCAGCAAAACGGGCTGGCAGAAAGGCTAAATAGAACTGTTCTGGAGAAATTCAGAAGTCTACTAAGTGAAACAGGATTGGGAGAAGTCTTCTGGGTTGTGACTGTCTCAACAATGGTGTATATGATCAATAGATCTCCATCTGTTCCTTTAAGCTTTGAGATACCAGAAGAAGTCTGGACTGGAAGAAAGCTTGAATACGCTCACATGAGAAGATTCAGATGTTTGGGTTTCTTTCATGTGGATCAGGGAAAGCTTAAACCTAGAGCTAAGAAGGGGGTATTTGTGGGATACCCTGAAGGAGTTAAAGGGTATCGAATCTGGAGTTCTGAAGATAGGAAATGCATCATTAGCAGAAATGTTACATTCTGCGAAGATGTTATCTACAAGGATTTCCAGAAGTCTTCTGAGCTTACAAATCAAGAGGGAAATCAGAAAAGAAAGGAGAAAGTTTCACTGATTATACCTCTTGTTGAAGACCATGAGAATAGAGAGTTTATTCAAGGTGAATCTTCAGCTGAAGGTGGAGCTACTTTGGAAACTGAGGTTGTGGAAGATTCAGAAGAAGAGTCTGAATCAGAAACTGAGTCACAAAATCCTAAGAGCCATCACATAGCCAGAGATAGAGAGAGGAGGACTAAAAAACTACCAAGCAGATATGCTGATTCAGATATAGCTGCTTATGCTCTTATGGTGGCTGAACTGATTGAAGAAGATGAGTCAAGGTCTTACCAAGAAGCAATTAAAGGAAGCCATAAGAATCATTGGAAAGGGGGTACTGATGAAGAAATAAGATCTCTTGATAAGAACAATACTTGGAAGTTGATGGACAGACCATCTGGACAGAGAACCATTGGTTGTAAGTGGGTATTTAAGTTGAAGCCATGGATTCCTGGTGTAGAGAAACCTAGATATAAGGCTCGGCTGGTCTCTAAAAGTTACTCTCAAATAGAAGGGATCGATTATAACGAGATATTTTCACTAGTGGTCAAGTGCACAACTTGTTGGAATTATGTCCAGTAATCTCTGTACTGTCTCTAGAAAGTAAGAGTATGTCAATGATCAGACATAAGTCATATAATACTGGGGGTCATGATGGCTTGCTAGAGTCCGCTCATGATCTATAAGTCTTGGACTTATTGCCTTTATTATATGATCCCATATGGGTCACACGCCTAAGCTAACAGGAAACTATGAAGGAACGGTTCAGCAGATGTACGGTAAAAGTGCTAGGCATTTACTGTGCTTGGAGAGATAGAAGGGCCTGATTAAATCCAAGGGATTTAATCAGACTGAGAATTGGGCCCAAAAGCCCATGAGAACTAAAAGGAGTTTTAATGAATAAAACTTGACCTAGCTCTCTAATTCTCCTAAGCCTTCTGCGCCTCTCTCTCTCTCTTCTGCGCCTCCCTCCCTGTGGTCTAGCAGCCTTCTTCCTGTTGGTGTGCGTGTGTGAACCTCTGGAGGAGCTATCTCTTGGTGGTTCTGCTGATCTCTGACAATACCTCTTCTTCCGCTGCATAAACAAGGTATTAGGTGAGATCCTTTATGATTCTGCAAGAGAACCTAGATCCAAGCATGTTTAGTAGGATCAATCAATGACTAATTGAATCAGGATAAACTAAACAATCCTTCAGTGGTATCAGAGCTATTGGTTCTGTTAGGTTTTCTTGTTTAGAATCATGTTTAGGTTGTTTAGAAGTGTTTGAATCAATCTATTGATAAGAAAAACACTTAAGAAACAAATAATTAAAACCTAAACTAAATAAAATCGCATGATCCAATCTATATTGAATTGGTATGCGTCGGAGTGTTGATCGGAAAGGATCACACGTCCGGATCGGTCAAGACGCACGAACCGATCGCGTCATGGATCGAGTTGCGTGGTCGGATCGATCAGCTGGTGAACCGCGAGTGATGAACCGATCGGCCGAGCCGATCGCATGTATCGATCACGGATCGATGGCATGGATCGATGCGATCGCATCCAGCTCTCGTCGCGTCTCGACCCGACCACCGTCCCGTCCCGTCTCGCCATCGTCCCGATCGATCGTCAGCGTCGCGGTTGTGATCGAGATGGACCGATCCCGGATCGCGTCCCGTCCCGTTCGTGCATCGCGTGATGCTTGCGGCTGGCCGATCGTGTCTCGTCTCGATCGCGAAGCTAGGTCACGACCGTGATCGGTTCGTGACCAATCGGTTCGGTTCGGTTAATGGTTCGGTTTAAAATTTATTAAAACTTAATCGTCACGGTTTAATAATTACAGATTTAATAAAATTTATTAGATCTGTTTAAACCGTGATAAGAAATCCAAAGTCGTAAAATTGGATTTAGTGCCTAAACCAGTGGTTTTCTAATTTGATTTGGTTGGACCAAATAAATTGAGAAAATCCGGTTTAGTAAATAACCGGTTGACAATTGTGGTCATCGTAGTAATTAATTTTGGTTAGACCAATTTTAATGAACCAGACCGGTTATGTCATTTAATTGGACAATTGGGTTATGTCTTGGACATAGACCAATTCTTGGGCCATGGGCCAAGAAGTTAAAACAATTGGGCCAGTTATTTGAGTCTTTTCTTCAGATTTATTTTAAAATTCATTTAATAATTAAAATTTGATTTTAAAATTAATCAGTTTCCAAAATTTCAAATTAGAAAGTTTCTTAGAATAGAAGTTTCTAGATTTGCATGTTTTGGATTATAGGAAATTTCTATAGTTAGAAAGTTTCCAATTTTAGGAAGTTTCCAATTTTAGAAAGTTTCCAAAAACAGTAGGTTTCCAAAAATGGAAAGTTTCCAAAAAATAGTAATCTTCTATTTTGGGAATGAAATTTTAAGAAAACCTATAAACCTCAAATAATATCAAGCGTTGGATGTCTTGTCCAGATTATGTCAGCTGTTGAAGCCCATTCAATCGTACACACGGCCTTACAGTGTGAGGGTGTCTATCTTTTGCGTGGGTAAGACGGTTTGTGATTCATTGATGTCATTGGGAGTCCCAGACATTAGTGATTACATGACTGTATAGTCTGGTTTTCTTGACTAGGCCATCGGGAGTCCCGGGCCTTGAGACATCAGAGTGGATTGGGCCTCGGGCCCAGATTCACAACCAAGAGTTATATCACAGATATAATTAGCCGAAATAGGGCTTACCGATATAAGCTAAGGTTGGGTGACGGCCAGTGGCCCACTTTGATCTTAGTTATATGTGGATCTTGGAATCATTATATTCTATTGAGGGTAACTGATGTTATTGAATATAATGAGAGATTAATCATATTAACTATAATGCGAGATTAATCATATTGAACATATTAACTAAAATTCTTTTATCTTATATTTCAGCTATGACTACTACAAGCACACAAAACACATTCTCAATCCGGTCTGTTCTCGACAAGGAGAAGCTGACTGGAACGAACTTCCTGACGTGGTCAAGGAACTTGAGGCTGGTCCTCAAGCAGGAGAAGAAGGAATATGTCCTTCGTGATCCCCTCCCCGAGAGGCCTCCTAACAATGCCGCCAGGAATCTGCATAATGCTTGGGAAAAGCATTCGTCAGATGAAAATGATGTCTATTGCCTGATGTTGGCGACCATGACTGCTGAGCTGCAAATGCAGTTCGAGAGTGTGTTGTCGCCCATCGAGATAATGGAAAGCCTGAAATCGCTTTTTCAGGAGCAGGCAAGGACTGAGAGGTTCCAGACAGTTAAGAACCTCTTAGACTGTAAGTTGGCTGCAAATGCGGCAGTGAGTCCTCATGTCTTGAAGATGATGGGTTACCTCGATCATCTTCAGAAACTCGACTGCCCTATCAGCCAGGAACTTGCCTGCGACATCGTTCTGCAGTCTTTACCTGCAAGCTATGATCAGTTCATCATGAACTTCAATATGCATGGCTTGAGTAAGACATTGCCTGAGCTTCACGGAATGCTCAAGACTGCAGAGCCCAACTTGAGGAAAGCCAAGGACCCCAATGTGCTTATGGTGCAGAAGGGCAAGGGCTTTAAGAAATCCTCTGCCAAGGACAAGGGAAGGGCTAAGGCTGTTCAAGTCTCGGACAAGGACACGCCAAAGCCCAAGCCCAAGTCCAAGGCTGGGCCTACTGACATCTGCAGGTTCTGCAAAGAACCAGGGCATTGGAGGAGAGAATGTAAGAAATTCCTGGAAGGTCTAAAGGAATTGAAGAAGAAGACTTTGGAGACTTCTTCATCAGGTATTTTTGTTATAGAAGTTAATACAACTACTTCTGATAATACCTCATGGGTTATGGATACTGGTTGTGGGGCTCATATTTGTACTAATATGCAGGCACTCAGCAACAGTAGGAGGCTGAAGCAAGGACAAGTGGAGCTACGAGTTGGGAATGGAGCGAAAGTTCCTGCACTAGCTGTAGGCACATACTTGTTGTCTTTACCTTCGGGATTGGTTTTAGAACTCAATAATTGTTATTTTGTACCTGCGATAAGCAGAAATATTATTTCAATTTCATTGTTGGATTTGGAAGGTTATGATTTTTCAGTTAAGAATAAATTATGTTCCTTCAATCGCAACAATTTGTTCTATGGTTGTGCCCCTCTTACGAATGGGCTTTACATACTTGATCAATCCGCGCCAATTTATAACATTAATACCAAACGGTTCAAACCTAATGAGGAGAACCGAACGTTTCTATGGCATTGTCGTTTAGGGCACATCAGTGAGAAACGCATTAAGAGGCTCCATTCGAATGGACTTCTTGGCTCATTTGACTTTGAGTCATGTGAGAAATGCGAATCCTGTCTGATGGGCAAAATGACGCGGGCCCCCTTTAATAAACCTAACGAGAGGGCCAGTGACTTATTGGGCCTGATACACACAGATGTGTGTGGCCCAATGTCCACAAATGCAAGAGGAAACTATCAGTACTTCATTACCTTCACTGATGATTTCAGTAGGTATGGATATGTTTATTTAATGAAACATAAGTCTGAATCGTTTGAGAGATTCAGAGAATCCCAAAATGAAGTACAGAACCAACTTGGCAAAAGCATTAAAGCTCTTCGGTCCGACCGAGGAGGAGAATACTTGAGCCAAGAGTTCAGTGATCATCTAAGAGAGTGTGGGATAGTTTCCCAACTCACTCCTCCTGGAACACCTCAATGGAATGGTGTGTCTGAGAGGAGGAATCGGACCTTATTGGATATGGTTCGGTCCATGATGAGTCACACAGACCTTCCAATATCCCTTTGGGGATATGCTCTGCTAACAGCAGTGTTCACTCTAAATAGAGCGCCATCAAAAGCAGTAGCTAAGACACCATATGAATTATGGACTGGGGAAGCTCCGGTGCTGTCTTATCTTAGAATTTGGGGTTGTGAAGCCTATGTCAAGAGATTGATCTCTGACAAGCTTACACCAAAGTCTGATAAATGCTACTTCATTGGTTATCCGAACGAAACCAAGGCTTATTACTTCTACCTACGATCCGAGAACAAGATCTTTGTTGCCCGGGATTGTAATTTTCTTGAGAGGGAGTTTCTCTCTAAGAAAAACAGTGGGAGTAAGGTACTGCTTGAAGAAATTCAAGATGAACAGGATACTGCTCAACCTAATGAGGAAGAGCAGCAGGAGGACCTACAAGAAATTGTAGAGCCTGAACCTGTGGTACCTGAAGTTCGAAGATCCGGGAGGATCCGTCACGAACCCGAGAGATATCAAGGATTCCTCGTGACTAACTGTCATGATCTTCTGATCATTGATGGTGATGAACCATCGAACTTCAATCAAGCCATGATGGGCCCAGATTCCTCTAAGTGGCGTAAGGCCACTGATTCCGAAATGGACTCCATGTCGGTCAACCAAGTGT
This sequence comes from Orychophragmus violaceus, assembly GCA_030180135.1. Taxonomy (NCBI): domain Eukaryota; kingdom Viridiplantae; phylum Streptophyta; class Magnoliopsida; order Brassicales; family Brassicaceae; genus Orychophragmus; species Orychophragmus violaceus. Next base: position 10,381,450 of record CM058230.1, read on the forward strand.
TTTCGTTGGTTGACTTACCCGCTGGTGTAAAAGCCATCGAGTGCAAATGGATCTTCAAGAAGAAGATTGACGTGGATGGAAATGTCCAGATTTATAAAGCCAGGTTGGTGGCAAAAGGTTTCAGACAAGTTCACGGTGTGGATTATGATGAAACCTATTCCCCAGTGGCTATGATGAAATCTATTCGGATTCTACTAGCAACTGCAGCTTTTCATGATTATGAAATTTGGCAGATGGACGTAAAAACCGCCTTCCTGAATGGTATTCTGGAAGAGGATGTGTATATGACACAACCTGACGGTTACATAGATCCAAAGAATGCTGGGAAAGTATGCAAGCTTCATAAATCCATTTATGGATTGAAGCAAGCATCGAGGAGCTGGAATCTTCGTTTTGATGAAGCGATCAAGAAATTTGACTTCATCAGAAACGAAGAAGAACAATGCGTGTATAAGAAAACTAGTGGGAGCAAGATAGTATTTCTTATTATGTATGTCGATGACATACTACTTCTCGGAAACGACGTACCAATGCTGAGGTCCGTAAAGGACTGGCTTGGAAGTTGTTTTTCCATGAAAGACATGGGTGAAGCCGCATACATTCTTGGAATAAGGATCTACCGGGATAGATCTAAAAGGCTGATAGGCTTGTGTCAAGACTCATACATTGACAAAGTCCTGCATAGATTCAGCATGGCAGATTCCAAGAAGGGCTTCACGCCAATGGTACATGGCACAACGCTAAGCAAAAAGCAGAGCCCTACGACGGCTGCTGAGCTTGAGCGCATGAAGAATATTCCTTATGCATCTGCAATAGGATCTGTCATGTATGCCATGATCTGTACTCGTCCTGATGTTGCTTATGCATTGAGCATGACGAGTAGATACCAGTCAAATCCAGGTGAAAACCATTGGATTGCCGTCAAGAATATCCTGAAGTATCTAAGACATACTAAGGATAAGTTCTTGGTGTACGGTGGAAGTGATGTGCTTGAAGTCAGTGGATTCACGGACGCAAGTTTCCAGACAGACCAAGATGATTTCCGGTCACAGTCCGGTTATATCTTTTGTCTGAATGGCGGTGCAATCAGTTGGAGAAGCTCCAAGCAAGACACCGTTGCTGATTCCACTACAGAAGCTGAATATATCGCCGCTTCAGAAGCAGCGAAGGAAGCTGTTTGGATACGAAAGTTCATTATTGAACTAGGTGTGATACCAAATGCGGCTGAGCCTCTGGCACTGTTTTGTGATAACAATGGTGCTATTGCTCAGGCAAAGGAACCAAGATCACACCAGAAATCCAAGCATGTGCTAAGAAGATTTCACTTGATACGTGGCATCATTAATAGAAAGGAAGTCAAGATTAGCCGAGTTCAGACAGATGATAACGTCGCTGATCCATTGACAAAGCCACTCCCAAGACCTAAGCTCGAGTTCCTGACTGTAGCTGTAGGCATTAGAGACATTGAAATGTAATCTAAATTTGAGTGGGAGTTTGAGGGCTTTATTTAGTTATTGATATGTTCTTGTAAAACATTTTAAGATGTTTAAATAAAATTATTATTTCAAGATTATTTTAACTGTGATGAAATAATCGTTCCAAAATGATATGAACCATTTTATAGGTCATCGAAGTAAGTGACTTGATCTTGAGTCATCAAAGTCATTTAGCTTGATCATGAGACCCTATATTTGATAGATGGCTTATATCATCCTGTCCCTAGTCGAAGGTTGTTGAAATTGGAACACCAACAACCGCGTGAGACTAGATTGGTATGTGACTTATGACAAAGTCTCAGGATGTCATAGATGCACGGCATCAAAGTCAGTACATAGGTGTATGTTGAGGTACATACGACCGGACAAGACCCGCTTATAAGAACTCTTCAGGATATTTATATCTGTGTCATAAGAGATTCTTACCACGACTATAGAGTATAGTCCTTAGACCTGAGTTCGCATGCATGTGACTGCACATGAACTGATGCACTTTGATCATTGTCTAACACTGTCGTTCAGCGATAGTTATAAGGACCCTGTTTGGGTGTATTATGAAATGAGTAGTTTACAGTGATGGAACAAGACGGGATTTGTCCCTCCAATATAAATGGAGTGAATATCCCATATGGGTCACACGCCTAAGCTAACAGGAAACTATGAAGGAACGGTTCAGCAGATGTACGGTAAAAGTGCTAGGCATTTACTGTGCTTGGAGAGATAGAAGGGCCTGATTAAATCCAAGGGATTTAATCAGACTGAGAATTGGGCCCAAAATCCCATGAGAACTAAAAGGAGTTTTAATGAATAAAACTTGACCTAGCTCTCTAATTCTCCTAAGCCTTCTGCGCCTCTCTCTCTCTCTTCTGCGCCTCCCTCCCTGTGGTCTAGCAGCCTTCTTCCTGTTGGTGTGCGTGTGTGAACCTCTGGAGGAGCTATCTCTTGGTGGTTCTGCTGATCTCTGACAATACCTCTTCTTCCGCTGCATAAACAAGGTATTAGGTGAGATCCTTTATGATTCTGCAAGAGAACCTAGATCCAAGCATGTTTAGTAGGATCAATCAATGACTAATTGAATCAGGATAAACTAAACAATCCTTCACAACTATCATATTGATGTTGTCTATAGTGTTGAACTTCAATAATGAACTGGAGCAGTTAGATGTTAAAACACCCTCTCTACATGGGAATTTAAAGGAAATGATACTCATGGAACAACCAGAGGGATATACTAAAGGGGATAAGGTATGTCTACTTCAAAAATTCATGTATGGATTGAAGCAGTCTCCTAGAGAGTGGAATTTGAGATTCAATCAGTTTATGAAATCTCAAGGATACACAAGAAGCGAGTACGACTCTTGTGTTTATCTCAGGAGCTATGGAAATGGAGAAATGATATATCTTCTATTCTATGTAGATGATATGCTGGTGATTGCTAAAGATCTAAAGGAAGTTCAAACACTGAAGGAGATCTTGAGCAGGGAATTCGAGATAAAAGACCTAGGATCAGCAAAAAGGATCCTAGGCATGGACATTATCAGGAACATGGAAGCTGGAATCCTAGTACTATCACAAGAAGCTTACATAAACAAGGTACTAAGAAACTTTGGTATGCAAGATTCTAAGTCAGTTCAAACCCCTTTGGGTTGTCATTTCAAATTATCGAGCACTAAGGATGAAGATAAAGCAGAAGCTGAACTTGAAATGAAGAATGTACCTTATTCAAGTGCCGTTGGAAGCTTGATGTACTCTCGACCTGATATTGCTCATGTTGTTGGAGTAGTGAGCCGCTTTATGAGTTGTCCTAACAAGAATCATTGGGAAGCAGTCAAATGGGTTCTCAGATATCTAAGAGATACATCTGATTACAAATTGACATTCATAAAACTGATGAGTTTGGAATCAAGGGTTATTGCGATAGCGACTACACATCTGACCTGGATAGAAGACGATCCATCACGGGGTATGCTTTCCAGGTCGGAGGGAACACAGTAAGCTGGCGATCTGGTCTGCAGGAAATAGTAGCCCTGTCAACGACAGAGGCTGAATATATGGCGTTATCTGAAGCAGTAAAAGAAGTGTTATGGTTAAAGAGAATTACCAGTGAATTTGGGTTTGAGCAGAAGTCGGTGGAGGTGTTATGTGACTCCCAAAGCGTGATCTGTTTGGCTAAGAACAACGTCTTCCACGAGCGAACTAAACACATCGCAAACATGTATCATTTCATCAGAGATGTGATTTCAGATGGTGATATCGTGTTAACGAAGATAGACACTAAAGTGAATCCGGCTGATTTACTTACCAAGTCTCTTCCTACGAAAAAGTTCAAAGATGGGAGATGTGATCTGAAGGTACTCAGAGAAAGGATCTAGCTCGAATTGAGCTGGTCTAGCTCAGTGAAGGAGTTAGGGTTTCGACGGCGATGGTCGAGACAGGAAGAAAGAGAATCCGACAAGGTCTCGGGTTATGTCTGAAAAGTAGATCGAGGTGGAGAATGTGAGTTGATCGTACTCAATCAGATGGATAAGGCTTTAGGCTGTTAAGTGGGATGGGACAATGATCCGGTTGAAGCCCAAAAGAGTTATTCAGCTGGTAAGTGGCCCAACACTCAGAGCTACGTCGTTTAGAAGTGTCTTCGTACACTGAACTTTGAGGATAAGGTTTGTTGCAGCAGAAGAAGGTTTGTTGTTGACTCTGCTGAGCTGGAACCTGCAAAAGGGATAAAAGACGTTAGCGCGAGTGTGAAAAAGGTTTACGGTGTGAGAGTAACAAGCAAGGGAATTACCAAGTCTAGTGAGAGAGAGAGTAGAGAGAAGAAAAGCTTATCGCCATAGCTCTTTCTTCTTCATCTCCTCGGTTTTCATCTCTGTAACTAGACGATCTCTTGGTATCTTGTACTCTAAGCAAATCACCTAATAAGAACCTTGAGAGCAGGTATTGTTGAGCTCTCCAAGATGTACCTTGGTCGCATTGGTCTTGGGAACTTGTAAACCTCTTGTGTTGTCTCTGTTTTTCGCTTTACTCTGCATACAAACAAACACAAGAAAACAAGTGAACACGAAAACCTAAGTGTAAAATCATCGTAGCTAGATTTTACACAAAGCACATAAGGTGAAAAGTAATACACTCGGCTTTACGGAAAGTTCCTTTTCCCACACTCAGAGCTCATTATACCATGGTACAAAACTAAAATTCATATTGGCAGCAGGAAACACCGTTTCACCGCCTTCTTCAACATCCGACATGTATAGTATAAGGGTTTTTGTATAAGAGAAAGAAGACATGATTGGGTAATACTTGAACTTGGCAAGCTTTAAAATAAATAGAGTTAGAAAATCTTACAGATACATGAGTAGTGTAGCTATCAGTTGACCACTATTCTTAGTGTTGAACTTGTGAGAAAAGTAATCATAGTGTGGTTCATACTTTTTCCCTTCTTCGTAGTGAAGAACTTGAATCCTTCTCCATGATCTGCACATTCCAGAATCATCTTAAACACAATTAATGGGCTCAAATCCGCAGACCTAAACTTGCCTTGTATAAAATTGTGGTATCTGGCTTAAATGGTACCAATTGTTATTTTCTTTTGATTTTTTTGTTTAATTTTTTAATTAAATGATGTCCTTTTGCCCAACATAAACTTTTTATATTAAAAATTATATACGGATTGGCTGAAGCCCAATGAACTTTAAGCTAAACGGACTTCAACAGAACTAAATTAAACATGCCTCAATGGATCCATCACAAATGTTTAGAAAGGCACAAATGGATATGGATGTTTCCACTGACATTCCAGCACAATGTTTTATTTTTCTACACATTAAAATCGAACCAATTTATACATTTCTATAAAGGAAAAATTGCCTTAAAAACCCTCAACTTTTTCGTTTAAGCCATTTTAAACACGAACTTTCAACTAGACCATTTAAAACCTGAGTTTTGTTGACTTTAGTTTTAAATCTCAAACTTATAGTTGACTAAGCTGTTTTAACACGACGTTAACAAACCGTTAAATCCCATTAACAGACCGTTAAGACGGAATTAATTTCCGTTTATAGCAACGAAACAACTCGTTTTAACATATTATTAAAAAGAATGGAAAATTGCCTAAAAACCCTCAACTTTTTCATTTAAGCCATTTTAAACACGGACTTTCAACTAAGTCATTTAAACCCTGAAATTTCGTTGACTTTAGTTTTTAATCCTAAACTTTAGTTGAATGAGCTATTTTAACACACCGTTATTCACTATCCATGTTTGTTAATATTTTGAGAGAATTGGGTTTATAATTTTTAATCATATATATATATAGAAAATATAATACAATTATTTTCAAAAATATCGAATCATTGGAATAGAGTATAAAATGTAATCTTGTAATATAAAAATATTATATTTAAAACTCGACCTTTTTTCATTGTAACACAAGTAACTTTCAACTACTAAACAAAGACATAACTATTTATTAACTGTTTTGACGTGTTCTTAAAATAACTAAAGAAACAGTAATAAATTTTGAGACATAACTATCCACGTATGTTTATATTTTGAGATGATTGAGGTTATAAATTTGTGATCATAAATATATATACTATTGAAATTTTTTCAAAGATTTTTTAAAAATGTTATTGAAATTTTTATTAAAGACATTCTTATTATTAAAATATAGTTTTGATCATAAATATATATATATATATATATATATATAATGTAGAATTTTTTCAAATATTTTTAAATATGTTATTGAAAATTTTATTAAAGACGTTTTTAGTATTATAATACAATTTTATATTTTAAACTGTAATGTAAAATTTGTTTTTATATTTAAAAGCTGTAATATAAAATATTATAGTTTCATATTAAAATAATATTTTATATTACAAGATTACATTTTATACTCTATTCCAATGATTCGATATAATTTTTTTTGAAAATAAATGTATTATATTTTCTATATATATATATATATATATGATTAAAAATTATAAATCTAATTCTCTCAAAATATTAACAAACATGGATAGTGAATAACGGTGTATTAAAATAGTTCATTCAACTACAAGTTTGGGATGAAAAACTAAAGTCAACAAAATTTCAGGGTTTAAATGGCTTAGTTGAAAGTTCGTGTTTAAAATTGCTTAGACGAAAAAGTTGAGGGTTTTTAGGCAATTTCTCGTTCTAACGGCCTGTTAACAGGGTTTAACGGTTTGTTAACGCCGTGTTAAAACAGCTCAGTCAAATATAAGTTTGGGATTTAAAACCAAAATCAACAAAACTTTAAATTTTAAATGGTATAGTCGAAAATTCGTGTTTAAAGTGGCTTAAACGAGAAAGTTGGAGCTTTTTAAGGCAATTTTCCCCTTTCTATAAATATTATGACTAAATAAGTATCATATTTTGACTAAACATATGTCGTTCCTCTTCTTTAAAAAAATAAATATATTTCCTTCAATGAATATATATATATATATATATATATATATATATATATATATATATATTTTAATAATAATATATTAATATTTAAACCGATCTTAAACCGGGATCAACCGGGTACAAACCAGGAAAAGAACCAGACCAAAAGACGAAACCTAAAACCCTAATAAACCGGATAGGAACTCTCTAATCGGACGCCAAAATTACGGAAAATGCCCTTGCCACTCTTTAGGGTCCCTCCGGCTCCGATTTACCGCCGCCGGCGGATTCGAGTCCGGTAGATTCACGGCGCCGACGGAGCTTTCCTGCGCGGTGAAAGGATCCGACCCTTGCCGACTTTCCAGCGCCGTCAGCCCAGACCTCCTCTACCTTTCTCCCGACAGGCGGGTCTTCGCCGGAGTCCTCACGGTCTCACCCGGTAAGGCCGCTCCCGGCAAGCCTCCGCTGGCAATTCTCTCTTCCGCCTCCAGCGCCAAATGAAAGCATGACCGCTCCGATCTTCTCAGATCTTCTCGCCTCCTGCTAAGCAAGCTTCTCCGGGAAGGTGACATGCAACAAGGCACTTTCACCGCCTTCCTCCACCGCAGCCCCGATGATGTGGCCACCACCGATAAGGCACTTCCTTAGCTCGCCTCGCAACCCACCAGCTTCTCACCGACAAACGCATCTCAGATCTCGCCGATCTTTTCTCCCTCGCGCTAATCCCTCTTCCACATGTCCTCAAGCAGTTTCCGGCTTCGCGACTTACCCGGGGATGGAGAATCGGCAAAGGTCTGTGTCAACGCCGCCGCGGAGAGAAGCACCACACCACGCAAGAACGGAGACGAGAAGACCGAGGAAACTCCGGTTCCTCCCTAGCCTACACGGTTATTAGCATGAACGTGCAAAGCCAAAGGGAGGCTTCTCACGGTAGCGACAGAAATCGACACCACCGGAGAAGCCTCTAGAATCGCAAATCTGAAAAGAAAACTCGAAAGAGAGAGGAGAAAGAAAGTATGCCGCTCAAAGGCCGTCAACTTCAAATCCGGGAGACGACATTTCAGCAGTCAAATGTTGTTCATTTTCGTTTATTTTTCGTTTATATAAAATGGAAATTAACTAACCTTGTTTTTTTTCTTTAACCAACACGAGTCTCATTTTATTTAACTAAAAAAAAGACATTATATCAAACTCAACTAGAGTTTTCCTAGTAAAAGAATCAGCCACATGACTACCTTTGTTTTAGTGTTTGAATGGAGAGTATAAAAATAAGTGGTGCTGCGACAACATGGATCACCCACTTTTATTTTTCAATCATAAAATAAACAAACAAAATAACAATTGATGAAAAACACACAAGTGGATCAAAATATTTTGTCATCCACTGTAAATATAAGAAGAACCGCTTTTACATAGGAAAATGAGTGGTACTAGTGGTTAATCACTTTTATTATAAATTATATATGAACTAGATTCTGGCCCGTGCGTTGTACGGACATTGTATTTCCATAGATTTTTTTTCAAATTACATTCAATAGTAGGACAAAGCAATACATTAATATGGAAGATTATAAAGTTTATATTAAGAATGTGTTTCAATTTTTATTTTAGGTAAAATATAATGTAACATTATTTTAGTATAAATTGACAGATAAAAGAGGGAAATGGTTAACCAAAAAAACAATTTACATTCATCAATATACTTTAAATTTGGAAATGTAAGAATAGTAAGATTAGGAGAACATACTTTAATCATCAAAAAAATATTAAGAATTTAAAGTTTTAGCTCTATACACATTTGCATATAATTTGAACTCTGGATCCACATAAAAATAATTCTATTATAAGTCTATTATGCTTTATTCTCATAGGTAAAAAAAGAGAGATTTTCTATTAATCCACTATAACATATGACATGACCTATAATTTAGAGAGAAATATATTAATGTTTAAAAACTTCTTTGGTTATACCAAAATTTTTTGTGAATCTACAGACACCAACATTCGAAGACATAATAAACTCTATAATCTTATAATTAATTATGACTATTTCATACCTTCTCATCATATGCAAAATTTAAATTAGTATTGGTAGACCTACATGAAAATCAGTAGACGGATATTCAGATCCTTGTTTGTGAAAAGATAACCTTACACCATATTAAGCAAGAATTCAGATAACTTGCAATTTTGTAGACCACAATTTTCAAGCAATAACTCAGAACATCAGATGTGAAGATAATTAGTGAGATGGAAGACAATTTTTCTACTAATAGTCACAATGACTAATGATATAATCAATCAATGTTTTTGAAAAGCTAATTTGGTAGAAGTAAATACTTATCTGAGTAGTTATAGGTGATGAGGTCAAATATCTTCTTCATGGTTTCTAACAACGATGTTAAACTCAAAAACCACTTCTCTTTTGTGTTCTCATAACCAATGAACATCTGAAAATAACAAAACACATAAGCAAAACATTTTCAATAACACAACCAAATCCCGCTAATCAATGTTTTTTTGTGATCAATTTATCTTTTCAGCAAGCATTTGCTGCAACACAGGAACGCCTTGAGGACCAGCAGAGTGACAAACAAAGTGGATAGGATGATCTTAAGAACATTCTGGATATTCCCCTAAAGTACATCAACAATTCATGAGCATTTGAAGAGAGAATCTAAGGCTTCTCAAGAAGCAAAACAAAAGACAAAACCTTTTTCATATAAACCACCAAACTGACAATGAAACCAAGATTTACTATACACAAATAATAGTATTAAAAAATGCTTATCCGGTTTTCATGTATTGAAACTATAATCAGATATGAACCATTAAGTTTTCTAACACCATATTGATCTTTTGAAAGAGTATTTCCCAACTGAAGTATAAACATTATATTAGAATATTATTGTGTTAGAAGCTGGTTAATGTTGGGTTATGAGGTCTGAGATTTGCTTCATGTTTTCAATATCTATATCAGAGATTCCCATGCCATAGACCTACATGATATTCAGAAGACATAAATGTTCAGATCAAAATACATGTTAAAGAAGAAACACAGTGCAAAAGAGACCATATTGATCTTTAAAACGGACCCTTTGCAATCGAAAAATAAAACCTAATCAACCAATGTTTTAAAAAAGCTGATTTGGTGTAACTTAATACTTAACTTAAGAATTAGAGGTGATGAGGTCAGATATCATCTTCTTGTTTTCTGACAACGGTATTAAACTCTATACCAACTTCTGATTTGTGTTCTCATAACCAAAGAACATCTGAAAATAACAACCATCTCAGCAATTAAAAAATATCAAATTAACAAAAGCTCATTAACAAACAATATTTGAAGAGTGAATCTAAGGCTTCTCAAGAAGGAAACAAAAAACTGAACTTTTTTATATAAACCATCAAACTGAGAATTCACCCAAGCTTTACAATCATATCAGCAATTACAATATCAAATTAACAAAAAGAAAAAGAAAAAAAAAAGAGGTTTGAATGTCAGAGAGAATAATTTCTTCAGCGGTAACACACATCCGACGACAAATAGAGATGGAGGTAAGGGTTTTGAAGATTCACAGATATAATAGACAGATAGAGAATGACATACCTAAATAAAACTGTTTCTAGATATTTTGCATCAGGTTTTGTTCTTGAGAGTTGTAGAGCAGTCGAGAGCTATAACTCCCGATTTATTCAGATTCACGAAAACATGAAATTAAACATAAACAAATAATCGATCAAGATTTCACAAAGCATAAACCAAATCGGAGAGTCGAAATTGAGAATCAAAGAAAAATAGATTGATTTCATACCTTGTATGTGAGAGAGATGGAGAACAACGAAGGATAGGTGATTCTGGATCGTGAACGGTTCAGGGAAGGAGAGAATTTTTTGTGGAGATGAAAATTATTTTTTTTAGTATCACCCAAAAGAGGGGTTAGGGTTTTGAAAATTCGTGAAGATAACAGACCAGACGAGAATCTTTAATCGTGAGAGATGGAGAGATCTGAAGAAGGGAATCGTTAATCGGGAACTAAAGATTTGGGGGCTTACCTGCAATTCAGTGTTCGAAAAGGCGCTAGGCGTTAGTCGGGCTGTCAGGGTGGGTCTAGCGCCTAACGAAAAAATCGGAGATTAAGCGGAGATTAAGCGGAACCTAGTTTTAGGATATTTTTATTAATATATTGTATATAGTGATTAATATATGAAATATATCAAAACTGAATGATGGTCTAGTGGCTTCGGAGTGTTATTAGTTCCTCTATTCCCGAGTTCGAGCCTATAGTGTGACGTTTTGGTTGATTTTTTTCGCTTCCCTTTTAATGAAGGGCAAATTTGTAATTGTATTATCATCTTCCCTAATGTCTCTCTCTGCAAACCAACCACGAACGACAGCGGCTCATCTTTTTTTCTTAACTTTATATGCTCTGTTATACTCGTTTTTCTTCGTTTTCCTTTCGATTTTGTATATAATCATACTTAAAATTGATAGATCTGTCTGATTTTCATGCCAAATCGATCAAAAAAAATGAATTTTTAAAATCTCCGATCATCTGACCGACTGCACTCAAATCGCGGCGGAGAGGGTCCGTCTAGCGTTTACTCGGCGCGGAGGCGGCCGCCCAGCCCGATTTTTAGAACACAGCCTGAAAATCGTGGGAGACGGAGAGCTTTGAGTTTTACAGGCGATGAAAATTTTGCGAGATGTTAAAGTGAAATGAAGAAAAAAATCCTAAGTAGACACCAAATTGTTATCGCAAAATTTGCGGTAGAAACCCTAACACAGAAAAATCCAGAGGATCAAAATGGGGAGAAAGAAATCGAAAACGGTTCAAATTAAAAATCAAAAGAATTGAAAATCAAAGAAAAATGATTGATTTCATACATTGATCGGAGAAAAATGGAGAAGACAAAATTGGGTAGGCTCTGCGATTGTGAATGGTTTAGAGGAGGAGAGAAATAGAGAGAGACTTTTTCGAGCGAGAGATGGAGAGAGACAAAAAAAAAAAATTGATGGAATGCTCATCAAAAAAAATTTTGGAGTAGTGACCAAAATGCTTGACACGCTGGCATAATCCTTTGTTCTGATTGGAGGATTGCTGACTTTTTCTCTCTCATTACTTGTCTTTTATATATATTAGATATAATTAGTCAATAACTATATTTATAGATTTAGTTAGAATATCACACAAATTTACATATACATAAATTACAAATACCAAAATTTCATATTGAATTATAAAAATATGTTGAATGTGAAATCTCTTATAAATTATTATAAAATTTTACATTATTTTGGATCGTCTTTTAGATCGAATACAAAAAATATAGTTTTAGTTATGGTTTTGATGTTATGTATTTTTGATAATATTTATTACGCATTCGATTATCTAAAAATAGCAGTTTTGTATTTTTATGATTCACTAGATCTGTGATAATTTTGCTCGATCTATTTTATCTATTTATAACTTCAACTTTATATTTTGAATCGTTTGATCCGTTAAATCTGCATTTGATCCTCTTGAACTGTTTGAATCATTTGATACGCAATACTCGATCCATTTTCTCTATTTGAAGCCTTAGTTTGCTAAAATGTTAGCTATGATTTGTGTGTGATCATAATAATTATTAACCTAAAAGTAATGTGAGTTAGTTACAAAATTTAGTGGATGAAAAACTACATTTTCACTAGTGATGTAATGAAGATTTTTTTTAATCGTACTTTTATATAACAAAATTGGTAAAAAAATTACTAAAAATGTCCTGAATCCCAAAATAATTAACTCAAATTATTTTTAGCTTAATAGTAGTTATTATGATCAGTCGATGCTGAAACATATTGGGCTTTTTAGAGCACATACATTGGAGTTTCTTAAGGGAGAGTTTCTTAACTATTCACGTGGGTCCCACGTGGGGCCCACATGAATAGTTAAGAAACTGTCTCTTAAAATCCTTATCTAAGACCACCCACATTGGTGAGACAGGGGTGGGTCTCTTAATTTTATTTTTTTATTAATTTTTTTTTTTTAGGCGAAAGAAAAAAAAAAAACCAAAAAAAAAAACCCGACCAATCGGCATCCGACACGTGGCGAGACCGAGCTAAGAAGAGTCTCTTAAATAAGAGATTTTAGAGACTGTCTCTTAAAAAAAATGTGGGCCCCATGTGGGACCCACATTATTTTATAATTTTTTTGGGCTAAGAGACTCCTTGAGTCTCACCAATGGACGTGGTCTAAGGATCGATCCTTACATTGTTCACGCCACGTGTCACGTAACGATTGGTCCATTTTTTTTTTTTTTCGGATCTGAAAAAAAAAAAAATTAAAAAAATAATAAATTTTTTTTCTTCTAAGGACCCCTAGTGGATAACACGGATGGACATGGTCTTAGGCTTACTTCAGTGGAGTTACTTATATGGATATATGGGCCTATATACGCCTGGAACACAACACTGAAATCGTTGACAATAAAGAATGTTGCCCACAATTTTTTTTTTCTTTAGGTTGTGCATACTTCGAATTCGAAATAACAGATCGATATAATACAATCAAAGAATCGTATAAAAAACCACATTATAGTACACTCGCAATTCAAGTCGTCCCAAACCAGAAAAAAAAAACTCATGTTTGTGTTTCGATCTTCACAACAGCAACAACAAAACAAAAGCACTTCAGTTATGAAAATCATCAAACTTGGGTAATCCAAAAAGAGTACCAAACCACTTATCGATCGTTCTTCGAATGCTTGTCTTCAAGAAAAAGAAACATCCATTATCATCATGGTCGTGAACGTGATCTTTGTCGTCTTCTTCAAAAGGCTCTTCCCGCCAGTAAATACGCTTGGAAGTCTGTGGATCAAAAAGAGGCTCTTTAACCTTGACGTAACGCCGTTGTAACGACTTGGTCATATGCTCGAACGGAGGTGTCTCTGTCCCAGCTGGATAACGGAACGGAATAAGATTCTTTAACGACACGTGCCCCGCCGTTTTCTTCTCGTTCGCCGGCGTCGGCGCCGACGGCAATATTTGATAAGAACCCAGCGATTGATTTCTGTTTTTTTTCCTGAGGTTTTGGAGTAATAACTAAATATAAACAACAATAAGGGTTATGTGTTTATCTATATAAACAACAAGGGTTATGTGTTTATCTATATATGATTATATAAAATTATAAAATAAATGTTGGATTAGGACTTAAAAACTAGGCCGACTAGGAATTAGATGGAGAAGATAGCATAAGCGTGTGTTGTTAGGATTTCTCTCTGGAATGTTATGTGAAATTTCCAAAGCTAGGTCGGATTAGGATCGAAGAATAGAGAAGATTTAAACTTTAGAAAGAGTCGTTCGTTTTTAATTAGTTGTAAACTATGTGTCATTAGGATTCATATTAAGACTTTTTGATTTTTGTTTTTATTTTTATTTTTTTTAGCCAATAAGCTAGGTTTGAAACTATCATATATTTTTATTATATTTTTATAATGTGAGAATAATATTCTCCTAACAATTGTGAGTCAAGATATTGGCATGGTCAAGCTGCTTATTATATATACCTTAAATTACTAAAACGTAACAATTAGCATCATTCAAGTGACTCACATAATCTAAGCTCCAAAATGTGGTCAGGCATCATATAATACGTGTAAACGACTATGTGTAATGTATTGAGTATATCCTTAATTAGTAGTTTTCTCGTGAATTCTGACTTGACGTATTCTTTTTGCCGTTGAAATATTTTCAGTTGCCAAGCTATTGATTACATCGTTAGTTTTGAGTTTTATTCGAGAAAACGTGATCACAATATGAAAAGAGTAGTAACACCATAATGACGTTAGTAAAGTTTAGGATATTGAACAATTTAGTTGACTCTCGTGTGTCCTGAGATATGCTATAATGGTATGGTTCCGTACGTTTTGTAGTCATTGGCAATAACAACGATTAGCGATTAAATTATTCTAGTTTTACAATCGGCAATGACAACCTGCAGCAACTATATATATATATATATATATATATATATATATATATATATATTTGTCACCTAAAATTTTCAACCTAAATTATTATATATGGCTTTAGCACGCACCTATCAATTAGTTCGGCCCAAACATGTTCTACGATGTGATCAGCCCAAAAATAATAAGTCGGTCGGTCCATAACTAAAAGTAAAAACCTTCACATAAGAATGCTCGTGAACAGTCCTGCTCGGCTCCGCTCAGCTCAGCTCGCGATCAGACTTATTCAGCTTGCCATCTTTGTTCAGCTCGGCTTAACTATAGGTCATGTCATAGTCGGCTTGACCCATTTCTCACTTGACGAATACAGGTCATTCGTCACAACTCGACAAGGAGTGAACGGCCCGTACAAAAGTACGACCGTTTTTACTATAAATAGGTTGCTCCACTATTCATTAATATAATTTTTTAGAATTTTTTTACTTCATTACTTTCTCTCTCTAGAAACAAGCACATCTTGAACTGTAAGAGAGCTCGTCCGACAATCTTACACCATCATGTTCATTTGCCGACCTTAGTCTGCTTTCTAATAAAATAAACTTTGACCCATAGACTTTCACCGAACATACACTTTCACCTAACATACACACAATCAAACAACCTTGTGACGAGTTCAGTAGTCATATAAATAAAAATAGATTGGATATTTAGGTTTCTTTTTAAGATTCCAAAATTTTAGAAGTTATTATTTATAAGCGAAATCTTTCGATCATGTGGTCTACCCCTTATAGCAAGGGTATCGACAACTACATTATCTTTTCGCTTAATCCATCAGATCTTCAATCATCTTTAGGAGGTTCATACAGTTGGTTTCGAATTTAACATTGAGAATACAAAGACTTTTCATAGCCCAAATGAGTCTTTTTCAATTCCTTTTTGAAGCGATTATAGCTTATCATGCACACAGTTTCCCCTGATATAAGCTAACCCATATTATCATATAAACATCATCTCAGTCCACTAACAAACTATTACCAACCCAACCCAAGAGACATCAATGTGACATGTAAGGATAAAACGAGTCTGAGGAAGAAGTTCCGTCAAAATCTGTTATTGAGAGATATCTACATCCACATCCCATTCCTTCTAATTTGCTATCTTCTAACTTTTCGCTTCAAGAATGGTATGTTGAAGGGTGTCTCTTGAAAATCTTTCGAACCATTGAAAACCATATCATTTCTTTTCTTCCATATATACCATATGATTTAAGGATAATCATGTATGTGTGGTACATATATATCCATTTCTTTAATCCTCTAAAATAGAAAATCCATGTTTCAGTAAATAAATGTATTCGAAAAATAACTTGGAAAAGAAAAAGTCCAATAAAATCCACACATACAAAACTAAGAAACACTCAAATAATATAATGATTAATCGTTTGTTCTAGAACTCCACATCTAGAACAATTCTTGTTTGTGCCAATATGCTGGTACATCTTCAATCATCTTGTTAATTTGTTGGAAGTATAAAACTTAGTTGTAATTTCTTGTTAAATATTTGTATCGTTCTAAAAACTTACAATATTACATAATTCGATCATAAAGTACATTTTTTTTTTGTCGGCAAGCATATCATTTTTTGGGCTCAAAATGGGTTACATTATAAAGTGCAAACAGAATTAATACATCGATTCTTCAAGGTTATTAAAATCAAACAGAAGAAGTTGCCCATTAACGGTCCAATCAACTTGAAAGCAGCCCGACAGCCACATGCAGATGACTCACTGAACATCGTCGTCCACCGAGGAATTCCGTCATGCAGATTTCAAGGTTGTTGGTGTTGCCGGCGTCCCGCGATTCTCCGGCACCGCCTCTGCATGATGAAAGTAATTTTTTGTCAACTTATAATATATTTATAAAATGCCCAATGGGTCAGTACAGAGCAAAGAGACAAATACAAGGTTATTAGAACAAATGGGTCTAAATATAGGCTGTCCAAATATCTGATCAACTCGAGGAGAGCAGGATGAAGCCACGTGAACGTGACTCACGGATAAACGTCCCGTCCACAAAACGACTGCCATGCACCACCGTCGCCGGAACTCACAGCTAGCACCGACACCGGAGCATCAACCTTGCATCTAGTCTCCGTCCTTTGCCACTTCAACTCATGTTGGGTAGATAATCCGAATCCGAGCCGCCATAAGATCCATCACAGCTTCAGGGAAACATCAAGAACGTCGAAACCCAGGACGCGCCATCGCTGTCAAACACATCAAGTGGTTTGAACCAGATCCGTAGTTGCTCGACTGCAGAGCAAAAGGAAGACGAAGGCGATATTCAGAGCCGGGCCTGACATTTATTGGGCTACAAGCATATTTTTAAAATGTGGCCAATTAATATAATTTTTTTACTAATAAAAAAATTTTGCGGTGGAGAAGAATCGAACCCCTAACCTTTGACACCTATACTAATACCACCTAACCCCAGAGCTACTGAGAAACTTGTATTATTATGTGGCCGGTAAAATACATATTTAATAGCGGCCACAAGCACCAGCTTCATCAGCTTCTACCCAAGACCGGCTCTGGCGATATTAACCCAAGAAGATCGAAGACCTACAAAGAAACCCAGAAGAAAATCGGAGATTCAGATGCATTAAAAGGACATGATAGAAGCGAAGGATCTCGCCAGAGGCGAGGACACCGGAAAATCACCGGTAGACAAAATCCGATATCAAATCGGAAATTTGTTCGACACAACAAAAGAGAACCGACAACGAAATCGGTAGAGAAAATCCGATAAGGAGATCGGAGAACATATAGACAGCTAAAATAACCCGACCGCTGGCAAAAGGAAACGGAAACGAGGACGATGAGGCTTTAGAGAGAAGTAGGAGAAATAACTTTTAGAGAGAGGGGGTTGATGAAAGTACATTTAAGTATGGTGTTAGAGCATCCCCAATGGTGATACCCATTGGGGTTCTTAAAAAAAAAATTTAATAATTTTTTTTTTTCAGATGTGAAAAAAAAAAATTCAAAAAAAAAAAAGGACCAATCACTATCTGACATGTGACATAAACAGTGTAGAATCGGTCCTTTTATAAGGATTTTAAGAGACTGGATGTTAACTATTGTGTGGGGTCCACGTGGGATCCACACAATATTTTATAATTTTTTTCCTAAGGATTCGACCTTAGAACCTCCGTTGCATTTGGTCTTAGTAGCTTCATGACTGTTAAAAGGGAAAATGTAGGGATTATTTATATAGGAAGCTCTAAACAGACGTCGGTTCATCTAGCGTTTGGACCTCTGAGCAATGCAAATTTCGACCTTTTGATAGTTCCTTCAGCAGAGCCACTCTGTGTTAGTGTGTTGTGTTGTGTTTTGAAAGAGAGTGACCAAATCTCCCAGTAATGGCGTTAATACGATCAAGACTCCATCTTTCTCCATCCCTTTCCTTCATCTCTCCTCTTTTACCTAAACCCTACACCACCTCCACGACTTCTCTACACCATGACCATCAAAATGACGAATCCGCCGCCGTCTCTGTCCCTGTCTCGCCTGTGTTAACTCCAGAAGATACACAGACCGTAGAAAAGTTCCATTCCATCATCAAAGATCACTACCGCAAAAACCCTACTAACCCAAACGACGCCGTCTTAAACCCTAGCTTCACCCTCCCTTCACTCTCCCTCGATTTCTCCCAAGTTTCCGCCGCCGACGCTTCCAGAATCTCTCCCTCCGTCGTGCGATGCGTGATAGAGAAATGCGGCGGCGTCCGCCACGGAATCCCTCTCCTACAGTCCCTAGCTTTCTTCAACTGGGCAACTTCACGAGACGAATACGACCAGAAATCGCCTCATCCTTACAACGAAATGATCGATCTTGCAGGTAAGGTAAGACAATTCGACCTTTCTTGGCATTTGATTGATCTCATGAAATCTAGAAACGTAGAGATTTCGATAGAGACCTTCACGATTTTGATTAGGCGTTACGTTAGAGCTGGATTAGCTTCAGAAGCTGTGCATTGCTTTAATCGAATGGAAGATTACGGATGTGTTCCTGATAAAATCGCTTTCTCCATTGTCATTAGCATTCTTTCTAGAAAGAGAAGAGCTAGTGAAGCCCAGTCGTTTTTCGATAGCTTGAAGGATAGATTCGAACCAGATGTTATAGTTTACACCAATCTGGTTAATGGTTGGTGTCGAGCTGGTGAAATCTCAGAGGCTGAGAGAGTGTTCAAGGAGATGAAGTTGGCTGGGATTGAACCAAACGTGTATACTTACAGCATCGTGATCGATGCCTTGTGTAGATGCGGGCAAATCAGCCGAGCACACGATGTGTTTGCGGATATGATAGATTCGGGTTGTGCTCCAAACGCCATTACTTTCAATAACTTGATGAGGGTTCATGTGAAAGCAGGAAGAACAGAGAAGGTGTTGCAGGTTTATAACCAGATGAAGAAGCTAGGATGTGAGCCCGATACTATTACTTATAACTTCCTGATCGAGACTCATTGCAGAGACGAGAATCTTGAAAACGCGGTTAAAGTTTTGAACACGATGATCAAGAGAAAGTGCGATGTGAATGCTTCGACTTTCAATACTATATTTAGGTACATCGAGAAGAAGAGGGATGTGAATGGCGCGCATAGGATGTATTCGAAGATGATGGAAGCAAAGTGTGAGGCGAATACTGTGACTTATAACATATTGATGAGGATGTTCGCTGGATCGAAATCGACGGATATGGTATTGAAGATGAAGAAAGAGATGGATGAGAAAGAAGTTGAGCCGAATATGAATACTTATAGGCTTTTGGTTACAATGTTTTGTGGGATGGGACATTGGAATAATGCTTATAAGTTGTTTAGAGAGATGGTTGAATAGAAGTGTTTGATACCGAGCTTGTCTTTATATGAAATGGTTCTTGCTCAGTTAAGAAAAGCTGGGCAGTTGAAGACGCATGAAGAGTTGGTGGAGAAGATGATTCAGAAGGGACTAGTTGCTCGCCCACTATAGGAATGGGCCTTCCAACCATCAAAGCAGATTTTTTTCTTTCTCGATGAAGTTTTGAGAAAAAATTTAAGCAATTTTATTGTCAATCAGATTGTAACTTCGTTTTGGGAAAAACACTGGTTAACTTCTTGCATCAAGAGGTTTTAATGTACCATGTTCTCTTTGTTTTCTATATCTATATATCAGACCGCATGTTCTTCGTAGAAATCTCTTCGAAACCGCTTGATTGGACTGTATCACGTTATGTTTTTGCAACCTTATTGTAACATGGGACAAATGGTATACGCAATGGTATAAGAGCTGAATCCGAAGACAGAGAATTATGTGGACTCGCACTATTATAGATAATATCCTCGTTAGCAACAAAGACATTGCACTATGTGAAAAAGAGTGATTGTAATATCTCAATTTGTAGTATTTTGATTATTTATGTCATCAAAATGGATTTATGTTTATGGTTAAAAAACTCTAGAATTAAGTGTAAGTGAGTTGTGTGAGATTCGGGATTCACATTAAGAATTTGTATTCGTGGATTTGGATTTTTTGGATATAGAAATGGTATAGTTTCCTATGAATCAAAGACTTTATTGAGATTGATCGTCGAGATAGAACAAACACAGTCGAAAAGAGAGTACAAAGTATGGAATCGAGCTATCTAGTCGAAGTGTTCTTAGCCTAGGTTGGAATTGTTTTTAATGAGCCGCCACTTCTTCCTTTAAATAGTCTCCACTCTCATTTCTTCGTCCTGATATTTCGGCCTCGTCGTTGTAACGATCTCCGAGATTCGTGCGGATCAGTTGAACTGACGAAGACCGAGTTGCTCTATCTCCACGTCATCCTCAGCCGAGCTCGAGCTCGATCGTCTCCGGCGTCGTCTGGGCCTCTCCAAGGCGCTTGCTTCGCTTGGGTCTATCTTTGATTCTGGAATGGGCTCGTAATTACGGGCCTTTGTCTTGTCTGTTAATGGGCCGGATTTCCTAGAGGGAAATCCAGTACCAACAATAGCCCCCCAGCCCATTGAATTCGAGAAGTCGAGGTTAATGGGCGGTGGACGTTCTTGGGAAGAGGCGCGTGCCTCGGATGTGACAAATCTTAATGATTATTTTCGCCCCATCCGTGGATCTTATTTTAATCTGATGGTTAGGAATGAGCGCGTGGAACGGACTGAACTGCTTTTCAGCGCGTCTGCAGTCGTTGCGTGTATTCGTTTGAGAATTTCATCTCCCACCGTAAATTCGGTTGGTAATCGACGGCTCAGGCTCGAAGGTCGCGAAGAGTCTTTTCGGGCTTTCTCTTTTGATGATGTGACCTAATTACTGCATGCTTTGTAGCCGTTGATCTCAGATCAACGGCTTGGCGAGAGGGAAGCGAGGGGTCCAAGTCATCTCGGTCCTATCAGCAATTAATGCGAGTAAGGAGTCGTACGGGCGATACTGCGCTCAATCTTTGATATAAATAATCATTCGCGTTGTTTGAAGGAAGTCCTTTGCTTTCCTACTCTTAACTTGTTCGAACTTTTTCTCCCTACTTCCTTTGTCGTTAGAGAAAAAGTTTTTCTTTCAAAAACTTTCCTTTTTCCTCATGGCTTCTAGGGATCCTGCGGGAGCGAGTACGAGTGCGGCGGCGGGGTCGTTTGGACCGCACCCGCCGTCTTCGTTAACCGTGGACCGTATCCAGCAATTGAGGGTGCTCTGCCGGATTCCGACGGAGGTCGAAATCGTCATCCCTTCTTCGGCGGTATCCCCCGAAACGGTCATAGAAGGCTACTGTTGTGCCTCCTATACGTATTTCGAAAAATGTGGGCTTTTCTTTCCCATTCCTCGCCTTGTCTTCTTGGTGCTGGCCCAAATCCAGATGGCTTTCTACCAGATGACGCCGAATTTCGTTCGGTACGTTATCGGACTCGGAGTTAGGGCCGTGGAGGAAGGGGTTGAATTCGGTCCTGAGGAGTTAATGCGGGTTTGCTCGGTGAAGCAAGATTCCCGCTTTTCGGGGTCGTACCGTCTTTCCCCCCGGTTTGGGAGGATCCTGGACGGTCTCCCGCCGAGGGAAGAGTGGAGGGACCAATATTTTTTCTTTAGGACGACTCATCACTCGGTCGGAGAGTTTGATTGCTCGGTCGTTCCCTCGCGGTGGGCTTCCGACGTTGGTGAGGCTTTCTTACTGCTATTTTGGTTATTATTTCTTGTGTCAGTTTGATTTCTGACCTGCTTCGTTCTATATCGCAGAGTTCCCTGAATCGCTTGACCTTAATCCTGTCACGGAGGCCTTAATAGCCCGTTTGAGGAGAGGTTCCGTTAACTGGGACAGTTTCACGGCCGAGCGTGTACAGGCTGCCTTGAGGGTCAATCCAAGAGGGGTCCCACAGGGTCGGTCTCGGGCCTTTCGGGAGCAAGCCTTTCCTCCTGTACCTCGCGGGACTTCTCTGGGTCGAACCGTGCGACCTCCGCTTCGTATATTTGAGCGGGCAAGAGAAGGTGAGTTTCTGTCCGTGACATTCGGCTCGTCATTATTTGGGAAGAGTCTAAAGACTTCTCCCCTTTTTATTCTACAGGTCGTCCTTCCTCGGGTGTGGGTTCAGATGCCAGCACCCCATCTCACGAGAAACTATCTCGTAGGTCGAGGAGTCGCCGAAACGGAAAAGACCCCATAGATCTGGCAAAAAGGGTGGAGGATGGGAGTTTGAGCAATGCGCTCTTTTTTGCCATGTGTGATTCTCCTCTCCCTTTCACGGTTGTCCCCCCGAGCTTCGGGGCCCGTGACGCGTCCGCGGAGGCAGGGGGGGTCTCCTCCCCTCCGGTTATTCGGAGGGCGGACTCGGTTCCGTCCAGGGAGCCGGCTTTGCGCGATCCTTAGCCCAGCGATCAGGACGTGGGCAGGGATCCTTCCCCCGTACCGAAGCGCCGAAGGATCGATACGGAGACGAGCTCGAGTAGTTCGAGCGAGAGTGTCGGGATGCTCCGGGGCGCGGCCCGTTCGTCGAGGCGCGTCGGACCTGCAGGGGTTCCGCTTCCAGTTACTGGGGACCGGGCCTTCGGCGATTTGTATGCCAGGATGGCCGAAGCCACTGGAAAGGTATCAACCATAGTTCTTGTTTTTGCCTTTCTTTGGTAAGAAAGATATTTGAAATTTGTGTCTTTATGTAGTTTCTGGAGGCTACGAGCGTACTTGTGGCCCAGTCCGAATGCGAGCTTCGTGAGCAATCGCGGGAGGATGAGCTCGAGGCCGCTAAGAGGTCGGCTCGTATTTTGACCGCGGAGCTGCAGGATTCTTTTGCTCGGGAGGAGGTCTCGAGAGAAAACTGGCTCGGTATGAGGGGATCGAAGCCCGGCTATTGGTTCTCGAGAATCGCGAGGAGGACCTTTTCTAGAGGCTTCGGGCGGCCGAAGGCCGGGCGTTGGCTGCCGAAGAAACGAGTCGAGTCGCCTCAGCGCAAGCTGCCCAAGATCGGATCGACCTAGAGAGAGTTCTTGCGGGGAGAGACTTCGACATAAAGGTCGCGTCCCACGAGGCGAGGAAGAAGATGAGCGGGGAATATTTGGAGATCCTTAAAGGGATCAAGGAGAAGAGCGAGAAGCGGAAGCTCGAGACCAACACTGAGATTCGCCTCCAAGAAACCCTAGCCAATATCGAACTCATCGCGGAGTTTGCTTCCGGTGAGCTTGACTTGACTCGGGAAGTTCTGAGGTTGGCCGACCAGAAGAGGGCGGCAGTGGAAGAGATGAACGCTGCGGCGGTTTCTGACTTCAGTGTCGGCAAGTTGAACTTGCCGGCCGTGTCGAGTGACTCGGTCATTTTGGCGCACGCTACGCCACCGGTTGTTCCCTGCTTTGATCAATATGGATCGAGCCTCCCGACTGGGATTGCGTCTACCGGTGATCAGGCGGAGGATGGAGACGAGGCTTCTTCGCGCTCGCGACAATAATGTTGCCTCTAGGGGCTCTCTTTTTTTTATGGAAAAAACATTTATTCGCCCAAGCGGGCTTTGGTCGAGGACATTGTGTCCCTCTTTTAATGAATTTCTTTTGAAGTCTTACATGCCTCAGCATAGACTTTACTGTTTTAGTACCTTCACGGTTTAATCTTTTTTTTTTTTATAGTTCGGGTCTCTTCGAGTTTAATGATAAAGTAAACTTACAAAGGCTCGTTGTGCGCGGAGGTCTTTCCGCGTGGTCGGTTGCTTTGACTTTGACGTTTTCGTTTAACGGGAGAGGGTGGCCCTCCAGTTCTCTCGAGCTGTATCAGGTCGGGAGAATTGACTTTAGGAGGGGCCGTTTCAGGTCGCTCGAAATAGGATAATTTCATATCGTTTGCTTTAGAAGGGATAATTTCATATCACTTTGGTCTTTTGGGAGAGGCCATTTCAGGTCACTTGGGAAGGATAATTTCATATCGCTTTGTCTTAGAAGAGATAATTTCATATCACTCGTTTCGGGAAGGGATAGTTTCATATCACTTGTTTTAGAAGAGATATTTTCATATCACTTTGCTATTGGAAGAGATAATTTCATATCACTTTGGTCCGTTGGAAGAGATAATTTCATATCAACGTAATGGCTCTAACAGGAAGAGACGTTTGATTAGAAGACTTATTTTGATTTCACAAAGATAAGCTAGTGTGACTTCGTTAGAAGTTGTCGAGCTCGGTGAGAGCTTTGTGTTTGGGGGGTGGCTGCGCTCGAAGTCGAGCTGCCTACGTACCCTTTTAAGGGGATCAATCCATTTCGTAGTTCGATTATGTTGATGTACTCCTAGTGGAAATACTTTTTGAGGTTGATGATGTTCCAAGGTCGTAGTTCGGGCTTCTGGGTTTCCACCGACTTGAGTCGGTAGACCCCGTCCTTTACGATGTCGGTGACCTGGTAAGGACCTTCCCACTTCGCTCCTAATTTTCCAGCGTGTTCTTCCTTTTTATGGTCGAACACTTTCCGTAAGACGAGCTCTCCTACTTGAAACCTCCGAGTTTTGATTCGGGAATCATAGTAGCGAGCCTCGGCTTGTTGGTAATTCTGGAGTCGAGCTAATGCGAGGTTCCTCCTTTCGTCGACGAGGTCGAGCTCGTCAGTTATCATCTTGTTGTTAAGTTCCTCTTGTCGCGGGCATTCTTCTTTGCGAATGCTTGACACGAGAATTTCAGCTGGTACTTCCGCCTCGATTCCGTAAGCTAGCGAGAAGGGAGTCTCGCCAGTGGATTTGGGGGGGTAGTCCGGTAGGCCCAGAGTACGGCTGGGAGTTCATCACTCCAGGTTGTTTTGCACTCGTTGAGCCTTTTCTTGAGGTCGTTCATAATCGCTTTGTTAGCTGCTTCTGCTAGCCCGTTCCCTTGGAGGTAGCGTGGCGTCGAGTAAGTCAGCTTTATGTTCCAAGTTCTGCAGAACTCTTTGAACGTGTTTGATATGAACTGAGGTCCGTTATCCGTGATGATCTCGTGGGGTAGTCCATGTCTGCAAACGATGTTTCGCCAGACGAACTCCTTAACGTGAACGTCCTTAATTTTCCGGCATGACTCTGCTTCAATCCACTTGGTGAAGTAGTCTGTCATCACCAATAGATGTGTGGCTTTCTTTTTGCCAGATGGGACCAGCGGTCCGACGATGTCCATTCCCCACCGCATGAATGGGTACGGTGATGAGATAGAGGAGAGTTTCTCCAACGCTTAGTGGATAATTGGGGTATGCTTTTGGCATTTATCGCACTTGTTGGAGAAGGATTCGCATTCGGTGGCCATTGTAGGCCAATAGTAGCCTTGCCTTTTGATTCGCACGGCCAATGCTCGTCCTCCGGAATGGCTTCCGCAGGATCCGTTATGTGTTTGTGTAATCACGGCTAGGGCTTGCTTTTTGTCAAGGCATTTAAGGTAAGGTCCGGAGAGGCTCCTTTTAAAGAGCTCTCCTTGTGTGATACAATACCTCGCACTTTGCATTTTAAGTTTCCGCGCCTCCCATTTGCCATCGGGAACTTCGCCGTTTGTGATGTATCGAATGATCGGATTTCTCCAATCTTCGTCATTGTTAGGCTCAGGTCCCTGACTAGTGGATGCGGTTTGAATTGGTCCGTCGGGGACGCTCGCGACGTATATGGTGTTTCTAGGATCAAGATCATCATCAATCTCGATGATGTCGCTATTAGTGTCTCCGGGACATTCTTTGCGTTTGACATCGTTTTTCACAGCGGGCCCGTCCTCTTTCAAGGACAGAGCTTTGAGAGCTATGTCGATGCTTGGTTTTCTATCCCTTCGACTGGTATGATTCTTTTGAGGTTAGGATCTGATGTCGATGCTAATGCGGCTAGCGCATCGGCTGCAGTGTTTTCACCTCGTGGGATTCGTGTTAGATTGAAGAATTCGATCTGTTCGGCCAATGTATGGACTGCCCGTAGGTATGCTTCCATTCGTTCGTCTTTGGCCTCGTAGTCGCCATGATATTGGCTTGTGACCAGTTGGGAATCGCTGAAGGCATTTACTTCTCGGGCTCCTATTGCTATCGCAAGTCTAAGCCCGGCTATCAGCGCTTCGTATTCTGCCTCGTTATTCGATGCGGCGAAGCCCAATCTAAATGATTGTTCTAATACTTCACCCGTTGGGGAGACTAATTTAACTCCGACTCCGGACCCTTGTCTTGAGGAAGCTCCATCGACGTAGAGTTTCCATCTTTGGGCCGAAGTCGGGTCGAGTTCTATAGTCGGAGGGAGCTCGATTATGAAATCTGCCAGTACTTGTGCTTTTAGGCATGTTCGAGCTTTGTATTCAATGTCGTACTCGCTAAGTTCGATAGCCCATTTGACCAATCGACCTGATTGGTTTGGACTGTGAAGGATGGTTCTCAGTGGCTGAGAGGTCATCACTATTATCGAGTGCGATTGAAAATACGGTCGGAGTTTCCGAGCCGATGTTACTAGCACTAAGGCGAGCTTTTCCATGGCGGGGTATCTGGTTTCAGCATCGATCAAGGTCTTACTGATGTAATACACCGGCCGTTGTTCGTTCTGTTCTTCGCGAACCAGGACTCCATTTACTGCTGCCGTCGAGACAGCTAAGTAGAGATAAAGGGGTTCTCCTTCTACTGGTTTCGCCAGTATGGGTGGTTCGCTTAAGTAAGTTTTGAGCTGAGTGAATGCCTCTTCACACTTTTCGTCCCAAAGGAACTTTTTGTTTGCTTTGAGCAAGTGATAGAAGGGTAGACATTTATCAGTCGACCTCAAGATGAAGCGATTCAGAGCAGCTATTTTGCCGGTTAGGCGCTGAACTTCTCGCGTTGTTCTGGGAGATTTCATCTTTATGAACGTTGCGATCTGTTTGGGGTTCGCTTCGATCCCTCTTTCGGTTACTAAGTAACCGAGGAACTCTCCTGAAGGGACCCTGAAGGTACATTTAGCTGGGTTGAGTTTCATCCCATACTTATTGAGAATGGTAAAGCACTCTTTTAGTTGGGGAATGTGATCCTCGTACCTAGAAGATTTTACTATCATATCATCGATGTAGACCTCCATGGTTTTGCCCAGGAGTCCTGAGAACATCTTGTTGACGAGGCGCTGGTAAGTTGCTCCTGCGTTTTTTAGTCCGAAGGGCATGACTTTGTAGCAGTACGTGCCTCGATCAGTTATGAATGAGGTCTTTTCTTGGTCTTCGGGGTTCATCAATATTTGATTGTACCCTGAGAACGCATCCATAAAGGATAGCAGCTGATGTCCAGCGGTGGCCTCGACCAGTCGGTCGATGTGCGGGAGTGGGAAGCTGTCCTTTGGACATGCTTTGTTGAGATCCGTGAAGTCTACGCAGACCCTCCACTTTTCGTTCTTTTTCTTAACCACCACGGGGTTTGCGAGCCAGACGGGGTACTTGACCTCTCTGATCGATCCGATTTTTAATAGCCGATCGACCTCGTCATTGACGGCTTTGGCCCGTGCCTAGTTTTCGACGTTTCTGTCTTACCGGTTTGTAGGTCGGGTCGACATTCAGCTCGTGGCTGGTTACGTCGGTGTTTATCCCTTTCATGTCTGCTGAAGACCAGGCGAAGGAGTCGACGTTCTTTTTGAGAAAAGAGACCAGTTCGTTCTTGACTGGCTCTGATAGGTCGATTCCTATGCCAACGAGTCTTTCGGGATGAGCCTCGTCTATGCAGACCTGAGTCGTGAGGTCCTTTGGGGGTCCTATTTGACTGGGGTCGTTCGACCTTTTGGTCTGCATGGTGGCGAGCTCGTCTTCTTTCTGTAATTGCTACGCAAGGGATTTCTCGATCTGTTTGAATCCGTTCATGTAGCAATGGCGGGAAATCTTTTGACTTCCGTGAATGGTTTTGATCCCTTTGGGTGTCGAAAACTTTACGCATTGGTGGTAGGTCGATGGTACCGCTTTCATGTCGTATATCCATGGTCGACCTAGGATTTCGTTATAGGGAGCTGGCCGATCTACTATGACGAACTCTGTCATTCTCCGAACTCCTCCAGCGATTACTGGGGCGAAGACAGAGCCCATCGAGTATGTCGTTTCGCCAGCAAAACCTACTAGTGGCGTCTTTTCTTCTACAACCTCGGAGTCGTTGAAGTCCATCTTTTTGAACGCGTCGTAAAAGAGGACATCTACCGAACTTCCTGTGTCAATCATTATCCTTGAGAGTTCGACATCTCCCACTACTAGACAAACGAGGAGAGCGTCGTCGTGTGGTTTGTCGAGATTACTTGTCTCGCTCTCTTGGAAAATGATCTCGTCGAATTGACCGAATCGCGGCAAAGCTTGGAGCCACCGAAGATGAAGTCGATTCGTTTAGGGGGTATAGCCCGTACACCCCCCCCCCCCCCCGCAGAGACGAGGGAGATTGATTCTTGAGCGTAAACTTTTGGCAGGAGCCGGAGGCGGGGATAGTGCCGAACCTCCCGGAGTACCGCTCAGGTTAAGCTCGCCGAGGATGAACTCGACTCGCTTCCGCGACCCTTGAGGGAGTGTTTCGGGAGATTCCGGCTCCTTTGACCGTTCCCGTTTGTTTTGAGGGTGCTTTTTAGAGTTCGACTCCTTGGTATGTTTGTTTTCCTTTTTGTCGGACAGAGTTTCCTCCTCGACCTCGGAGTCTTTTTTGCTTTCGGACTCTTGTTTTTGAGCCTCTGTTTTAGCTCGATTATAGCAATCCTCGGTCGAGTGCCCTCTCTTATTGTGGAAATCACAGAATTTTTCCTTGTCGAACTCGAATTTCTTCGAGCTCTTTGGGCTCTCGACCGCGTTGACGTTCCCTGACTTATGGGAATCCTTTTTCGAGTTTGAATTCTGCGGACCCGATGGGTTCCTTTCTTTCCGATGTTTTTCCCTGAGGGCCGTGGTTTCGTCCTCGAGGCGAGCAAAGGCCGATGCGCGATGGAGTGCATCATCGAGCGTCTGAGGTTCGCGGACTGTTATTTCCTCGCGGAATCTGGTTGACAACCATAGTCCTCGTCTTAACGTTTCTATAGCTACCTCATCTCGTGGGTTCGCGATTTTGGATTTTATTTCCTTGAATCGGTCGATGTACGAGCGAAGTGTTTCGTCGGGTTTTTGAGAGACGCCAAATAAGGCTGCCTCGGTAGTCTTTTCCTCGATGAAAACGGAGTATTGTTTGAGGAAAGCCGTCATGAACTGGGTGAAGTTGTCAATGGACCTTTCTTCCAGTCCGGCAAACCATTCTAGGGCAGAACCTGATAGGTTTTCCGCGAAGAGCCTGCAGAAGGCTGGCTCCCTCTCATCATCGGTAAGGTACACCCTTGCCATCGCTAGTCGGAATGCCCTGATGTGGGCTTTCGGGTCTGATTTCCCAGAGAATTCTGGAAACTTAGTTTTCTTGATCTCTCGGATTCTTGCAAACGCAATCCGATCTGTGAACGACGTTTGTTGTGTTTCTTCGATCACTCGATCGATGTCAGAGGCAGCGCTCGTCGCCATGTGAACTTTTGAGCTCAGACTGTTAAACTGGGCTTTAGCCTGTTCAATGTATTGTCTAAGCATATCGTGTTCATCGCCCTCTGCGGGTGCGAACTGGACTTGTGCTTGTCCTGACGTTTGTTCCGGAAAAATGGGGTCGAGGAGATCGATCGTTGGGATCGACCTCGTCTGATCGACCTGTGGCGTTCGGAACTGAACTGAGTTTGATCCATTAAGGATTCCCGAGCTCGAGGCAAAGGCAGAACCTCCTAGTTGCCTCGGTCGGGTGTTAGAGTTACTCGGGAAAGGTGGTGGCCCGGGTAATGGTCGGTTTCTTGATCCGGTTGGATCTGTGACCATTGAACTCGAACCAAATGGGGTCGGTACCGCGATAGGGGTCATTGTTGGGCGGAAGCCGCTATTTGACGTATTACCGAAATGTCCCGACGTCCCCGGAGGAGTTACTACTTGGGAGAAGTCCAAGCGAGTACACGGTGGAGGACTTATGGGAGTTCGTGTTTGTCTGCCTCCTTGGCTTTGACTGGCGAGCTCTTCAAGACGGGCGTTCAGGCGCCGCTCTTGTTCTTCGAGCTGCGCTGCTAGGGAACGGTTTGCGACCTCTTGGGCCCTTGCGCTTGCCTCGTTGTTTCTCGTTCGATCTACCAACAGGCTTAACATCGAACGGATCTCGGCAAGATCGCTTGGTCCTTGTCTCTGTGGAGCGGAAGGTAGTGGTGAATTGGGTCTGGTTACTCCAGATCCTCCTCCCGGGGTGGGTATTGAGTCTTTTCTCATCCACACCCAGTTTCTGCTCGGATCATTAGTTCCTGACAAAACGTTTGTCGGAGTCTAGCTTGTCGCGATTGTTTGAGCGACGGAGCCGGCTGGTGCTGAGGTCGTGGAGACTGAGGCGGAGCTCGTCAACACGCCGTCGGTCTGACCCATGTTCCTTACCCCGGTAGTGTTCTGAGGAACGTTGTCGACCGTTTGAGGGCGGTCAACCGGTGGTGTGGCGCTGGGAGAGCCAGTTTGGTCGGGATTCATCTCGATCTATCGGATCTAGGATCTGATTCTTAAGATAGGAAAGGCTATAGAATGTCCCCACAGTCGGCGCCAAATGTGAGATCTGGGATTCATACTAAGAATTTGTATTCGTGGATATTGACTTTTTGGATATAGAAATGGTATAGTTTCCTATGAATCAAAGACTTTATTGAGATTGATCGTCGAGATAGAACAAACACAGTCGAAAAGAGAGTACAAAGTATGGAATCGAGCTATCTAGTCGAAGTGTTCTTAGCCTAGGTTGGAATTGTTTTTAATGAGCCGCCACTTCTTCCTTTAAATAGTCTCCACTCTCATCTCTTCGTCCTGATATTTCGGCCTCGTCGTTGTAACGATCTCCGAGATTCGTGCGGATCAGTTGAACTGACGAAGACCGAGTTGCTCTATCTCCACGTCATCCTCAGCCGAGCTCGAGCTCGATCGTCTCCGGCTTTGGCGTCGTTTGGGCCTCTCCAAGGCGCTTGCTTCGCTTGGGCCCAACGGGAGAGTTGACTCTCCTGTCTATCTTTGATTCTGGAATGGGCTCGTAATTACGGGCCTTTGTCTTGTCTGTTAATGGGCCGGATTTCCTAGAGGGAAATCCAGTACCAACAAGTTGGAGTAGTTGAAAAATGTGTGATTTATTAAAAAAATGATTTGCGGTATCGTGTGAATGAGAACAAAAAAAAAATGTGGTGATTACTTAGATTTTTCTATAAAAGGCTATGCAAACTGAAAGGAACTTGCATCCTTCGCTTTAATGTGTGTACACAAAATTATACTTATAAATTCGTGGTTTGTCGTGAACTTAGAAGAAAATCTAGAAGAAGATCATTCTTAATTGAATTGTAACATATAACAAGAGAAGACTCAATGAGAGGAAGTATTTTCCTGGAAAATGTTTTTGCAAAACATCATTTAACAAAACAAGACTAAGAGCACGTCCAGCGTGCGTATCTTATGTGGGTGTCTTAAAAAAAACAATTAAATATTCGTGGACTCCACCGAAACAGTTTATATACGGGTTCTAAAAGTCCTTATTTAGTATACCGTCTCTTGTCGTGTGGCGTTACAGGATTTGTCCCCTTTTTCTAATTTTTTTTCGCCAGTTTTTAAATTAAAAAAATAATTAAAAATAAAATAAAATAAATAAAAAACCCACAGGCGGTGAGGAACTAGTTCTTGTCCTAACAAAATGTATTAAATTAGTAGAACAGATGCATTGACAACTATTTGAGAATGTTCCGTGAGGACCGTGACCAAAACCCAAACGGACAAGTGTTCACTTTGCACGTCGCTTTCAATCTAATAATTTATCGGTCGATTAACGAGCTGTTCATGTACTAATTATTTTCTTTTATTAGTTCCACACGATTAACTAGAGTATTAAGCATAACAATCATGTGGCTTATTATTCCTCTAATCTAATGTACAACACCTGTTGGATTAACCCCATAAAAGTCAGACAAACCCATTAAACTAATCCGCGTCGACATAAGAAAACATCCTAAATACACTTCAGCATTTAATTTTGTAAACCGGTTCAAAGTCGCCGGTATAAGTCTATAAGCCATTAATGTCGTCTCCGGTTTAGCTCAGCTTTGACGAAAACCATTCTGTGACGTCATCACCGTTGACAGTTTCAATTGTGTTCTTCTATTATCATCCTCCGAGTCTCACTTTCTGAGAAATTTCAGACCCGGCAAGAATATATAAAACCAAGAATCTCTGTTTTGCATTCGTATACTTTGTGAACAAATGGAAAAAGCGTCCAACAACAACTCCACAAAACTCTCGAAGATGCTTCAAAAAGCGTTGTCAATTGGTCACAGTGCGGCGCCGTTTAGCCCGGTAAGAGATTTCCGTCACCACCGTACGACTTCTACGGTGAACAGAGGAATTTTCTTCTCCAGTCCGATAACACCGTTGCTTCCAACGGCGGCTAGAGCTAGGAGAAGAACCAAGAACGCCGTCGTTTGGGCCGAACCCACTTCGCCTAAAGTCTCCTGCATCGGTCAGATCAAACTCGCTAAGCCGAAATGTTCGGAGAAGAAAAACAGAGTACCTAAAGATATCAAACCGGCGTCGTCTTCTCTTGTTAAAGCGGAAGGCAAAGGAAACTGGTCCAAACTAAAGCGTATCTTGTCAATGGGATGGAAACCGTCGAGAAAATCCAACTCCACAGACTACGCCGTCGTGAGTGAACATATGGTCGTGGCGGTGGAAGCGGTTGCGGCGCCTTCGTTGGGTCAAATGAAGAAATTTGCGAGCAGCAGAGTATCACTCGATGGATTCGATTGGACGGTCGAGATGAAACGTGAAGAATCTGGAACGAATCAGAATCATCGCCGAGATTACTCTTCCCATGACGTAGAGACGATGATTTCATGCTCTGTAAGCATGCCTCTGACCCAGAGAGAGGGTGTGACACTGTGCCCAAGACAGAAGAGTGAAGGTAATTTATGGAACAGAAGAACCATGGATCGACCAAAACCACTTCAAGTTAAAACTACTTAATTCTACTACGTATATTTGTTTTTGTGTCGGAATTTTGTGAATACAATAAACAACATAATTCGACTTGTGAATAGATCGAAACGTTTTTCATCTATTTTTGGTATGGACTATACATAAATCACACTTTTTGTCAGTATATGATAATCTAAACATCGGTCTATGTTACCACCTAGTTAGCTGACTAAACATCTGATGTTCGAATTTTTTTTCTTGGGATTATTCAGTTTGAGTAGTCTATACGGAATAGAAACCAACAGAAATTCTGGTCGAAGAAAAATGCTTTTGTGTTGCTTGAGTAGTTTTTTTTTTAAGTACAACAAAATTTTCTGAATTGGACTCTTGTTTATCAGCAGGAGAAAGAAACACTAGAGATCGATGATGATGTTTAGACATATACGCTCTTACCGTTCGAGTATAGCATATTCTAGTAACGATTTTGATAAGATCATATGCTATAGTCGAACATCCACCTCTCCCTCTCTATGCATACCAAAACGGGGCACACAAAAAACGAACTTTGACAATCTTCATAGAGTTTATGGATCAAAATCGCTTGCTGATCAACCTAAAGAATCTTTTGCTTGTCTCTCGTACATCATCCGTATACACTTGAGACCTAGTATTGGAGATGAGTTTAGTGTTGGGCCAATATTTTCAACCATGATATAAGTATATATTGAGTCTTTAATCTTGTATTCTAGAGTTTATCGAGTTTTTTTATAGGTTTCCATACGCTTGGAGTTAATTGGAGATTTTGGAGCATTCTGGGAGCACTTGTACGTGAAGAAGACTTGAGCCGATGTTTGGCTAAGTTTGATGGCAGATTATGCGCAGCGTTCCAGACAAGTCTTGAAGATTTACACAGAAGCCCATAAGTTTCTATTACTTCTAATTCGACCCTAAAACGTGTTTAAGCTATTTATTCGGTTTTACAACCATTTGTTAGGCTAAGTTTGATTCTGAGTTTTATTCTAAGAGAGAGGAAAAGATTTTGGGGCTGGTCTTGTACTCGAGAGAGAGAGAGAGAGAGAGAGAGAGAGAGAGAGAGAGAGAGAGAGAGAGAGAGAGAGAGAGAGAGAGAGAGAGAGAGAGAGAGAGAGAGAGAGAGAGAGAGAGAGAGAGAGAGAGAGAGAGAGAGAGAGAGGATTTCGAACCCCTATTCTTACTCTTTTGGTTTTTATATGATTTCTACTTTGATTATGTCTATTGTCATGATTGCTATGTCTGAGTAGTTCTCTTGTTGGATTTAGGGATTCTCGTTAGGGATTTCATGGAATTATAGATTGATTAACTGAGATTCAAAGCATCTAGTTCTTCATCTGGTTGTTCTTAAAGCTTAATCTAAATTAGCTACTTGGATTATTGACATCAGATTTATTAGCGCAGCGAGAGCTGGTTAATTAATTTGAAAAGAACTTAGCTGAGCAAATTACCTATTCGCAAAGAGATTTGGCCTAGGGAATTTGTGAACGAAAGAACCTGAATTAATTGCATGTTTAGAACTCTAGGATTCACAAAGAGATTTGGTTTTCTAGGTTGTTAGACATAGTTAGCATTCGCAGCGAGATTTGGTTTGTTATATGATTGATTGATCTGTATGAAGTCACTGGGATGAAGCACAATGAAGTGCTATGACTACTTACACTGCAAGCTTTTTCCTCACTCTCTTGGAGGAGAAGCTGCTAATTGGCTGAAGCAGATTCCACCTGGGACTCTGACTACTTGGAATGCAGTGAAGGAGAAGTTTTTGCGACACTTCTATGATGATGCTAGATCTGTTCAGCTTAGACAAGATCTCTTGACCTTCAAGCAGGGATCTACAAAGCCTTTTAAGGCAGCTTGGGTGAGATTTAAGAGGTACCAGAGAGATTGTCCTCATCATGGTTTTTCTGAGGTGAAACTGTTGGGTATTTTCTTCAGAGTCGATTTGTGGTATCAAATGGCTTTAGATGCCTCAAGTAATGGTAACTTCTACGCTAAATCTCCAGAAGAAGCTAAGGAGATTATTGAGAACTTGATGACTAGTAATAATGTCTAGAATGCTGATATGGAGAGGCAGAAATCTGGTGGGAAAGCTGATAGCTCACATATAGCTGAGATGAGGAACAAGATTGATTTTTTCCCACAATATTCTGCTTGGGAAGAAGCAGCTATATGAGGCATCTGAGACTGAAGAGTGTGCATAAGAAGCTGTCAATTACATTGGAGGAACTGGATTTCAGAAGTATGGTGCTCAAACTCCTACTACTTTTGCTCAGAAATCTGCTTTCCAGAAGCCTTTCCAGCAGCAGAACAATTCCTTCACAAGGCACTATGGAGCTTCCTCTTACCAAGCACCTCCTCCACCCACACAAGAGAGCAAATTGGAAGCTTTGATGGAGCAGCTTCTTGAGGGACAACAACATACCACAGTGAGTTTTAAATCAAAGTTTGATGCTATGTACACTGATTTGAATGGGAAGTTTGAGTCCTTGAACACTCATGTGAAGCAACTGGATACACAAGTAACTCAGATTTCAGGTTCAATCAAGGGGAAGAATGCTCAGAATGCCCACATCAATGCTATCTCAGTTCAGGTTGAAGATAAGCTGGATCAGGAACAAAGGTTTGAAGTCAAGGCTGTGAAAATTGTGGATAACAGTCGAGAATCCGAAGCTACAGACTCAGCGTCGATCGACACACCTAACCAGTGTCGGTCGACACCCACTGAAAACCCGAGTTCTAGAGTTTCGACATACCGAAATCGACCGAGATCGACGTTGATCTTCTGACTATAGCTCTCTGTGTCGATCGACATCCACCCAGTGTCGGTCGACACCCTGTTTCAACGGTGGTTTCGAGTTCTCATGAAGAACGAAAATCGACCAAGCTCGATTCCATGGTCGACACTTCTGGAAAATCTTTGAAGGATTCGAGAGATGTGCCGAGTGTCGATCGACACCATTTCAGCATCGATCGACATTACGGTCGGGAAGACACAGTTTCACCAGTACTTCGTATGGTTATTGACGAGAAGGTCTATAAACCTCATATACCCTTTCCCAGGGCAGCTATGCAGTCTAAGCAAGAGCTTGATAAAGCCAAATGCATGGAAGTGATGGATAAGAAGCTTAATGAGACTCCACCAGCTGATGCTTTGCCAATTCACCCTTGTTTGCAGAGATACATGAGGAAGATTACCTCCATAGATGGAGAGTTAGAAGAAGGGGTTGTGGTGGTCTCTAAACAAGTCAGTTCTGTGCTGCTTAATCAGATTCCAGAGAAGCTACCGGATCCAGGTGTCTTTTTCCTAGACTGCTCTATCTTCAAGGACAGTTTCAAGCACTCCTTATGTGACTTGGGAGCTAGTGTGAATCTCATGCCATACTCTGTGGCTGAGAGATTGGAATTGACAGACTTCCAACAGTCTAGGATCTCTCTAATCCTAGATGATCGATCGAAGAGGATTCCAGAAGGAGTTCTTGAGGACATCCCTATCCGAGTTAGAAACTACTTGATTCCAACAGACTTCGTGGTCCTGAAATATGATATGGAACCGGATGATCCTTTGATACTAGGGAGATCCTTCTTAGCTACAGCCGGAGCAGTGATTGACGTAAGGCGTGGTATGATTGATCTCCACTTGGGAGATAAGAATTTGCACTTCAAGATAGATAAGCTGGGAAAGTCCACCATTGATGGTCAAGCTTTTAGTGTTGAGGTGGAGCAAGAAGTTCAGATTGGTGAATCTACAGTGTCTGATAGTGGAGAAAAGAAGATGGTGGTTCCTCAGGAATCTACTCTAACATCTTCAGAGCCTGCAACTGCTCATAAGCAGAAAGCTCCAAACATCAGATCTCTACCAAAGCGAAGGTATGCATATTCTAAACTCAAATACCCTAACTTCATTGCTGTGAATGCAGGGAAAAGCTCTATCCCACCCAAGATACACCCCCACCATGGATCTATTCCCTCGCTCCTTGGACACTCTCATGCTGATACTGCTTACAAACCTCCATGGATGAGGAGACTTTCGCAGAGGCACTCACAGCCTCTGTTGAAATCCCTGGGAGCCTGATATCCTACCCATAGTCAAGCTAATGACTAAAAACAAGCGCTGAGTAGGAGGCAACCCACTGTTGGATCAGTTTTTCTTTTTTTTTCGTTTTTGGTTTTGTTACTTCGATTTTTCTGGTTTTGGTGCTTCAGAACGTAATGAACAGGATTGCAGACAGCAGTGTCGATCGACACCCTTCAGTGTCGGTCGACACCAAACTCGAAAACACGTACCATAATCGAGGACGCTCGATTCGGATCAGATTTGTGTCGACCAAAGCCTTGTGTCGTTCGACACTGGATGTGTGTCGGTCGACACCGACCTCGCTAGCAGGTAAGGTTTCTGATTTTTCCGAATTTTCGATGGTTATACCTTGTTCTCCCTAGCCCAAGCTGTGATAACACTGGGGAAAGTGTTGTTTGAGTGTGGGGGAGGTAGTTTACTGACCACCGTTTGCTTTCTTTTTTAGAGTCAGTCCTTTGTTTTCATAATTGTTTTATTGAGTCAAAATTGGTATGAAACTATGATTTTCCGTGGAAATTTTCGCTGAAACAGGAACTAAGTGACCATTGGACAGACCTGCAGTAGCTCTATGAATGTTATAAAACCACACACGGATCAACTTACCAAGGACACCCATATCTTCTCAGGTATTCAGAGGATCCACTACTAACTTCACCTCTAATCTTGACTTAATCTTCTCACCCATGGGCTTGGTATCTCTGGATCGGATTCCTCTGACGTGCCTGACACAGCTTATAACTCTGTCTGAGTATGGTTCCTTTTTCCCCTCTTTTGAAAGTAAAAAGAAATAAACTGCGGATAAGGTAGTAGCTTCGAAGTGGTCACGGGAGTGGTAGAGACCCCTATTACCTCATGTGTATCCATGGAAACATTTCCAAAGTAACACCCCGAATAAAAAGGGAAGAGCACTGATAGAAAAAAAATAAAATGATACCCATTGGGGAAAAATCAGTTGCTAAGGGAGAAAGGGAGAAGAAAGGAACCAGAAACCGATAGTTTGGTGGTCAGGTACTGACTGGGTTGAGTCCATGTGTCCTCTGATCGATACTCCCTTTGTGTGACCGCACTTAATTATATACAGAGGGTGGTGTAATTTGGATATCCTGTCTTGATTGTGGAGTTTACTTGGGACAGTTGGTAAGTGTGGGGGGAAGTACATTTTGGTCTTGATCTCTGCAGGGATGTTTTCAGGTGGTTTACTAAGTGAATGTGAATGCGATGTTCCTAAGACAAAATGAGTTTCTGTGTTTTCAAACCTCTTTTTCATTACTTTGGCTTTATGTTTGCTTGAGGGCAAGCAGATGCTAAGTGTGGAGGAGTTGATATATCATGGTTTTTACAGGATTTCAACCATGATATAAGTGTATATATTGAGTCTTTAACCTTGTATTTTGGAGTTTATCGAGTCTTTATAGGTTTCCATACGTTTGGAGTTAATTGGAGATTTTGGAGCATTCTGGCAGCACTTGTACGTGAAGAAGACTTCAGAGCCGATGTTTTGTGTTGGTGTCGATCGACACTACACTGGTGTCGGTCGACACCGAGTTCGATGGCAGATTATGCGCAGCGTTCCAGACAAGTATTGAAGATTTACACAGAAGCCCAAAAGTTTCTGTTATTTCTAATTCGACTCCAAAACGTGTTTAAGCTATTTATTAGGTTTTACAACTACTTGTTAGGCTAAATTTGATTCTGAGTTTTATTCTAAGAGAGAGGAAGAGATTTTGGGGCTGGTCTTGTACTCGAGAGAGAGAGAGAGAGGATTTCGAACCCCTGTTCTTACTCTTTTAGTTTTTATATGATTTTTACTTTGATTATGTCTATTGTCATGATTGTCATGTCTGAGTAGTTCTCTTGTTAGATTTAGGGATTCTCGTTAGGGATTTCATGGAGTTATAGATTGATTGATTAACCGAGATTCAAAGCATCTAGTTCTTCATTTAGGTTGTTCTTAACGCTTAATCTAAATTAGCTACTTGGATTATTGACATCAGATTTATTAGCGCAGCGAGAGCTGGTTAATTAATTTGAAAAGAACTTAGCTGAGCAAATTACCTATTCACAAAGAGATTTGACATAGGGAATTTGTGAACGAAAGAACCTGAATTAATTGCATGTTTAGAACTCTAGGATTCGCAAAGAGATTTGGTTTTCTAGGTTGTTAGACATAGTTAGCATTCACAGAGAGAGGTTGTTTGTTATATGATTGTGATTCTAGTTCTAGAACATTAATATCTGAATCATGTTGATTGATTGATCTGTATTCCTGATTTCCTGAGAAATTCCCTAAGTCTAGCGCCTTCGTTAATTGATCACACACCGCTTGCTTACTTGTTTTGTTTACTGCTTTCACCTGTCTTGCTTAGCTTAATTCGACTGCATACAATCTATCGCGTGAAACTCGAGTCTCTATGAATTCAATACCCTTTATACTACGATTGCATAGATGTGCAATCTGCAACAACAGAGTAGCCATCCGAATCGATATCTTTGCTTTTGAACCCTGACATATCTATCAGGGAATTTTCGAAAGATGATTGTTAGGAATCTTCATAAAAAATAAGACGAGACCAAGACTAATAATATAGGTGATATGGATCAATCAATTCATTACAAATTAGTTATGTGTTAAAAGTTTATGAAACTTAACAAAGAATTTATCCGAAAATTACTAATTGTGCAAAAAGGTAATGTCACATTAACATCGGCTTAATGTGAGTCAAGGGCAATGTAGTTCTTTCTGGGAGGAAAATGTTGTGTTATTTCTTCTAATTTTCTCTTTATTTTACACGTTAGAAGCAATTGGCGAAATAAATCGGAAACAATACCCAGATGTTTTATTGGGAAGGAGTAAGGGAAGTCCAAGCCGGAGATCTAAATCTTTTGAACCAAACTGAATATACACCATCACAACTAATTGCAGCCGAGTAAAAATAATCGGAGCTTACCGAAAATCTGAACATACCAAAAGGAACCATGAAAACCACATAAGACACAATAGAACAATAAACGCGGAGAAACCACCAATATTGGGTTTTGATTCCGGTTTGTTCCGACTATATTTTCTATTGCAATTGACTTTGTTTAATATAATGATTTTTCAGACAAAAAAAAACAATTTGCGAAGTTTTGTTGTTGTTGTCATCTGATAGATTATATTGAAATTCAGAGGTGAAATATACATGGCATGCAAGGAACATAATCCTTCTTGAAACAAATCTGGCGAGTTTACAGATCGAACATCCCAGAGACAAAGATGAAATACAAAAAAAACGAAAGCTGACGGTTTACATAAACTACTTTAGAACTAGACAATAGCAAGGATCGATAGGAGAAAATATAAATGGAACTAATCAAATAGCACGAATAACATCTTAACATGGTTATCTACTATGTCTTATTATAATGTTTCTAATCTACTGAAGCCACGAGAACACCTAATAGCACAAATCTCTCGAAAACCGTTGTAACCCAGAAATGGGATTCAGAATCCGCATGCTAGACTCCCAAACATATCTAAACCAACAATGATGCAGCTAATACCAATACTTAAACTAAACCAATCTCACTAAAAAGAAACGTACGCAAACCCGAAGTAACCAAAATATGGTTGAACCATTGATGAATACCCGGAACCCAGGTCACGACGAACTCCCAAACGAAATTGGAACGTCTCCAGAAGCCACACACTCACAAGGAGTATGCAAGACTACGAAAAAAACTAAAGGCACGAAGAAATAATAAGCCAGAGAAACTAGATAAGACCAGATCTAAACCACTGTTTATAAACACCCTAAACCAATCCACCACCCATCGGCAACAAAAAAAGACTTTATCTTAATCACGACGAAGAACAAAATGACTGAAGCACGACCACACCAGACACAACCGATACAACCTTAAGACGCCAGAGAAGAAACGCCAATGTAGCTCGCCAGATCCACAACACCACCACTCACCAAGTAAACATAGTCACCACATACAGCCACAACACCACAAACAAGCAGCTCCACCCCAAGAACAACCGGCAAAAAAACAAAGACCGAAGTCGACAACAAGAGGAGAGGTAAAGAGGAAACCGGCCGCAAAGCAAGAAGAGACAAAGAAGAGACATATTTGAAGATTGCCAGCCGGTTTCGATTTATGTGCCCGAGAGAGATTTTAGAAAACTAGGCAATTCATGAAGTTAGATACAAGAATAATATATTTTCGCGGTTTTATGGATGTGTGACTCAATAATATTATTGTTTTTTCCTAGTAATTCGATGGAAAGACAGTGATATCACGATCTATATCTACATGTCCCTCCTGTCATTTTCAATGTGAATCATCAGGATCTGGAATACGATCGCGACAAAGCTGTTTATATTATAAATGTTAGTCAGACACACGAGATCAGTGCAGTGACTTGGGCAAAATCGAGCAAAAAACAAATGGTAAATGTCTTTGTTTTAAATCTTTTAACCCATAATGCACTAGCAAAATCCCTTAAAACTGTCACCCTCTAAAGTTGACACGTGTACAATTCACTCGTGGCAAGCTCTCAGTTAATTTCGGAATCCTTTGTTTCTGTTTATTAAATTTCTTAAATTAATAACACTAATTCTTAAAACTGATAACAACGACAACTCGCTTTATTTTTTAATTCCCTTCCTTTTTTCAGCTTTATTTTAGCTGTCCTTATCGGAAAAAAAAAAATCTGGAAAATCTCCAAGCATCCCAAACCCACGATCCCCAACTTCTCCACCACCTCTACACGATCTTCTCTCTTTTTTACCCCAACTATGAACTCTAAGTATTATCTCTTACCCAGAATTCCCAATTATACTTTTTGTCTCCATCTTCTCCACAAAAAAAGAATCGAAAGGAGCGATTTCCTTTCAAAGATTGTATGTAATTTCAAAACCCTAATTACTTATATCTTTTATCACTGCAAAGCTCCTCAAGTCTTGCTTCTATGCTTTCTTCTCTTTTGTTCTCTTCCTGTCTAAATTTCTTGATACAGGTAATTATTCCTCATGGAGAACCTGTTACGCTGGAGACATTTGTAGCATGGCGAGAGAGATTTGAGGCATAGCTTGCACTTGAGCGGGCCAAGTGAGTATTTCATGCATATTCTTGTTGCCTTGCTCCTATTCACCAATGAATGGGCATTGTTATTGCCTTCCGAGTGTTATTAATATTTAATATGTGGCCGTGAATAAACTTCCAAGGCTGATGCCGGAGTCTGCTCTTACGGCACCTAAAGAGAAGAAGCTTACAGGAAGACAATGGTTCGAGAGTGGCAGAGCGGTATTTCTCATTTTGGCTAATACTAATCATCGGAATCATGTTGCAACGTCTTTTTCGAAACAAATACCATTGTTGTTAACCATCTGTCTTTTGCCATTTTTCAGAGAGGAACAGTGGTCACTGCTGATCAAGAATCTGAGGAAGAAGATGATGAAGACATTGACTTTGAAGACAAAGACTTTGAAGGTAAAATGGTCATTCTGTTTGGTTTACACGCTGTTTATCCCATAAGTAAGCAATGTTTCTCAAGATCATATTTGTTTATTTGATACAGATGATGAAGAAGACATGCTTGAGCACTATTTGGCGGAGAAATCTGATGCTTCCGCTCCCACGTCAA
This sequence comes from Orychophragmus violaceus, assembly GCA_030180135.1. Taxonomy (NCBI): domain Eukaryota; kingdom Viridiplantae; phylum Streptophyta; class Magnoliopsida; order Brassicales; family Brassicaceae; genus Orychophragmus; species Orychophragmus violaceus. The sequence goes on from CM058230.1 coordinate 10,424,472, forward strand.
GGCCTGAAGCTAGAGAGCCTCATATAGTAACTGTTAAAGCTCTTTTATGGATAGAGATCAGGATGCAAGAGACTGACCTTACATTGAGCAGCATTCAATGTGGATAGTATGTAGCACTAATCAGATCACCCCGATTCACTTTCACCAGCATTCAATCTCCATATTCCACTCTCCACTTGCAGCCACACTGCTCAGCATTTGTTGTATGATTCATCTCAGGAAGAAGAGAGTGATTTTTGAGACATCATCTCCAGAAGCAAGGGTCGCTCTACTAAGCCCGGAAAACCACCATATCTATCAGGATGCCATCTCTGAGGTCCATCATCTCCTCCAACAATTTGATTCTTGGAGCTTAAATCATACGATGGAAAACAGAAACGCACCAGCCTCTCTTATTGCATTAAGTGTGACTAGATACCATAAATATCAGTCTTACATAATGTATGTTACATTGCACCTAATAGTCCTCAATGGCTTCGTCGTATTACTGACCGTGAAGCCTCTCGTTTCTGAGAGAGTCCAAACCACGCATCCACTATCTCAAGCCTCTCTATAGGCTTCTTCATCTCAAACTCCTTGACTTTGTGTGTTATTACTCTGTTTTTCCCTTCTCTTTTTCGTATTGGTCTTTTGGTTTTATTTTGATCTGTGACAGAGTTTGTATGTTGGCTTTATGGTCTTCGACCAAACATTACAAATCAATGTTTTAAAAAAAAAATTATTAACCAAACAATTAGTCCGTGCAAAGCACGGGCCGAACACTAGTATTTCATATTTTCATAGATCTAACAGTAACTCACAAAGATCACGTGAATTATTTTTTACGTATATAACATTTTTATAATAAAGTTTATAATATCGGTAATATAATCTAATACGTACCAATAATTCAAAATCTAAATTTTCACACCACACACACTGCTTTTCTTTAATCAAAATTCAAAACTAACTCCAAATTATTTTTTTAAAGCGTGAAATAAACGAAATCAGACACTCACTAGTCAACCACTCTCACAGGCTGTCGACAACTAAAGTACATTAGTTTACTAAAGTACCCTTGTTACAGTTATTAGTTCTAAAACACTGTTTCGCCGGCGCTAAGCTTCCCGGCGGAAAATTCGAGAGCCAAATCAGAAAACAGCAAAATCTCTTAAAAGACATATCAAATTAAAATTGAAAAGAGTACATTTTGACGGATCAAGCTAATAAACTTAGAATTAAAAATCCAAACTAAAAAAAAAAAAACAAATTGAGATCAGAAGACGATTCTCCAGACAGACAATTATCTCTTTTTTTTCATTCCTAAGAAATGGGTTTCCGGCAGAGAATCATATGCATCGGAGAGAAAATTTCAGTTTCGCCTCCTCTGGATAAGAAATCAGCGGTTTTAAACAACATCTCGTGAACATCAACGGTACCTTTAGGCGCAACTCCAACCGCAGACAAAATCTGAACCACAATGTGATTCCTCCAATAAGCGATCCGACCCATCTTAAGCCTCGTCCACCACGGCTCAGCCGGTGGTGCAGCCAGATCCTTCTCCTTCACAACTTCGAACCCAACTTTCTTCGCCGTCTCTGCTATATCCGAGTAAGCCCTAAGCCCAGGAAGCGCGTCTCCTCTCTCGATCCCTTGGATGACCGCCACGTGTTCCTCATCCTCCGAGTTGAACTTATCAGTCGTGACCCACTCGTACGATACGTACAGGGATCCGGGCTTCAAAACCCTGTAGATCTCTGCGTAGACATCTTCCAACTTCGGCGCGTGACACGTCGCTTCGATCGAGTACGCGCCGTCGAAGCTGTTATCATCGAACGGCATCTCGAGGAAGTTACCGCGCACGACCTCGCAGAGCGAGTCGAGTCCGGCTTTCCTGTTGTGGTCACGCGCTCTCTTCACCTGGTACTCGTTGATCGTGATCCCGACCACGTTGGCTCGCGAGTGAGAAGCAATCGCGCGCATCGGACCTCCGACGCCGCATCCAACGTCAAGGATCTTTTGACCCGGTTTGACTTGGATCAGATCTACTGCCATCTCTTCGTGGAGGCGCGTGGCTTCGCGGTGGGATTTACCTCGGATCGAAGGAGAGAAGTGGAAGGATTGACCCCATCCCCACTCGTAAATATCGGTGACGAGGTTGTAGAACGTGTCGACGAAATCGGGGACTTTCTCGGCAGTTTCGATCTCTTTGGGACGGCGGAAGAAAGACCAGTACTGTTTGTAATTGTCTTGGACTTTCTCGGCGGAGATTGAGCCACCGGATAGATCGACGGCTCGTTTTCCCTTACGCTCGGCTGGTCCGAGGACGCAGATGAACCAGTAGATACCGCCGGCGACGAGAGCGCCGGTGAAGAAGAGTGCTACAGTATCCATTTTTGGTTGAGAGAGGAGAGAGAGAGAGAGAGAGAGAGAGAGAGAGAGAGAGGGGAAACAGAGAGACGGTAATGGTTTTGGCAATTGAGATAACTGCGAGTCCGCCAGAACAAAAGAAAAAAAATATAATGAATGTTCTTTTGGTTACGGTTTTATTTTTATTGTTGAGCAAAGTATATTTGGTCGGTTTTGTTCTAAAATCAATGTAATTATTTTGATCAAACCAAAATTGAACGTTTTCGTTCCTACAGAATTGAAAGTAATAAATATGAGATTTTTTTGTTTGCATGATGAGGTTTCACATTTAAAGTATTTAATGAGAAGATACCTAATTTGTGTCTTTGACATGATAAATCTAAGATTTTTTCTACTTTTCTTGTGGTGTTGTGGACAAAAATTTATCCAAGTCATATTGTCAAACAAAGTATTAAGAAAAAAACGCTTAATATTTATTTTTCATTAAAAAAAATCTAGTACAAATCTTTAAATTAATAAAAATATGTTTTTGAACTTATATTCACTATCAAAATGGTTGATTATTAATTTACTATTAATAAAAATAAGATAATTACTATATTAACTTTAATAAATATGAGTAATTTTATTATATTTTAAATTTTATTATGGAGATATAAATAACATTTGATAAATATGAAATATTTATGAAGATTTTTAAAATTTTATTTTGGAGATATATATAACATTCGATAAAAATAAATAAATAAGATGATAAATATGAAAATGTTTATGAATATTTTTAAATATTAATAAATATTGTTTTGGATTTTATATAGTAAATTTATTATATAAATTTTAAATAAGATATTTAGGTATTATTTTTTATGCATAAAAATATATAATTATAATTTATTTTATTACTATTAATTTTATTTATAATGAATAATAAAATATCTTATTAAATATACTAATGTATGTATAGTAAATTATAAAAATATCATATATGCTTAATTATAAATAATTTTATTTAAATTTTTATAATAATATTTATTATTATTGTTAAATTAATTTAATAAATTTTTATTTAAAAAAATTAATAATATTTATATTTGCATATGATACGAGCAAATCGTACTAGTGGTACGATAATTTAACAGTTTTAGAGAGAAAATAAATGAAGAAAAAATTATTCTACTAAATCCATTTTACCATTTACCAATCAAGAAGAATGAAAAAAATTTTTTTTGCTGTATTACTCTAAATCCTTTAAAAAATTAGGATTTAAAACAAAAAAAAACTTCCTTCAAAATTGTTAAAGGAAAAAAAATACTCTCATTCCCTTTTCCTCTTCTCTTTCTTTCTCGTTCCTTTTATTACTTTCCCTCCCACGTATTTTTTATCAATCACATCCAAAGTCTCTAAGCAAATTTTCAATATTAATCTATGAAATAAAGTATTCCCTATGTCCTACTTTATAAAATGTTTAGCTTTTCATATTTCGCTGATTTTTTTAGGTCTCGTTGTGTATCTTGCAGATTTGATGGATTTAATTATTCGTCTGCCTTTTTTCCTTGCTCGTTTTTCGCCGCGCTGCCAAGGTGTAATAGGTGGACCATTCCACTGGATCCGTCGGCGATGGATCTCCATAGGTCTGTAGGTGCTTGGCGTTGCTCTGAAGCTGGATCGACTCTGTCTGCGGTGTCTTCTAGCATACTCTTCAAGTGGGGCGATGATCAGAAAAATGTGAGCTGATTACTGGGTTCATCCTCTGTTGTCAGTGACCGGCAATAAATTCTGACACCGGAGTTGCATGGCAGTTTCAACAATGGTAAGGAAGCGTGTCTTTTCTCCTTGCCGTGTGGCACCCTCTCCTTCCTCTCGAGTTGAATGGATCGGAGATAAGACCCTTTTGTTAGCCCGTTTACGTTTTGGACTACCTATGTAATTCAAACTTTCTCTTTGTAATCTTAACCCGTTTAGGCATGTACACTTAGCCTTTTGGGCTTTAATGAATTTGCAATTGACAAAAAAATGTTTAGCTAAAAGCATAATAATTTGTAAACCGTTAAATGTATTTACTTTTTATAACAAAGTTATTAATTTACATTTAATTAAAACATTTTTTTCAAAAAAGTTTTCATCAATGATAAAAGTTGACATTGTCCTTATAGAACATTAGGTGGCATACAATTTTCAGAATAGAAACAAATGTGAATGATTTTCTTGCATTGAAAGTAAATGTGTTGGATGGTTCCCTTTTAATGAACTAGAAGCAGATTGAGTGGAAATCAGATGAGTGAGAGCGAATATCTTCATTGATATTATGAATGTTCCAGTTAGTTGTTTCATTGTTGAGAATTTTTATCAGAGATTGGCAGTGGCTTTCGAATTCCACACCTCTGTAGCCCGCTTCCGAGACAATTTTAATGGCTGATAGCATTGCTAAAGCTTCAACATATAAAGGAGAAATAAGCTGACTTAAAGATTGAAGATGCAACGAGCTGGAGGTTGACCTACAACAACAACTGGATCAGTCAAGCCGTGAAACAGCGATTACATCAACGACAGAGAACGAATAGATCGTGAGCTGGAGCTGAAAAAAATAGAAGCTAAGGATACTAGTAGCTGACTAGAATGAAATCAAAGGAAGATAGCTGAGCTGGACAAGAAGATCAAAGAAGAGTCATGTGAAATATACACTTAAGAGGGTTTAGGAAAATAAGATTTTTCCTAAATAAAGGTTAATGGAAATATTGTAAGGATAATTAGGAAAGTTGTAAGATGACATATGAAGTATAAATAGGTCATCTAGGGAATCTGGGCTTGGTGCGCCGTCAAGAGATATATTACTTTTAACAAGGGTTTGTGAGTTCTTAAGAGATAATCAAGCTTGGGTGTTAAGGGTTTGCTACGAGCAAATTATATGATGCCATCCAACCAGGATCAAAAGCTGCATGTTCCTATAGAAACAATGATGTCAAGAAACCCTTTGAGACAAGCCACTAGTAGCTTGAAGCCACTAATCCTATCACACTAGCTAACTATCGCCCGATAGGATTCCGCAGAGGAGATATCCGTACCAACTATATCCCAACACTGCTGGTAAAAACGAGCAATAAAACCATCAGGGCCAGGGCTTTTGTATGCACCTATTGAGCAGACTGGTTTGTATATCTCATCGTCAGAGAAAGGGCAGGTGAGAGAGTTATTGATATCATATGTTATAGTAGTGTTGGAGGTGGGATTAGCACCCTTTTAAGGCACGACCCAATAGCTGAATGGCCCATCAAAGGTCAAGCCCGGTGGAGAAGAAGTCGACCCAATAGCGAAGTAGCTCGGCGATGACGTCCCCGCCGACCTGCATTAAAAGAAGGTAAATATATTAATGGCAAATTAACATATTCTTAAAAATGGAAGAAAATAAATACAAATCTCCTAAATGGAAAGAAGATCTATGTTTGTTTGGATTTTACATAATAATATTAGAGAGAATCAAAGAAAAAGACAGCGGTGAGTTGAAGTTAAGGCAAGATTTTGATAGTTTACATGCTTTCAAGCATGCCATGGTAGAGTATGTGTTGGTGCATGGACGGAACATTAAGTATGTCCGTTGGGAGAAAGACAAATCTGAGCTTAAGTGTGCTAGTATAGCTGCAGAAGGGGTAAAAGAGTGTATGCGGAAGATTTACTGGTCGTATGAAGAATCACATCAAAAGTAGCTAGTTAAAGTCTATGTCAAAGATCATTCTCGCTTCAAAACACAATACTTGGAACTGATAACTCAAGAGGTAATTGCGAAGTTATTTGTTGATGATCTGAGAGAAGATCCGACTTTGAAGCCAAATGATATTATGGAAAATATTCATACGCATTGGGAGATGATTGTAACCATAAATCAATGCAGAAAGGCTAAGAAAATGGCTTTGGAAATGATTAAAGAGGAGCATGATTTACAATTTTCCAAGATGAGAGATTACCAGATTGAGCAATAGGAGTCTAACTCGGGTGCGACCGTAGAATTGGAGAAAGTTCAAGACGGAGATGGACAAGATGTTTTCTTCATATTTTATGTATGTTTTTCCGCACTGAAGAAGGCGTGGTGCTTTAATTGTCGACCTATCTTTGGTGTTGATGGTTGCTTCACTAAGTGTATAACAAATGTTCAATTGCTAGCTGTCGTAGGAAGATATGTTAATAATTATATTTTTCCCTTTGCTTGGTTTATGGTAGACGTTGAGAATGAAGACAATTGGCGTTGTTCATTGAGAAGCTGCAATACAACCTTAATCTCGACGATAGTGACGGATTCAGAGTTATGTCGGATAAACATAAGTTAATAAGCTTTGAATTTATATTTACCTATCATATGATCTGAATTTAAGTTGTTAATATGTCTCTCGAGTAGCAGATGCTTATTTCCATGAATCTTTGGAATTTTTTTTTTTTGCATACATTTCTTTATTTCAATTCTAGGAGCAATTGAATAAATGAAATTTTGTTTGATATATTCGCTAACCTTTTCACTAGTTCCATTATAAAGTAACTAAATATTGATGTTCTCATACAGTTTTCAATATGCAGGTTTTAATGAATAATATATCAGCTTTGCTACAAAGGGTTGAGCATAGAATATGTGCAGGCCATATCTATGCAAATTTAGGAAAGAATTATCCAAACAGGACATACATGAAAGAGTTGTTTTGGAAAGTTGCGAAGAGTTACAACAAGCCACATTACAACAAGAGGGTTGATCAAGTAAATGCTTATGACATGGATGTTTATGATTCATTGATGATGAAGAATCTTAAGACTTGCAGCCTTGCCTACTTCACGCCATGTCCTACATGTGACAACATAAGCAACAACATTTCAGAGTCAATAGAGTCATTGACCCGGACCATTGGTAGAGATGCTATAGACAATTAGACGACGATCTATGTTGCAAATAGAGGCAAGAATACTTAAAGTGTATACGTATAGAAGGAAGTACAATATAAAATCAATGGAGAGAGTATAGGAGGAGAAGAAGAAGATACACCATTGTAAGATATTTTCTCTTGGTTATGAAGTATTTGAGGTGAAGGATAAAACCATGGCATTTAAGGTGAAGATGTTGGAGCGAACTTGTGATTGTAGAAAATGACAAACGTATGGAATACCTTGTCGTCATGCTTTGAAGGTGATTTCAGAAAAGAAACGAAAATCGCGTACTTCTACCTAACATCGAAGTGAAGAAAGTAGTATGAGAACCCGATTGATGTTTTGCGTGGTTTTAACTTTTAGGAACAAAATGATGACACAGTCATACTACCACCACCGACCGAACCAGAATCATCAAAAAGAAGAAATAAAGTGCAGAAGATAATCAAATGGAGGAATGAGTCTCCAAGTAAGAAGAAAACTAAAGAAAGGGATGCTTCTCCAACTTGGATTTCAAGGGCAAGAAGAACAATATTGTGGAAGATGTGGAAAGAGGTGGACATAACTCAAGGAAGGGCCATGATATTGGAGTTGCAATTCAAAGACCACCAAAAAAAAGAAGGTGGGAGACGACTTTGATGTAGGACCAAGTCAAGTTATGGATAGCCAAGTTATTGATTAATGTTGGCATTGATAAGTATGTTTTTGGATGATTTAATTTGGAATGCTCAAGAGTAGTAGATTATGTGATGTTTTTTGTGGATGATTTAACTAGGAATGCTTGCGGACTAGATGTTGTTTTTGGTGGATGATGTGTTTTTAGGGGATGTTTTTAGTAATGGTATGTGATTTCGATGCTTCAAGAGTGTAAAGTTTAACCTCAGCAAACCTTCTTCCATTACAATCTACTTTCATAACAAAACAAAAGAGAGAATTCAAACACGATAACAACCATGTTCTTCAAGCCTCAAAGCTACATAACAAACTTTAAAAATTACAATCACCGCAAAACACACAACCATGTTCTTCAATCCTCTAAGCTCTATTTTGCATTCTTGAATTTCACTTTCAAAACAACTAAAATCTTTCTCAAAAGTGCCTACAACAGCTTCACAAGTCTGTATCTCCATCGTAAGTGTCTCCATTTCAGACTCGCAGACTTGTAATCCCTTCTCTAAACCGATTGAAACTCTTTCAAGATCATCAAACTTGGCTTTCATACCCTTCATTTCTTCAACAACTTATTCATCCGTCCATTTCAACAAATGATAACGGTTTTTCTGAAATATACAAAGAGCAGCTGTTGAAGAGTGCTAATCAAGATCAATGAAATCAGTTAATTTTACCTATTCTTCATCTCGACAATCATGGAACAGTCTGCTTGGATTCCCGACAGTTCGCGATGTCAACATTCTGACACGTTCTCCACAACGACAATGCGTCAGAATCCATCTCCCTCTATCATCTATACTCCTTGTTGCCACTTTCCTTTAAATCTGCTCTAATTTCTCTCTTCGAAGAATCTTAATTCAATTTGGTCTGCAATTTTCCCAAATATGTTATTCATTTAATTAAACAAAGTAACACTTTCTGTTATTTTTGTTTAATTAAATGAATAACACAAAACATTGTTATGGGTTAGTTAATTAATTAAAAAAAATTAAAATTTTTAAATGGGATTAACAGGTTTAATAACTCCGTTAACAACTAATTAGCATCGTTATTAGATTTGATGGAATTAGCCACTTTTGGATAGTTCATAAAATTTAAATTTTGATAAAAAAATTTGGTGATTATGACATAACTTAATAGGTTGTGTAAAAAAATTGTTTTTGCCACAAGCTTATGAGGAAAATAGACAGTTTTTCTCATAAGATTTTGTTATTTAAGTCGGAAAACTAACACACAGCCCGATGAGCGCCGCATAGGGATCTAGGGTTTCCGTACGAAGAGAAAAATTATGTGATTTTCAATCGTGAGGTCCTTAGATCAGAGCAAATAGATTTTTAATATCCGATTTACGTTTTCATAAGCTAGTATAGGTTCGGTGTTTTTGGTTCTCCTCCTGGTAAAGCTGAGATTAGTAGATCTGCGAATAAGAAAGAAGGAGGAGAAGTTTCGAGAAGTAATTGATGTCTCGCCAGAGGAATAGAAAGGAGCCTTCCCTGATGGATGAACTAATAGAAAGAGATCTGCTGGGAGAGGGTGACCCGGTAGATATCCCTGATTTGGAGAATGAAGATCTAATCGAGGAGAGCTCTATGAGTGTTATAGCAAGATGCCTCAACCCGGTGGTTCACAAAATCGTAGGTCTTGTCAACCATGCCGCCAATATGGGGTTAGAAGAAAGGGTCAGAGGTAGAGGAGTGGGTGAGAACCGAGTTCAGTTCATCTTTCAAAATGAAGCCGACCTCCAACACGTGCTCTTCAAAGGTTCATGGTTCGTTAATGGCTGGATAGTCTCTCTAGATCAGTGGAAACTAGTTCAAGACCCAGACTTCCTAAAAAAGATACCTTTTTGGATTCACATTCGAGGCATTCTGGTGCATCTGGTAAAGAAGAAAACGGTTGAGAGCTTAATGGAACCCATAGGGAGAGTGGTCGCAACTGATCTAAAAGCAAAAAAACTCAGATTCACTTGAGTATGTCCAAGCGCAGGTTTGGATTAGGACATATGAGCCACTCCAATTCAAGAAGGTACCTCAATTCAATACATGAGAGATAGTGCACACGGAACTGGAATATGAGAAGTTGTCGAAGGTGTGCTTCACCTGCAAAAGACTGACTCACAACCAGAGCAAATGCCCTTTCCAACTCCAGCAAGAGACTTTGATCCCAAGGAAAGAAGAAAAAGGTACTAACCATATGAAACCTATGGGCTCTTGGAAAGGAAGAAAGAAAGAAACAAATGGGGAGGGTGAGAAGTTTCTAAGGAAAGTAGCTAAATCAACAGTTTACCACTCAACTTCAGAGCCTGTCCAAAGAGATAGAAGTGCTAAGAGTATACTACAGTGGACAACAAAACAAGGGAGTGAAAAAGCAGTTCAGTCCAGACAGGTCTGGAAACAGAAAGGTACCACCGAAGGAAGCAATGCCGAAGGGGGAAGCTCAAAGAGTGTTAGTAACTCATAAGAAGCCTCCAACAAGAAGAGAAGACTAAGTGGTAGTGGAGAAAGTCAAAGCTTAAGAGATCCTCGAATCTGGATAGAGAAAACCCGAGTTTCCCCAATTGTTTTCGAAATACTTGGTGGAAGTGGTGAAAGATTAAAGAAGAAAAGAAAGATGGAACATGAGGAGGATCAAATCTTTACACCATCAGTCTTTGAAAGGTTAGGTAGACAACCATCCTCTCATGGATAACACACATCTAAGGAACCTACCGGTTCCGATCATTCTGTCTTAATGACAGCCCATGGTTCGAGTCATTATGTTTCAATGACAACAACATGTTCAGGTCACTCTGTGCAGAAGGCGTCTAGCCAGGTTTGTGCAGGCACCAACACTACAGACGATAATGTATGTCTTTTGGAAGAAGGGTTGATGGGTAATTCCAACCCTTCAACACTAAGATAAGGATATTGAGTTGGAATTGTCAGCGGCTGGGGAATGCCCCTACAATTCGACACCTGAGGGAAATACTTGGTCAGTATTTCCCAGAGGTAATATTCCTCAGTGAGACCAAATGTAGAAGAGGAAGAATGGAAAGTTTAGTAGAAGAACTTTATTTTTCTATATGCATATAGTGGAACCGATTGGAAGAGGAGGAGGTCTAACAATCTGTTGGAAACTGTCAGTGAATGTTAAAATTTTGTATTCTGACCGTAGGGTGATTAATTGTGCGATCAGTTGGAAGGATAAGGAGTTCTTTCTGACCTGTGTCTACGAAGATCCAATTAAAAAGGACAGGGGCAAAGTCTAGGAAAGATTGCAGAGGACAGGTGTGAAGAGATCATGCCCTTGGATGATGACATGAGATTTCAACGAGCTGGCGGATCCAGCTGAAAAGAAGGGAAGAAAAATAAGAAAGGACAAATCATGTTTAGAATCCAGGAAAATGTTGAGCACTTGCGGTCTATAGGAAATACATCATGTTGGGTACCAGTTTTCCTTGTTTGGAATGAGGAAGAATGAGATGGTTCAATGCTGACTTGATAGAACCGTAGCTAACCAAGCATGGATGGATCTCTTCCCTCAATCTCAAGCTATGTACCTGAAGAAAATAAGCTATGATCATAGCCCAATTATAAACAAACTGGTGGGAGATCAAAGAAAAAAATGGGCGACCTTTAGATATGATCAGTGGTGGCTGCAGAAGGAGGGATTCAAGGACACAGTCACAGAGTATTGGCGATCGCAACCAACAAGCTTTGTAGGATCTTTATCAAGGAAGATAGCAGAATGTAGGAAGGAGATTTTGAAATGGAGGAGGAAAGCTAAGCCAAATTATGTTATCAGAATTCAAGAGCTCCAAGTTAAGATTGATCATATCACCCAAATTGATCCTTTTGATCATAAAGATTGGATCCGATTAAGGAAAGAGCTACAACAAGAGTACAACAATGAGGAGGTTTTCTGGAGAGCAAAAAGCAGGATGCAAAGGATCAAAGCTGGAAACAGAAATACGAAGTACTTTCATGCAGCTACAAATAATAGGCGAGCCCAAAACATAATATTGTGTTTGCTAGATGATCAAGAAAGAGCATGGTACACAGAGGAGGATATGGAAAGGGTGGCTGAAAGCTAATTCATGATTATTTATGCTTCAAAGGACATTGTACATAGGATCCATGAGATGCAGAGCCCTCAGGCGGTCCTGGATCAAAGGCAGAATAATCAGTTGTTAATTCCAGTCTCGGTAGAAGAGGTCAAGAAAATAGTCTTCGATATAACCCTCATAAGTGCCCGGGACCAGACGGGATGATTGGTTTCTTCTACCAACACTTATGGGACAGTGTTGGACCTAACATAACTGCGATGGTACAAGAGTTTTTCAGAACATGCCTTATGGAAAGGGAGCTTAACAGGACCAATATATGTTTAATCCCCAAGAAAGCAAAGTCTGTGAGGTTGACGGAGTATAAAACAATAAGCATGTGTGATGTAGCCTATACGATAATTGCAAAGGTGATGGCCACAAGACTGAAGAAGATACTCCCAAAGGTAATCTATGAATCGCATGCAGCTTTTGGTAAGGGAAGGTTAATATCAAACAACATTCTAATCTCCCACGAGATGTTTCGTGCCCTTAATTCCAACAATGCTCGGAGGAGTTTGTAGCGATTAAGACTGACATTTTGAAGACATACGGCATGATCGAGTGGGCTTTTCTAGAGGATGCTCTCAAGGTGCTAGGTTTCTCTGGTCATTGGATTAGACTCACAATGGCCTGCACGAGTTCAGTAAGTTATCAGGAGCTGATAAACGGCTCACCTTATGGCGATATTATCCCAACCAGAGGACTGAGATAGGGGGACATATTATCCCCGTATTTGTTTGTCATTTGCACGGAAATGCTGGTTAGAATGATGCAAAATGCAGAGGCAAGGGGGACTATATATGGGCTTATAGTGGCAAGGAATGCACCATCAATCTCACATTTATTATACGTTGATGATAATATGTTTTATTGTAAGCAGGATGACAGGGAATCTAAGAGGAAGGAGGAGAAGGGAGATATTTGGGGTTGCCGAAATCATTTGGCGGCTCCAAAGTGGAGATTTTAGCTTATCTGAAGGAAAATCTGAGCCAAAAAGTCTCTGGCTGGCAAACAAACTTCCTCTCTCCATGAGGAGAGGAGATTCTTCTGAAGGCGATTGCTTTTGCTTTACCTACATACACATTGAGTTGCTTCCTATTGCAGAAGATGGTTTATAAGCAGTTTGCTTTTATTTTGGCTGAGTTTTGGTGGAAAAATAATAAATCATCAAAAGAATTGCATTAGAGAGCGTAGAAACAGTTGAGCAAACCAAAGAGTGTAGGCGGTCTAGGATTCAAAGATATATAACAGTTCAATCTCAGTTTATGAGGGAAGCAACTCTGGAGGATGATAACAAAACCAAATTCTCTTATGGCTCGGGTCTTTAAGGGCATATATTTCTTCAAGGTTGATCCGCTCAACGTACCGCTAGGGTCTCGACCCTCCTATGTTTGGAAAAGTATCCACTTAGCACATGCTCTACTTCGATATGGAACAAGGATGACGGTAGGCAATGGGACCACGATCTCATTATGGAACCAGAATTGGCTCGACAGAAAGCCGGCAATGTGATACCCCGTATCAAAAATACGGTCAACGGGCAGCAGAAAGTCAACCGAGGGTAAAATCGTCATTTTACCTAAGCCAGGGGTAAAATGGTAATTTTACCAAAAGTCGAGACGGAACCCGAGGCGGGCCAAATATTCTTATATTTTAATATAAAGAATGTTTATAAGACCAGAATTGGAGGAATCGGAGCGGAAACGAGTTTTTCGGCTTATCGGGATGGAAACCGACTAAACCGAAGAAACTTCGGAAATTCATAACTAGAGCTCCGTAAGCCCGAACGGAGTGATTCAAATTGCTAAATTCATCTTAAAGCATGAAGAATCTTATTTTGAAGGTTTTGGAATTTATGAGATTCCCCGGAACCGTTCTAAAATATTAAACCCGAAAATCCGTAAATCCGAGCTAAAATGAAAATGGGATTATGGGTGGAAGTAATGATGATTAGTGTGTGATTTGGCAACAAATGATGTCCAGAGGGACACTTGGCACCTCCCCAGGTCGCCACTTTGATGGTTGTGTGCATGCATGGAGAAATTCAATGCATCTTCTCATGCATGCAACAACAATCTTTTCACTCATAATTCTTCCACCAAACTCTCTAGCCTCTCTCATCTCTCTCTCGCGCTCTCTCTTCCTCTCTTACCCAGAAACATCAGTTCTTGCTTGTGTTCTTGTGTTCTTGTTATTGTTCTTAGTGTTCTTGAGGAAGTTATCACAAAATTCCTTGCATGTCTTGATGTCTTAAAGAACAAGTAAAGCTCAAATCTTGTTCTATCTTCACCAAATCTCCTCTCTCTCACTCTCGGTCTCTTCTCTCTCTCTGTTGCTCAAAAATCAGGCAAGTTCTTGTTCAAAAGCTCATGCATGTCCTTAATTTCCAAGAAAAGCTCAAGAACCCTAGTTTGATCACCAAACCTTGTTTTGCAAGAAAGTCCATAACTTTCATTCTATAAACTCAAATTCAGATCTACAAAGTCCTATGTCTTTATATTGATCTCCTCTACTTGTTTCAGTTGGTCGCCGCCGTGGGAGGTCGCCGGAATCAGCCGCCGGAGCTCCTCCACCTTCTTTTGCTTCCTAGGCAAGAAAGCTTGTAACTTTCTTATTTCAAGCCCAAATCTGGATCTATAAATTGCTATAGCTTTGTCTTGATCTTATCTATCTTTTTCCAGTGAACCGCCGCCGTTGAAACCACCGGAGATCGCCGGAAACCGGCTAAGAAGAAAGCGCTCCTTTAGGGTTTGTGAAACCTTATTTTCCTCATCAGATCTAAATGTTTTGAGGTTGGGAATGGTTAGATCTAGTGTTTCTGAGCAGTTTGATAGGTGGTTTGCAGTGAGAAGCCGCCGGAAAACCTAGCTCCGCCGCGGTCAACCCTTCTCTCGCCGGAGTCAACGCCGGAGAGCTGCCGCCGGGAAGCTCCACCACCGCCAAACCAAAGCCGGTTCTTCAAGGAGTCTTGTGGTATGATTTGTGTTGCAATTGGAGTAGGTTTGAGGTTTGGTTGAACCGGGTCAAAGGCGGTTAAACCGGTCAACGGTTTAACCCTAAACCGGTTTAGTCAAACCGGTTCTAAGGGTGATTGGACCGGTTTGGTTAGTTCCGTAATTTGACTGGTTTTATGGTTCTGTGTTTCAGGAGTGTTCATTAGTCCGGGAATCCGCATCCGCGCCAAAATCCGTACTTCTGTGAGTCGGCTCGAAAATGCATACCTTAATTAAACCGGGAAAACAGTAAACCATAATCACTAAGACATTGACCCGAGACTAACTAAGTAGTAAATACGAGATTAACTGGACTATTAATAAATAACCGGAGGATAACCAAGTAAACCTGATTAGGGTTAGAATTAACAAGGTAAACCGATTCCGTGCCGCTAGGATTGTTAGTTAAGCATATTCGATGTTTATATATATATTTATGAGTATAAAGAACGAGTAATAATGAACCTACATACGGGAATTAAGACGACCTTAAAATATGGTTAAACCTAAACGAACGTATAGAATATTGTAACGGGATTGACTATTAGGTTTAATAACGGGGTAAGGGTAATGAATTAATTAAATTAATGATGAGACGTCGGGGAGTTAGTAAGTTTACTAACTCTAAACCGACGGATCGAGGAGATGTTAAAAGATGATTAGATTTGGTTAAGAAAGGAAAAGTGTACTGATTGGTGAACCGTCTACGGGATTAACAAGCGGTTAACCCAAGTTAGCGGCGAGAGTAAAGTAAAAGACTTAGAAAACCTAAATAGACCTGCTTGTGGTAATAGTGCTTGTTTGTGTTGCGTGTGCTGTGTGTTGCTATTGTTGTGAGATTTCTGTGCAGGTTATTTGACTGCTCGGTGTTGGGCCGAGTAGTCATTGTGGACACTTACTCCGGTCTCGGGACCGGGTAAGTTAGTGGCGCTGACTAGGCATCTTACCTAGTCAGAGCGGTGAGTTGGGTAGTGTAGTGGCTTGCGGAATGATTGGGATTATTATTGTTGTTATTGATTGTGTGATCTGTGCTAGTGTCCCAGCGAGTCTGCGTGTTTACATTTATGCACTAGGACGCTAGGGTGCGTTAGATTCCGCAAGCCTAGGAGTTTTGTTTACGTTCCGGTACTTCCGACCCGATGGGATCCTCGGGTTTGACCTAACCGGGCCATAGTGGTTCTGGTTATGGTGTTAACCTATCGGGTGACGCCGGTAGGTGTGCGGTCCGGAGAATACGGGGTCATGTCCTAGGGCCGGATTGCATGGAAACTCGGGCTATCTAGGGGTAGTCAGAGTCACCGCGTATCGATGGACAGAGAACGGTGTCCTATGCGTGAGTCCTCATGAGCACGTATAGGAGTCGAGGGTTAGTTGCCATATTGGCGACAATGTGAACACGTGGAAGTTACCGAGTTCGTAGGGCCCAGTGTTGTTTATTATCTTTTATTATCGCGCGATAGATAGATCGAGTCTAATCGAGGACATGTGCCGCAGTGCCTTCGATTTCCTTAATTCTATTTATTTTTGGCATTGATTGTGTGTGGGTTTATCACGACGTGGTAGTGCGTGATTGACCGCTTATTTATGATGAGTGTTATTTTGGGTTTCGGGCGGGGCTTGTAGAGTTAGATAGATTAGAAGCCGTTAGTGGGGAGCCGATTCACTGGGTAATCTTAGATTGCTCATTAGACTCTTTTTGTGCTTTTCAGGTTATCAGCGACGGACGCGGGAGGTCCTCGGTGTAGCTTCGGGTTGCTTGTGTTGTGTTTGGATTGTGCTTTTTGATTGTTTGATTTTCGATTCGGCAGCTGCGCTATGTTTATGTTTTTTTATTGATTGTATATGATTGGACTTATTTGTTTATGTATTATTATTGACGATTGTTTGTAAAACCGTTAAACGTTGTATTCAATGTTTAATTACTTAGAAATGGAATCGTTTCCCCTGATATGAGGTTTGGTCCGAACCGACACAACTCGTTGAAGTAGTGCCAGTAGTACTGCTTGTACTATGGATACGAGGATAGCGGGGTCGGAGATAGGTTGGTGCGAGCCTCTTGTCTCAACCCGATCTGTCTTTGGCTTCGTCCTGTAGCGAACTTTTCCTGTTCGACTTGCTCGGGTTCGATCGGTCATGTTCTTGTTTGATTGTTGACCGGTCAGCTCGACGGTCAGCGGAGAATGGGAAAGGGGCGTTACAGAAAGGTGGTATCAGAGCATGGTTCTGCATGGGTTTCGAAACGTTTCATTTTTTAGTGTTTTCCGTGTTTTATCGAGTCAAATGTGTCACACAAGCAATCATTAGGAAACCGATCCGCGTCCGTTAAACCCGGGGTTGGTATGGGAAAGTAGAAATTTTAGTATTATTCGTACTAACTCATTTGTGTTTTGATTGCAGTCTTACAGCAGCGTGTCCCGGGCAGAGTAGTTGGTGTGTGTGTGCACGTGTGCAGAGTATTTTCAGTGGAGCAGGATGAGTCAGCATGGATCAGTTGGGTCACAGCAGGGTCAGGTAGAGCAGTTCCAGGGGTATCCAGCCTCACCAGGACATACCCGAGGTTCGCATGTGTCTGCGCACCCGCCAGTTCCAGTACCACAGTTGCAGGGCGCCCGAGCAGCACAGATAGACTGGTCGCCCCTTCCAGACCCTTTACCTCCAGCTCTAGTAGACGATGCAGGCAGCCGAGACCCTTACGCAGGTGTGATGGGATTTTTGGGCGCAGCAGAGCCAGAGTTTCAGTTACCTCCGCAGTGGCCAGAGCCAGACGTGCCACAGATTCTTCCAGCGACAGATGCGCCACCGATGTACCAGGCGCCACCCCTTGAGGCACCTGAGTTTCCACCGCCGCTTGGTATTGAGGATTATCTGATGGACCCGTTGCCATTTGGGTTCGATCTAGAGATGGAGCCAGTGGACCCCGAGCAGCACCAGCAGTGGGAGCAGCAGGTAGCAGAGCAGGTAGCGATGTTGGAGGACGTTTTGGCACAGCAGGTTGGACCGGGATCTCCCCGTACCCCGTTGGATGTCGAGATGTCTTCAGGATCTTCCGAGACAGAGTTTGAGGCGGTTACGCCACCAGCCGAGCCGATAGAGATGCCAGTGGTACCCGAGAGCCGAGCTTGTAGTGGATGTGGAGTACGAGGGTTCCATCTGCGGTGGTGTCCGCGATCAGTTGACCCACGCCTCCGGGAGCCCTACCAGCTATTACCCTTACCAGGCCACTGTCTGTTGTGTGGTCAGGACGATCATGGTGAGATGACGTGCCCAGTAGCCAGAGCAGGACTGTACATGCCAGATGGAGAGCCGTATCCTACCTTAGCACCTGGAGATTGGGGAGCCGGACCTAGCCGCCGAGACCCCGAGCCGAGTTCGCCACCCGCGGCCCAGTTGCCGATGATCCAGATGCCGGTTGTTCCGTCGCCTCATCCTGAGTCGGGGAGGAGATGCCAGTTATGCAGAGGTCAGGGTCATCTTGCCTCAGACTGTTTCATGGATCCCCCGACCGCGCCGACTTCGCCCTGCCAGTTGTGTGGAGGGTATGGACACCCAGCTTCTGCATGTTACCGAGGACCGTATCCAGCAGTCTGTTCAGTGTGTGGCCGTACAGGTCATGATGCTTACCTTTGTCCGATAGCCGGGCCCCAGCACGTTGGAGCACCGTCTCGAGATGCACACACACCACACACTCCCGGTG
The DNA here is from genome assembly GCA_030180135.1 of Orychophragmus violaceus. NCBI lineage: Eukaryota > Viridiplantae > Streptophyta > Magnoliopsida > Brassicales > Brassicaceae > Orychophragmus > Orychophragmus violaceus. The sequence goes on from CM058230.1 coordinate 10,443,166, forward strand.
CGCCTGCCAGCGGGTACTCCAGTGAGCCGTACTGCCAGTGGTGTTGGGCATTTCGGTCTTGCTGGAGGCGTTAGGTTAGGGTAGGGGTAGTTAGGCCAGGTAAGTTGGGGGCGCTAACTTTATTTTGACTTGTAGATAGATCGGCAGGATAGGCGACTTACGTGTCGTCTTGATTTTGTTGTGTAGCGGCGTCATATGGGTTTTTGGTTTATGATGACGGCATTATGTAGAAACTCTGATCTTAACCGTGTACTAAAAACTTTATTATGTATGAAATATCGTTTTATGTACGTGGTGGATGCAGAGTGTTCGGCTAATCGTTTAAAGTAACATAGAAACTATTTGCATGATTGATATGGTTCGAAAAGCAAATGGTTTACTGTGTGAAACTAAATGATGGGCGGAACTGACGACCGTTCATCATGACCTAAAACCGGATTGACAACGCGTCCGGCCGATCACTAGATTGCGTGATTTTGTGTGTGTCGATTGCTTGTTTATTTCCTTGCTTGATTGATTGGATTATTGTACGGTAGATCGTGTAGTGTTAGCAAGCGTGGGTTTGATAGATTGACTGTTTGAGTATGGCTAACCCTTAGAGTGCTAACAGTTCGAATGTGTGAGTAGTAATCAATCGTTTTTCTTTGACCTTGATAAAGAGTTGAGTCGTGAATTTGCTTTGGTTGTATTTTAAATTCGAGCTGACTTGCGAACGGTTGAGTTCGACCGTCCCTCCGCGAGAAAACGGACTTATAGGGTATTGTTATTTAATCACGTGAGATCGTAGGGTACGTGATTAAGTAACCATATTTCTATAGGAAAGTGATATCGAGGATAGAGTAAGAAAGCAATGTGAATCCAAACCCGAACCCGAAACCGAGTTAAAGTGTTGAGATGTCGCCAGTCGAGAGTGCCGGACCGCGAAGTAATGGAAGTGTCATCAGTGGGAGCGACGTCAGTGGGAGTGCAGCCGCCATCACGAGAGACGGAAAGGAGCCGGGACGCATGAGGAGTTAGCGAAAAGATTTGGAAGAAGGAACGCCAATGTTGGAGTCATGGAGAAGAAGCCGATGATCAGATTCTTGAAGAGTGTCCCAGGAAAAGGAGGGAAGGACGTCGTCCGAGAAATGTGGAAGTCGAAGCAAAGTGGGGAAGCGTACGAGTTGGTAAAGCAGCCCATCGAAATCGGAACCGATTCGACATCCGTAAGTGATGAAGAATTCGGGGACCGAATTCCTGTAAGTGGGGAAGAATGTGATACCCCGTATCAAAAATACGGTCAACGGGCAGCAGAAAGTCAACCGAGGGTAAAATCGTCATTTTACCTAAGCCAGGGGTAAAATGGTAATTTTACCAAAAGTCGAGACGGAACCCGAGGCGGGCCAAATATTCTTATATTTTAATATAAAGAATGTTTATAAGACCAGAATTGGAGGAATCGGAGCGGAAACGAGTTTTTCGGCTTATCGGGATGGAAACCGACTAAACCGAAGAAACTTCGGAAATTCATAACTAGAGCTCCGTAAGCCCGAACGGAGTGATTCAAATTGCTAAATTCATCTTAAAGCATGAAGAATCTTATTTTGAAGGTTTTGGAATTTATGAGATTCCCCGGAACCGTTCTAAAATATTAAACCCGAAAATCCGTAAATCCGAGCTAAAATGAAAGTGGGATTATGGGTGGAAGTAATGATGATTAGTGTGTGATTTGGCAACAAATGATGTCCAGAGGGACACTTGGCACCTCCCCAGGTCGCCACTTTGATGGTTGTGTGCATGCATGGAGAAATTCAATGCATCTTCTCATGCATGCAACAACAATCTTTTCACTCATAATTCTTCCACCAAACTCTCTAGCCTCTCTCATCTCTCTCTCGCGCTCTCTCTTCCTCTCTTACCCAGAAACATCATTTCTTGCTTGTGTTCTTGTGTTCTTGTTATTGTTCTTAGTGTTCTTGAGGAAGTTATCACAAAATTCCTTGCATGTCTTGATGTCTTAAAGAACAAGTAAAGCTCAAATCTTGTTCTATCTTCACCAAATCTCCTCTCTCTCACTCTCGGTCTCTTCTCTCTCTCTGTTGCTCAAAAATCAGGCAAGTTCTTGTTCAAAAGCTCATGCATGTCCTTAATTTCCAAGAAAAGCTCAAGAACCCTAGTTTGATCACCAAACCTTGTTTTGCAAGAAAGTCCATAACTTTCATTCTATAAACTCAAATTCAGATCTACAAAGTCCTATGTCTTTATATTGATCTCCTCTACTTGTTTCAGTTGGTCGCCGCCGTGGGAGATCGCCGGAATCAGCCGCCGGAGCTCCTCCACCTTCTTTTGCTTCCTAGGCAAGAAAGCTTGTAACTTTCTTATTTCAAGCCCAAATCTGGATCTATAAATTGCTATAGCTTTGTCTTGATCTTATCTATCTTTTTCCAGTGAACCGCCGCCGTTGAAACCACCGGAGATCACCGGAAACCGGCTAAGAAGAAAGCGCTCCTTTAGGGTTTGTGAAACCTTATTTTCCTCATCAGATCTAAATGTTTTGAGGTTGGGAATGGTTAGATCTAGTGTTTCTGAGCAGTTTGATAGGTGGTTTGCAGTGAGAAGCCGCCGGAAAACCTAGCTCCGCCGCGGTCAACCCTTCTCTCGCCGGAGTCAACGCCGGAGAGCTGCCGCCGGGAAGCTCCACCACCGCCAAACCAAAGCCGGTTCTTCAAGGAGTCTTGTGGTATGATTTGTGTTGCAATTGGAGTAGGTTTGAGGTTTGGTTGAACCGGGTCAAAGGCGGTTAAACCGGTCAACGGTTTAACCCTAAACCGGTTTAGTCAAACCGGTTCTAAGGGTGATTGGACCGGTTTGGTTAGTTCCGTAATTTGACTGGTTTTATGGTTCTGTGTTTCAGGAGTGTTCATTAGTCCGGGAATCCGCATCCGCGCCAAAATCCGTACTTCTGTGAGTCGGCTCGAAAATGCATACCTTAATTAAACCGGGAAAACAGTAAACCATAATCACTAAGACATTGACCCGAGACTAACTAAGTAGTAAATACGAGATTAACTGGACTATTAATAAATAACCGGAGGATAACCAAGTAAACCTGATTAGGGTTAGAATTAACAAGGTAAACCGATTCCGTGCCGCTAGGATTGTTAGTTAAGCATATTCGATGTTTATATATATATTTATGAGTATAAAGAACGAGTAATAATGAACCTACATACGGGAATTAAGACGACCTTAAAATATGGTTAAACCTAAACGAACGTATAGAATATTGTAACGGGATTGACTATTAGGTTTAATAACGGGGTAAGGGTAATGAATTAATTAAATTAATGATGAGACGTCGGGGAGTTAGTAAGTTTACTAACTCTAAACCGACGGATCAAGGAGATGTTAAAAGATGATTAGATTTGGTTAAGAAAGGAAAAGTGTACTGATTGGTGAACCGTCTACGGGATTAACAAGCGGTTAACCCAAGGTAGCGGCGAGAGTAAAGTAAAAGACTTAGAAAACCTAAATAGACCTGCTTGTGGTAATAGTGCTTGTTTGTGTTGCGTGTGCTGTGTGTTGCTATTGTTGTGAGATTTCTGTGCAGGTTATTAGACTGCTCGGTGTTGGGCCGAGTAGTCATTGTGGACACTTACTCCGGTCTCGGGACCGGGTAAGTTAGTGGCGCTGACTAGGCATCTTACCTAGTCAGAGCGGTGAGTTGGGTAGTGTAGTGGCTTGCGGAATGATTGGGATTATTATTGTTGTTATTGATTGTGTGATCTGTGCTAGTGTCCCAGCGAGTCTGCGTGTTTACATTTATGCACTAGGACGCTAGGGTGCGTTAGATTCCGCAAGCCTAGGAGTTTTGTTTACGTTCCGGTACTTCCGACCCGATGGGATCCTCGGGTTTGACCTAACCGGGCCATAGTGGTTCTGGTTATGGTGTTAACCTATCGGGTGACGCCGGTAGGTGTGCGGTCCGTAGAATACGGGGTCATGTCCTAGGGCCGGATTGCATGGAAACTCGGGCTATCTAGGGGTAGTCAGAGTCACCGCGTATCGATGGACAGAGAACGGTGTCCTATGCGTGAGTCCTCATGAGCACGTATAGGAGTCGAGGGTTAGTTTCCATATTGGCGACAATGTGAACCCGTGGAAGTTACCGAGTTCGTAGGGCCCAGTGTTGTTTATTATCTTTTATTATCGCGCGATAGATAGATCGAGTCTAATCGAGGACATGTGCCGCAGTGCCTTCGATTTCCTTAATTCTATTTATTTTTGGCATTGATTGTGTGTGGGTTTATCACGACGTGGTAGTGCGTGATTGACCGCTTATTTATGATGAGTGTTATTTTGGGTTTCGGGCGGGGCTTGTAGAGTTAGATAGATTAGAAGCCGTTAGTGGGGAGCCGATTCACTGGGTAATCTTAGATTGCTCATTAGACTCTTTTTGTGCTTTTCAGGTTATCAGCGACGGACGCGGGAGGTCCTCGGTGTAGCTTCGGGTTGCTTGTGTTGTGTTTGGATTGTGCTTTTTGATTGTTTGATTTTCGATTCGGAAGCTGCGCTATGTTTATGTTTTTTTATTGATTGTATATGATTGGACTTATTTGTTTATGTATTATTATTGACGATTGTTTGTAAAACCGTTAAACGTTGTATTCAATGTTTAATTACTTAGAAATGGAATCGTTTCCCCTGATATGAGGTTTGGTCCGAACCGACACAACTCGTTGAAGTAGTGCCAGTAGTACTGCTTGTACTATGGATACGAGGATAGCGGGGTCGGAGATAGGTTGGTGCGAGCCTCTTGTCTCAACCCGATCTGTCTTTGGCTTCGTCCTGTAGCGAACTTTTCCTGTTCGACTTGCTCGGGTTCGATCGGTCATGTTCTTGTTTGATTGTTGACCGGTCAGCTCGACGGTCAGCGGAGAATGGGAAAGGGGCGTTACAGGCAAGACCAGTGTAGTTAACTCAATGGACTCAGGGTCAATGGCAGGAGAAGGTAGCTGCTTTAAATACTATCATTGACCTGCTGATGAATCCAAGAGAGAATGGAACAGAGAGATTCTAATTGCGGTTTTCCCTGAAGAGGAAAGACGACTGATCGAAGAGATCAGACCTGGTGGCGCGATGATAAAGGATGGTTTCATGTGGGTGTTATTCTGTGAAATCCGGGTACTAGGCGCTAAACCAACTTCTCTTAGTGAAACATGGACAAGTTGAAGTCTGTCAACCGATTTTTGATGCTATGTATCAACAAATATGAAAAATGGAGTCCAGCCCAAGAGTACAACATTTCTTTTAGAAATGCCTCAGTAACTGCCTGCATGTTGGGGCAAATTTGACCGCGAGACACCTATCGCGGGATGGCTCATGTCCAAGATGTTTAGGAAAAGCTGACACTACAAGAAAAATCTCTATTCTTAGCACACGAAAAACGCCATCGTATGTATATGATAGCGTTTGTGATAATGCTATTTCTGCCCCAGCTATAATAGGTCGGCCATATATGATAGCGTTTTTTGTCTGTGCTATAATATTGTTCACTATAATAGCGTTTTTGAAATTGCTATGTCTGCCCCAGCTATAATAGGTCGGCCATATGTGATAGCACTTTCGTCGTGCTATAATATCTCACATCTATGATAGCGATAGTTTCTCTTGCTATAGTTAAATTCGAGCCGAGCCGAGCCGTATTATATTATTATTAATATTATTATATATTTTTGTATATATTGGATTTATATATAAAAAATATTGAAATATTTTATTAATAAACCAAAAATGTTTACACAGTATTTTATATATAATCTACACTTGTTACAAAACATGATAAAATCATAACTAATGCAAACAACATCATAAAATCAGAACCAAGGATAAGAAAATCCAACTTCTGTTTGATCACATCGAGACCTTTGCAGATTGGGACGATTCCTCTATGATGAATAGCAGAAGACTTCTCAGAACCTATACATGACAGACACCAAAGCACACGTGAGATGAGGTTTGTGGGTTTATCTAGCCAGCATTCTTCTATCAACCTACGGGATACAAAAATATGAATCGAGCCCAAGCAGTTAATGTCATGAACTAAACCAATCAATCATGCAAAACTGTGCTTTGGTGAAGAGAAAAGAAGACTGACGTTTTAAGTCCATGAGGGTAAAGCTGTGATGGAGCTTAGAACAATGGCCGCTCTTTGCAAGCATAAGCTTCTAAAGCTTCACTGTCTTCTTTTTCAGCAAAGGGCATTTGTCCTTTTTTGTCTTCTGACCAAATACCAAAGTCCATCCTGGATAACATGGTACATCAACACCAGAATTTTACATTTTCGATAGACATGAAAAGGAGAAACAAGAATATCTGACAAGGTGTAATGGTTTTTCTTACCCAACAGTAAGCCTTCAACCATGCTCTTTAAGTTTGCGTGTAGTCCTTCTTGGACTCTTCTGCTTCTTGCTATGCTTGTTTCTTTGATGTCTCAGACACTGTGACTTGATCTTTAGCCTTCTTCAGTTCCTCTTGAAGCTGCGAGACTAGCGACTCAAGCTCAGTTATTCTGCTCGGCCTCTTCTTCTGCTAGCAAACAAACATGGCAGTGTTACGGCCCCAACAAAGATTTGAGTGAAAGTTATTTACACTTTCATCTCTCAACTACTATAAATTAAATGTTCTACCTAATTTCATATCCCATGACCCGAAATTAAATGAATTTGTTGTCATCCAATACCTGAAATGCAATACCAAATTATATCAATCTGTCACAAGGCCACAACTAACCATCTTTTTAGCCCTTATAGTCAAAAGTCCAGAAAGTGTAATAGAAACACTAAAAATATAAAGAAGTTAACTAGTAAAACCACTATGACTTGCAATATAAAAGTTACATTTTTGGTGTCATAAAATGGCTTTTCAACCTTATATACCAAGCTTCAAGCCAAGACATCCAATTTTTTTTCCCATCTCACTGCGTGAAGAGATATACAAAGAAACCTAGTAAGGTTTTCTTACCCATCAGAGCTAATTCATATGGTCTCTCTCTCTCTCAATGACATTAGGTAAAGATAAGAGAAACCAATGTGTCCAAGACGTTTACCTTCCATATTATAGCTGTACAATCGCTTGATGCAGTGGCCAGATATTTGACACTATTAGAGAATTGCACAAACCACACTTCATTTTTGTAAGCCATCAAAATCTGCAAGATAATAAGAGATTGAGAAACTATAAGAACCAGTGAAAATGAACACATGGTTATTAAAGCAGATAACAGAACCTGGACAGTTTCTGAAGGGATTTGTTCTCTACCGCAACGGTGATCCTTGTAGAGTGATATTGCTTCCCCATCAAAGTCAATACAGAAAGATTGAATCTTGAACAAGCTTAGTACAAGGCTAAATACCTCGGAGACATGCAGGGCTTCGTGGAAACCTACGGTCCAGAACAAATTATTTAGACGGAGGCGTCAAGACAGAGGCTCTCTGGCGGAGGACGAGCTCTTCCTGTGAAGAAGAAGAAACTAATTAAGTGGCAGAGTCGTGGAGCTCTTTAATCAGAGAAAGACAAAGAGTAAAGAACGATTGTACCCAGATGGAAATCAACACGAAAATTATCAGCTTTGCTCAAATCCCTTTTAAATTGTTTGCTCTCGCTCTCTCTCTGTCACCACCATTGATGAATCTGAATCGCTGAAGAAGAAACAGCCGAGAATGGCTCCTCAATCATAGCGACGACTCTGTACCGCTTCATGACCCGTTCTCATCTTCACCATCGAAGAAGCCCTTTGATTACATCTCTTGGAGTGACCCAAGGAGGTAGGGACAAGTCAATGGCAGAGAAGCAGCTTCGTCGCCATGGTCTGAGAGAAAATGCTAAAATGAGTGACCTCCTTTTTTCTTAATCTAGCTAGGGCTAGATAAAAGAGAGAGGCGACCAGAGATAGACGAGAGAGAGAGAAAGATGAATGATCGCGGTGAAGGAGATGGAGAATTAGGGTTTGGGTGAGGAGGAGGACGGCGGAATTTGAGGAGGAAGAGAGGAAAGTGGTGGTCGCGGTGAAGGAGATGGCCAGTGAAGTTTAGAGCCATGGTTGTGAGTAGTTAGAGAGAAGAGAGACGAGAGAACTGAGAGGAAAAAGTGTCTGTGTTTTTTTTTTTTTTTTTTTTTTTACAGATGAATCTGTGTTTAGCGAAAGAGGGGGAAAAATTGGGGGAAAATTTTCACCAAAATCCCAAAAATCCTAAGTGTTACCGCTCAAAGCAAAATTTTTGGCTCCAAGTCATTTTTGTTCCCGCTTAATGAATTTTGGCATAGAATTTTGGCATAGCGTTTTTAAAATGCTATAACAGAGTATCCCAGTCAAGCATATCATCTTTTATAGCACTTGTGAAAACCGTGCTATCCTAAAGTGCTATCAATGCCACTTTTTTTGTAGTGTGAAACAGTTAATCACCTCATGTTTTTATGTCCATATGCTAGACTGGTATGGGCAATCTTACGAGCACCAACGCCTCCCCAAAGTATATGGTCTGATTCCGTTTACACTAATCTCTATAGGGTAATGAACATTGTAAAGAATGTCCAAATCAAGCAGAAACAAGGCAGGTGGTACCTTGGTTGTTATGGCGATTATGGAAAAATAGAAATGAGTTTCAGTTTAGAGGGGTGAACACTGATCCAATGGGACTTGTGGATAGAGCATGGGATGATGTGGAGGAATGGATAAACCTGAGTAAGGAGGAAAATAACATGTCAACTCAACACCTGAAGTGATGACCGATAAGGAATGGACTCCACCAAACCAAGGCTGGATAAAATGTAATACTGATGGTGCATGAGCTGAGAATGGATCAAAAAATGGTCTGGGTTAGGTGTTGAGTAATCACGACAGTAAGGTGTTGTGGATGGGGATGAGATGCCTGTCAAAGTTACGCTCAGCTATTGATGCAGAAGTAGAAACATTGCGATGGGATGCATTATTTACTTCTAGACTCCGATATAAACATGTGGTGTTTGAAACAGATTCCAAAAACGTGTTTCAGTGGCTACATGATGAGGAAATTCCAATTGGATTAAGGTCACAACTAGAAGATATTAAGATGTTGTTAGCTAACTTTGAAGAGGCGAGAGTGGTTTTTAAATGCAGGGAAGGTAATAGTGAGGCCGATAAAATAGCAAAGGAAGCTCTTTTGAAAATGAACTATGCTCCTAAATTATATATTCTTTAGTGCTAATATGGGCTCTTGATGTGGTAAAAACAGATGAACCTTTGTAAATTCTTTGGCCTTGAGTGTTAGATGCGTTTCATACGAACCACATGACGGTTTGGAAAAACGTCACCACTCAGCATCACTTTTAACATGTGGTGCGTTACACAATAAAAATAAATAAAAAATAACTGCGGTCTATTACGTGAAGAGAACAATCTGATACGCATGAACAGTAATAACACTCCATATATGGTGTGTTTCGATCCAGATATGTGTTTCTTTTTGGTTCTGTATTTTCTTTTTAATATAAAATAGTATTTACAATCTAGAAAATTATAAAACTTATTTATTTAAAATCGTTCAACACATTCCAACCTATACGATAACAAAATATGTAACATATAAACATCAAAATTAACCATTATTAGATAAATATACTCATTTGAGTATTCAATTTTAGAAAATATTAATACTTTAAAAAAAAACCCAAACTTATATAAACTACACTATAATATCGATATTATAATAATATTTTTTAATAAATAACTTTACACATAATTTATATAATAATATATAAAGTAAGATATAAATAGTATATAAATACCAAGGTAATAATGTAGTGGTTTGGTGTGTAATGTATGTGTATATTATTATTATATTTTTAAAAAAATCAGAAAATTAATATTGATAATAATCAAATTGATTAAACAAACTGAAATGAGTTTTGGGATTTTAGTTATGCTTTGGTTATCTAGTTCCGATATTTTGTTAAAAATGAAATTTTAATTTCGGTTATTGATTTGGTTCGGTTTGATTTGACCGACCTGGTCGGTTGTTTAGTTTTTTTAATTTTAAATCAATTTATACCGGTTTTAAACCGGTTATACCGAATTATACCAATTTTTTTGTAAATAACCGAACTGACTCGGAATAATCAAATTTATCCAAAATTTAACCGAGCTTACCCGAAATAAACCAAAATTAATCAAAATTCTTTCTAAAAACTGAAAATTTCAATTTATTTAGGCAAGATCTAAAATGACCGGAATAACTGAAATCTGAACCGAATTATAACAAAATCAATTTAAGTTTTCAACAAATCATTTTTTTTATTCATATATTTGTTTTAATATGTATCCCACACTGCTTTTGTCATTTTTACCATTCATACATTTATCTTGTACCGCAGACAGTTTATTTTCACCATTCAAACACTTTTACGTACCGCTTGTTCCGCAGTAACCACACTTATTCCACACAGTGTGTTTCTTTCGTACAAACCGCACTTGAACGGTTCCGCACCGCCTGATCCGCTTATCCCGCACCGCTTGATCCGCTGTCACCATTCGGAGCCTTTGTTGGAAAATGATAAGTTGTTGAGTAAAAAAAAAAAGATTGTGTTATTTAGTGGATGTTTGAAGCAAACCACTTTTCCGTTATTACCGACCAGAGAAGTGGAAATCACGTGGAAGCTTCTTTTTAAGAAGAGACTTTTCGAATTGATTACAAAAGCCGATTAATTGATCTGCCTTACTTTTTTTTTTTGGTCTACCTCGTCGTTTTATTGTTTGGCTTCTCATCAGACCACGTTACCTGAAAGATGCTCTTTCTCCTTTTTGTTCTATAACTTTTGCCCTCTTTTTTTTTTTGGACCATCTAACTTTTGCCCTTTGGATCTCTTTCATGCCTGAAGCGTCTCCTTTTTGTATTTCCTCACTCAATTAGCTTTTCATCTCTTTTTTTTTTTTTGCACTTAAATTGAAAAGGTTTGGACTAGTGTAATTGGTATTTAGTAAAGTGAATACCTCTATTATCATGTCTTTATATATGGAAAACTGGAAAATCACCCTGATATATATAAAAGTAAGGGTAGGCAAAATACCCGAATCCGAAGATCCAAACCGAACTCGATTCAAAAAATTGGTATCGAACCGAATCCGAAACTGACAAAATATCTGAATGTGTCTTAGATTTCTATATCCGAAGAACCGAACCCGAACCCGAATCAAGAACCGAATCCGAACCTAAAATACCCGAAATATAGCAATATATCAAAAATATTAGTTATAGACTTAACATTCAAAATTACAATTATGAATTCGAAGTTATCAATTATTTGAAGACTAAAACAATCAAAATACCTAAAATAAATTAAATATCATAAAATACTTAGTTATAATTATCTATTTTAACAAAAAAATTATTTAAGTTTAACTATGTATTTATTTATTTATTTATTTATATATTGGGTATCCAAACCCGATCCGAATCTGAATGGAACCAAACCGAATCCGAACCGAAATTATAAAATACTAGAACATGTTTATATCTCTAAACCCGAAATTTTGAAAACCCAAAAAATCCGAACCGAACTTGAATGAGTATCAGAACGCCACCCCTAAAAAAACTTCATAAACTATTACTTTTTAGTATGTTTCGATATATCGATTTTTTAATAAAAATTCCAGACATTAAACTCACAATTTTTCATCAGTTAAGAATCAACTTTAAAATATTATGATTAAAAAATAACTTTTTCGTATCAAAAGATATGGGGCTTTAAACTCGCAAACACGAAAGAAAAGGGAGAAGAGGAGGAGAATAAAAGTTTTATGCGTCCTTTGGAAAACCGCCGGACCACTAGCATGCCTGCATCTGTCCTGACGTGTCAAATTGATGCCTTGGGGGGGGGGGGGAATGGTGCGACAAGCGGGCTAGGATGGTTTTTCAAGGACCCTTCAGGAAGAAAATACACGAGAGCACAAGGATGTAGACGAAGCCTATCACTGCTACACGCCGAGCTGGACGGATTGCTTTGGGCAATGTCATGCATTCTGGAAGGGAGAATCATCTCGGTGGTAATCGAGACAGACTGCTCAGACTTGTTAGCTATGACAGAGGATCCAAAAGAATGGCCGGATTTTAAGACGGAGTTGGAATTTTTCAATTCCATTAGAGTTCATTTCACTTTCTTTGTTATAATTTTAATTTTTAGGAAATTAAATGTCCGTGGCGACTCCCTTGCAAAATGGGTGAGAGCACATGGTACTATCTTTTCCCATATAAGTCACGATGAGTCGGATCGGTTTACTTTTTTGAGTGATAACCCGAACCGAGCAACAAAGATTTAATATATGGTGTTTTTGTTGACAAAAAAAAAAACTTCACTAGTGTTTTACTTGCGCTAACCACAAATATTTTTAATAATAAATTTATATTTTATATTATATATTTTAAACTAAATTGTTTTGTATAGATTTAAAATGTTATAGTGTAGATATTTAATTTGGGTTTTCATATTTTTTTTACTTTTGATTTTTTTTTTTCTGGTTTCAGTTTTTTGCTATATTCAAATTTACTTTAATCTAATTAGGTTTTATATATGGTTATATAAATAAAACTTTGAATGTTATATTTAATTACAAAAATCTTACTAAATTATAGCATATAATTTTTAATATTGAATTAATGCTAATATATTTGGGCTAATATCGATTGAGCTTCATATAACTAAAATGTGAAGTCTATTCTATTTGGGTTTAGCGCAGATATTTTGTTTATATTTATAGTTTTACAATTTTATAATATTATAAATTTATTATATTTGGTTAGTTTTTATTTAAGTTTTTAATATTATAGTTAATATATTTGTTTTGTTTTGTTTTTTCTTCTTTGAATTTCATTGTTTTTGTTTTGAGTATATTTCAAATATATTGAATTTAAGTTTTAGCCGTGGCCAAAAAACGTTTTTGTCAAATGGATATTATCGATGATTTTATAATTAATATTTAAACATATATTTGAATAAAAAATTATTTTACCAAACTATACTATATAATTTTATTTATTTATTATATAATTAATCTTTATATTTGGTTATTATGTGGATTTTATTAAGTAGTCTATTTATTTGAAAATAAATAATAAAAATAAGCACAAATATTTTTATATTAAAAAAATTATATTTTTCTGAAAATAAAATTTTATAATTCTATCAGTTTTATTATATTATAAAAAGTTTTCTAATTTATTTGGTTTTAGTTTTAAATTTTAAATACTATGGTTTATATATTTGTTTGTTTTTTTTTTACTTTGGATTTTATTGTTTTTGTTTATAATATGTTTAAAATATTCTTAATTTAAGTTTTAATATGTATTATATAGTTTAATATGTTCGTACAATGATATTTTAATTGCTTTTTGTTTCTATATTTTTTTATTTTTGATGAAAATATATTTATGAAAGTTATAATTCTGATAATCCAATTACTAAGCTTATATTCTATTAGTTTTTTTAATATTTTTATAATAAAAATGTATTAGTTAGTCTTTTTGACTCGTTTCCAATTGGATAAATGTTTTATATATTTGGATGAAATAAATTGTAAACCGTAATTGTAAATACATCACCATATCTCACTATATGGTTGAATAATATATATATTAAATTGTTTATTTTAGTTTTATCAAGTTAAAAATATATTGACTTAATTTTAATATTTCAAATTTTGGTAAAATAATAATATTACATTTAATATTGGTAAAAATTGAAAATTTACATTTTTTAAATAAAAAACTTATTAATATTACATTTAATTTTTCAGTTTTTTACCTTTTTAGTTGAAATATATTCAAAATATATTTATTTATGTTAAACATTTGGTTTTATTATTTATAAGAATAATCCATATATTAAATTATTTAGTTATATATATATCATTTGTTTTAATATTTTGGATACAAAATATATTTTGAACATAAAAATTCGATAGTCTTAAATATTTAATTTTTATATAAAAATACTTTAATTCAAATAAATGTAATTAAATATTCAATAAAATTTAATAGAGTAACCCCAACAAAATATTTTCATATCGAATAAAAATATTTTGTTAAATTTTTTTTAAAAAAAACTTCAATAAAAAATTAGTTATAGATCTAAATTTTAACTTTAAAATTCTTCATGTTATAAACTAAAAAATAATTAATTTTAATACAAGTACTTATTTTTATAATATCTTCTTTTCAGTTATATCGAAAAACGAATCTGTGTTGTTTTGTATATAATTACTTTAAGTTAATTATATATATATAAATATCATATGATTTTATTTTTTTGTAAGTAAAAATTTAGTTAATATTCATTTATAATAATATATTAATATTAGTTACGATTTTTTAAAAAGTTTTAAAATATATTTTCATAATATTTTATTATGATATAAAAAGAAAGAAAATATATTTTTTGGAAAAGAGAAGAGAAAGAAAATATATTAAAAAATATTATGAATAAATTAATTATAAATGGATTTAACATTTTTATTCTTAATGAAATCTCAATAGCTAGTGACATATATTGTAACTAACACATAGAAATAAAGTGTATTCTATAATGGTCTCTTATTTTAATAGATGCGAAAAACAAGACATGTCCACAAACATAAGAAAATTAACACAAATAAGTTGTTAAATCCAACTTCTAGTAATTCAAAAGGTTCAAAGATTGCAACACAACCAAAAATCAGTTATGGTACTACAATTCTTATGTTGAGAGAGATAACACAAAACTCCTTAAAACAAGTTAAATGGAAAAAGACAACATATTAGATAAGAAAAAATCATAGGTCTATGTTCCAAATAAAAAAAAAAAAATTAATGTTCAAAAAAAAAAAAAAAATCATAGGTCTAATTTATATTTACGATTTACGATTTACGATTTGTATCTTTAGAATTCATGTTTTGGTCCAATTCTTCTTCCTTTTACACTTTCTGTAAAATATATCATAAACCTGGCCAAACTGATTATTTGCATCTTTGACCCATCACAGAATTTGACTCAAAAATAACCTGAAATCCACGGAAGAGTTTCGAACCCCAAATACAAAAAAGTTTTGAACCGTATCAAAACTTATTTTGTTATGGGAAGAAAACGAATTTGGCCTATGGGAAGTAAAATAAACTTGCATAAGTTGAAAAATACAATCAACAAACATGTGGAACTCTCATGCTTACATCAGTATGAAGCTAACGGGGATTGACTTAAGGGTCGGAAATCCGAAAGAAATTTTGTAAGTGTGCTAATTTTCTAAAGTAACTAGGAGGCTATTCGTTTATCTAACATTCTTATCTAGATGATTCAATCTCAATGGTTCATTCAAATGATCTATTGAAATGATGTTTGTTTCAATTTTTAAATGTTTATTTAGATGGTTCATTTGAATGAATATTTTTTATATGTTTAGTTTTTTTTTTATATAAATTTTCAATCTCTATCTAAATAAATTCAATAAGAAAATGACTAAAATAAACATAATTTGATCTAATTAAACATATTTTAATCATAATATTAATCATAATAATTTTAATTATTAGTCTAAAATTTATAGACAACTATTTATTGTAAAAAATTATTATTTCGCTATTTTGCGGTTTGGAAGAGAAACTATGATTTTACGGTTTTAACGAGAAAATGTGACTTTGGAAAATGTGATTTTACGGTTTTATCGAGAAATCGTGATTTATGGTTTTGATGAAAAATACGATTTTACGGTTTTGGCGAGAAAACATGAATTACGGTTTTGGCGGAAAATAAGATTTTACAGTTTTGTCAAAAAACGCGATTTTACTGTTTTGACGGGAAAACAAAATTTTACGGTTTTGATGAAAATGAGATTTTGCGGGTTTCACAGGAAAAAACGATTTTGCAGTTTTGGTGGAAAAACACGATTTTACGGTTTTGATGGAAAACGCTATTTTACGGCTTTCACGGAAAAATGTGATTTTACGGTTTTGGTGGAAAAACACGATTTTATGGTTTTGGCGAGAAAGTATGATTTTATGGTTTTGGCGAGAAAGTATGATTTTATGGTTTTGGCGAGAAAGTATGATTTTATGGTTTTGGCGAGAAAGTGATTTTACGGTTTTGGTGAAAAATACGATTTTGCGATATTATTTAGGTTATCTTTATTTGTTTATTTAAAATTTTCATTCAAACCATTGATTTGAATAATTATGATATAATAGTCATTTGTTATTGGATGAACCATCTCCATCCAAATGATCCAATAATTGGTTCATCTAAATGAGTTTATAAATTTGCCTAAATTTTTAAAACTTATTCAGATGATCCATCCGGATGGAGATGAGATTCATCTGGATGAACATCAATTCTCATCTCTATCTAAATAAATCAAATCATTTGAATAGACAAACGAACAACATTTAAACAAAGTAAATGGGTGATCATGGATTTAATCTGCAAATTTGAGCTTTTTAAAAGTGGAAATGATAGCAATTGATGTAGCGGAAGCTACGATAACGCAAAGATCTTATTTAGTCTAAGAATACCTAAGAATCGATGCCTTCTTGATCCGTTGAGAACTCTCGAGTTCTAACCGTAACAAGGTAAAAGAGATGCTTTCAAAGCTCTTTATTAATTAAACAAAATCCAATACCATGTTACAACACCAAAGAATACTTTATATAAGGATTTAAAGATAAATGCTAGAATAAAAGATAAACACAACACCAACTAAAAGATAGAATCAAATATACTAAAATCTAGGAAGTCTAAGATATGATGAAAGTGATATCTAATATTGAGATGCGCTGCATCAGTCCCTCCGACGACGAAAAGATTCGTCCTCGAATCTTGAACCTCCAATGCGTCAATGATCAGAATCGCCCATATACGATCTCGAACATCAAACTTGGTTGCCAACTTGAAAATCTTCACAAAAAGCTTGCACGTATTGTCACACCTGAAAAATGCCAAATATTGACTTCTTTGGAAGGAGGGATAAGTAGTGCGAGACTTCAATATAACTTTTGCTAAGACCCACTCTCCACATAATACTTTCATCAACCCATTAGAACACCTAATGTTCAAAGACGTTACTGATCTTGTGGAAGTTTCAAAAGCTTCATCACTAAAGACAAAGTCTATGGTTTTGACATCTTCATCGTGCATGTCATTAAGCGGATCTGCCTCATCATGGATGTCAAAGATTGGATCCACATCATTGAAAACCAGATCTGCATCATCGTAGACATCGAAGATCGGAGGACCATACATCTCGTTATAGACATCTCCTTCAACTTCTTCAACGAAAAGTGGATCATCTGGTTGAGACAAAATCAGTGGTTGGTGGTTCAACTGAAGTACCGTACGTATGACAGCTTCCATGGACTGTTGCAACATGTCACACAGTTTTTGTTGAAATTCCGCCAATACTTCTTGCAAGGCGTTATCTTGCTCGTTCCTCCGTCGTTGGAGATTTTTTCTTGGTGACATGATAAAAGAACCGTTTCGGCTTTGATACCAAATGGTGTAGCGGAAGCTACGATAACGCAAAGATCTTATTTAGTCTAAGAATACCTAAGAATCGATGCCTTGTTGATCCGTTGAGAACTCTCAAATTCTAACCGTAACAAGGTAAAAGAGATGCTTTCAAAGCTCTTTATTAATTAAACAAAATCTAATACCACGTTACAACACCAAAGAATCCTTTATATAAGGATTTAAAGATAAATGCTAGAATAAAAGATAAACACAACACCAACTAAAAGATAGAATCAAATATACTAAAATCTAGGAAGTCTAAGATATGATGAAAGTGATATCTAATATTGAGATGTGCTGCATCAGCAATCAATCCGTTTTATACTATCAATGTGCTTACTCAGGTTTTTTTTATGAAAGTACTCTATTCATCTGATTACAAAACGGAACACCGTTTAACGACGTTACAGAGCACATAGATGAATAATAATACAACAGGATAACCTAGTTAGAGCATGTGCAACGTAGTTTTTTAGGTGAGTTTCTTAGGTTTTAGGGATAAAAAAATAAATGAAAAATGGTAAATATGCTAAGGATCGATCCTTAGCTAAGATACTTAAGAACCCCGGTTCTAGCCACGTGTCACAACCGTATAGGCTATTTTTTTTTTTCGGGGGAAACCCTCTCTCGGAGTCGGTGTGTTCTCTCCACGAGTATCATTTGTCTTTGTTTCGTTGAACTGAGATCGAGAGAGGTGTGTGTGCGATTTTTAGGCGATACCAGTGCTCATCGAGATTCAGGTTCAGGTAATGTTTTTCGATGGGATGATTCATGTTTATGGGTTATACTTTTGCTTGTTCTTTGATTTATGAAACGATTTAGGGTTATTGGTGTCATTGTCGGGTGAGGTTCGATTTAGGGTTAGCGAGAGCTTTACGAATTGATTTAGGGTTTTCGTTAAGGGTTTGTTTTGCGGTTCAATTTAGTTTTCTTGTATGTATTTAGGTTGAATAAGCGATTAAGGGTTTGATTATGGCTTCGACAAAGGTTTTCCTTCTGTGTAAATTATCGGGTTGATAATCGAGTTAGGGTTTTTAATCGATAGTGGTTTCTTAATCTTAAACGTTTAATGGTCTTCAGATTCTTTGACTGTGGTTGTTGATATGGTTGTTTGATGAATGGTCTGACATTCCTCAGTGGGTTGTTTGATCAGTTGATGATTCTGAATCCTTGTTTAACTAACATGTTGTTTAATGGATTTTTGGTTTCATGACTTGTGATTATGACTTGTGTATAATGACTCTACTTTCATGACTTATGTTTAACTACTCTGTTCTGTTGGAAATGAGTGAAAGGGTTGGATTTTGGGTTTCATGTCTTGTGATTATGACTTGTGTTTAATGACTTCTGTTTTATGACTTGTGTTTAACTTATCTGTTCTGTTGGTAATGAGTGTTAGGGTTGAATTATTGGTTTCATGACTTGTGACTATGACTTGTGTTTAATGACTTGTGTTTCATGACTTGTGTTTCATGACTTGTTTTAACTTTTAACTTCTCTGTTCTGTTGGAAATGAGTGAAAGGGTTGGGTTATGTTATGTTTTCCATATGTTTCATTATCCTGATTCATTGCATTCTTTTTATTGCCATTCCTAACATTCTTTTTACTGTGACTTATGAAAGGGTTAGCTTGCTCATACTGCCTTGATGACAGACCCGTACCAAGAGAGGAGGGACATGAAAAGGCTCCAGGAATACATCGACATGAGAGGTTTTGTAGCAGATGCTGAATATGGGATTCCCACACAGTGCCCATGTGGAGGAAGTATCAAACACGAGGTAGCTGCAGGAGAAGCTTATGACAGTCTTCCTGGCAAGCGTTACTTTACCTGCACTAAGTACAAGGTAAATTAGCAAATCGTTTTACATTTGTAGGATGATGGGTTACATATGTCAGTATCACTTGTGGTTTAACTGAACACTATGTTATTATGTAGGATGATGGGTTGCATTTCCGGCAACCCTGGTTTTGTGGTGTCGAGGAAGAGATTCATAAGCTTAGTAGAGAAACTGAGAAACTGAAGGTTGTTTGAATTCTCTTTTTAAGTTAAAGTTTTGTTGCCTTAAACTCCAACATCTGACCCTATCAATTGTAACTGTCCAAGAGGAGGTGCTGAGGCTTACTTTGCGTGTGGCCGAGGTTGAGAAGCTTAAATAAGGTTAGTTTCCAAACTGAAACTATGTTAATGTTTTTTTAGTGTGAAACAGAACTAAAATCTTGTTTTCATTTACTCAAATTGATTCATAACTAAGTCTTGTTTTCATTTACTCAAATCTCAACTTTTTACTAACTGAAACAGAACTAAGTTCTGCTTCCATTTATGTATACCTCAACTGTTTTCTAAGTAATACCTAACTAATAACTTTTTTTGAGAAGTTTACTTTTCCCAACTGTTTTGAGATGATGGCTCTTTAATGATTATCAACCGATGTAAATCATGAATTGATGTGTGTTAATATCTTGGTGATTAGGATTAGGTTACATTTATTGTAAAACACTTAATAAATAAGTATCAGGAATCAACAATAACAAACAAAACACAGACATCTTACAAAATCTAGTAAAAATCCGAATGGATTATTCAAACACATATCCCTTAGGTTCCCCCGGGTTTGTCAGCCTTCTCACTAGTCAAACCATAGACCTTGATGCATCAGAAGTCCCTTTATTCAGTAGTAGTCAGACTTCTACTGAATCTAATGTTAGAGAGAGGAGGAAATGGTCTCCCAAAGAGGATGTAATCCTCATTGGTGCGTGGTTGAACACCAGTAAGGACCCCATAGTAGGCAATGAGCAGAAGGCTGCTGCTTTTTGGAAGAGAATCCAAGAATATTATAACTCAAGCCCTCTGATATTGGGAACATAGACTAGGGAGCTTGGTCAATGCAAGCAAAGGTGGCAAAGACTTAATGACCAAGTATGCAAGTTTGTTGGCTGCTACGAGGCTGCTGTGAAAGAGCAATCAAGCGGCCAAAACGAGAACGACGTGATGAAAGCTGCACTAGACATCTTCTACAATGATTATCACTGCAAGTTTAGCCTTGAGCATGCGTGGAGGGAGCTCAGGCATGACCAGAAATGGTGCTCCTCAAGTTTGGCTAAAGATGGTGTGAAAGAGAAGCGCAAAAACTTGGAAGAGGTTGATGTGGATGAGGGAGTTAGACCTCCAGGTGTGAAGGCTGCCAAGAAGAGAAAAAGTGGAAAAGAAGGGGCCATGGAAAATTTACAGAACATGTTGGAAATGAAAGCCAAAATAAACAAGCAGCAGTTACTTGAGCGTTTACTTGCCAAAACAGAACCACTTTCTGACAATGAAACAGCTCTTAAGAACAAGCTCATTACTGAAATGTTATGAGCTTGCTAGGTAGTAACAAATCTTTGGTGTGTTCTTTAGTTTTTCATGTTTCAAGATAACCTGAAGTAACATAGATTTAGTGTGTTGTTTAAGTCTATGTTTTGCCACATATTTCTGTTTTGTTGAAACATATATTTGTTTTGTTGCTAAGTGTGACATGTTACTGATGACATATTTGTTTCTTTGTGTTTCAGGGAAGAGTCAAGAACATGTGACTAAGAAGACAAAACAAGATGGGATGGAACTTAAGTCACGGGTCCTAGTTTTTTTTTTGTATTCTGATTCTGTGTCCTTTTCAAACGCTACTTGTGTGATCTTATCAAGTCACGGGTCTATGTTTCTTTTTTGTTGTGTTGTAATCCTGAGTTCTCTATAAACTCTACTTGTATCGTGTCTAGGAACTCACCTTGTATTGCCTTCTCTACTTCAGTAAACTCTATTTGCTTAATCGTAATCTTCTCTCTTTCAAAAATTCCATTTGTGTTATACCATACTTGCAAACATGTCTTCATCTTATACCAATGATATTGATAATCAACTCAATGAAGCTTTTCAAGAAATATTTGAAGAACAATATGAGGATACGTTCAACGCTATTCAAGAGTATCACACGACGAAGACGAAGAAAAGAGCATATATTGAAAGAAATCGAGAAGAAGGTCACAATCGTTTATGGCATGATTATTTTAGTGAAGAGCCAGTTTATCCCCCACGTATATTCAGACGCCGTTTCCGAATGAACAAGTCATTGTTCACGCGAATTGTTGCTCGACTATCAAGTGAAGTTCCATTCTTTCAACAAAGAAGAGATGGAGGAGGAAGGCTCGGGCTATCTGGATTACAAAAATGTACGGCGGCAATCCGTATCCTAGCTTATGGTTGTGCCGTTGACGGATGTGACGAATACCTTCGAATTGGTGCAACTACGGCGTCGTCATGCTTAGAAAATTTTACCGAAGCAATAATTGAGTTTTTTGGAAATGAGTATCTACGAAGACCCACACCAGACGACCTCCAACGACTACTCGATATTGGAGAGATACGAGGGTTTCCTGGTATGATAGGCAGCATCGATTGTATGCATTGGGAGTGGAAAAATTGCCCAACCGCTTGGAAAGGCCAGTTTACGAGAGGGTCGGGAAAGCCGACAATTGTCTTAGAGGCTGTAGCATCACAAGATCTTTGGATATGGCACGCATTTTTTGGACCTCCAGGTACTTTAAACGATATTAACGTTCTTGATCGGACACCAGTTTTTGATGACATATTACAAGGTCGAGCACCGAAACTGGAATACATGGTCAACGGAAACAAATATCATATGGCGTACTACCTCACAGACGGAATTTATCCACAATGGGCAACCTTTATCCAGTCTATATCAGTGCCGCAAGGTCTTAAAGCTGAGTTATTTGCTGAACGACAAGAATCTACCCGAAAAGATGTGGAGCGTGCTTTTGGAGTACTGCAAGCTCGATTTGCAATTGTTAAAAACCCGGCTCTTAGTTGGGACAAGGCAAAGATAGGAAAGATAATGAGAACATGTATCATACTACACAATATGATAATAGAAGACGAACGAGATGGATACACTCAGTTCGATACATCCGACTTCGAGCAAGGAGAATCAAGCCGAGGTTCCGAGGTGGATTTGACGTATTCTACAGACATGCCTACAAACATCGGTAATATGATTGGCATTCGGAATCGAATTCGGGATAAACAGATACATCAACGATTAA
Source organism: Orychophragmus violaceus (assembly GCA_030180135.1). Taxonomy (NCBI): domain Eukaryota; kingdom Viridiplantae; phylum Streptophyta; class Magnoliopsida; order Brassicales; family Brassicaceae; genus Orychophragmus; species Orychophragmus violaceus. Next base: position 10,465,805 of record CM058230.1, read on the forward strand.
AAGCCGATTTAATTGAGAATATATGGAACAAATTTGGTAATTTAGCATTATAATTATTGTAATTTTCACTTTAATATTGCAATAAGTCAAAATTTCAATATAATTGTTTAACAATTAAATAGTCTTTTTTTAATATAAGAACCCCATATTGGGTTCATCAATGGATTAACATAATATCTTAAGAGTTCTTATCCATCTAAAACTTATTAAAAAAACAATAAACAATGCTTAAGAACCCCATTATGGGTTTTAAGGTTGTACATGGTCTTATGAAACTCATGTGAAACAACCACAGATTGTCAAAAAACGCTAACCATATATTGGAGGAATTCGGTTACGGTTGAAAGTGAGTGAACAACGTTAATAGGAATTATTGAGAGCCCCTTGATGATGAAGATTGCTCATCCATCCAACCGAGAAGAGGTTCCTTATCTAGCTTAGCTCTACGAGAAGTTTGATTTCTTTTACAATGAGGTGGGTTGGCTTTGAAGATGTTAGATGTGTGTAAACGAGTGTTACGTTACTTAAGGTTCATTGTTCGATATTTGGATTCAAGGAAATGATACTGTATTCATTTTACGTTACTAGCGACTCATTGTATCGACAACAAGAATCACAACACTAACCACGAAACACTTCTTGTAACATTTATGGATTCTTATAAACTGAACGGCGAGACATAAATCTACAGAAAACTTATAAACCAAGAAAAACCATTTAGGTAACCAGTCAAATAACAACAAATCACGGTCCATTCGATTCAACACTCTTTAGAATTACAAAACATAAGATTGTGAAAGAGATCCAGACTCTCTGTCACTTTTACACTCACGTTTTATTAGTTGACGGTGACTTTACCAACCATACCAGCACCCTGATGCGGCGCACAATAGAAGCTGTAAGTCCCAGGCGCAGTCAAAGCAACCTCGTACGTCTCTCCCGGACCATTGAGTAGATCTTGCTCGTCCATAGAGATCTTGGCTGCGTCAACACCACTTGGGATCTCATCCTCATCAAACACAACATTGTGTGGGAATCCAGCATTGTTCTTGAACACAATCTTCTCTCCTGAAGCTATAGAGAAGTCGTTGGGAACAAAGGCCAAACCCCCGTCGCTTGATCCCAAGAGAACATCAATTGCCATGGCGTTTCCAGCCAAAGCAATTGAAGCTGCAGCTGCTACGGCCGCGACTCCGAAGTCCTTTAATGATGACTTCACGCTGAGCTTCGGGGATGTTGCCGCCACGGTGGGGATTCTGACGACGGCGGAGGATTTGGAGATTGTGGATTTGAGACCGGTGAAAGATGGGATTGCAACGGTAGCTGAGGTTACTGAAGCCATGATGAAGATTCTTTCTATGGTTTATCTAAGTGAAAGGTTTGGTTTTTTTGTATGGGTTATCCTTTGGTCGACTAATGAGTTTTATGAGGTGTGAGAGCCAATGAGATAGAGCAACGGATGGCTATGAAAGCAAACTACATAAGATAGAGTTATCTGTACAGACGCGTTGTTATTGGTTGGTTTAGATACTATATTGTGACGTGGCATTGGTGAAGTGGAGAGTGTTCGTCACATGTTTGGTGTCCATATGGATAAGCTTATTAGATAGACATGTCTATTTTGTGAGAGGTTCCGTTCCGTTTTATACATATACATGTCCCGAATTTTCTGTCTTATATATTTGCAAGAAAGCCTTTGAGTTTTGATCCAAGAGAATATTTTGTTTTTTGTCAACAAGGGATAAGAGAATTAATGAGTCAGTATGGGACTAGTATTTCAATTACCCATTTGAATTTTTTTTTTCAAAACTAAACCAAATTTATCTTCATTTTTTTGTCACTCCAAATTTATCTAAAATACTTGTTTATAAGCCGACTCTTAGCTGAAATATTCGTCTCGAAGTTACTTCTTACTCAAATTAGTGAAAATTCAGAGTAATTTCAGCTTTCGGAAATTTCCAAACCCTTTTTCAATTCAAAAATCAAATCCCATGTTTTATTTAAAAAAATACGGATGATCATTCATGACGATGATATATGTATGTAGGTGTGTATATAAATTAATTAGAAATTCGAGGTAATTTTATGTACAAAGAAATTGTAAACTCTGAAAAATGATTGAAAAGGAGAAAATACGATCTGGAGGATCACAGGTGCCGGAGAAGAGAAAATTAAAGTAGTATAATATCATCGGCTCTGTCTGCAGTACGATACCGGCAAGAAGAAGAAGAAGAAGCAAAAAGAAAGAAGGAACCGTGTGACAGAATCACAGATTCTTACCTGAATCATCTTCTTCGTAAGGATGCAGATGAGGTTGTAATATAGTCAAAGTCTTGGTTTTTTTTTTCTAATGTTGTCGCTGGTCTGGTTTATGTCTATTTATGTGGGTCTTTTATGCAGTACATATGGCATTAAACTGTGTAGTACACGGTGGCTATAAAAAAAATACTGTAGTACACTGCACAGTACTTGCATTATTATTTTTTGTTTTGTTTTAGATGTACTTTTTTGTCAACCTTCTTGATATATTAGAAAACAGAGAATAAGTAATCCAAGAAACAAGACAACTAAAGCCTTATTGTGCAACAGCATCATTAACTAGTTGATCAGCAAGCATATTGGCTCCACGACCAATAAGTTGAAACTGGTATGAGTCCAAGGCCAGATGTAAAATGTCTTGAAAGAGAAAATGAGATCTTGATGAATTTCCTGAGATTGATTCTGCCCACACACACAAAAAAAAATTGGCCTTGTAACCAAGCCTTTTAAGTTGTAGAAGGGATTCCCCAAGAGCCAGAGCTTCTGCTTCAAGAGCTGAACTAGTTGGATCAATTGAGGCCGAGCCTTTCAGAATGTAACGTCCATATAAAGCATGGAGTGCCCAACCGATGCTTATCTTGTTCGTATCATTAGTCCAAGAGACATATGTACAAGAACATAGAGAAGACATAAGTAATCCGGACGCTCCAGTTCTCTTAAGTTTCTACATTTTATTACATATTAGGGTTTAGTCCGTAGGCCCGCCCTACAGACCAGTGAGCAAACAATAGAAGAAGGATTATTAATAATCCAAAATTACATTTTAAACTTTAGTAAGTATTAAAAAAACATGTTGTTTACTACAGTATATCTTGAACTTTAACGAAGAGGCTCGCCTTACAGACAGAATCTTGGTTTGTGGGTTTGTTTTGGGAATGGGAAGAAGAAAGAATCTGAGGATAAATCAAGTACCAAAACTCGAATTCTGGAGAGCTTTGATGCGCCTCATGTGTCAAAAACATATATATATATATATATATTTTTTTTTTAAATGGGGATATTGACATTCCAATGAGGAGACAACCAAGCCACTGGTTGTGTTGCCCTTTTAATCGCTGTGTCAAAACTAATATGTGGTAGAAGGTTTTTTATAGAAAATATCTTGTATATTTAATATATGGTAGAAAGTGATTGACCCGCATGCATGTATAAACATTATGTTATTTGAAAATTGATCTAAGTTATTTGTTCTTTTTATATGTCAAAACTAATATGTGTTATTTATTCGGTTTGTGTGTTAAAACATATACATGATATAAGTTTTTAGATGACATAGACACATTACGTATAATTTAAGAGTCCACCGAGAAATGTTTTTTTTATATGATTGTTCCGCGCGAATGTGCTTCGTGCGGATATAATTTTTTTTAATAAACTATGTTAATTTAGAATTCTAGATGTTAATTGATTTGCGTGATACCTCCTATGTAAAAATTATGTTTGTAGACAATTGGATTTTTGGCAAACTTTAATTTTATATGTTGCTTATTCAACCATAAATAAACTGTTTGAATTGCCCAAATTGTTTCAATAATATATTGGCCCCCATCCGTTCTTACGAAATATTGAAGATATTGTTTTAGAAAAATGGTTGACTATATTTATAACTGAACACGCTTAAAATTAAATTCAATTCTACAATATTTATAATATAGTATACATTAGTATTCATAGATATTTTACCCATTCATATTTCAATCGTATATCTTATCAAATTTGACTCATTTTATATTTCATAAATCACTTCCAAATTAATAATTCCAATCCACATAAAAATATTGGTCAGAAATAAAATTTACCAAAGCAATTATATTTTGATATTATTGTATAAATAATAAATTACCTTCTGTATTGGTAGTTAAATATTCTTTTGTATTGTAAAATATTATGAAATTTCATACTCATTGTGATCGAGTCATGTGCGAAGTATGTTTCTATACTGAATTTTGTGATATCTATATTGAAAATTGTAGCCTTTCAATTTTTAGAAAGTTGTGATGTTTATATTTATTTAATTCAATTTTTCTTTAATGTAAATGATATATATATATATATATTGATTTTAAACTTCCATAAATCTCTCATTTTGTAATTTAAATTACAAAAGGTCATTTTAGTTATATTTAATTTAATAAATCATACTTCATTAATATTCTCCTCATTATTTTTAAATCTTAACCATATGAAATTATGGAAAATAAAAATTGTCTTATTTATGGAACTTTTCTAACAATCCATTTATTAATTATTTTTATTAATTAAGTTTCACATTCTTTTAGTTACGGTTGTTATACGTATTAAAAATCCGTTGATATTTTGATTTATTTGGATATAATGATTAGTAAAATAGAATCATAATTTTTTTTCAATATAACTAAGTTTTAAATTATTTTTATTATTTTATTTATCAGAATAAGTTTTAAATTTGATTTTAATTCCGCTTAAACATTAATATTATATTTTTAGATTATATGAATATGATCATAATATTTCTTTATTTGATTTGCTTATATATTTGATTTTAATAAAGCAAATATTTGTTTGATCTATTTATTAGTAAAATTATATCAAATATAATATTTCCAATATAAATTATGTTTAACATACTATTATTTGTTTTCCATATAACCGAATATGATTTTAATTCGACAATTTCCGTTTAAACATTAAAATTACATTATTTTGCTGCCAATTAGTAGATAATGATATTTATTTTTGAGTTTTTTCAATTTATTTAATTCATTTTTTCTTTTATGAAATGATATATCTTGATTTAAAATCTTTTAAAGCTCTCATTTTCTAATTTTAGGCTCAAGAAAAAAAAAAATTAAATTACAATTAATTTTAATAAATCACTCTTCTTTAATATTCTCTTCAATCTTTTTAAATCTTAACCATATCAGAATTATAGAAAATAAAAATTCAATAATTAAGGAATTTTAGTATCAAGATATTCTGAAATAAACCCGTCGAAAATAACATGTACCTATTTAAATCTGTTATATTTTCTTCTTCTTCTTCTTTTTCGGAATTTCATAATCCAAATTGAGAATTAATTAGAATCTTTGGATACAAATTACAAGAATCTATAATCTTCCTTGAATCTTTCATTGAAAGGTAAATGACTAAATCCTTTTAAGAAATAAAGTTTTTGATCGGAAGATTAATCAAACCGAAAGACCCTTTAACTATTAAAGGGGTTAAAGGAACGAATCACACTTTTACCACTAAACTATACCCGCTACAATGCAATTATTGCTTATAAATTGGCATTTTGTCGAACAAAGTAATCGGGAGAAAAAAATATGAAAAAATTAGAAAATTATAACGTAGACTTAAGAAAATTAGTCAAAGTGGGATTCCTTTTTTATTTTAGATCTTTTTGTCTAAAAATTCATCGGATGAATCTTTTTAACTTTAACAAAAAAAAGGCCCGGCTAGGGACTAACCAGACCAGGCTTTTTCTTTTGGGTCAGAAACCAGACCAAACTATTAAAATAAAAAAGATCTTTTATTTGTGTTTGAACTGGCCGTGGGCCTTATATATATATATATATATATATATATATATATATATGTGTAACTAATGTAAGCAGACGAATAAAACTTGTCCATAGAGGACGTACGTGTGTGTGTTTCTTAAAATTCAATAAATAATCATCATCTATCAGGATATGGTGATTCCGTAACCTTCATGTGTGTAAGGTTTGTATAATATTTTGTGATGGCATAATACATTTATAAATAGTTGTTTTTATACGTACATTTATAATATTTTGGATGTAGCATTTACATTTACTATAACTTATGTATGGGTTGACTAGAAAAACATAGATACCAAGTCCTTGATTATTTATATGTTTTTTTTTAATATTTGTCGTTGTTTTTAAATATATCTAGTTTATATAATCATTTGAATCGAACTTAAGATTTTTAAACATCGTAGTGCTAAGTCGGATCTCTTTCTTTGGAGGAACTCTTAACTGAATCATTACAAAAAAACACCCAATTACCGACGGCCATAATCGTCGGTAATCCGTCGGAAACACCGTTTATCGACGGAATTTCGACGGAACAAGTCCGTCGGTTTTATTTTGTCGGAAAATTGTATCCGTCAAAAATCCGTCGATTATTTCCGACGGATTTCCGACAAACTATTTTCCGACGGTTTATCGACGGACAATAAACCGACGACTTACCGACGGCGGCCCGACAGTTATTAACTGACGGTTTACCACCGACGGCGAGTTACCGACAGTAAACCGACGGTACTTTACCGACGGTTAACCGACAGCTAGTTACCGACGGTTCTTAAAATTATTATTTTTTAGAAATTTTTATTATTATATAAATTAAAAGTATTTAAAATATATTATTATTATATATATATTAAAATTTAATATTTTATATACGAAATATTTTATAAATTTTTTATTAAATTTATTAAATGTATTTATTTCAACTACATAACATTGGGATTTCCATCGGGTCCTAATCCCGTTCCCGTCCCCTGAACCCGTCCCCGTTTCCGTCCATGTCCCCGTTTCCGAAGCTCCTGTTCCCACTCTCGGTTTCATCACTTGAGTTGTCCTGCCCGAATGGCTCCCGCTAGGAGCTTCTTGCTCCGAATGGCTCCCGCTATGAGCTTCTTGCCCCGGAGCCGACGGTACAGATCGGAACGGTCTAAGTTGAGTCGATCGAGCTCGCCGTGGAGGTGCCGACCGTGCTTGAGGAGGCTGAGACGGCTCACCCGGAAGAGGTCCACGGTCCTGGCCGATACCGAACAAGAAAGCCTCGAACTCTCCGTAGTCATTCCTACATCACGTCAAAAACACTTAGAGTCAAGCAAAACCGTTATAAAAACATTTATATAAATCATAATTTTATATAAACTTTTATTACAATATTATTAATTTCAAAAAAACAGTTTTATAAATCTGAAAAAATATAAACTCGTTTTCATTTATATATTAAAAACTTTTTAATATGTTAAAAATTTATGAAAAAGTTTTTTATAAAGAAAAAATTATCTTTTTTTTTAAAAGTACGAAAAACATTTTTTTAATCTAAAAAATCATAAATTCGTTTTTATAAATAAAAAATATCTAATGTTTTTATAAAATACTTAAAAACGTTTTTATAATCTAAAAAATTATAAAATCGTTTTTATAATTAAAAAATATCTAATGTTTTATTAAATTAATAAAATCGTTTTTATAAAGAAAAAATATCTAATGTTATATTAAATTACTAAAAAAACTATTTTATAATCTAAAAAATATAAAATCGTTTTTATAAATCAAAAAAAATTTAAAAATGTTTTTACAAATACTAAAAACATTTTCATAATCCATAAAAAATTAAAAACCTCTTAAACATTACAAAATAAAGAAAGAAAACTTATACAAACCAAAAAATGTTAGATAAATAAAAATTACATTCCTAAACAAACTAACATCAATCTAACAACCTAAAAAGGATGTTAAGCTCCTAGAATCAACACTCAAACAACATGCATCCTAGATCCTAAATTTCAAACACCTAAAATCTCATTATTCTCCAAAATTAATCGGTTCAAATCAAAGCTTACATGATTTTAATGTGGTTGGCGGTTGGTTTCGGAGAGATCTCGCTGAAATCGTGCGTGCAACGAAGAGAGAAGTCGGAGAAGAAGAAGTAGAGAGAGAGAGAGAGAGAGCTGTCGAAGAAATGAGAAGGAAGATGAGTTGGTGAAAAGATATTTAAGTTTTCCGACGGAATTTCCGACGGCAAATTTTCTGTCGGAAATTCCATCGGTTTAAGGCTTGTTTTCTTGTAGTTAATCCCCATGAATCTTTTCAATGTCTAAAACTTGGAAATATTTTCATCCATTCTTAACAACAATCAACTGTGATATATTAGTTTGGTTTAAAGATCGTATTCCGAAGCATAATATTTGGGTACCTAACTAGAAACCGCCTTAGAAGTTGAGGTTTAGATGTTTCAGTTGAATGTATATTACATGCAGCAGCAGAGAGTAGAAACCATCTGTTTTTCAGTGTTCATTCTCTCTTCAAGTTTGGTTTTCCTTCTTTACTCACCCAGATGTCACGCCTCCGGCCCTCCCCTCTCTTGTGAGAATGTAATAAATTGGGTTATAGCTTCCTCTTCCAACTTAAAAGCTTAAACTTATATGTCACCTTGTTTTCCAAGCGGACATATATTGTTATATACGGGTTAGCATCCATCAATTAATCCGGCTCAAACATGTTTTTTACACTGTGATCGTTCCCACAACAATAAACTGATCGGCCCATAATCAAAAGCAAATTCCTTTTATTCAGAGAACGCTTGGTTCAGCTTGCGATCAGATCTATTTAGTTCGGCTCAATTCGCGATCAGATATGTTCAGCTCAGCTCAACTTATCATATCTGCTCGGCTCGGCTTAACTAACGGACAAGACGTGGTCGGTTTGACCCATTATTCACCTGACGAGTATGACCCATTCATCACAACTCGACAAAAAGTCAACGTTCCGTACAGAAGTACGAACATATTTACTATAAATAAAGTGGTTCACTGTTCATTTAATATATATTTTTGGGAATTGTGTACTTTGTTACTCTTATTCTTGTGACAATCTCACAACATCTCGTTCATCTACCAATTTTAGTTTGTTTTATAAACTTTTACCGAGTCTATTCCTTTATACCTAATAGGCACTTAATCATTCAAAGATTTTGTGACGAGTTTGGTAATCACATATATTACATTTGGAAAAAGGAAATTTCAGATTGCACGAGTCAAATCCTAAAATTGGTCCAGCTTTTAAATTGGTTAAATAACTAAAATTTTATAATAACAGTTGAAACATTTGTTGATAGTAATGACATCATGGGAAAAGAGAGAGATAATTAACAGCCATCCTCGCAAGTTATATAAAAATATTCGTGATGGCTATATATTATCTAAATTGTATGGCCATCGTAGATTGGAAGATACAAAGTCAGAGAGGTGAAACTCCAACAACTATGCATCTAATTTAAGAGTTTCCTCATTTCTCTTAAGTATTAGTAATAAAATATAGAATGATCAACATATATATATGCTACCGTTTTATGTTTTCCTCGATGTTTCGCCATCTATCCACATGTTCTGAATAATGAGTGTTTTCATCGTTACATCGCGATTAGCACATAAATAGGTATCATCTACAACGTATATATAACCAGAATCTTCAAAAACACAAGAATACATTATTTGTAAATTTTAGACTTGAATTTCATAGATAACTAGTGATATATCATATATAGTAAAATGAATCATCTGGAAATGCAAAGCATCAATACATATTTGAATTCAATTATACTAGCTAATATGGCACGTCAAATGTTTTAGAGAGATCTAAGTCCAATTACTCTGAACTTCGTATAATCAATTGCCAACTATAATAGACCGACGGCGCATACTTTTCTAATTACTAGTTTGTAAATTATTTATATCATGTGGTAAATCAGTTAACAATATAAAATTACAAGTGATTAATTTGGGAAAATTAAAAACATTCAACAAGTGTCCATGCTAACTACTATATAACTTCGCCTCAATCTTCACATCCAATCCACACAAAAACTCAAAAACTCTTATCTTCAGCAAGAAACAAGATTTGTTCAAAAAAAAAAAAAACAAGAAACAAGATGACAATCTTTAACCCATCTCGAAACCTTATCCTAGCCACAACCATTTTCCTAGTTTTCATTGTTCCCCTAAAAGCCCAAGACAGCCCACAAGACTTTTTGGACGCTCACAACCAAGCACGAGCTGCGGTTGGTGTGGATCCTTTAAGTTGGGACGAGACGGTGGCTGCATATGCTCGTGACTACGCAAACCAGCGTAAAGGCCTTGGCTGCTCCATGGAACACTCGAGTGGGCCCTATGGAGAGAACATCGCTTGGAGCGGTGGTGACATGTCAGGAGTTGAAGCAGTTAACATGTGGGTGAACGAGCAGGTTGACTACGATTATGATTCCAACACATGTGCCTCGGAGTGTGGCCACTATACTCAGGTTGTGTGGAGAAACTCGGCGAGGATGGGATGTGCAAAAGTGAGATGCGACAATGGTCAAACCTTTATTACTTGCAACTATGATCCTCAAGGTAATTTTGTGGGCGAGTGGCCTTACTAAAAAGAGTACGTACGTACTCCCGTTTAAAGGTTTCGAAAAGTATATGTTATACATGCATGTATTATTGTTTCTATGTTGTTTAGTTATACCAATCTTCATCATCAGCTAATAATGTTTGGTTTGTCCGGTCCGGTCGGGTCCTCTTTTGTACCATATATACGTGAACTTTTATAATATGGAATAAGAAAAGTGCACTGCTACGGCTTGCACTTGGTTTGTGTGATATATGAAAATTTCGTTCCCTCTTTGTATTTATAATTACATATGCTTAAAGCACAACGTAAGAGTTATAGCTTTAAGTTTTTGTTGTTGTTGTAGAATTAAAGCGGTATATTTGTTTGATGTGATTATAGATTTAACTTTTGTAGAATTTTGTAGAGCTAATAAAATTAGACCGTATATATTTGTCTTAATACATCACTTATAGAGAAAGAAATTCAAAAAAGGTTGTGGACTTAGAATTGATTTTACAACATGATTGGTGTGCTATATAATCATTGAACTCTCATTTTAAGACTTGATTTTCGTGCTATATAATCATACTATTTACTTTTTTTTTTGTCAATCGTCTATATGCATAACCTCTAGTCTTCTTTTTTCTGCCCTAATCTTCTATATATCTGAATGATTATGTTCTATTATGTTTTTTTGTATTGTATATTCTTTCTTTGTGCCGTTCATAATTAATTACTTGACTGAAATATATAATTAAGAAACCATTGTTGTAATTAAGTTCGCATAATTTCTTTTATGTGGAAGATGTATTATATATAATTGTTTGTATATATCCAAGTTTTCCGGTCTGTGTGATCTTTGTACTGCTTCCAAAATATAATATTCTTCTTTTTGAATTTTTTTTTTCCGCTGGGTAAGATTCAGGAATAGGTGTATTTTGTTATAGTAAACAAATTAGAAGTTATTTTCATTATAAAATATTTTAGATTCATGAGATTTAGATCCGATGAAATGTATGGTTGATTGACTTTTTAGAGCGATTTATATTTTTTTCGTAAACCATCGTAATTCCAAAACTTTGATCATTATATCGCGCAAGCACTATAATTAGTTATCGTCGGAGCTCCATAACTACTCAAGTCCACCTTCTTCTTCTTCATCTTTCTTCATCGCCATACTCAAGTACACCCTCACGCTCTTCTCTTCCTCCCCTCCTTCTCTCTTTCTCTTTTTTCTTCTTTCTTGTTTTGGTGTGAGTAAAATGAGGAGCATTGTGCTCCCTTTTATATCTGAAGCCTTTTGCTTGATGGAAGACACCTGTCCTACCCTCCATCAGAATCAGCCACGCCACCCACCAAAAATCAGCCAAGTTCCATGCACTCTTCTCTTCATGACACTTTGCACCTTCCATTTCAATGAATCCAACTCATCCTTTGAATCCAATAAGAAGAGGTGGCGCTGAGGAGCAGAAGACACTTGTCATTTCAGTGTTGATTACGACCAAAATCAGTGTACCAATCCACTCAAATCATCCCGTAACTTCGTTCCTTTCCGATGCTTCGGTTTAACCGGTTTTGCGTTTAATATTTTAGGAACTCCTTAGATGCTTCCATAAATACATCAAGCCTTATTTTTCTAGATGATCTTATATGAATTTAAAATTTGAATCACTTTTTTGGACACCCGTAGCTCCCGTTATAAATTTTACAAGTTTTTGTCGGTTTTATCGGTTTCCATTCCGATAGTCCGAAAAGCTTGTTTAACGTCCGTTCTTGCCACTTCTTGACTTCTAAATGTTTTATTTACTTAAAAAGAATAACATATGGCCCGTCTTAGCTTCCGGCTCATATTTTAGTAAAATTACCAAAATATCCCTCATCTCTTGGAAATTACAAAAATACCCCTCGTCGACTTCTTGACTGTCCGTTGACCAATTTTATGAGACAGGGTATTACACTTTACCTCCATCTTATGGAACATCTTTACATTGTCTCTAGTTTTCAGAATTTTCTTTCAAACCCAAGATCCCATTGTAGACTTTTCTTTTAAAGACCAGAATGATCTCTTCCGAACCAAATAAATATAGATCCATTTGACCCACAGAGATTGTTTCTCAAACAAATCCTCCATATAAGTTTAAGGCTCATGACTTAAATAAATGCCTTTATAGGCATGATCCCTAAACCCCCTTCCTCCTTAGTTCTGCAAATTTCTTTCCAGCAGATCTTAGCCTTCTTTGGATTCAGATTTGGACCCGACCAAAGAAAAGCTGAGCATAACCTTTCAATTTCCTTCAAGCAACTTCCTGGGAGTTTGAAAGTTGTGAGCCAAAAATTGGTCATACTCATGATCACAGATTTTATAAGCTGCAGCCTTCCTGCATATGAGAGAAATCGTCCAGTCCATGTATTCATATGCTTTCTGAACTTCTCTACTTAAGACATGTAATCAGCAATAGTCATATACGCTTGGTTAGTAATGGAAGGCCCATATATCTTACTGGAAGTTGAGCTGCAGCAAAAGCTCAGATTGGGTTGTTGGCGCTACTCCTGCCATAAATAGCGTATACTTCTCTAGACTTATTTCCAAACCTGATATGCAAGCAAATTCCTGGAAAACATCAAGAACACCTTCCACTGATCTTTTGGTACCATATGTAAACACTATTAAATCGTCCGCAAAGCACATATGAGTGAGACCAATGTTCTGACACTTTGGATGATATCTAATTTTCCGAGTAACGGCAGCCTTATCCAATAGCGCTGACAAGACATTCATGCATACAACAAACATGTAAGGAGATAAAGCACATCCTTGCCTTAAACCCCTTTCACTTCTGAAAAAACCTGCAAGTTCACCATTCACCTGAACCGAGAAAGAAGCAGTAGCAATGAAAAGTCTTATACATTTAACAAATGTGGGAGGAAAATTCATAACCGATAATACACTGAGAAGAAAGTTCCATTGGGCAGAATCAAAGGCTTTTGATATCAATCTGCATCGCACATCTTGGAGAAATAGAGTCCTTATGGTAATCCTTCACCAATTTCGTAGCAAGCAGTACATTCTTTACTAACAACATGTCTTTCATGAAAGCAGATTGATTCCAAGTTATAAACTTCGGGAGCATACCTTTGATTTTGTTGGCTAAAATCTTGTAAATCACCTTGTAAAGGACATTGCAAAGAGAGATAGGCCGGTAGTCTTTCATCTACGATGCATCGTCCTTCTTAGGGATGAGGGCTAAGATCGTAGTATTGATTCCTTTGGGAAGAAAACCTTTTAGAAAGAAGGATTGGATAGCTACCGTGAAGTCTTTTCCCACAATGGGCCATGTAGACTTAAAGAACTCGCTACTATATCCATCCGGTCCTGGAACCTTGTTGTTGGGCATCTTGAATAAAACTTCTCTCACTTCTTCTTCTGATACCGGTATTACAAGCTGCTCCTGATCACTCTCACTGCATCTGAATATCATTAGATCTCGCAACTCCTCTATAGAAATACCTTTAAAGTCTTGAGGAATGAAAGCCAATAACTTGTGAAAAAACCTCTCGACTTCGTTCTTAATACCATCAGATGTGGTTATCACCTCCCCTGAAGGAACTTTGATTTCACGGATAGCATTTCTTTTTTCTCTCAACTTTGCAGCATTATGAAAAACCTTGTTGTTCCCATCCACTACTTTCAACCAATGTAATTTTGATCTCTGCTTGAGAAACTTTTCCTCAATTTCACTTATCCTTTGCCATCTATTTAAAGCTCTAACTTTCGCTTTAATATTCTCGGATGAAGGAGTAACCAAGGGTTTCTCCTGCAGCTCACATAGATTCTGATACGCTTGCTTTGATCTCTTACAAGGATCTCCCAGCTTCTCCTTACTCAGAACTCTCAACGGATTTTTAAGGATTTTGAGACATTTGGCGAACGAAACTGAGCCGAGGTAGAGTGAAACAATGGCTCATTAACCTTCCAGTGATCATCAATAAGCGGTATGAACTCAGGCATAGTGATGGTCACATTAGTAAATTTAAATGGCCTTCTTCTTCGATTATCCTCTACGTCCAAGTAAAAAAGACACTGTAAGTGATCCGAGCACCCTCCAGCCTCGAAAACACTATAAGATCTCGTATATTGGTTAGCCATACGTCGTTGATGAGCATCCTATCCAATTTCTTGCATATTAAGCCATCCACTCTTTAATTACACCAAGTCAGACGTGGACCATTGTATCCCATATCCGAGAGCTTGCAACATCTAGCTACGTCTTCGAAATCTCGCATACCCGTCATTGGGGCTGAATCAATTCCAAAACGAGAGTGTTCATCTCCATAAAGTATCTCGTTAAAATCCCTCATGACAGCCCAAGTTTTCCCACGAAATAAGGGTGAATCCTGATGACATTTGATATCAGCCCAAAGTTGCCTTCTATCTTCCATAACATTTCACCATAAACAAAACTGCAAAAAAATCCTATGTTTGCCCCTCCAATAGAACTGAGACAGTGATCAGCTGACCGCTTCTAAAAACATGAGTCAATCTAACTCGAGGGTCCCAGACCACCCACAACCTACCTTTGCGATTAACATCATAATTCTCCAACAATGACCATCTTGTAAACACTTCTTCAAAAATCCTACTCGCCCTTCTTTCCTTAACTCTTGTTTCAATAATGCAACCAAACATCAGAGACTTGTTCTTAATCCAATTACGGACAACCGTTTGCTTAGATGATTTATTGAAACCTCTTATATTCCAGAAAAACCCCGTCATTGAGAAGATTTTCGAGTACCTATTCTATTTGTATTGCCTGCTTTCTCCTTAGGCTCCCCTTCATTTAGAAACTTATGATTTTTCTTTGAGTCTCGAGGTAAGTGAAGCCTCGTGCTCTTTTCACCTTCTGTTTCAGTATCCCCTCTTAATATATTCTGAGCCAAAGTAGAAACGTATCCACTGACATTGCAGTCTCCTCTTCCTCTTGATCCTTAAAACCATTCTCTTTTAGATTGGCTAGCGCAAAATATCTAGATGGAGAGGTGATTCCCTCATTTCCAGTTTCCATATTGATTTGAACCATACTTCGACCCTGTTTTGAGGGAGATACATGAATCCATTTCTCCTGAATCTGACCTTCCTCTAAATCATCCTCTTTTGCAGGGGCTCTATCCTCAATTTTCACTTGTACGTTTTTGATGTTAGTTGCCACTTTCACCACCTCTTCCAAGTTTCCTTCATTGCTTAATGTTTCCACATCAGCCTCCTCCGCCTCCCTTCTTTCATCCATCGCAGACCTGATTTCCACTCCACCCTTATTGTATTCACCCTCATTTCTGATTTTCTCAGCAACAGCCTTTCTCCTTAGAATTTTTACTGGATTTTATTTGTTTCTAGTTTGCAACACAAATTTCATTAGTATGTCCCCATTTCTCACAAGTCATGCATCTTTGAGGCAACCATGGATAGGAGAATTTTATCGCAATTGATTTAACATTCTTCTTAAAATTAATTAACTTTGACAATTCCTTCGATAGATCAGCAATGACAAACACCTTTGCTTTCTCCAAATCCTTACAAGCATCAGTGTCTGGATGCAAACGATCAGGCTCACTAACAGTACTTGTAATGAAACTAAGACCTTCCCAAGAATACATGTTGAGTGGGAAATTTTTAAGGTGCACCAAGAGCGGTATCGATTTCACCTCCGTAGGTGATTCCTCCTCTGTCATTGGTGTCCATTTCTTAACGATCATTGGCACACCAGCAAGATTCCATATTCCCCGTCGAATAATTCTAGCTCACAGTTGAGGATTTGATCCTCTAAACTTCATGGTCTTTGAGTCGACCGCATATACATCCACACGTTCTGAGCTACCACTTTGCACCCAAATCCGATTTACTATATATAAGGTGAATCTTTGCGATGTGCGGAGCGGATGATAGGAACTTACCAATCAGAAAATCTTCCCATATAGGGCTTGCGTTATTGATGACTTCATATGGAATCTCTATTGAGCATTGACCCTCATTGCTCGATATCTCAACATCATATTTTTTTCATAATTTGCTTGTTTTGAACAACTCTCGCCCATGATTGCCCTGAATTCTAACCTATCGGACCACCATTTACCTGATTCACCTTCGCCGCCGCCGGAGAAAGAGGCGGCGACATCATGGTTTCACGACTTAAAATCAGAAAGCCCTAATCGCCCAATCGCTTGTCTTGCATAAAGTTCGTTATGCAAAACAAACTAAATGATCTTTCAGATTAGATTGAATAAAATATACATTCGAAGATAAAAATTTGAAAAATGTAAGTAAAATAACTAAGTTATATGAATAGCAATATAAAAAGCAAAAACATTTAGCAAAATTTTAGAAAAAATTATTATATAAGTGAATATACAAAAATCATATATATATATATATATATATATATATTAAAAATAGAGAAATGTGAAGTTTAGATGTAGAACACAGAAAATAATTAAAAACATTTTATGATACAAACAAACGATGATAAATATATTAAGTGGGCCAACAATTTTTTTATCATAAATACGATACAAAATTCAAAAATAGAACAAAACTCTTATAACAAAAACATCTACTTAAGTTATATAGTATATCTTAAGTATGAACTAGATTTCGATCTGCGCTTAGAAAGCGCGGATTTATTTTCTTTATAAATTTTAATTTTTGTTTATTTTGTTCATAGTATTTAGATTTTTAATTATGTAATCTAATTTTGATTATAATTGTTTAACCCGTACTTTAAAAAGTGAGTTAATAATTTAGACTATTTAAAAATGAATTATGTATTATTTGGGAAGAGATATTAAAATAATGATTTTGCATTATATATTTTAAACCGTGTTGTATCGTAAGATCATGGTTTGAAAAAAAAAATATATATATGTGTGTGTGTGAAAAAACCATTGTTAAAGTTATGTGGTAGAAGTTTAATTTTATTGCATTTATCTAAAATATTATTTTATAAAATAATAGATAATTATAAAAAAATATTATGTTTTATATTCAATAATTAAATATTTACGAAAGTATCAACAAAACAATCCGTTTTATATATATTTAACATATTTTGTAGTGGTATATATAATTTCAAATTTGATTGAACAACCCGTTAAAAACTGCATTCAAACATAAAGTATAATTTGACGGCTCAAATATTTGAATAATATAAGTATGGAATAATTTTAATATTTTATTAAGTTTAAAATATATCTACTGTAATTATTTAATATATATATATAATTCATGCGAAGATTTTTTTTAGAAAATTATAATCGAAATTGGCTAATTTATTTTTCAACCCATTCAATGATTTAAATATTTTGCAATTTGATGGAAGAACCCGCTAAAAAGTGCAATCGTAAAAACATCAACATGTATATATATTTTTTTTTGAAACAAAGATAAATTAAAGAAGATATTAGAATATATTATAAATATATTTTGAATTAAATCATAAATTATAGAATATTAACTTATATATACAAAAGTAGTTGATATATAAGTTATTTAATTGTATTTATCAATTGATTTAATAGTTTAATGATTGTATATATATTTGTTTCAATTTTAATTAATTAAAAAAATATGACTCATTATATTTTGGTTGTTTGGCTACATGTTTAATAATTATTTGTTTGGAAACATGGATTGTAGAGATAATGTTATATTCCCTAATTACCCTTAATGAAATTTAATTAAATCATTAATGTGCAATGGCACAAATTGTAAATAACACATGCCCCAAAGGTTAGTTTCCTAACCACTCTAATTTTTTAATAGTATTGATGAATTACAAAATCTAAATCATGTAACTTTCATATAAAAAACTAAAAATAGAAACATATAAAATAATTAAAAATTTATCATCAACGAAAGAGATGGAAAAACGAAACTAACAATATTGTACTACGGTTATAAGCATAAGAATTGTATCGAGTAAAATAAAATAGATGAACATTATAAGCATTGTATCGAGTAAAATTTAAGTAATAGGAATGGTTAAGAAAACCAAAGTTTTGAAACCATATTTTTTTAGATTATGCATCGAGATTCTTAATTCTTATATTTATTAACTTTAATTTACTCGTCATAATTCATTTCGTTTCGTAACAAAAACAAACAAACAAATTAGCAAGGTTAAGATTTTTTTTTTTGGGTTAAGATTTGCCTTGTCCATTTTTTATGTTTGTACATTCATCTTACATCGGATGAAGAATAGATAACTAACCTGATAAAAACCTTAATTTATATTTGATTGATGCTCCAAAGAAATAGGCATTCATAGAAACAGAACCTTTTTCTTTTTTTTTCAAAGCACAAGGGCATACATAATTTTTTCTTGCCAAACAAGTAACCGAACACACAAATTAATTGTTAGGAAAAGCATGTCATAACAAACGATGAAACAAACAAAATGCGATGGGTTCCAACTCGCTTATGGAGTATGGTCTCAATGCTTTTTGACAAAGTAACTTTCATGGATAACAGAAAGTCCCTGAACCCTATTGAGAAACACAATGAATTTAAAGGTGGAAAGTAAAATGAAAGAGAGAGAGTGGAAAAATAACTCAAAACCCATATCGACTGAACTGAATAGGCCGATATAGGAAAGTTTGACAATGTAGATTTCATAAACTATTTTCTTTACTATTTTAATCATATCGTTCTTAGACGATTAGATATATAGGTTTCCATGAATCTACAAGGGAATCAAGACCTACTACAATAATACAGCATCAACAAGATTCTTTAGTATAAATGATAACATGCTGCGTAAATGTTGACTGTAACTAGGCGATGTTGAAAGGAAAACAATGGGGTTTCCATACACCTCTCATACAACTCTACTTCACGGTCAATGATGTTGTACTCATTGTTCTGTAGTGTCTTCCTTGCCACTAAATCCAAAGAAAAGAGACAGTTAGTATTGCAGGTGAGGATCATGGAAATGGTAGATTTTAATCTTTAAACTCTGTTACTTTTAAGTCGACAAGAAATGAGGTCAAGATGTTTCCTTTGCCAGCTTTGTATGAATCATAATAATCCTCCCAGTCCCAGCAAATTCCTCAAGCGCTGGTAGTTTTTTGTCTTTATATTCATCAATCATCTTACTGAAAAGGTCTCTCAGACATGATTTCTGCACAAATGACCAAAACGTCAGTATGAAAGAAAATAATTTACAAATAGAAGATCCTAAACAACTCGATCTGTTACAAGATTCTTGTAATAATTTACGTTGGGATGTTTGAAATCGAGTCCGGCTAAAGAAAAGGTATGCAACAACAGAACCAATAGGGCCTGTATAGATATTTTCAGATGATTTGATGATATAAAACATAGTTTGAAGATGTCTTGTGAGCTAAAGGACCATCCAGGCGTAATCGAAAGGGTTTCCAGGCACAGAAATAATCAAAACTTGTTTATTCGGCAATGTAATAATTAATAAGACAAACATTGAAGCTAAAAGGTCTACTAACACATGACTTTGAGTTTCCACCGTATATGGAAAACATAACTCAAGGTCACAGAAACAATCAACAATGTCGAGATCTAAAACAAATGAGGCATATCAGGTCACCTCAACTAGCTCACTAGTCCAGTTTGGACCTACCGTTTAAGCTCGATGCTTCCACCTGAATCCATTGATCCACAGTAGGCGAGAGCGGCTTCACCCGGTTGCGTTCTCTTCCACTGTAATCCCCACTTCCATACTATTTTCTGCAGAGGGTTCATCATTTACCTTATTGACAATGATATGCTCTCCATCGCCATTACTGTTCTCTTTCACAGTAACTTTCTCTTCATGGATCTTTTCTTCAGAGGCTGCACCGATCTTCTTATAGACAATGACTTCATCCGGTTTGTGTTCAGCAACACGTAGGTCTGGATAGTTTCTTTGGTTCAGCGAATGCAACCAAATCGCCACGATTCCATCTTTTTCTTCTGCTGAGCCAATATGAGAGTAAACATGCTTCCATTTGAATTCTTCAGCTACTTCTTTGTATTCTTCCATTGACACCTCCTCATGAGTGCCTTTGAATCTTTTGTTATAAGATGTGAAGAAGCATTCATCAAGATATAGTCCGACTTCTGGCGCCATAGGTACAACTATTCTCACATCCCTGGTATACAGTCGCAAATTCCAAAATCAGTTAGCCTCCAATTATATAAACAGGGAATTAGTGAAAACAAAATGAAAAGCTAAGCTTACTTCTTGAAAGCGGTTTGGATCACTGATTCAGGTGCATAGTTCCTCATGACTGCAACCGCAAGTCCAATCATTTTCCGGATCTGATGAAGCATGAAGCTCTGTCCAACAACTTCACACTTGACAAAGTCTTTTCCGTCAAGAGTAATCACAGTGTTTGCAGTGAAGGAAAGAATGTAGCGATTCGCAGCTGGGTCTGCTGCTTTCGTTCTGGTTGTGAAGTTGTGGAAGTTATGTGAACCAACATAATAGCTTAGGATTCTGTTAAACCTTTCCTTTTCCTTCTCTCCATAACAGAACATGCTCTCGCTCTTACTCATGTCTAAACCTTCCCCAATGTTCATCTCCTCCTTAGCCAAAGTGTCTGATTCTTTCATAACCTCTGTTTTAGAGCTCGAATCAAGGGTTTCCTCGGTCTTAACACGAGCAGGGTCATCAGCCCCGTCTGAGTTTAGGTTATCTTCTTCATTAGAGCTCAAAGTTTCACACTTGACCGCATCAGAGTGGGTTGAAGAAAGGTCTGACTGAAGTGTATCATCACTAGTGTCTTTGCCCATAACACCAAGTGGGATCTTATAGCCTTTTTCAGAACACTCTACACATTTCACATATTCGTATCCTGAATCCGTTCTAACCATCTCAGCTTCACTATGCGAGGATGGATCCAGGGCGAAAACCGGGATTAGATACACGTACCTCCTACGATCGCAGAACTTCTTGGAGCTAAACGAAGGCGCGACACGCTTGTAACCAAACACTCGAATCTGATCGGGAAGATTCGAGTTGAGCCGATCCACAAATCCAGGCGGATCGACGTAGAAACGACCAGAAACCACCTGTCCCACCGCACTAACTCCCTTATCTGTGCGAGCGGATCGTGCCCATTCGTATTGTCTTGGTTTGTTCCGATCAGCCTCGGGTACGGCGCCGGCATGGAACAGAGCTTCTTCGAGCTCGCCTTCAATAGTTTTCGCGCCGGGATTCTTTTGCATTCCCTGATACCCTACCCCACAAAAAGCAAACACGATGGCTACTTTCCGGCGTCTGTATTTCGGAGGTCTACGCTCAGCGCCGCCGCTTCCGCCGGCTGCACCAGCCGACAAGGCTGTTTCATCGCCTGCGGTGGAAATCTTGAGCTTCTTCTTGTCTGGTTCTCGATCAGGAACCTCATCATCTTGGGGCAATTTCTCGATTTGGGGCTCCTGATTCTCCATTTTCACCACTAACAGTTTTTGTTCTATGATGGTTTAGTCATGTCCCCTCCCAGAACCCTAGACTAGAAGGCTTCTTTCGACAACGTATTAGGTTCAGACCGCAGTTAATTACTGGGCCTTGAAAGCTCTGTATCCTGATTGATATTGGCCCTTCAACTAATTTGCCACTTATTTGGGCCTATGAAGCCCATTCTTTTTCAAACAATTGGCACCTAAGCTAATAGGTCCTAGTTATTTTGTCAACAGTATTATACCATGAGCCAGGACCTTACAAACCGAATGGGCCGAAGCCTACAACAGATTCAAAAGACACGGGCCAATAAGCCCAAACTGATGTTAAAATCGACACATGTCGAATCCATCGAAATGTCGGACATGCAAGCAAAACACGCGTCATTCATCAAAGCTTCGCCGGAGACAGCTGGTCTCCGTGGAGAAGAACGGCGACGAGCGACGCCGGACCAAATCGTTGCAGCAACCATACACCATCCGGCGATCAATTGCTTCCAGAAACCACCGCGAAACCTCCTGCATCCATAGAAAACATAACCCCAACTTTGCTGGAACCAGCCAAGGCCGAGGAGACGCAAACGCCGATGCGGTTAAAAAACCCATCAATCGCCACCATGCGCTTGTCCTCTAAAGCGGTGGACGCCGGCGATATTAATCCTAGTGAGATGGTAGCCCAGAGACGAAGAGGAGACATCTCAGGAGAAACGGTGGAGGGAAAGAAGGGAAGCATGATCGGAATCGAAAACCAAAGAAACCGGATACAACCGGTAGAGTCCGATGAATCGGAGATAGTCAGCCAGCCATGGATACAACACCGGAATTATTAGATCAATCGGAGAAAGGCCGATTGAAGCAGAGCAAACGAAAGCCGATCCAACACAAAAAAAAAGACAAATCATGATCGGCCAAGAACACAAACCCGATGGGGAAAAAAGATTGAGATCTCAAAAGGATAACAAAAAAGGGACAGAGAACCAATCAGAAAAAACCCCACGCGAATATTTACAGTCCGGAGCAAATCGAAAGCAAAATCCGATGAACCGGAAATTTCCTCTCTCTCTCTGAAAGATAAGTGTGAGAAAAGAGAGAGAGAAAAACCTTTTTAATAGGTCCTAGTTTGTCACCCATTTTTGAGCAACATTGATTTTCGTTATTTTTTTTATTCTAAATCTAAACTCTTCTTTGCAAGTAGGATTTATAACTGACAATTATTTGTGGAGGTGATTTTTGCACTTTTCATACATATCACTGCATCATATGGGGGCCAGCCCTGACTGAACCAATGGAAACTTGTTGGCCGTTTTTGTTTAAAAGTTTTCACTTACATACATCATAAAACTTCAAGAATTTTAGGTTAAAAAAACATTAGGTCCTCCAAACTTCGAATAATGTTTATCTACTCTACTATATACCTCTGTTCTAAAACTCGGCGACTAGAGCCGTAAACTCGCCGAAAAATCGCAATTCGGGCACCAGCCACGGCGATTTGAGGGTATTCGGGTAAAAACTCGGCGGATTTGAAATATCTCAATTTTATGCTTTTTGAACTATGAAATCGAAGTTTCTTTAGTGTATCTAACGATTTTGGTTATTATTACAAAGAAAAACGAAAAAAAAAACTGTGAGAAAAACGTTAAAAAGGTAGCCGTTGCAGTTTTTAGGTTAAGGTCGCACATGGACAGAGTAGAAGACGATAAGAAAATGTCGTTTTTGCCCTTCATTAATGTTTTAAAGAAAAATAAGTCAAAATGCAGCTAGCGAGACTCGACCCGGATGAGAAACACGTTAAGTAAATACACCAACCACTATGATACGAAGGTTCTTACGTTTTGTTCACACAAATTAATATATATACATATAAAACATATATAAAATTTTAAAATTTCGCCCCGCATATATCCCGCTTAATCTTCGATTTTTTGTAAATTCGCTAGGTCCATAACAGCCGCGCGTACAGCGCCTAACGAATTTCCGAACAAAACTATATACTGACACTCGCTAAACCATATACAATTTAAAAACGAAAGCATAAGCAGGAGTGAGTGAAGGATACCAAAAAGTAAGTGATGTGAATATTACATAGTCATGGGACTTCATGATTCATGTTTTGAATTATATAACAAAAAGCCGATCTTTTTGTGACATCATATCAATTGACGTTCGACCCAACCCAACACTGTCTTTTCCATTCTTTATCTTCTTCGTTTTCTCATGTTTATTATTATTTTTTTTGTTGGTGAAGTTTAAACTTATATTACCAAATAAAAAGTTATGTACATATAGTTTTTCTTAACATTAACCATATATTTTCACACTAAAGTAAATGCATATCATTCCACAGTTTGAACTTACTTTCCAATCGTCGTGTAGATTTGTCGATCAAAAGCCCTTGATTCAAACCACTTCTGTAGGAGCAGATATGTCCTTGGATTTTCACCATAATTCAATGATTTAATTCTGTTTTTCACCGTGCGATTTACTTGACTGACCAACACCGTTACCGGGGAAGAAGTTCTTTGGTGGATTCGACCATTCCTTTCTCGCCAAATCATGTAGATTATTATTTGCAAAGTTAGCCGAATCAAAATGACACTTAACCGTTCAAAACGACGTGAGAGAAGTATGTTGATTGTTTCCATCCAACCTGGATTTGCTGGACCTCCTAATAAGTTTCCACAAACATCTATCCACACCGTGAAGGAATAAGGACAAATGAAGTAGAGGTGATCCCTTGTTTCATTTTTTTCTCCACATAACATACATTGTTGATTTATACCCCATAGCCGCATCCTGTCTCTTGTTGATAGTCGGTTCTTGAAGGTTAGCCACTCTATAAAAGCATATTTTGGTACTCCTTGTGAGAACCATACCAGCTTTGCTCAAGGAATATTCTCTCGATTAGACCGAACCTGGTTCCATGTCGCCTTTGTTGAGAAGTTTGGCATGTACTTTTCATTGTCATGTTTCCATAGCAAGACATCTTCCCCAGCATGTGGCGATGGCGGTGTAGTCTGAAGAATCATCTCCCTTATTTCTGTCGCCCTCGGAGACCTTGTTACCCTTAATCGCCACTCCTCATCTTGAACAGTGTCACAAAGCCTTGCCCATTTCCTAACGCCCAACTGCCTTGTACCCGTCTCGTCTAACTTGTCAGAAAGTTTACCCACAGGCAACCATGGGTCTGACCAGATGAGAATGGATTCTCATGTTTATTTCTACATTCGTTATTATATATCTTTTATTTAAAACTGTATTTTTAATATTAATTTGGATAGAAAAATGTCAATCAATAATCGGCAACGGCATAAAGAACAAATTATTAATTAAATACCTTCAGCATCACGTGAAATGCTGCTCTAAAAGATTTTTAATCATGGAATCTCTTCATTTTTTTTGAACTTTTAATCATGGAATCTCACGTAATTCTTCCCAATAAAAAAGGGAATTTCAACTTAATAAAAGATTTTCATGCTAACCATACGAAAGTAAATAATTTTGGGAGTAAATATTCATTTTTAATAAGCATACCAACTTTGGGAAAATGGTTTTTTGTAGCTAGGTTTATTTGTATCTACTATATTATATAAGGGCATCTCCAACCTTACTTTATTTTCCACTCCAAAATTAGATTTGGAGTAAAATCCTCTTCAATCTTATTTCATTTTCGACTTCAAAATAGAGTAATGAGTGAAATTACTCCATATTTGGAGTAACTCCATTTTGGAGTGAAACTTTTTTATTTACAAAATGTTTTTTTTTTTATTTAAAAATTTTTAAAATATAAAATTTTATGAATATAATAATAATCATTATTTAAAAATATATGTTTATATTTTTCAGTAACAATTATAAATATTTTTAACATTATAAAATAAAAATTTATTATTTTTAATACTATTTTTTATTCACAAAAAATATAAAGTGGAATTATTTGATAAGTTCTGAAAATTTTACAAAAACTAAAATATATAGGGTTAATTTATAAATTTTATAATTAAAATTTACAAAAACTAAAGTAAAAAAAATCTTTATATAATATTCTATTTATGTAGTAGAAAATAGAGTAACATATTGCAGTAAAATACTACTCTATTTTGGAGTTATTTTATTTTGGAGTGAAAAAATGGAATTATACATGGGAAATGGTGTAAGTGATGTCATAATAAATTAATAGTATAGTATATAATAAATATATAAAATTATAATCAAATATTTGGTTCATGGATTTTAATTAATGCATCTGATAAATGATAATTATAGTGAATGAGGATAATGATGATGGTATGCATGAGAGAGTGTCTACGCATGCATAATGGAAAAGGTGGAAAAGAAGGGAATAAATTCGCCAAAACATAATTATGATTTGTGCGGGCGACTTGTAATTGTTTTCTTAATAGTAGTATCTAAATCAACTTCCACCAACCTTTGTACTCCAGTATTTATTGAATCGAACGAATTGAACCTTATGTGTTTCACTATATATATTTTTTTTTGGACAAGTCACCTAATAATTCTACCACAATTTTACCACATTGATCTATATAGATATTAGTATTACCTTAAAAAAATAATTTATCTATAACGAAAGAAGTTTTTTTCCACCTTTTCTTGTGAATTATTCTCTATGACAAGACACGGTTTAACAAAATAGGAAAATACAAACAAATACTCTTTATGTTTCATTATACAAAATTTTCTGTTTGAAATGAAACGTTTAATAAAATATATTAGTTTTACTATTTTAAGTTTTTTTTTACATTGAAAACACCATTTTATATTTAATAACATAATTTAACCAATTAGAAAATATCACATATTATAAATAGTCGCAAAAAACAATCAAATTAAAGTTTACATAGAAATTTATATTTAAAAAAATCTTTAAACAAAACAAAAATTATCTTAAACATCTTAATACGGGAGAGGAGCAGCACTAAGAACTGAAGGGCATACCCACACGTACTGAAAAAAATGTATAACATATATACATCACACACACATAAAAGAGTCATGTAAAAAGGTTTAGAAATGTTGGCATAAGCAAAGAGAATGCAAATAGGTTTTGCTTTTTTTTTTGCTTATAGTATGTATTGGCCATCTTCGTTTTCAAATACTTTCGCATAATATTAATTGTGAATGTAAAATCGCCATATATATTACAGATTTCATATCAAATAGCCTGTAATGTTCTGGAAAGCAAAATATTTGAAACATTTATGAAATGATTCAGTCATACACTGACATCTTCACAATCCGACAAACCCGATGTTGCAGGTTTTACTTTCATTATCATTGTATGCAAATAAATATGAAACCCCATTCCATCAGAGAGCTTGGTTGTTCACAAATTGCTTCGTTTAAAAATTATGAAAAACCAAATAATAAAAGGCTGATGCAACAGTGAGAGGACTTTATCATTGACCATTTTTGTAAACCCTTTAGATTTACCCTTCTTTTACTAGAGCCCTAGAGATAGTTAACATAGACGTCTTACCCACAATATTCATTTTCACCTTAAGCTTTGGATTCTGTAATCCACTCCCCTCTAGTGGACTCGCAAATGGACCCATTAATTGGAAGTTGTCTCGTACCGTGGCATGAACCAGAAATGAGAAAATTGTGAAACTCACGTTAACAGGTTTAATTCGCTATATTATACTAATAAAAATTATCAATTCCGTTTCTTCTGACACGTACATGGAGAGAGTACAAATCGGTAGCGTAATATCGGATTTATTAACGTTACTTAAAAAAAAAAATTATTAACGTTACTATTAATAATTTTAATAGCTTATTGTTAGTAACGTACGTACTAACGATTGTAGTGATCACTGATCAACGTGACGACATTACATGCATGGTACTCACGCAAAATTTGATGTATATAATAATACTTTACTACTAGTCACATAATAATTCATGTATAGTATGTATAATATAATATTTTGTTAGTTTTCAAACGGATTTGTAGCTAACATATATAAATTTAATTTCTAGTTCATCAAGGAAATTAAGTTATACTGCACATGAAGAAGATTGATTTTCAATAAATTTCGACCAAGAAAAAAAGTGCATAGTGAATACTCGACTTTAAATTCTATATGGTTTTTCGTTTTTATGCTCTTGAAATATTATTTTTTGAACCTTTATGCTCTTGAATCTTGACAATGAGTTGGCAACTAGATGAGCCAATTGTTGTAAGTTGTAAGCCAAACTCGAGATATATAGATCTAGTTAAACTCACTATTAGTCCATCACATTAGGAGTATTTAAAAACATACTCATTTAATTTAATAAAAACTCGTAGAATCATACGCAGCGGATAATGATAAATTCTTTTTATTTCTGTTGTTATATTATTTTAATTTTATTTATGGCTGTAATTGGTACCGTTTTAGTTGTTACCAATCACAAAATTGTTCAAAATTTACAGTAAAAATGATTATTATCAGCTTTTTGTTACCGCTTTAACTGATAATTTTCACTAACAGTTTTTGATTATTTAACCGTTTACCATTTCCGTTAAATACAGATATATATGTTCCACTTCTATTCATCAAATCGAACCCTACATGTTTGTGGTACACTATTGCCAACGTCACCGTTTCTTTATCCGGGGAAAAAGGTGAACAAAGAAAAGAAAAGAAACGGAAACGGTAGGCGCAAAGGTAAACCCCATTGAAAAGTTTTTTTTTGCAAAAACCCCCATTGAAAAGTTGCTAACTATTTTTGGTGAAGAAACAAAACGAAATAAAGAGCTCGGAGAAATGAGTTTATTTTTCGGAGAAATCCACATATATTTTTTTTCTTTCCTCGTTTTTCTTTTCTTTCTAATCTCTCCCTTCCATGATTATCTGTTAACGTTGTTAGATCTGTGGTCTTTTCAACTCCGGATCCTATCGATCATCTCTCTTATTTCCATTACAACCCATCTAGGGTTTTAAACTAGCCATCATAAAGACAACCCATCTGCCTCTCTTTCTCTCTCTTCCTTCAATAAATATACGTTTTCTCAAATCACTATACCATCTACTACAAGACTCCTTCAATTTGAGTTTCTCTCTCCGAGTGGTGAATACAATTTCATGAGCGGGTTTCCTTAAAGAACACTGGAAAAAACAGATTGGATCTTTAAACTTTTAATCTTTTTCTGTCACGAGGGTTTGACAAAGGGCTTCTTACAGATATCTTTGGCATTCTGTCCACCTCCTTCTATGTATACAAATACGTGTGTATATGCGTGGTGTGTGAAAGATGGAGGTGGTCATACTGCCAATAGACATCTGTTAGGGTTTCTTCGTAAAACCCTCTTGATATACATAATGTTTTGAATCTGGTGAGCTTGATCTGTTACTTGGCGATGACAAGCTAACTTCCATTCTCTTGATTCCCACATCTTTGAATCTGTTGGCTCTCTTTTTGTTTGAGGAGTTCACACATAGAGTAGTTTTTGGTACTGATAATTGACTTTAAGTTGATCTAGATAATTGCATTGTTATTTATTTTACTATTTTTTGTAAAAACTTTTTGTAATTAACCTTGGTCTTTTCCTCCTTTCTAGTGTAAAAGAAAACCTTTGGAGGTTGACTAGCTAGTGCGAGGTCTTGATGTTTCGTCTTCTAGAAAAGGGTTAAAACACTAAGAAAAAGAGAAGGACCCAGAATTCCGAAAAGGTTTTGATTTACTTTGAGAACATATATAGTAAAGCTCAGAAAGGAGAAGCATCTTGTTTTTGAAGTCCACGATGTTATTATGATGTTCCCTTATTCTATTTGAAGTTAAAGATACGTGTGCTCCTTCATTTTGGTTTCATTTCTGATCTATATATACAAGTTTATAAGTTATATAGCTTCCTTGCTTATTTTTTTTTGTTTATGGTGAGTTTAAAATAATAATTCATAATCTCTAGACAAAACACGCAAGTATTACATTTATTTATATATTTTTAGTTTACATATATCATGTCTTGATGATAATTGCAATGCTGGTTAGTAGACGGATATATTATTGTGCCTTAGTATTCCCTGAGTTATGTATTTTTTGCTTAGGCTCGATGGGGATTTCAGGGTGTTTAACAGATATATTTTGATGATTTTGCTTAAATTATAAATAAATTAATTGGTCCAATAGACCAAGTTTATAGAGATCTAGTTAGTTTGATATTTTGGGGTTTGCGTGAGGGTATAAATTATCAGATTATAAAATCTTCACACTTTGGGTTTCAGTGTTCTGAAAAAAAATGTTCTAAGAAACTAGCTTTTGCATTAGCTATTTACAACAAAAAAATGTTCTCAAATTCAAAATCTAATAATATAGGCTGCCTATAGTTTAGAGAATAGTCGACAGACGAACCCTATAATTGCTCGATTGAAGTTAAAGCCGGGCATGAAGCAGGACATCCATGATCCAACACAAAAGATTGTAAGTCAAAGAACACAAATTTAGTTTAATCTTTTTTTTTGTTCAATATATGTGCCAGAGAAGGTGTAAGTGGCAGAATAAAGTTTGCGAGTTGCAAGTTGCAACAGATCGGTATGCGTTTATGGCGAAGATGGTGAATGCCTTCATGGCTCGACTAAAATTGACATGAAGAGATCAATCTCTTCTTATGTCTTAAGACCATCTCCAATAGGATTCCATTTTCCACTCCAAAATTGAGTTTGGAGTAAATCTTCTCCAATGAGACTCTATTTTCAATAGGATTACTCCAAATATGGAATAATATCATTTTTGTTTGTTCATGACTCCATTTTTTACTCCAAAATGGAATATGATTAGTAAAAAATTGAGTAGTTCATTGGAGATGCCCTAAGAGGCAGAGTGAGAGAAAGAGAGAGCCACTGATTACTATCTAATTTTGTTAACCGCCAGAGATCATCACAATTATACTTCAGCTAATACAACCATGTTTATACTAAGATAAAATGTTTTTTTGAGTAAAAATGTTTTAGAACTAACCGAATCACTCACTGAATCAAGTAATTCGTTAATTATTTTTAAATATTAAAATACAATAAAACTAATAAATTATGGGAAAATGAAAATTTATAGTAATCAAAACTACAAAAATGAGAGCTTGAGGATTGTTACTCAGCACTTGAAGAATCGCCCATTTTGACATCAGTCACATCTAGTTGTATTATCTCCGCCCTGCACCCTAAAATTGATCCCATGCTGTAACCCAAATGAAACAGAAAGAATGCAGTTAATATGGTTCAATGCTTTCTTGTTACTATTCTTCTTAAGCCAAACTACTGTAGTTGTTTCTTTTATCATACCTGGGTGTGGTACGACCAAGATCTCCATGAACAAATTCTTTGATGTATGTTCCAGCCTACATTATTCAAAACATTAAAGATTTCCCATATTTTCAAATTATAATGCAGTGAGTTAGAAGATGTTGCAACCTGGGTGCATAGATGCAATAGAAAATATTGAGAGTTTCCTTTTATCTTTTCGACTTTCATCCTGATGATTCGAACCACAAAGACTGACTCTTACTAAACAAAAGAAGCTTCAAGGTAAGTAAAATCAAAAATTCATGATACATCATCACTAACCAGTGTATAGTCCTTTCACGTTCCAGTGGACTTCTTCGGTGAAGCACTCTTATTGGTGTCTTTTGCAATATTTTCTGCAGTGACATAATATACAAGAAGTTCAAGAAGACAATCACTTTGCATTTGGAACAAAGAACGGTGTTTGAGGACAGACATGTTGACTTCTAGTATGATCTGAAGTTTTTTTAAAAATAGGGCAAAGAGAAACCACGTGAACTCACCAATTCTTTCATGGAAGAAATTGAGTTGAGATCTTTCTCTTCAAGTGGACGAGAAATCCATATAAGTGCAGCATATTGCTTCTGCAATATATAGAAAACATTGGAGTAGTTGGTTTAATAGTCTTCATTACACTTCTAACTAAACTACTAATTGAGTTAAGGTAACAATATTTCTATAGGATTTTAACAAAACTGACCTGTTTCTCTGCTTCTCCTTCACGCATCATTGCCCAACACTGACTTCCAATGAATTTAAGATCTTTAACTCCGACCTGAAGCCAAAATACTGCTTGTAAGCTTGCAAACAAGCCACCATAATCTACTGATACAACATATGTGTTCGAATGATTACGCCTTACTAGTTTTTTCTCTGAGTTGTTTATCTTTTCTTCAATTTCCGTCAATGATTCCTGAGATGGGCATTTGCGGGAATTCTGAACCTCGATTAAGAAAGGTCTACCTGAACCCAACATCCGTACCTGAATATAGCTCTTTCATATTATCAGCATAAACTTGTTGAATTTGAACATGAAATCGGAAAAGGGAAATTTCTAACATCAATATCTTCTCTGCCAGCTGCATGGAACTTGTAGGAATCCCCAAGGCATGCTGGGAGTATATTTCCACCAATTATCTCCTGAAAAAGATATATAACAATCTCTCAAGTCACCTGTTATCTTTAGGAATAGTATATACATGTCCAGATAACCACAAAGTGTACTACCTCAACAGACGCTTCACCCATTCTTTCATCATCAATAATCCATCGTGATTGACTTACATTTCTGGAGTACTGCAAAGAAAAGAACCATCAGTTGAAATATATCCTCAACAAGAGGTAAAAGATCTGCTTGGGTCATATGTGAATCCATTTGTTACCGAACTACAATTTGCACATAAATGAATGGCTAGGTTACAATACACTATGTCTCAAGAACTTCTAAATATTGACTTACTTTAAAGTATCTGCCACTGAAAAAGATAGGCATCTTGTTGCAATGAACTGACAATATGCATGGTTC
The DNA here is from genome assembly GCA_030180135.1 of Orychophragmus violaceus. Taxonomy (NCBI): domain Eukaryota; kingdom Viridiplantae; phylum Streptophyta; class Magnoliopsida; order Brassicales; family Brassicaceae; genus Orychophragmus; species Orychophragmus violaceus. Next base: position 10,498,514 of record CM058230.1, read on the forward strand.
ATAAACCTGGTAATAAAAAAAGGTAGACAACATGAGTTCTTGTAAACCAAATAATGACTACGTGGACCAGAAAAAGGTTCTAATCCAATATAAGTCTAGGGTTAAACATGCAAACAATTACCTTTTCAAATGGATTCTCGGACATACAGTTTGATCCATTCTCTTCGTCTGCATAAACAACAGCTACACATGAAATACACAATAATATATAGCATTTGGAAAATCTGTAATTGTTAGGACATCTGTACGTAAACTGTAGGAACTGATGTAGGTAGATGACCAGAAAGTCCGAAAAATGTATAAACCTTCATAAGAAGACATGGGGCAGGCAATGCTAGACAAGGTTCAACAGAAAGGTACACACACACACACATATATATATATATATATATATATGCATTTTACACGAAAATATAACATCTATGCAAGAGAATAAAGTAGCGCAGATAAAGAGGTCGGCATAAAATGCAAATTACCTCCCTGGACATTAGAAGAAAACTTAAAGAGTCTTCTGACATGACCATAGAAGAATTTACACATGAAGGTCAACTATTATTTCATCAACAATCTCCTTCAAGATTACAACTATGGGTGACGTTTCAAGTTATAATGTATGCATAATTAGTCAATTCTCATAGATGAATAATGAGAAGTTCAAAAAATAATTCAACCAAGTAATAGGTGATTGTAGAGTCTCGACATACCTGTCTTCCTCTTCTTTCTTTCATGCGTTGTTTCAGACACACCTTGAGCCTCATCCGAGGCCTTAGAGTATGTCAAACGGATGTGAAAAGAGCTTGAATCTGATTTAGCGCCCTGCGAAACTCAAAACAGAGACGACATGCAAAAACTTCAGTCTCAAAGGTTTGGCTATTAATAACATCCCGTTGCATAAAATACAAAGCAATAGAGGCATAGGTGAACAGTTTAACAAAACAGAACACCGACTCACCAACGATGCTTTAAGTGGATCCAAGACTAGAACTTTCAAGGCATCCTTTACAGACATTTTTTCACTCTGCAGCCAAGCTTGGGTACTATACTTTCCTTTAAGGTACAACCTACAATGGTAGAAACATCAACAGTTGAGCAAAAGAGATATATACTTTCAAGACGCAATGTATTAGACAGGATTCAACATGCTGATAACTAAAACCCAAACATAAATGCAAGTGAAGCTTACAAGACTGCACGCTCATTCTCCGAGATAGTTGATGGCACAGAGACTTCGAGACCAAAGCTATAGAACTCATGACCTTCCTGCTTCACCAAGTCCCTTATCCTTGCAGCGTAATCACTACTACAATCCGATTTCACCAGCGTTTGTTTGGCATCGGAAAAAACGAACTGCAATATACCTAAACAAACAATGCAGATTCTGGAGCAGCTAAGCTCCGATGAACCAGTTTCCTCATCTCTGGATTCTAGCCAACTCCGTAGAGTTGATGTCGAGACTGACGAAAAATCGGAATCAAAAGCCGCGACGGCTACCAATCGGAAAATACATCTCTCGCACACCTAACAGAGCACAGTCACACCGACTTAATTGAAAGAGAGAACCCTAAGAACCACTGAGAGCAAGAGAAAAGATTACGGACCCCAAGAGATAGTAGATCTTTCACAGCACCGGAATGCAGAGATCGAGCTACTTCGTACACCCGCCGTGTCTTGTGATCACCATGGCTTACGAGGCCGTTGGGAAAACCAGCTGAGTCGCCGGACGCGGATTTTGTTTCGTCGGCCATTGTTTTTCGAAAAACCGGAGAAGGAGGCGTCTAGCAATTAGCAGTAAAGCAATGTCGGAGTCACAAGTAGGTGTTTTATATAATACTATTCGAAATCCTAAAACAACGAGGGCGTTTGGTCTAGTGGTATGATTCTCGCTTTGGGTGCGAGAGGTCCCGAGTTCGATTCTCGGAACGCCCCTATTTATTTTTATTTCCTTTGTTTCTGTTTTAGACCCATTTAATTTCCCGCCATCAGTATTAAACATATGCAATAATCTTTTACACTAATGAAGTGGCTAAGATCATGCATGAATTATTTTAGTAAATATATGAAAAATGAAATTATTGTCCATATAGATTATCCAAGCTAAAAGCTATATATACCACAAGCTCAACATGCACCAAATATTTGATGAAAATATATCTATTCAACGTTAATAAAAGAGAAAAATACTATGTAACAATATTCATATCAAAAATGTTTTAGAGGAAACTATTTGGTTTTGTGGATTTTGAAATGAAAATCAATTGGCTATAAGTGAATTGACTAATATCTTTTATTACTTGAAATCTTTGCCAATGGTTGTGAGATTTTTATGTTTTAGTATGTCCGCTCGAGATAATAGTTTTTTGACCATTAAACTTTAATTGTTTAGACAAAGAATGATGGACCGTTGACAAAAAATGATTGATGGATCTATTTTGAGATGGATCAATTATATTAAATTAGATAACTAGATTTTGATCCGCGCTAAAAAGAGCGGATTTATGTTTTTTTTTAAATAAGTTTATTAAATATTTAATTCAATATATTAAGTAAAAATATGATGACAATTTTTTAAAATCCATGATTTCACTATTAAAAATTTGTTAGAATCAGTCATCTTTGTATAAAATGCAATCTTACTAATATCTAAGTTGTTATAATCGATCTGTAAGGTTTTCGATTTAATTATATATATATATATAATTTTGTTTTAAATAGTATAATTGTGAAGTGTGATTACGGATTTATGTATAATTTAAATATGCGTAACTTTAAGAATATATCAATTAAAATTGATTACTCTTTTAACCCGTTTTCCAGTAGGTAAAATTTGTTTTTAACAGTATATATACTTAAAATTGTTTAATATAATTCTCAATTCGTTTTATAATGGTCTAAATACAAATATTTTTATATTTATTCCATAGATCAAAATGTAAATAAAATATGATAACCTATTCATTTAACATTTTTGGATTGATTTAAGTTCATTTAATGTTTTATAATTAAAATTGATTAATTCATATTTTCAACATAATTTTTGAAAAATATTTTTATAATCAAAACAAATTAATCTATACTTCAAGTTCAACCCATTTAAAATAGTGTAAGTTTTGAAAATTTGATAAAACAATCCTTAAAATTTATCATCGTAAAAACAACAATCGTAATGAACGTCAACATATATTCTATAATATAAATATTGAATAATTTTAATATTTTAAAAAATTAAAAATATATCAATTAAAATAAGTTAATCAATCTTTGTAACCCGTTTTCGAGTAGTCAAAATTAGTTTTTAATAGTATAGACAATTGAAATCGGTTAATATATTTTTAACCCATTTTATGGTAATCTAAATATAAAGATTATATGTTTATTTTACTGAACCAAAAGTAACTAAAATATGATAATATTTTTATTTAACATTTTTTTATTGATTTAAGTTCATTTTAATGTTTCTGTAAATAAAATTGATTAATTCATCTTTTCAACTTGTTTACCAATACAAATATTTTAAATATTTTTATAATCAAAACAAATTAATATATATGTCAATCCATCTTATATTAGTTTAAGTATTTGAAATTTTGATAAAAATTATTTAAAAACTATCATCGTAAGAAATCAACCGTAATCAAAATCATCATATAATCAAATAATATAAATACTGAATAATTTTAATATTTTACCAACTTAAGAATATATCAGTTTAAATTAATTAATACATCTTTTAACCCATTTTCAAATAGTCATTTTTCTAATAGTATAGACAATTGAAACCGGTTAATTAGTTTCAATATGTTTTATGTCTTGTAATGGTCAAAATATAAAAAATTATGTTAATTTAATAAATCAAAATGTAATTAAAATTTTTTTAAAAAATAGTAATAAATATGAATTTAGTAATTATATTTTCTTATTTGCCCAAAAAAGTAATTAGCTTTTCTTAAAAATCAATAAGTTTAAAATATTTTTATTAGATTTTTTATGATATAATATATATATATATATATATTTCTATTTCAATTAAAAAAAGATATTATAAAAAGATATTTTAAATAAAATCATAAATTATAGAATATTTATATTAAAATATAAGAAAAGAATCAAAAGATATTATGAATATATTTTGGAACAAAATCATTAATTAGAGAATATTCAGTAGGACCCATATATAGTCCAAAAATTAATAATACAAAATTACCCTTAATGAAATCTAAAATTTTCAAATAAATACAGTGGCGTAATCCGTAATATCTCACGTAAAACCAATATTAATTTCAAAAATAGTCACTTGTTTTAATAGTATAGATATAAATCGGGATTTGATACCATGTTAAGGTTTATGGTCTTCCAACTCAAAATCAACTAATTCATATCATTTATATATTATTTCAAATTCTTTCCAACTTAGGATGTGTCACTTTTTTCAAATATCAGAGTGGGATAGCAATGCATATAAATCGACACCAAAAAAACTAATGCCGCCGTGAGTAGTAAGTCATTTTAGATCTGAGTTTTGGACGGCATGCGGTGACTCTGTTAGTCTTTGCGGCTTAGGTGTTTTTGGAATCGAGGTGAGATTTGGTCGGAGGCATGTTGTTCGTGACGTTTCTTGATGGTCTTATTTCACTCCTCCGGTTCTCTCTGGGTTTTGGCTCCATCTTAGCCTTCAAGGGTGGTGGCCGTATTTGCATTGGGCTTTGGAAACCTTGAAGGCGAGTCGTTTTGTGGGCTTTCATTTGGTGGTCTATCATCCTCTGCGTTCATCCTTCCGAGATCTACTGTAAATTGCCGTTCAGCTGCCAGGTTTCCTTCTTGCCGAACATCCTCAAGTATTTTCTCCATTTTTTTTTGTTTCAGTTGTGGTTTACTTCTATTGGTTTCTGATTCCATTTCGGTGAGGAGTGTGCCGGTCCCGGTTTGTTTGTAGATGATGTGTGAGATTGTTGCATTGTCCAGTTAGGTCGATTGTGTTTATTTGGTGTATATGTGATTTGTGCTTGTCCATCGTCTAATCGTCGTCTTTGAGTTTAGTTTTTGTTGTTTGTCGTTGCCCCTAGGTTTCTTTCGTTCTTGGAGGTTTTTTTTTAGCTTAGTCTTAGATTGTTAGTGGTGCCGCATCTGCTCTCATTTCTGCTTTTTCGTATTCCAAATAATTTATATCCGAGGTTCTCGTTTTAAAGGGGTTTCTTCCAGAATACTTTGTCTTGATGGCTTCAGCTTCTCTCAAAATGTTAGGGCATTGACTCCCAGTTGTATTTTGGGCTTAGTTTCATCTGTGTTTGTTTTTGGATTTTAGTTCTCAGTATATCCGACTTATTGTAAAACTTGGCTTGGATTGTGTTTTAATATATGAAATCTTCATCCTAAAAGAAAAAGAAAAAAGATGTGCCACTTTATGTCATAATCGAAACCAATTTATTACCTCCCTCTTGGGAAGAAAAAAAGGAAACAATCAGTTATGGCAATTCAGAAACTCTATCGCTCTCATCTCAGTCTCTAAAGCAACTCAAAGCTGTGTTTTCTGACGTCCACCAGCCCTACCACAAAGAAGAGCGTTCGTCGGAATTTTGTATTCATCTCTGAGAGAAGTCGAGTTTGTGTAGACACGCACATAAAACTGGTGTCCCAAGTATTGTCTTTCCCACAACTCTGATCTCAAGTTCCACATTCCTACGTTGTCTAGTGCTACGTATATTGCAGTCCATGATCTTGGATACACCTATACATATTCATCCAATAGAATTAACATGTGACAAAAACCCATCTCTGCTTGAGATCAAAATCTAAAAGCTTTCAAGTGTTTCACCTGAACAGTGCAACGTGAGACTGCATCGTTTAGATTATAGACTTTCCTACTGGCAGGACTCCATTTTCCAAGCTCCATTCTAATAGTTAAACCAAGTCCACAACAATTGGTTAAAACAATCAAAATTCTCTGACTAAGCTTACCGTGTGGTATTGTGGATGTAAATACGAAAACAATGTGGAAATACGTACCCAACAACAAAGAAAGAGTGACCATTAAAGTGCCAGCTCTGGACAATATGTTCCCAGTTCTCAAAAACAATTTCCACAAAGGCTCTGTAATCAGCTTGCAAGACAGATGTGCTAGGGAATATTGGTTTACTTGCGGGCTGGTCAGATATGCTTCCAGGCACATACACACCATTGATCTTGAAGTAGTCCGCAAGTTTCAAAGGTGTGTCTGTTGGGTAAAATGATGCACTGTTCACGGCATATCGTTGCTTGCCATTGATCTGTCCGGCAGAGTTGACAAGTTTAATGGTTCTGGCGACCTTTACCGTACCATAATGGTATGTACCTTGTGGGTTTGGTCTTGGTCCGCTTGCTGTAAGGTTGGTCCTACAACACACGAACGAAAAAACGCTAAGAAAGTAGCCAAGAATCAGACTTCTTCCACTATGAAGTGAGAAAAACCAACACAATCCATAAGTTTTAGCTGTCTTAGAGCATCTACATTGGCTTAGAGGTTCTAAACCAATAAAATACTACTCCCTCCGTTCCTTTATGATTGATGTTTTAGAAAAAAAATGTTTCAAAAAGATTGATGTTGTAGGTTTTCTATGCAACTTTTACTAATTAATGTTTACAAATTATGAATTCTAAAAATTATATTAAATTGCTATTGGTTAATAGTTATTGGAAAATATTTTAATAAATGAAAAATGCATTTATAACTAAATATTAAATATTTCTTAATATGTGTGAAAATTTTAAAACATCAATCATTAAAGAACCGATTGAATAATATATATAATATATTTTTGTAATTTAGTTTTTTAAAAAATTAAAAAATGAATTGAACAAGTAAATTGATGTCTAGTGAGAGTTGGAGATGTTCTTAGAACCCATGGGTTCTCATTTGAGAATCTCTCTTCCTTTTCTCTTTTCCTTTTGTAATTTTTTATTATTATTTTAATGTGAGTTTTATTGAATTTGGAGACATGAAGAGAATAAAAATGTACCTGATAGCTCGAGCTTGGCTAAAAGACCAGCTCATCCAAGCTGGTGCATGGGGGAGAGGTCCAGAAATAGCTCCAGCAGAGTTACTATAATGGAGAACGCCAGTGGTTATGAGGACTTGTGGGGTAAACTTAGTAGAGGCCACAATGTAATAATCTTTTGGAGGTTGGTTAGCCGTTATGAGGACAGAGTAAGATTGACCAACGTGAACATCAAGGGAAGAGAACACGTTCTGAATAGTGTGTGTCCCTTCGACTTCAACCAACTTCATCACATGGTTCTGGATGCGGAAATTGAGAGTGTTTTGTAATCCTACATTTGATATTCTCAGCCTATATGTCTTACCTGAGGACAAAATTCACACTAATCAGTAATTAACGCCTAGCAAACGTGGGAGACAAGATAAGAGACAGAAGAAGAAGAAGAAGAAAAACACCTGGTTCAATATTGAGTGTAGCACCACTACCGCGACCATTGATGAGAATACCATCTGGTAGAGGTAGCTTTCCACCATTATCGAGCTCCGCTCTCAAGGCCTACACAAAGAAACATCATTAAAAAGGTCAAGCAAGTAACAATATATTCCAATCTAAATACATGTGCATTTATGAAAACAAGATTACCTTGTGATTGGTTTTGTACCAGTCGCCAATGAGAAGAGTGTAGTCATCAGCGGGAGGAGGGAAAGGAACGGGGATCAATGGACGGTTGGAGATACGGATACCTCCGAACCCACCGGCGGCTTTGTGAAATCCAAGCGACGGGAAGTAATAGAAACTCCCAATCTGATCCTTAACCTGAAGAGCGTAGGTGTAGTTTTTTCCCGGCGGGATTGGGCACGTCGTTCCGTACACTCCGTCCTGAAACGAATTCTTTCTGTTTTGAATACCAGCCCTTGTGTCGGAAAAAAAAAAAAACAATAATCAATAGTCAAATCACCATGCAGACGCGGCAGTTAATTTACAAATGCATGCAAAATTAACCGGTTCATTTATAATTACAACTTTATCAGAAAACTTTGATATAGAAAAATTATGACCGGCCGTTCCACTTCTATCTATTCTATTCGTAACGTGAATTATGAAATTGTGATGTACAAAAATACTACTAACTTACAATGAAAAACAAATGTTTTTAGAAGAAAAAAGAAGACGTACCATGAAATGAGAAAAGGTTCATCGAGTCTGTTGAATACGTTAATGATGAGATTATCATTGGTATTAGAGCGAATCTCTGGTCCCGGAAACATATTGTTAATCAATATACCCTAAACGCAATTGGAGAAGAAATCAATCACATATATTATAAGTACCGGCTAACAAAACCATGTATGTATAATCGATTAGGCAAGCACCTGTTGTTCAACGCCCAGAGGAGAGATAGTACCATAGGTTACGTGCCATTCATAGAACTTGTACGGATCTTCCGCCCCGATGGCAATTAGAAGCCATAAAACTATAACCAAACCAGCTGCGCATTTGCCTTTGGCCGCCATTTTAATGTTCGAGGAACAAAATAATTAGACTCTATCTTATCAATTTGAACCTTGAGATGAAGAGAGGATAGAACTTGAGACGTATATATATATATAAAATATATACAGGGGTGGAGGTACTTTGACTCTTATGGCGCCAGCTACCCCCAGTTACATATACAAATTTTATTTTTTTACATTGTAACTTCGAACTAAATTGGTTCGATTGCTATCAAATGCCCTCATAATTTTTCTGGGATAATACACAATGACGCCACTAGTACCCTTTTTTGGCAACACGTATTTATCCTTTTCACTTTTTTTTTTCTTTCTTTCTTTTGTCTTGTGTGGATCCAATCCATTATTTTCATTTATGAAGAGAGTAACACTAGATACAGTAACATATCTTTTCTGTATATAAATGACTTTGTTTAGATTTTTCTTTCCAACTATTTTATCACATCAGCAACTTTATATAAAATAATTTTGACTTATGCCAAAATATTAATAATTACTCTATATTTTTTATAATTAAATTACACCCATAAATATTAGATAATATCAGAAAAATGTTTTAACAAATATCTTTAGTTTTCTTACTGAATATTTATTCAATAATTTTTATATAATTTTTTTGAAAAATATATAATATTACAATAAAATAATTTAAATATTATGACTCCGGTCAAAATCATTTCTGGATTTGCCACTGTATATAATATATATTTAATATGTATATATATGCGATATATATATATATATATGCTTTTTTAACCTTATATATATGCTTGAATAGTAAGGAAATGTATTTGTATTTGACAAAAAAAAGGAAATGTATTTGTGGAAATGAATTTTTGTAAAATAAAGTTTGTTTGTTGGTAATACATTGAACTGTTGACTTGGGATTATTACTTTTAATCAAAAGTTATCTCAACTCTCCTGTTTATTACCAAATTAAAATGATTTTTAGTCAAGATATAAATTATACTCTAATGGTAGGAAATATTGCATCCATTATATCTTTTTAAGTTTCTAATGGCTAGATTGTATCTTTATATGTTTACTTTTGGTTTTATATTTTTTTTTTTTTCTCCTTGTCAAAAGTCTAATTTACCCCTGCCAAACAATCATAATAACCAACTAACCCATTAGCAAATACCCCATATTGTTAGCTACTCTCGTTCAGTTTTCATATGTTAGTCACATGTGTTATGTTTTCCTTTTTAAAATTGTCTCGTTTTTTTTAGCCAAATAGTGTATGGTATATTTACACTGTCAGGCTCGCCTAGCAACCACCGCGCGTCTGTTGATGCACGTACTTGCGCCGGAATCGTCCTCCTCGATCCCCTCAATCCCATTTTTAGGTTGCTTCTTCGCAACTGTCTAGTTTGAGTTTTTTCGGTGGAGTAGTTTCTGGTATATTTACACTGCCAAGCTCGACAACCAACTAGTGCGTGTTCGTCATTGTCGGGACCTACACCAGAGTCGTCCTCCTCGATCCCCTCAATTTATAGCTTGCTTCCTCTAGTTGTCTTCCTCGATCCCCTCAAACCCATTTTCTTTAGAACAAAGAAATGATGCTTTCAAAAAAAGAGAACACGTCCGGCGCTGATCCCAACGTTAACTGGCGTTTGAACATTCTCCGGCTGTGTAAGGTAATTCCAGGGGCTTTTGGTTATGTTTAGCAAAGTCGGTAAATTGTCAAGCAGCGCTTACCCCAATTACACACTATCCAAAAATCTATCCACCTACTATTTCATTGACACCACACTAACTCCTATCCATCCCACATAGATTATACCGACTTTAAGACTTTATTTGTGTGGAACGTTAAAACGCCATTCCTGCAGTTGTTCAACCAAAGTCCACATTTTATTGCTTATCATCAACACCTTTTTATGGATGCTTGGACTACCGTTTTATTCCATCCATGCTATCGTAAGTTGTACCATCCATGCTCCGGACCTACACTTGCTATATTTTAACATTTCAAAATCAACCGTTTTCAATAAATTAATTGTTAAATCAACCCTTTCGCTTTATTATTTTGACTCACAATGCGTCTGCGAACCATTACACTCTAAGCCGTCAAATCACATCGGACAGGGTGCTAAACTCATTACACTTCTTTAAAAATATTAAAAACAAACTTCATAATTATCTTCAAGTGGACTGACCTTCGTGGATGACCAGAATGCTCGTCGTCGTGGGAGGTATTGATGTTCAAAATGCTGTCGGATATGGTGGTGCTAATGGGCAAAACGGTGTTTAGTTCATTATTTTATCCTTTACCTTTAATGTATGTCGGGACTCGCGCTTCATTATATCCACACCATCATTTTGTTTTTCCTTTTTACTTTAACGTATGTTTGGACGTTGCCATCCACCGTAACACATTTGCTACATTTCACATTTACAAATTCTCTGATTCAATAAATAAACCAACTAAAAAATAAAGAACCTACTTTAAGTCGCAAATCAATCAAATAAGAATATTTTAGAGTTCCAAGCCACCATTAAATTAAAATCAATATTAAAAAAAAAAACAACCTTTAGTTTTGTCAGCAAAACTGACTTGTCAATCGTCCCAAAACAGTTGTTAATAAGTACAACCTTCCAAATAGACTATCCACCAGAAATTTATTTAACATCACACATTTAACCATATCCAATCCATATAGATTATACTGACCCGAGATGAACAATCCATGCATCTACATCTAGACTGGTGAACATCTAGATTGGATCGTCCTAAACATCTTCATCGTATTGTCATTAATAATTACCCCACAAATAGGACTCCGTTTACACATAAGCACAAAAACAATCGTTATAAAATGATTTGTGGCACACATACTCCCAAACCAAAAAACTGTCCAAGACTATCCATATGTGATTTACTTAACATCTCGCACTTCCTTAGACAACCCACATCCTATCAATATCGTATAGACACGACTGATTTAAGAGGCCCAATCCATGCACCTACTCAACTATTATTCTAATAACTAAGGAAACAATCCCATGATAGTTAATGATAATGAAGGAAAAAAATTAAGATCACAAATTGTCTTAATGTGCTGGATACGTGCTATTAGTATTAATAGGTGATGTTGTGTATGTTGGATAGTGTGGCAATTGACAGTTGTAATCATAAAGGTCGCTCCCCCCAGACGTAATTATGATTTAGAATAAAGTTATGGGTTCGAATGGTAACAACGGTCACTACGGACTAATTTAAATGCGGACAAAACCATTGTATTTTTTTGTGCGGACCAAGTTTATTTGTTCATAAAACTGGTCCGCACTTGGTCCGCATCGGACTGATTTTATTTTTTTGTCCGCACTATTCTAAATTAGTTAATGCAAATGGTAAATAAAAACGGTCTTGACCGCTCCCAGACTAATCTGCCTTGACCGATGCTGCCATTCGAACCCTAATTTTATCTGCTATGAGCATAATGATGGCACGGAAATTGTCAACTTGATTTGACGCCTAAATAGTTGAAAGTTTCGATATTTTTGATACATATTAAATAAGGTTTGAATATTAATTTTATTTGTTTAATATGGTTGGCTTTTACGGAAAAAGTTACACTAATAGATCGTGGATAGGATAAAATAGAATTTATGGATACCAAAACAAAAGTTATTGTGTAATACAAAAAAGGATCCAAAACAAACTAAAAGCAGTCTTCCTTGTGTTATTCCTTATAGTATTTCCATAATTAAAGATATTTTTATGAAGATTTTAAACATATTTAGAGTTTAACATTAAGCGCCCCAACACCACCGTTTTGAACTCCTCCTTCACCCCAACCGGGAGCGTTTTGCATTGCCTCTTGTGCCAACTGCCTGCGCTATCTACCGAACCGCCGGTAACTGGGGCTTCAAAGATCTCAGGCCACTCGAGGAGTGTATGGGGAATGATTTGGAAGAAGCATAAAGTCTCAATGGTCCAAAAACATTCATTTCACATATTGTGACCTTTGACATCTTCATGCATGATATCTAGCCAATATCTTTATTCTTCCTTCATCAACTGCATCCCTTATCACCGACAGATTGAGGGAGATGCCGCTGATAGGCCAGGAACATCGCTCAAACTCCTTGACATGCCTCCTCAAAGAACATATAGAAGCACGAGAAAGGAAAGGAATAGTGGAACTTGAATCCAAGGAAGGATAGATGAATCGATGGATGACTTCGTAGCAATACACAACAGGTTTGCATCCAACAACTGCACAACATTTGATCTTCTGGAAGGCTTTTGGACTTCCAAACTTGTATTATGTGTACATGAAATATGAAATCGCTTTCATAAACACATAAGTTATGTTGTTGGCGGCCAAACATGCGTTGTACAACAAGGCGACACATTCACGGTTTTCTTCTGGAGGAGCATAGATAATATTCATCTGAGCAAGAGTATCCTCGTGATCCACGTCCTTGCGAAGTGTCATGCAGATGCCTCAAACCCTGAAATGTTCCCAAAGGTTATCTCTAGCATTCTTGGAAAGGATTGACCTCCTCGATTTAGGCGAAAGATCTAGAAGATTGAGAACCGTGTGGTTAGGGCTAGATGATTCAGCAACACGGGGGGGTTATTCTTCTCATTTTGAGGGATGTGTATTTAGTGTATGGACATGGAGTTAGGATCGACATCTACTATTTATATATGCGAAACGATGCAACGTTTCGGTTTCCTCGCACTGTTTCGGTTTTTAACAAATCGATAGGTATACGCTGACCATCGAAAGCCATTTTTAACTATATGGTATAGTTATTAGAAGAATGGAGATAAATATTTCTACGATAGGTAAAACATAAATGATGGATAGTAAATCCCGTATTAGAGTAACTAATTTAGACATGGATAGTCATGATCCTGTTAGATTGGTGTCTAACCTGGATGCTGAATACTATCATATTTATGAATACTGATAAAATCGGGGAATTAGCTTTATGTATTCTATCATATCAGTGGTCATAGATACTCCAACACATAATCAAGATAGTAAGAGGTTGACGTCAATTTAGTAGGAAAAGGCCGATACAAATAGCAAGGATTTTATAATTAAATGATGGATAGCCATACTCCTGAGTGAACTTATAAAAGATGTGTTATTTGGATACAATATAAAAGATGAACTTATATGTACAAATCTTATGGATAGGTTATATTAGCTAAATTGCATCTTTTGTATCTTTTTATGTTTACCTATATGGTATAGCTGTAAGGGAGGGTATCCATAGTTGTAGACGGAGAGAATTTTTTGTAAAAATAAGTGAATCGTTTCAATGAGCTAGTAATGCATGTATTAAAGCAACAAATTTAAACATGGAGAGTCATGCTCTCGGTGAATTTGTTTCTAAGCTGGAAGCTAAAGACTGTTATATTTTTATGGCATTTGTTTAAAAGCGGGGAATTAGTATACTATATTCTATACATATCAGGGATCATGGATACCCCAACACGTGATCAAGATAGTAAGAGGTTGACGCCAATCGAAAGGATTTTCGTAATTAAATGATGGATACTCATACTCCTGAATGAATCGACCGTAATAGTGTAAGTTATTAAATATAATTTGACAGTAATATAGATATTTAATAAATCCTTTTCACGTAATATCCAAAAAGGTTTAAATTTACCGCATTGGAACTAGAAAAAAATGATTTGACAATTAAGAGTATTTCATTTAGTTTACATATTTTAATGGCACATTTTTCAAAAATGGTTGGGAGTTATTGTATTAAATTGATTACATGAAAATGGAGAATGAAAGACAGTAAATAAATAAAATGTATCCCAAATTGTGGATAGAATGAATACAATATTAATAGTTTTTGATCAATCCAACTTAATCGGTGGATAGAATGAAAATAATAAGTATATTGAAAAAAATTCCAGTGCCCTAACCCTGCATGTATGTCGTTTGGGTTATGACCACCGTCCAACGCACCGACTACTTGCCCATTATCACCGCCGACGTGGCCGTCAGCGTCATGAACATTAGCTTCTACTAAACTGTCGCCTGCGTTTTCCGTCCGATATTCCCATTCAGATAGTTCAACCCATCTGGAGAAAGTCCTTAAGATTATATGGAAGACCGCAGCAGTCTCAATAGCCCAGAAACAAAGATGGCACATACTGTGACCTTTTACATTTTCGTTTATCAAGCCAAGCCAGTAGCGATGAATGGCACATGTGCATGTTGCGATTATTCCGGCGTCGACAGAGTCACATATGGTTCTGAGATGAGGTGAGAGATAGCAAATCCAAGTTGTTCGCTGAAACTGTCTGACATGCCTCCTAAGCGCCCGGATAGCACTGCGAGAGAGAAGAGGGCTCGTTGAATCATAATCCAGGTTAGGGGAGATGAAACGACGTATGACTTCATAGAAATAAAAAGCAGGTTAGATCCCAACGACGACGCGGTGTTTGATGCGGAAAAAGGCGTCAGCTCGTTCGTCGGTGTACATGAAATCCGAGATTGCTTTTAAAACACTGTTGTAGGATTGTTGGCAACTATACATGCATGTTTCAAACGGTGTATCCCTAGAAATTTGTGGTTAGTTTTTATAAGGTCAATCTGCGATAGGGTATCCACGTGCTCAATGACATCTCGAAGGGTTTTACAGACGACTCTAATGTGGTAGTGCTCACGAACGACTTTGCTAGCGTTTTTGACCAAAATCAATCTTCTTATTTCAGCCCGCAGATCAAGAAAAATTGGAGAGGAAGGGATGGCGGGATGGTTATCTGATATATTCATCTTTGAAGTTCGTTTGGTATCAGTGGACAAAGAAATGGTGTCGACTTTCATTATATATAGATGACTTTAGGTCGCAAACGAATGAGAAAATATGTTCGAACCCCCAGTCGTACTCCATCCATTTTGAAAATTTTTGTTGGATAGATAGAAATATAATCAAAAATTAAGTAGTAATGGATGGCCTAATCGTACTCTAGATACATTCTATACATATTCTTCGTTGTAAATTATAAGCAAATAACGCCCAAGACATCAAAAAGACTATTCATCTGCGATTTATTTAACAGCTCGTCTTTCCTTAGACAACCCTCATCCTACCCATTCCATATAGTCACGGCCGATTACGAGGCCCAATTCATGTACCTGCTCAACCATTATTTTAATAACTAAGGGAACAATCCCGTTTCTGCTCCATTTGTCTTTGTTGGCTTCATACAATCAGTTTCATGGTTTTCAAAATATGGCACATTACTCACATGTGTACATAGAAATTATAGAGATTAGTTAATATGCATCCAGTAAACATAGATAGTTCGACTATTCACTAACCTCAGGTCCGAGCTCGGCTTCATTCTCTCCACCAGCATAGGAATTCAACGGAACCATCCAAATTTTTATACCGATCATCTTAAGTACGTCTCCTATTATCATCCTCGTCTCCACCTTTTCTCACCCAGACCAACGTTTGTCATTCTTCTAACAACTATGCAAAACCATTGACCCAAAATCACCCCGAACGACCATTAAAATTGCATATCCATAAAATCATCGTAATAAATAGACTACGTTTAGTACCTAGGTATAGCTCGAGTATCCACTAACCTGAGGCCCAAACTCAGTGTCAATGAATTGTAACATATGGACTGGATCATCTCAAACATCTAGCGTAAATCTCCATCAACTGTTCCCAGTAAGCCTAAATAACCGCCGTCATTTGGTTTATCAATTGTTCTCCCACTCTAGTGTAGAACTAAACTCCATCCAAAATTTGAACAGAGATTAATCGGTCTTGTCAGCAAATGTCTTGTACAATCGAGAAGATTATTTTCGATACAGTAGATCTCACCTGATATGGTTTGCGATACAATCGATCTTGTAAGAATAGATTTGCTATAGCTTATGATTCAAATCGTTTACAGTCCCTAAAGACCGTCGTTGAATCGCGGCGAGACTAATAGCACCGGCCAATAAAATCAAATCGGACATGTTCCGGCAATGAAGTCTGCGTTGACGAAATACTACTGTAAGAGTCTGGCAAAATTTTAATTGCTCATATGCAAGAAAGAAAATTTTATTTTACTTTCAATTTAAGATTTTATTATAAAAAAAACTATAAACCACAACCCAACTAAAAACCTATCTAATTATAAAATCTTGGTTACAAAAGACAAGGACATTTTAGTCAAAAATTCATACAATATGTTGCCAGAATATACAGAAATAATGGTAAATATAAAAAATACTCAATTACACTTAAAACAAAAAAAAACACAATCAGTGCAATTCACCCGTAATGGTGTGGTATGATAATTACTTGTGAAATTTACTCAGAATGACTCTTATTTGTTGAATAATTACTAGATTAACTCCAATCAAAATTCATTTAAGCAAAAAGGTATAAATGGACAGAAAAACTTGATAACATCTAAGTAATTACGTCTATGCCATTTTTACTAAAAACCACAATTTTATTTTTTTGTTAATCTTATTAAAAAATAATCAATTGCTCAGAAAAAGAAAACAGAACACATAAAAAACCCTATTCCCTGCGAGAAAAATCATCCGTCGTAGATTCTCCGTTGTTTGAGCTCCGCCGTAGAAGTCTCGCTGTAGAGATCCCCGACGTAGAGGACTCCGCCGTAGAGGTCTCCGCCCTTGAAGACTGTGTGTAAACGTCTATGCCGATAACCGTCGAGGTTGTGAGCTTTTGCGGCTTCTTCTCTTGCTTCGATTGGAATCCTTAATCATAAATTTTCGTTTAGTTTCTCCCAATTTCGATTGCCAATTTCGAAATTGAAGCCTAATTTGAATGTATTTCTACGAAAATTGTTTATTTACAAATTGGGTTTTGGTTTGAATTGGAGAAACCACCGCCAAGTCGGTTGAAGAGCTTCTGGTCTTTAGCTTCTAGTCTTTATCTTATTTACTTGTCATTTTTTGTTTCTTAATACTCTTGATATGTAACAATAGTCTCATAGTCTTCTTTTTCCAATCTATAGCTTCTACGGGATGGTTACCAGGGTCATAAGACAGATGAGTTTAAGCATTGACTGGTCTTTAAACCACACCTCGTGTAAGTCGCATGAAACTATTACCAATGTATTTCCATGTAATCTCATGAGATGAGGATATGATGTATAACTGATTTTTTTGTTTGTTATCTTCTTAAGCTTCTTTGCCTATGGAGTGCTTTTTTTTTCTTTTATACATTCCCTCTTCATTCAGGCTCATTTTAATTTGAAAGCTGTGGAAGTTAGCTGATGGTTCTAATGTTGCAACTAAATCCAGGTTCTTGTCCCGGTAGCTAACGGGTCAGAAGAGGTTGATGTGGTCACAACTGCAGATGTTATTAGAAGAGCCAAAGTATATGTCACGGGTTCATCAGTCGAAAGATCTTTGCGGATTACGGCATTCCAAGGCACCAAGATTATTACCGACAAATTGATTGGTGAAGCTGTTGGATCATCATATGATCTTATCGTTCTTCCAGTAAGACAAAGCAAAATTTATTCTTGTAACATGCATGCCTCTCACTGCATGTTCCAATATAACTTCTATACCACATCAAATCAATGTGCTTAGGAAAAGCTTAAATGAACTACAACTTTTGGTTGCTCCATGGTGATAAGTTTTGATTTGTCTTCTTTGATCGAATTTCAATAAGAAGGCTATGCTGGCTCAGAACTTCTGCAGAAGTATAAAATTCTCAAGAAACTACTTAAGGAACAACAAGAAACTGGGCGGATATATGGAGCTACTAAAATTTCATCTATTGTCCTGCATAAACACGGTCTACTCAAGGTATTATTGAAGAAAATGATTGTTCATTTCTTTATCGTGGACATGAGCAAACGATGTATATGCAGACATGCTTTGATTCCTATTGCAGGAGAAGAGAACAGCTGTGTACCCTTCAGGCACAGACGGGCCTATGAATGACCAAATGATCAAAGAGGCTGAAGTTGTTATAGATGGAAACTTTTCACCAGTATCATATGTTCAACTTTTGAGACAATTTTGTTCTGGAACTGGTTTGTATCTACAAGAAAATTTTGTCATTTAAGTTAGTTTTGTATAAGATTTTGTACTCAGTTGGACAACATGGTTGACTCTAAACTTGATGTTTCCATCAATCTGTTCACTCTCTTATACCTCGTTAAGTCATACAGATGTTCAAGACTGACATGTCCTATAAAGCAACATCAGATCCATTACATCAGGAAGATAAAACCAAAAGATGCCTCTGTCAAATTGGCCACAAATTCCTCATAGGAAGTTCTATTTTTCACTTCTAAAACCTTGGCCCTTCCTTCTTTAACAACACCAAATACCCATATGCCTTGCTGAAACACCTGCTTGACTAAAACAATTTTAATCTGAACTATGAGTAAAAATAGAAGCAATGAATTTTGTGATACAAAAATGTGAGGTAGCCTTTAAGGAAGGAAGAGCTACAAGACTTGAAACTAAGCTTTACGTTAGTTTTTTTTTTCATCCTAAATCCTGATTTAATTTAAGTTACGGTTTAGTTTAATTAATTACATGGTTTATTTTAAAATTAGATTTTGGTATAATAATTAATTAAGCGTGGTTTGGTTTGGTTTAGTAACAATTATTTAAGTCTGTGGTCAAAAGATTAAACAAATCTGTAAAAAATAAGTAAGTTTATCGCCATAGTCTAAAACAAATCTATAAAAACCTAATAAATCTGTCAAATTTAAATAAATATGTTGTTAAAGAAGTAATAAATCGGTCGAAACCTAAATAACTCTGTCAAATCCAGATAAATTTGTGGTCAAAGAAGAAATAAATCAGTAGAAATCTTAATAAGTTTGTCAAAATCAAGTAAGTTTGTCGCCAAAAACAAATAAATCAATGAATCTTTAACAAATCTATCAAATTAGTATAAGTTTGTCGCTAAAGAATAATAGATTTGTTAAAAAAAGTTTGTGGATACCTACTTAAATCAGTCAAATCGAGTTAAGTTTGTCGCTTAAGTAAACAAAAATATGTTGTTAATAAGTCTGTTGCTTCACGTTACGACAATTAAATAAGTTTGTGAAATGGCAATTTCGTAATATTTTGATATTTTTTTGCTGAGTTGGAAAATATAATAATGGCATTTTTGTAAATACGATTTTCGAGTACAAATGATTTAGGGACAAAATAGGTATCAAAAACTAAATAATAATTAAAATAAAATTAGAGTTAATCTAGTAATTAACTGAAAAATTAGGGTCTAACTAACTTTTTTCCCTAATTACTTTGCTGAAGACTGATGATCCACATCCGATTAGATGACTCAACAAACCGTTTCACTACTCAACGAAAAAGGAATGATCATCGGATTATCAAATCCCAAATCTTACCTCAAATTGCATATCATATACGCAATTACGCACTAACACCAAATGTTATTACAGTAGAAATTCTATAAAATAATACTCGATAAATTAATAAATTTCTATGATCCAAGTTGGACCAATTCAGAATAGAACTCAAGTCAATAAAAATAAAATAATGATCTGTTTGAAAATTCTATATAAATATATGGTTCCATAAATATCAAAAAATTAATAAATATCATATGAAAACTTATGCAAATATAAAATATTTTTCTTTTACTCATATAACTCTTTATATATTTGGTAGTTTTTATTGACTTTGTAATATTTTTACGATAAAAAAAAAAAAAACATGATGCTAAATAAAAAAGAATAGAACTCAATTATATTTAATGCATATTTTGTTTTATAAATGTAAATGAATATGATAATCAATTTTTAAAACGTGTGTTCCAAAAAAAAAGAAAAAAAGAATATAAACAACATAAAGATAGAAAATAGGAATATTCAAGTAAAATAAATTATAAATAATTTTTTTTATAGAAAATATACATAGAGTGAACACTTATTAATTCAAAGAAAATGAATATATAGAAAAATAATTCGCTGAATTTAATTATATATCTATAAATTTATAATCCTATAAATTAATAAAATATCAAAAGTTTCAATATTATTAATTTATAAAAAAAATTACTTTGCATTGAATCGATTGGTGAGGTTAAGTACAAAACAATCACGGGGACACTCTCAAAATCTAGCTTCCAGTTCAGTAATTGAAATCTGCTTTTTGTTGTTGGGTTTAACCTTAAAACATATCTCCAATGGTGTAACATTTCTGTGTGTGTGTGCATAGTTCAAGACGCAGTTAAAGTGTTCGATGAAATGTCTCAGAAAAACATGTAATTCCTAATGGTTTGAAAAACCAGAACACGAAGCAGAATTTCATAACAAACCAAAACGATACACCATTTGTCTGAATCACATCACCTTACTACTCATTCATTCGCTAAATTAAACATTCCAATCTAACTAATACAACACCGCGCGATCATAACCTCGTTGACTTTAAACGAAACCAATGCCCGGTCACTTTTTATCGTCGCCGAAAAGTAGACGGAGTCGAGAAGCAAAGACGCCGGTAGAGTCAACCGACGCTTGATGCAGAAGATCACTCTTGATTTTACTCATACGATCTGTCAAACTCTCGTTCTCCTTCTTGAGAACAGCCGTGTCTCCCTCCAGATCGTGAATTCGGTACTTTTGACTTACCGATCGGAAGCTCAGAAGCAAGATCCCAGTCATGGCGAAGAACTGGAAGAAGCTTTGCTTGTTTTTCTTCACATTCTCGAAGAATCCAGAAGCTACAGCTGTTAAAGCCTTCGCTGGATCTTTACCGGTAAGAGGATCAACAGGAAGAGGGACAGAAGGGTTTTCTAAAGATTTAGGCTTTTCAAGCCCAACAAGTTCTATGCTTTTGAGTTATCGTTAGTTCTGTAGCCTCTGACTGAGTTGGAAGGTTTCAAGATGCCAAACAAACAGTGAGATTGTAATTTGTAATCCACTAAAGATGGATAATCATGAAAATAACTGTTCTAATTATCTCAAAATTTGTCTATCAATACACTTTATTTTATACAACTTCTTTGATTTTTATTGTCGAAATGACCATCAAAAACACCATAAAAGAAGAAAAATATAGAAACAAGATTATATTTCATTCATAGTGGAACAAATTGCTTTAGTATAAATGGTAATCATAACTAGAATTAATATAGCAACACTCATTATAATACTGTTCAGACCAATTATATTATTATTAAACATTCTGCATAATAAAAATCAAAGTTTGATCGCTACACTCCTTGTCTTATTCATCTTTGTTATATTGTTTCAATTTTTTTTTGTCATATTACTCTTTGTTCCTAATCAATTTTTAGTCTCTTGACAGTGATTCATCTTGGAAAATAATCGTTGGATATTTTTTGTGGGGTTTATATGTCCAAAATATCAAGAAGCCAGATGGGGACATATATGAACTAGTTAATACATTCGTACTATAATATATTATTCTGCTGAAAGGTTTTAGAATTAGGTATTTGTTTTTACATTATTAAACCAGAGTAAATAAAGTTTGTTATTCTCATTAATTATCTTTGTTCAGTATGTCGACCTTATATACAGGTTCCTAACTACATTGATCAACTATACAGATTAACTATACAAGTCAACTATACAAGTGTATTATTTACATCTAATACACCCCCCTCAAGCCGATGATCCGAAGCAGATGATGGAAGAAAGAGGCTTGAAGTTGACATACGTCGAAGAATAGAGTGAAAAGGACCAGGATGCAGAGCCTTAGTGAGAATGTCAGCATGTTGATTTGCGCTGGATACATGCATTAACTTGAGAAAGCCATTCTTCACTTGATCACGAACCGTGTGACAATCTATTTCCATGTGCTTTGTCCTTTCATGGAAAACAGGATTAGTAGCAATGTGCATTGCGGATTTGTTGTCACAGAACAGCTTAGAAGAAGTGGTTGGCTTGACCCGCAAATCCGTAAGTAACTGTGCCAACCAAAGTAGTTCACAAGTAGCATGTGCCATGCTTCGGTATTCAGCTTCAGTACTACTCATGCTCACAACATCTTGTTTCTTGGACTTCCAAGTGATGAGTGAAGACCCAAGATATACACAATAACCAGTGATAGACCTCCGTGTATCAGGACAAGTCGCCCAATCTGCATCTGCAAAAGCATTAAGACAGATATCCGACTGTGCAGAATAGAAAACACCTTGTCCCGGGTTTGTTTTAATGTACTTCAGTATCTTATGAGCCGCCTGTAGATGAATATCAGTAGGAGCAGCCATAAACTGACTCAAGGAATGCACGGCATAGGTAATGTCTGGACGCGTAATGGTCAGATATAGAAGTCGGCCAATGAGAGCACGATACGGTGTTGCATCAGGTAGAGGTGTACCAGAGGTTGTACTCAACCGGATAGTAGGATCCATTGGCACTGTACTTGGTTTACATCCCATCAACCCTGTATCAGCAAGAAGATTGAGGGCATACTTTCTTTGTGAAACAGAAATCCCAGAAGCATTTCTAGCAATTTCTAATCCCAAGAAGAATCTTAAAGGACCAAGATCCTTGATTTTAAAACTTGCATGAAGAATCATCTTGAGACGTTTAACCTCTGCATCACTGTTACTAGCAATCATGATATCGTCAACATAAACTAAGATTGCAGTGAAATCTGTCCCATGTTGCTTCACAAACAGAGTATTATCAGCTGGAGATTGAGTAAATCCAGCAGATATAAGAACATAAGACAAACAGTGATACCATTGGCGAGATGCCTGCTTAAGTCCATAGATGGATTTATGCAGACGACAAACAGGATTTGGTGGAAGATGTCATGTAGGTGATGTGTAGCCCTGTGGTAAACTCATGAAGATTTCTTCATCAAGATCACTGTGAAGGAAGGCATTGGAGACATCCATTTGAGAGAGACTCCAACCTTTAGCAGCAGCAAGACCAAGAAGGAGTTTAACGCTCGCAAGTTTGGCAACTGGAGAGAAAGTGTCAGTAAAATCTACACCCTCTTGCTGTGTAAATCCTTTGGCTACAAGACGAGCCTTATACCGTTCAATGCTGCCATTAGCATGATATTTAATGGTATAAACCCATTTACAGCCAACAACGTTCTTTCCAGGAGGCAATGATTCAACAGTCCATGTTTTATTGATTTCCATAGCCTGGAGTTCCTCAGTCATTGCTTTAGAGAAGTGAGGGGATGATATGGCTTGTTTAAAAGAGGTGGGTTCAGTTTCAAGAGAGTAGGATAAAATATAGGACTGGTATTGAGGTGAGAAATGGGAATAGTTGATAACAGAGGAAAGAGGGTAAGGAGTGGTAATCTTTGGAAGAGGTGTTTGAGTAAGGTTACAGTGGTAATCAGACAAGTACCCTGGTGGTTTAACAATACGTTGAGGCCTTGAGTTGAGTAGCTGAGCTTGTCCTGTACACCTGGTTACAGTCTCTTGAAGAGATGGGGCATTAGAGAGTGGAGGAGCAGTGACTGATGATGGTGAAAATGCAGGTGGAATAGTGTCAGATGAATGAGATGAAGATGCAGATGAATGATGGGGAATATCACTAGATGCAGATGACAAAGAAGATGTATCAGTGAGTTTGATGATATTATCTATAGCAGAAGGAATGGAAGAAGGTGTAATAAACCGTGAAAAGATATCTGTAGGCATGGTGTTCGTCTTAAAAGGAAAGACATTCTCATGAAACACAACATTGCGAGAAACTGAGACAATATTATTGTCTAGATGCAAAACTTTATAACCTTTGTAACCTGAGGAATACCCTAAGAAGACACATGAATCAGCACGAGGAGTGAATTTATTCCTATCCTTGACAAGAGTAGAAACATAACAAAGACAACCAAATGAACGTAAGAAATTGTAATTAGGTTGTTTCTGAGTTAGCTTCTCATACGGTGACTGCTTGTTTAGAAGTAAAGATGGTGTTCTATTGATGAGAAAGACAGCAGTACGAATACAATCACTCCAATATGAAAGAGGAACATTGGACTGAAACAACAATGCACGAGCAACATTCAACAAATGTTGATGCTTACGTTCTACCACTGAGTTTTGTTGTGGAGTGTATGCACAAGAAAATTGATGAATCATTCCATGTTCTTCAACAAGATGAGCAAAGTTCAATTCAGGAGCATTATCAGTTCTTATGGCCTTAATAGTTGATGAATATTGCGTTTGAACATATTTAATGAAAACAGGGAAAATTGTGGAAACATCACTTTTATTATGTAACAAGTAAATCCAAGTTACACGAGAACAGTCATCAACTATAGTAAGAAAGTATTTATATCCTTCTATAGATTCTACAGAGAAGGGACCCCAAACATCCAAATGAATAAGATCAAATGGTGCTTTAGACAAGTGATTATGAGAAATAAAAGGGGGTTTTCTCTGCTTAGCTAACGGACAGACAGAACAATGATCAAGAGATGACAGACTAGACTTATTGATATCTAAAAAATCAGAAAGATAAGCAAGCTTGAGTGATGAGGGATGACCAAGACGCTGGTGCCAGAGACGTCCATTAGTATGCAATGAGCCACATAAGTTGATGCTTGAGACAGTGTTATCATGATCTAATATGTAGGGATTATGCATGAGAGTACCTCTACCAATCGTCGAGCCCAGAGTAGACTCCTGGATCAAACAATAGGTAGGGTAAAAATGAGCAGAACTGTTATTATCTCTCAGCATAGTACTAACACTGATAAGATTGAATTGAAATGATGGAACATGTAAAACATTATGCAAAATAAGAGATGATGAGATGTGAATTGTGCCAGTATGAGTGATGGGTTCTCTAATGCCATTTGGTAAAGAGACTGTAACACCTGTTACAGGAGAAGTGTGACTAAACAAAGCAAGATCAGAACATACATGTGTAGTAGCACCAGTGTCAATTATCTAAGAACCACTAGGAATAGTATGAGATAGAGAGGAAAGGCATTGGTGTTGAAAAGTAAGACATTGGTTCTCAAAACGGATACTAGTAGAAGGAAAAAGAATGTTACCAGAGGAGGAATTAGAAGCCATATGACCACCCTCAGTGATAGAAGCTAATGCCAAAGGAACTGAAGGTTCTGGAGCTTGAGTATGAACTTGAAGCTGTTGAATGAGAGACTGAACTTGTCTGGGATCCATTTGAGAGAAATCCAGATTAAGAGTATTGCTTGCTGGAGGTGGCATGTCTGGCTCTGATACCATATTAAACCAGAGTAAATAAAGTTTGTTATTCTCATTAATTATCTATGTTCAGTATGTCGACCTTATATACAGGTTCCTAACTACATTGATCAACTATACAGATCAACTATACAAGTCAACTATACAAGTCAACTATACAGATCAACTATACAAGTGTATTATTTACATCTAATATACATTGTTCACTCTTACGGGTGTCATCATTTGAAACTCTTGCCAATACGAGGTGATCATGTGGACATGAATATGATACCGTAATAAACAAATGTATACGAGGAGTTCTATGGAGATAGCAAACGAAAACCACACACATAATTCGAAAACATTACTTAGAAACCATATGAGAACTTTATTAAAGAGATAATTAAATTACAATACAAAGGTGCAAAATGCAAACCAAAGACAGACACAATCTTGCAGAACATCTTAAAAGATAAAAGAGAAATCATCAGAGAAATAAACACAGCAAATGTACCACTCAAACATCATTATATTCTTTCATATTTCTTAAGCATGAGACTCCCTTACTTTCATCTCCTCCTCTTCAGTGCTCTTAGCATGATGACCTGGAAGCTTCTCTTTGATCTTTTCAAGAAACCCTTTCTTCTCCGCCGGATGCTCAGCCGTTTCCTCCGTCACTGGCACTGCAGCCTCCGTGTTGACGACATGAGAATCCTCTGGTTTATCGCTGTGTCCTGGAAGCTTCTCCTTAATCTTCTCCGTCAGTCCTTTCTTCTCTGCCGTTTCATCCGTCACTGGTGCTGCAGCCCCCGGGTTGACGACCGGAGAATCATCTGGCTTTTTGCTGTGACCTGGAAGCTTATCCTTGATCTTCTCCATCATTCCATTCTTCTCTGCCGGATGCTCCACCGCTTCCTCCTTCACCGACAGGAATGCGATGTTTGAAGCATCATCATCTGTTTTTGTTCCGTGTGGAAACTTCTCCTTGATCTGCTCCATAACTCTCTTCTTCTCTGCCGGATGCTCTGCCGTTTCCTCCGTCACTGGTGCCGCAGGCACCGTGTTGACGAGTGGAGAATGATAATCTGGTTTCTCGCTGTGACCTGGAAGCTTATCCTTTATCTTTTCCATCACTCCCTTCTTCTCTTCCGGAATCGCTGCCGTTTCATCAGTCACCGGCAGCGTCTTGATCTGCTCCATTACTTTTTCCCTATCTTCCTCTGTTTTCTTAACTTCTTCAGTGATCTTCTTCTTCTCCTTCTTCCTCTTCTCACCGTCTTCACCTTCTTCCTCGCTTGACTGTTAAAGAGATGATGAAGTTATTTACAGATTTAACCCAAAACTATAGGCTAATTAAATATATGTACGGACTGAATTAACTACTTACGGAGGAAGAAGAGCTGTGGGATCGGTGAAGCTTCTGGAGGAGGATGGGCTTGTTCTCTTCCTCCTCCTCGTGCTTCTGGTGAAGCTTTTCGAGGAGACTAGGCTTATTCTCCTTATCTTCCTCTTCTTCGTGCTTCTCCACATACGCCGGCGGCGTCGTGATCTCAGCTTTATGCTCGACCTCCGACTCCAGCGGCTTCGTTGTCTCTTGAGGTTTTACTTCTTCCTTCTTCCCCAAGAAATCGAACAATCCACGGCTCTTAACCTCTCCCGTCGTCCCCGATGATTCATCCGTGGTGGTGATCTTTGGGGTCTCGTGTTCGGGGACGTTCTTGACCTCCTCCGAAGCGTTCTTGTACTCTTCCGCCATAGTTAGTTAACTCTGGATCAACTGACAATTAACGTGAAACGATAGAGAGAAAATATGAGAAATTTTCAAATACGATTTAGCTTTAACTTGCTTTTAAGGTGATTATAGAGAGCTGTGATGAGCAATGTGATGAGAGACGAGAGTGGGTTTTATAGTGTGAGCGAGAGGGTCCAGGCCAACGCGGAGGTAACGCTGTAATGATTTAATTGATTTTTTTTTTTTTTTTGTCAACAGATTTAATTGATTTTTAATCAAGTAAAATGGATTTTTTTATTTTCTTAAATTGCAGAATGACCCTCTTTCTTTAAGTCGGTAGGAATATCATGAAATCATTCACTTTTTCTTAATTTATAAGATTTTTTTTTCTCATCTGAGTTATACTTATATTGACATAGGTGGGATGCGTTTTTTGGAATACAAAAGCCGAGAGAAGACAAATTCTTTTCTGAAAACTAAAACGGCGGAATCACGGAATATCCCCGAAAACTAAAGTCCATAAAGAGTTGCTAATCCTAAAACTAAAATGGACATAGATCGATACAAACAAAATCTAACAATAACAACAAGAACTTGCACATCTTGGCTCCCACGAAAAATAAAAAAGCGAGATAAATTGTCGTTGCTCACGACCCACCGAACAATAACATCAACTATCTAAAGACACACACTCTCTCCTAACTCAACCCAAAACCCAAAGTTTCACATAAGATATATTTTTAATATACAGATGAAGAGTTAAATCAAATATTAAGTGACCATCTTTTCTTTAGGTCGGTAGATGAAAATATCATGAAATCATCCTATTCTTTTCCTTAATTTAAAGGTTGTTTAATATATTTGGATGGGAAGCTGTATAGAAGTTTGGTTACGTGGTCGAAGTACGTCCGTTTAATTTATTTTTATTGCATATTATTAGATTAATTAGATAAGAGACACATAACTAGAGTGTTTGATATGAACTCTTACACCATTAATCCTTTTTTAAGTGTTGTATTTTAGAACTTTGTCTTTTTATAGCTGTTGTATAAATCTGCATCAAGAAAGTATGTGAAATCAAATATGACGTTTTGATATATGTAATTCAACTAAGGATGGATGCAGGTTTCTAATGTTTAGCAGATTCTTAGACAAAAAAATTTGTTTTCCAACTATTTTAAGGCTTATTCATGTTATAAACTAATGGGGGTAAAAGTACAATACCCTCTAAAATAAATAAGGAGTAAATAAAACCGAGCTATTTAACTAGCCATTACTATCACGACGCGTGGCAATAATTAATTGACGAGAACAAAACTGACGGTCAGTAAATGGGAACACTAATTCGAACGACGTAGCGAAATAATAAAATTAATATGGAAAGAAATGAATTGAGCCACGACATGATAGACACATGGCTGAAGGTCATTAAAACGGCCCACACCTGAACTAAGGATCTGTTTTGATAGGCTTATTGCATGGATGTCGGTCATGTGGGGCCATTGGATTTCTTAAGCCACGTTACTCGAACCGATAGATAAGAGCATGTACATTAGTGTTATTGTCTTGGGGTTTAAAAAAAAAAAAATTATTATTATTTTAATTTTTTTTTTCAGATGAAACATAAAAAAAAATTCAAGAAAAAAAAAAACCAGTAACAAGTCGACACGTCACGTGAATAGTTAAGAGACAGGTTCTTAACTAAGAATTTTAAGAACCTGTCTCTTAACTATTCACGTGGGGTCCACAAATATTTTATAATTTTTTACTTAAGAAACTCTCTTAAGAAACCCCAATGGGGGTGGTCTAACATTAGAGCAGATACATCGTTGAACCCCCTTTGGAGGGTTTTAGTTTATTTTTTAATGTAAAAAAAAAAAATCAAAAATCAAAAAAAAAAAAAAAAAAAAAACCAATCATGCTTCGCCATGTATGCATGCACAGTGAAGGATCCGTATCCTAAACTACCTAAATAAGAACCGCTCCTTCGTTCCACACTTACCACGTAAACCCACTTTTATTATTTTAATATTTTTTTTCTTAAAAACCATGTCGAGTAACGACGATGGTCATGGTCTTACATTGCTAGTCCTTTAATAAATTACCTCTATAGTCTACAAGACGTTTATTTTTTTTCATCTGATATTATACAAAAGATAGGATCTTACAAACTGATGGAAAGAGTTTGTCCGCGGTAACCACAACCGGCGGAAAATAGAAATATCCCCGGAAACGAAAATTTACAAGACGTTGCAAAAAGAAATACAAAATGCATATGCAGCAAATAAAGCCAAATAATTTTTTTTTGACGAAGGTGTGAAGTAAATTTTTTTAAAGATTTTATTAGAAAGGTTAAATAACTTTTTGGGGGTCAAACAGTCAAATAATTAAATGTATGAAGTTGTATGCTTGTGGTGTCACTTTCGGCTTCTCTGGTTATATCCAATATGGACGAAAACTTTTATCATATTAGAGCATATACAATGGTGAATCCCTTAAGGGGTTCTTAAAAAAAAAAATTTTTTTTTTTTTTTTTTTGGGAACCGTAAAAAAAAAAAAAAATTCGAAAAAAAAAAGAACGAATGGGATTCTGACACGTGGCATGAACAGTGTAAGGATCGGTTCTTAAATAAGGATTTTAAGAGACAGTTTCTTAACTATTCATGTGAGTCCCACGTGAGACCCACAATAAATTAATAATATTTCCTAAGGACTCCACCCTAAGAACCTCTCATTGTATATGGTCTTATCTATAATACAATGTAAACAGATGGGGAGCATTGAGAACGCTACCATTTTGGAGTCTGCTAAAAAAAATTATTAATATTATGAATCGTGTTGGGTTGAAAGATTCAAGTCGACGTGCCACATAATAAATTGAGACGTTTCATGTACACGGGACCCGTAACATTACCGAATTCCGTATTTTAGGCATCATCAGGCCGGTCAATATACCGACACATGCCAAACAAAAGCAATCGTTTCATTGTTTGATTTAATCTAAAGTGCGGGTTTAATTTTCTTTACAAATTTTACTTTTTATTTATTTTGTTAATAGTAATTTAGATTTTTAATTATGTAATCTAATTTTGATTATAATTGTTTAACCAACATTATAAACAGTGAGTTAGCAATTTAGTTTTTTTTTTTTTTAATGAATTATGTGTTATTTGGAGGATTTATATCGTAAGGATTAAGAGATTAAAATAACGATTTCGCATTATATATTTTAATATGTGTTGTATCGTAAGATCATAGTTTGGAAAATATATATATATATGTGAAAACAACTATTGTAAAAGTTATGTGGTATATGTTTAATTGTTATTATATTTATCTAAAATATTATTTTATAAGATACATGTTGTAGTCGTATATATAATTTGCAAATTTGATGGAACTATTTGTTAAAAACTTCATTCAAACATAAAGCATAATTTGACGCTTCAAATATTTGAATAATATAAGTATAAAATCATTTTATTATTTTTATTAAGTTTAAAATATATCAACTGAAATTATTTACTATATGCGAATTTTTTTATAGAAAATTTATAATCGAGATTGGCTAATTAATTTTTCAACTCGTTTAATTAATTAAATATTTTTCAGTTTGATGAAAAAACTTGCTAAAAAGTACAATCGTAAAAACATCAATCGTAATATGTGTATATATATATATATATATATTTGAAAAAGATATTAAAATATATTTTAAATATATTTTGAGTTAAATCATAAATTAGAAAATCTTAATTTATATATAATAGTTGATGTATAAATTATTAATTATATTTATCAATTAATTTGTTTTGATTTTAATTAATTAGGAAAGTGGGACCCATTAAAATTTGGTTGTTTGGCTACATGTTTAATAATTGTCTTGTTTGGAAACATGGATTGTAGAGATAATGTTATATTCCCTAATTACTCTTAAACAAATTTAATTAAATCATTAAAATACATTGTTTTACAGTTTTACCCTTAATGAAGGTTACAAATCCTAATAATATCAATGGCAAATTCCGGAAACAACATTTATGTACCATGGCAAACCTTCCTATTTTAATAGATTAGATATCCAGTCGAGAGATGTGTACACATTGTTCTGAACAGATCAATCTGCATTAACAACCATAGCTCATGCCTCATGGTGAAATTCTTGAATCACCCATATATTATATTTTTTTTCCTACTAAATTTTAACTTGGTTCAGAACCAAGTGAAGTCAAAAGGAATGGTACAAGGGGGTATGGTTCACAAACTCTACTCCCAAATATTCTTTTCTTACTTGGCTTGCCACGCTTAACCGTCTAACGACGGGGGATCGAATGAGAAACTGGGGAACCGGAGTGAATACACAATGTGTATTATGCCATCAAAGTGAGGAAACTCGGAACCATTTATATTTCGAGTGTTCTTACTCATCGACGGTATGGTGCGCCTTGACAAGGAAGTTAATGGGGAGGGACTTCTCCTTGCGATGGATTGACATGATGAAGGTAGTAGAAGGTCGTAATCTGAAAGGCTCAACGCTTTTCGTATCAAGATATGCATTGCAATGCACAGTCCATGCCGTATGGATGGAGAGAAACAGACGAAGGCATGGTGAAAACCCAACCACCACGCAACAGCTAATCAAGGACATTGACAGGAGAGTTCGCAACAAACTTTCATTATTAGCAAATCCGGGTTCGAAGTTAGAGGATGAGCTGAGAATTTGGTTTGCAACCTGATAAACACACTGTACATGATAAAACTCTCATTTTCTTTGTTGTAAGTTGCTAAACAGGCTTTTTGATCAATAAATTTAACATTGATATAAAAAAAAATTTAACTTGGTTAATCAACACATACATCGTTTTGTTACAAAATCAAAGATATATACAAAGTTACACCAACATACTTATTACATACACACTCAATATGAACCTATATACTAAGAAAATATAGCATAAGGGAGTTTAACGATGTTTTCCGAATAGTAGCCTTACTCGCTAACCGATCATAATATCGGTTATTGTCCAATTTCATATATATATTGAGTGTGTGTTTTGGTCTAAAGATTAAAATAACAATAATCCACTATACAACATCCCAAACAATTATCCCTTAATATTCCTCTTTTGAGGATAAAGAGACAATTGTACCCCAAAGATAAAACAATTTTATTGATATATATGATCTTAACTTCATTTACTTCCGTACACGTAACGGCAACTTTTCCATCAACAAAAAACTCAAGTTTCTATATTTTTTGATTTTATGATCTCGAAAGGCCCAAATGTATGTTTGCGTAACACATCATTACGCTAACATGGGCTCTAAAACCAGGTCGGGTCAAATCTGGTATGGAACCGGAAAGTTATAACCCGACCCGCGTTTTTGACACCGTGAGAGGGGAAAGGAGGAGGAATCGAACATTGTTTCGTCTCTGAAAATGTGAATCCACAGAGCTAATTTCCCGTTGTTGGATACAAATCTTATCGACAGAATTGATCCTAAAATCTCTTGTTTCTGCGACGATTCTCTTGCTGCCAATCGAGTGAGAAGAGAAGGATTTTTGGTGGAGAAATTGGAGACGCTGCATAAGAAGAGATGATAACAAGATCGAATCTAGCAGAGCAGCTGAGGGAATATCAGATTCGATCAAAGCATGATTGGACATCTGTCTCTTTCTTCTCGTCGAACTCTAGCTTTGCTTCGTCTAGGTGAGAGGATTATCGGTTTTTAAGATTCGAGATCTGTGCATTTTAATTGTCCGTTATTTGTAGCCCGAAGAAGTTCCCATATACTTGTGTTCTTCGCTTGGTATTAGCTCTAGTTGCACTGGTGACCTTAATGAGACCTTTTGAGATTGTCACTCCAGGAAAGATGAAGTTTAAGTTTGCAATAGGTCTTCTTCGAGAGTATTTCAGCCTCACAGTACTAGTTGTGCTTGTCGTTAACCGGATTGAAAATATAGAATCTCTGCCACCATCGACATGCTCTTACCTTGATGCTTGATATGAGTTATGTTTGATAGTATGCTATAACTATTTTAGTTTCGTTATAGGATTTCAACAGCAGTTCATGTGTGCTTGTAGGGATCTGTGATATATATGAAAACTAATGTATGATGCATCCATATGTTTCTTGGTTCCTATAAACCAAGTATGTGACATCTTCTTGTCTATCATATAATACAAGCCACACGGTTTTCTTTCATAAGATTGCTTGCATCTAGCTTTCAAAAATGTAGATCAAGTTGTAGTTAAATAGATTTGCATTTCTAAGATTCCATTCCCATTTTTGATATGATGTTAAATTGGTTGGAATTTTCTTCCTTGTTATCTATCTCTTACAATCATGACCGAGTTCTGTGCTGTTTGAGATTTACTTACTAAGGTTCACTACCATGCACACATCTTCATGAGTTATATATTAATGATAAGGTGTTATTTGGTTTGATACAGAGTGGATGTTGTAGTCTTCGTCATCTGGGAGCTAATCATCATAGCATTCTTAGTGTTTTCAGCGGTTTCCTTGTACTTCAAGCGATTGCAACTGGCCTTCATCTTGGTATGTGTCACTTTGCTACTACTTGTTTGTATGAAGGTCACAAAGCAAGTCAGGTTAGCCAGGAAGAAGAAGCGAAGGATGCTTCTTCCACTATCTATGTAAAGAAAGACAATACCATATGAGAACTTGCAACTTTTTTCTCATACTTAACCACAGAACTCAACTTCCTGGTTTCACCCTGCTGACCCAATTACGCGTCTAGCTGGATGAAGATGACAGTTTTGCTCAAGGCACTGGATTTAGAGATCTGATCAGGCCAGGGTGGCTTAACTGAACCGTCTAATCTTAGGATTTAGGGTTTTTAGAGTCTGACAATAACTTTTCTGATTAGCGTTTGGCTGCAATATGGTTTTGTTGAGCTAAAAGAATGTGTTGGAAATAAAAGTTATATGTTTATGTGTAACGCTGATTGTGAAATTCTGACGAATGAGAAAAAAGTAATATCTGCCCACATGGTTGTGGTTTAGTGGTAAGGGAAAATTCGAGACTATGTTGACAGTCTCCCTAGTTCGATCCTCTTTAGCTACAAAAACACAACATGTGGGAACTGAATTGGGCCAGTTTATATAATACTTCAGTAATAGGCGAAGGTGATCTGATTACCCTTAACATTATAACATTAGTTGAAAAACTTAGATTGACCAACAGGTATATCAAAAAAAGAAAAAGTAATATCAAAACTTGAATTTTACGGTTTAAAATTCATCTATAAGGATCACTAAGATCAAGATGCACCAAATAAAAACCTGTAACGGTGTACTACTGGTAACTTCAAAGTTGAAAAGTGAGGGCTTGTAGGATTTCATGTGACTTATGAAGAAAAGAGAAGAAGAAATTAAATCAAGGGGGAGATAGATACACAAGAAAGTGGAAAATAGAGAAGCTGAGGACGTGAATATAGCGATAAAAGCGGCAGCAATTTGCTCTAAGGGCATCTCCAACTCACCTCTATATTTGCCTCTAAAATAGAGTTTAGAGGCAAATCTATTCCAACTCACCTCTATTTTCACCTCTAAAATAGAGATTTCTATTTTTTCCTCTATATATAGAGGAACTCTATTTTTACCTCTATAATAGAGGTGAACTTTTTAATTTACAAATCAGTCCATTAACTTTCAAATACTTTTATTTATGACCAAAATAATTAAATACCAATATTTTAATAACTAACAATATAAAATTAATAAATTATAAATTATAATATTTTAATAACTAATATATAATTTAAATAATATTATCATTTTATAATTGTAAAAATAAAATAAATGGGTTAAATTGTAACTTTTATAAATAAAAAGTATTATTAGTAAAATAAAAAAAGAATATTAGAGAGAATATTCCTTTGTAGAGGAAAATATAGAGGAATACATTGGAGCAAAACCCACATCTATTATAGAGTTCCTCTATTTTAGAGGTAAGGATAGAAAAATACATTGGAGATGGTCTAAACGGTCACATCTCACATGCTCTATTCTCCCCACCACATCTCCTTTTACCTTCTCACATACTATACTTTGTGGTCTAAATTATATGTAAATGTAGTTTACTAGTAACTAAAATAATTAATACAGTATCTAGCTTTTTTTTACCAAATTCTAAAATGAAAACAAAATTCTGAAAACACTAAAAGTTTCTAGTATTATTATTGCGACTATCAGTAGATAAAATAACTTATTGAAAAGGAATTTTCCATATAAATTCATTATTAATTTATGGAAGTATTTTTTGTTTCAGTTGATTTT
Organism: Orychophragmus violaceus; assembly: GCA_030180135.1. Taxonomy (NCBI): domain Eukaryota; kingdom Viridiplantae; phylum Streptophyta; class Magnoliopsida; order Brassicales; family Brassicaceae; genus Orychophragmus; species Orychophragmus violaceus. The sequence continues at coordinate 10,534,143 of CM058230.1, forward strand.
ATATTTTAACTAGTAAGATATATATATCCTAATTAAATATAATATAAATTTCTATGTTTGTAAATTTGGAGTTCAATTCTTTGAATATACAATTTTCATGTAGTGAATTCTCGTAGAATGAATAATATTTTATTTAAAAGTGTTCTTGTCCCAAGCACTAAACAAAAACAAATAAAATATATGATGTTAAATTTGAGAAACTTGACTTCTATTAACTAGGAAACTTTTAGTATTTTTTTTCATAATTTTATGGTTTGTGTTCCGCCAAGAATTTATTGTTTATATTTGGAAGACCATAATATTTATATAGTTAGAAAGTGTTTTTGACTTTTTATTCACTTTCAAAATGGTTGATTACTAGATCACATTTAATAAAATTAATTTTTACTATGTTAACATTATTTTAAATTTATTTATTTTATTATTATATTTATTTAAATAATTGTTTAAATTATATTTAATATATATACATAATTTCGGTAATATTTTGTTTACATATCACATAATTTGATAATATGTCTGCTATTTGATTTTAAGATATTAGTAGATATTTTTTTAAATAATTTTTTTTTATAATATTACTAATATTAAAATTCAAAAATATAAAATTGTTAATAATTTAATATATATATAGCTATTTTTTGTATTTTTTAAATAATTATGTGATTATAAGTGATTTTGTAATATTTTGAAAAAATATCAAATAGTTTCTATAATATATTTGTTATTTGATTTTGAGACTATACTGGATTATAGATAAAATAATTTTATATTAGAAATTTTATAATTATTATTAATATTAAATTTAAAAATATAAGATAATTTTTTTTAATATATAGTTTATATGAAAATTTTCAATATTAATATTACAAATTTTGTACCATGTGCAAGTGAATTATGCTACTTATATTAAAATAATGTATTATGTCACATAATACATTTATAATCCTTTTAACAGCAACAAAATATTTTTAACCTAAATAGTAACTAAATACTCGGCTACCTTACTCCTTCCACATATTCTTAGTCCTTCTTTTTGGCCACATCTCACAGGCTACCACAAACACTAATCACATTTTGTAGTATATATACATGGACAAATTAAAGAGGAATGTATAATTTCAGACAGTAACAGACTAACAAACAGTATACAACACAACGGTATTATATTGATAACATCTCAAAAGAGCAAAGAAAGAGATCAGAGTCAGAACAAAATGAAGAGAAGATCATCTTGCAAGAGTCTTAGACTCACCGATATGATGGAGCAGTGGAGGAAGTGGAAGAAAGGACACTTCTCTGTGTACACCAGAGAAGGCAGGAGGTTTTTTTTGCCCTTGGATTATCTCAAACATCCAATCTTTCAGGTCTTACTGGAGATGGCAGAGGAAGAGTTTGGTTCCACCATTTGTGGCCCTTTACAGGTTCCTTGCGATGGAGGTTTGATGGATCACATCCTCATGTTGCTAAGAAAGAGGAGTTTGTCTGGCCATGGTGATGATCATGATCATGATGATGATGATGATGATGTGAAGAAGAAGAACTATGGTGTGTCGTCCATGAGCATGTCCTGCAAAGGAGCTTCATCGGTTTCATATATCTTCCCTCTCTTTCGTTGCAAGGCAGCCCATGATCAGAACAAGCTTCAGTCTCTAGTTTATTAACACTTAATATGCGTTGTGGAGAACGCGTTTATAGACAAGGGTCATTTCTGTTTGTATATATATAGAGAAACAGAGATTCTATATAAGCCTTGCAGTTTGTATATCAATATATTCAATTTTGACAGAGATTCCTGTAGAATAAATTAGCTTTGTATAGCTAAAAGTAAAACACTAAATCAATTCCATTAATCATCTTGTAAGGTCATAAGTCACAACACATACCAGCTAAATTATTTTCTAAAACGAATTTAACACTAAATCAATTCCATCATTCATGTTGTAGGTCTCGCAAGGATCTTATACAATAAAAATAACTAAATCTACTTTTTTCTTGTTAAGAACCTAACAAATCCGGTTCAACTTCTACCAAACTAGGCTGGATACAACATATCCTTTAGTCGTTAAGAGTTGCAAAATGTGCCAAAATGGCTAAACCTAAAGATGTGCTTAAGGGTTTGTTGCATTTTTTTTTTCTTTGTGAATATTTTTTTGTGTGAATATATCAAATATATAATCATGGCAAGGTCATAACTCTTGTGGTCAAGTCGTTGGGGACGGACCTTGGACGCTACCACGTTCTGGGTTCGATCTTCCTGCCATGCGAAACTAACTCACATTTGTTTAGGACACCCACATAACATGGGCCTTGCTTTAGGGGCCCATTTGAATACCCGGATAGAGAGTCTATCCATGGACTGCACCTCGCTTTAGAGATTAGTCTGAACCCCTTCCATAAGTTCGGGATACCCATATTAATAAAAAATAATAAAAATAATCATGGCAAGGTAGACGGCCAAAAAAACACCCATTAGCAAATTGCCTCAACATTTTTATGAATCTCCTTTTAAATTATTCAACATTTATTTGAATTTCTCAATTACTATTAAAAAAACAGTACAATCAGTAAAAGTGAGAATCAAGCAAATAGATACTTTCAAAGTTTAGAAGTGGCTAGTTTGATTAGATCCTTGCGAAGTGTTTTGCCCGATGCAGTCTTCGGTATGGAGTTTATAAACGCGACCTTTCTTATTTTCTTATACGGTGCCACCTGCTCATAAAATATACCAAAGTTTATTATTTTCTTACCAAACTATTTAAAGTAGATGGTGTTGACCGAAGTAAGTACCTGTTTAGAGATGAAGTCAATAACTTGTTTCTCAGAGAGATTGCTCTTAACCTTGCGTGTCACGTAAGCCATTGGATATTGTCCTGCTTCTTGATCCGGAAACCTTATAAAAGAAACCTTCTTCATGTTGTGTTTAAAAAACAAAAAATATGTATTCAATTATGGAATTGTATGAGATTACGTACGGAATAACGGCGGCATCGAGAATGTCTGGATGAGTGATTAAGAGAGCTTCTAGTTCAGCTGGAGGCACCTGTTTATTCATCCAGTCCAATTTTTTTGCTTTTTAAATTTTACATCATTGATATCCATACTATATAACAAATATAGATTTTTAACCTGATAGCCTTTGTATTTGATTAGTTCTTTCAATCGATCCACGACGAAAAGAAATCCATCTTCATTTATATAGCAAAGATCTCCTGTTTTTAGCCATCCTTCCAAATTGATGGTTTCATTCGTAGCTTCTTGGTTTTTAAAATAACCTTGTAAGAAAAAAAGGAAAAGAGTGAGTTGTTTATGTGTTGTATTAAAACAAAACATTGGTTATAAGTTAATTTATTCTCCAACTTAATAAAAAAAAATGTCGTGTTCTTCAACTAACACATATTCGTTGCTACCAATTTCTCTACAAAACATCCATTTTACTATAAAAATCAATTGCTACCTAACATTTCGAAATCATATACTATACGATAAAAAAATTCAATTACTCACATGCAACATTCATTACTACTTAAAAGCTTGAAATCAAATACTCACATGCAACATCCATTACTACTTGAAACCATATGCTATACGATACCTAAATTCAATTACTCACATGCAACACCCATTACTACTTGAAATCATATGCTATACGATACCTAAATTCAATTACTCACATGCCATTACTACTTGAAATCATATGCTATACAATACAAAAATTCAATTACTCACATGCAACATCCATTACTACTTGGTTCAAAAAAAAAAACATCCATTACTACTTAAAAGCTTGAAATCAAATACGAGTTGTTTTGTTCCGATGTACTTTATCATAATGAATCTTTTAAACTTACCAGCAACAGTAATAGCTATATCTTCATCCATTATTTGAAATGATATAATTTTGCATTTTAAAATTAAATCGTGCTATGTACCACGAGCCAACTATCTAGTATTATAACATTAATATGTTTTACCTTTTGCAATAGTCGGACCCTTGAGCCAGAGCTCGCCCGTTTGGTTAATTCCCATAAACCGACCCGTATTTGGATCCACGATCCTCGCCTCCACATCACTGGTCAACGTCCCCGACGCTCCGTATGTCCGGCTGCCCTCCACCGTATCCATGAAAGCGCCTCCACCGTTTGATTCCGTCAACGCATATGCTTGAAATATATTGACCGTCGGGTATTTCTCTAAAAACCCTTCCGTTGCCTCCTTGCTCAACGGCGCTCCACCACACCTCAATGCTTTCAGGGAGCTAATATCGTACTTGGCCTTGATAAAATCTGCTTCGTTGATCATAGCCACCAAAACGGGCGGCGCCAAAAGCAGAACCGTGACTCTGTACTTCTCGACCGCGGCCATCATGTCGTTGAGCTCAAATCTCCGGAGGATCACCACCGTCGAACCAATTGCTACGGTGGCCATAGCGAATGTTAATAATCCGTAGGTGTGGAACATCGGGACGGTGCAGATAAAAATCTCGTCCATCGATTTCTCCGCGACCATTCTCGCCACGTAAGCCTTCAAATTCCGGTGAGACGAGATCACCCCTTTGCTCGCTCCTGTGGTACCCGAAGAGTAAAGCATCACCGCCGTGTCCTCCTGGTCGACTCGGTCTCTGACTCGCTGCCCTCTCGGCTCCTTCTTCATCATCTCAGACACAACACCAACGACTCTGACTCTACGAGTCGGTTCCACGAGCTCCTCCTCGTTTCCGTCGGTTAGAACGATGGAAATACAGGCGGGGAGTTTGGCTGCCAGCTGGACCGTCGTGAAGGCGATTGTTGGGTTGCTGTCGGAGATTTGTCTGGATATCTCACCGGCAGTGTTAAGAGTGTTCGCGGTAGTGACGACGGCGCCGAGAGACATGACGGAGAGGCAGACGACGGGAATGTGTATGGAGTTGGGAGAGAGAATGAGGACGACGTCACCTCTCCGTATTCCAACTTCATGGTGGAGACACTCGGCGACACGATCGACGGCTCTCCAGAGATCGGAAAAGCTCAAGCCGTGGCCAGTGGCGGCGTCTATGAAGGCGGTGGTGCCGCGGTGTGGCTGAGAGGAGATGAAAGTTGTGACGTCTAGCGACGGATTCGCCGGGAGGCTTAGTGGGTTGCGTTTAGTGTAGAATGTAGAGTTTGCTTTGCAGAAACCACTTCTGGAATCAATGAGAGATCTTGGAGGAGAAGGATCCGCCATTTTTTATTTTAGGCGTATGAACGAAAAAGGATCGAACGATAGTATATTGACTTAGCGGGACAACCCAATATTTAAAGAGCATAATATTATAGCGGGACCCATCGATATACTTAACGGAAATCAAGAATGAATATATAATCTTTTTCACGTTTTTTGCTTTGTTTTATAGTATATTTTTTTTTAACAAAATGCAGAAGACGAGTGTTGTTTTTTAGTGCTATATGAAGTATGCTGTATGCAGATCTACAAAACACACATAAAGCATCCGCATTATAAACCTCTTATAAAAGTCTCTCTTTTTTCTTAACTTTGAATTTTGTCCAAATGCAATCTTTTACTTAAGGAGGACATTGATCTACAAAAACCAGTTCATTTGAGATGTGATTGCTTTTCTAACTAGAATATCAGCACTTTGATTACAATCTCTTTGTCGAAAACTAAAGTTAACTGAAGAAAACTTGTCCTGCCAAAGCCAAATCGTATGTGTATAGGTAGTAACCACATATTCTTTGAACCATGAATTAAAATATTGTCGACAATCAAGTTGTCTCCTTCAAAAAGCAAGTGTCGTATCCTAGAGACCGTGTTGTTTGTATTGCCCAAATAAGGGCCGAGCATTCCGATTCTTCCGGCATAATTCTCCAAGTTTTCCCTCTCGGCTTGTTACAGAGTCACCATTAGAGTCTCATATAATCCATTCAATTCCAGAATTCATGTTTCCTTTATGATGTAATGCATCATAATTGCATTTAAAAACACCTTGTGGAGGTTTAGTCCATGTGCGCTTATGGATACTTCAAATTCCATTATTTGAGCTCGACACAACACTACCAAGTAATCGTTATCCATTCTTGTGTATCATTAACTGATTTCAAATGGATTACTTCTTTAGTGATTCTTATAAAAGTCTTTCATCTATAAAATATAAAATAAATTATAAACTATTACTCCATATGTTTTACTATATTTGATTTTCTAGTATTTGCACATAGATTAAAAAATAATTAGTTTATACTTTAATTAATTATTAATGGTAAAAGAGTATTGATTTTATAATAATTAATGGAATATTTTTTTTTACGTGAAACTTGAGTTTTTATATGCTCTTTTGAGTACTTGTAATTAATTAGCCAAACAAAATTTAATGTATATTATTATATATTATAAACAATCAAATATTATGAAACAAGAATAAAATACTAAAAAGTCAATTATAGTGAAACAGATGGAGTATTATTTATTACAAAACTTTATAGAAAGGTTGAAAAAACTCGTGTGAGAGACAACATATGCTCTATAATTATAGTAGTAGGATGAAGCCAATCCTAGAACACCATTGAGGAGTGTAATGATATTGTCAGAGTGATTCCAAATATTTGGCTTGCTGTGTTTTGTTATTTTGGAATCTCAACAAAAGGTATCCACGTTCTCTCTTATTAAATCATGTTTTTAAAGGTTTTGGGATAGCCTGCTGGAGTTTGCTAGACTTTTATCACCCATCAGTAGAGAGAATCTCCTTTTAAACTATTCAACAAATATATGTTGTTACATTTCTCTCTTATTGAAAAAAACAATATCATCATAAAAATCAGTAGGAAGTCAGAATACAGATCATTTCAAATTTTAGAAGTGGCGAGTTTGATTAGATCTTTACTAAGTGTCTTCCCGGATGCAGTCTTTGGTATATAAACGCGACTTTTCTAATCTTTTTATACGGTGCCACACTGCCACCTGCTCATCAAGTCAACAAATATTATCGTAAATTTGATATTTACATCTCAAAAATAACTATACTAAAGACTTCAATAAAACCACCTGTTTAGAAATGAAATCAATATCTTGTTTCTCTGATAGGTTACTCTCAAGCTTTCCTGTCACGTAAGCCATCGGATATTGTCCTGCTTCTTTATCTGGAAACCTTTGGGATACAACACAGAACCAGAAACAGATCAAAGATAACTTCAAGTTGCTGTTATGTTTTAAATAGCAAAAAATCAAAAGCGATTACGGAATAACGGCGGCATCTAGAATCTGGATGAGTAACCAAGAGAGCCTCTAGTTCAGCTGGAGGCACCTATTGTCCAAATCCAAACCATTATAAATTTACACCATTGATCCATAAACTATTAAAAGATAAATATCTTAACCTGATAGGCTTTGTATTTGATTAGTTCTTTCAATCGATCCACGACGAAAAGAAATCCATCCTCATCGATATAGCAAAGATCTCCTGTTTTTAGCCATCCTTCCAAATTAATGGTTTCACTTGTAGCTTCTTGGTTTCTAAAATAACCTTATAAGCAAAAATATTAATAATAAACTGTCAAATAATTATTATTTTGTCAAATAATAATTATTTTGTTTGTGTATCGTTCCAGTATATATTTATACTGTTTTTCTTGACAATTTTTCTATATATTATTTACATACACTAATCATATGCTAAATCTCTTACTCTTACTACTTAACATTTTGAAATCATACGCGATACATTAAAAACTTCAGTAACTCACATGAAATGAACCATATAGTAAAATACTAAAATTCATTACTACTAAAAAACTATAAATCATATGTTAACTGGCAGGTAGACTATCCACTACCGTTCCCGGAGGCATCCTAATGATTAAGATGGCCAACCGAAAGCATAATGATTTAAGTTTTAACGCCTTGAAAACACGCCAAGTCAAAGAGAGGGTTTTTAACTGCAAAGTAAAAGAGGAATGCTCTAGTTGCCTAGGAGGGTTCCAGGAAATAGTGTGCAAAGGAGACTGAAATGGAAAGGCTAGAACTTGGTGGTGACAAAGGGAAGAGTTGCCTCATGAACTTATTTCACGTTATATACGATAGGGAGTATTGGAACTTGATCATAAACATGTTTTGAAAGTAGGCTCTACATTTAAATACACAACAATGTTCTCCACATTATTTATGTTTGAAATCATCTTCTGTGTGTTTGAGACCTCAGGGTCATATACATGTAAGAAAATTGTTATTTGCCTTTTGTTTTTCCACAGAACTGGCTACAATACAAATAATAATAATTGTACACGTAGATTGGGTCACAAGCATAAGAGTCGTAACAATTTCAAAGGTTGGAGTTGGAAGTTGCGAGCTTGATAAGATCCTTGCGCAGAATCTTGCCTGAAGGATTCTTTGGTATGGAAGATACGAAAGCCACCTTTCGTACCCTCTTGTACGGTGCTACTTGTTTCGCTACAAACTCCATTACTGACTTATCTGTTAAGAAGCTCCCTGGTTTCCTTACAACGTACGCCATTGGAAATTGCCCTACTTCTTTGTCCGGAAACCTTGTAAATCGCCAAAACTTTTATGAACTAAAGACTGTATTCTTGTAAAATATAAATGAAAACACAAAAGTTAGGTGACTTACGGGATGACTGCGGCATCAACGATTTCAGGATGAATGAGCAACAAAGCCTCTAGCTCAGCTGGAGGGACCTATACAATGATCACCAAAACAAGTTTCATACTTTGCTGCGTAAGGACTACACTCTATATCAGCAATATGGATCATGTTTAAATCTGTGATGCATTTGTTACCTGGTAGCCTTTATACTTGATCAGTTCCTTTAACCGATCAACCACGAATATGTATCCATCTTCATTGATATAGCAGAGATCTCCAGTTCTTAACCATCCTTCAGAATCAAGAGTAGACCTCGTAGCTTCCTCATTGCTGAAATAACCTGCCAAAAACAACACCACCCAAAAATAGTAAAAAATCCCTACTTCGATGATCTCCGATTCAAATCCTATTCACTTGCTTGACGAAGAGTTAAAAAGTACCTTTCATAATGGAAGGACCCTTGAGCCAGAGCTCACCGGTTTGGTTCGGTCCAAGAACCTGACCCGTAACCGGATCCACGATCCTCCCCTCCATGCTTGCAGACAATTTCCCGGCGGTACCGTATACTCGGCTTTCCTCAACAGTATCCGTGGAGGCTCCCATAGCCGTTGACTCGGTCAACCCATAGGCTTGTAAGATCTTGACCGTCGGATACTTATCCATGAATCCCTCGGTCACCTCCTTACTCAACGGAGCTCCGCCGCATAAAACAGTGCGCAGAGAGCTCAGATCATACTTGGCATTGATCTGATCAGCGCCGTTGATCATGGCCACAAGGATCGGCGGCACGAGTGGAAGATACGTTGCTTGGTACTTCTCAATCGCCGACATCATCTCGTGCATCTCGAATTTGGAGAGGACCACGATCGTCGATCCGAAAGCGATTAGTCCAGTGGCGAATGCTGCTAAGCCGTATATGTGAAACATAGGGACGGTGCAGATGAACCGTTGCTCGTCGTCAGATCGAAATCGATTCACGACCGTTTGTACCATCGCGATTAGGTTACGGTGAGAAGAGACCACTCCCTTGCTCATCCCCGTGGTCCCGGAAGAGTAAAGCAAAGTCGCCGTGTCATCCTGGTCGACTCGCTCCCTGACTCGGGTTCCACTCGGCTCCTTCTTCATCATCTCCACCAATCTTCTCACCTCTCCCACCGAGTCAACTCGCTCCTCGTCCATGAGCACGAAAGGAAGCTTCTCAGAACCAGACGCGGCGACGATTTTCGGGAGGAGCTGCGCCGTGGTGAAGGCGAGCACAGGCTTTGAGTCCTTAATCTGTTTGGCGATCTCACCGGAAGTGTTGAGAGGGTTCGTGGTGGTGATAACGGCGCCGAGTGACATCACGGAGAGACAGACGACGGGGAACAAAATGGAGTTCGGGGAGAGGAGAAGGACGACATGGCCCTTGCGAATACCCATTTCGGAGAGACAATCGGCGACGGATTCCACCGCACGCCATAGCTCGGAGAAGGTGAGATTCTTACCGGTGGAGGCGTCGATGAAGGCGATATGGCCTCGATGAGCCTGAGAGGATATGAAAGTAGTGATGTCGAGCGACGGATTCGACGGAAGCAAAATCGGCGTCCGTTTGCTGTAGAATGTCGAATTTGAGTTGCAGAAACCACTTCGAGAATCCACGGAAGCCATCTCTGTCTCTCTATTTATTCTGGATTTGTTTCTCTGTAGCTTTGACTACACTCTAAATGATAGCCTGAAAATGATAGCCTGAAAAGAAGTTTCTCTTCTATAACAAGTCTAGTCGCCCCCGACCACCATATTCCTCGATATGTTCACAACATTTTAAGATGATAATGTTTATGTGTATTTTAGTATAAAATATTTATGTCACGTTTTCTAACAATGTACAAAATTTTGATAAAGAAAAGGGTCAAAACCTACCCCATATTCAATTCATATATATGAAGTTTAATAATAAAATGAGATCATTTAACATGTGGCATCCAGGTCACTAAATGTTAATGGAAGTTATTTAAAATTTTTAAAGTAGATATATTTTTTCGACTGTAGTATATAATTCATGGAAGTTGAATATGGTTACAATTTGGGCATGTTTTGGATGTTTTTGCTAATAATTCTAATCTTTATAAGGTATACATATTTACTGAAGCTTCAGAGACTTGCTCGATCCATTTATCGTTCCCTTGTTGACTGATAGTCTCTCTTACTTCTGGACAGTGATCTTGAAGATAGTTTGCGCAGTATTGTAATTCTCTTAAACCTTCATAGTCCATTTGCGCCATTCAGTTGAAACCTCAAAAAGGTGTTACTTGATTCACAAGAAAAGTTAGGAAATTCAGAGGAGACGGAGATTTTAAAATGAGAGATCGAGATTGGTTTGTGATTAGGACTAAAATTGAAAGGAGACTCAACATATAGGTAATGCATAGATGAGAGTGGAGTTCATCAGATGAATACATCTTCTTATCAAAAATTAATCTCAAGTTCATCATTTGAATACATCAAAAATTAAAGGCATATAGACATACTTTATCTCTAATGCCCACAATCAAATAATAGCTTTTAAAACAAACCGGTACACTACGTGCACATCAAGTCAAGTTCCTCATAAGTCTGCTTCGAGTTTGCAGCTAATTTCTCCATACATTTGAAAACCTGTTCCATGCCAGACTTCAGATTTAAACTCCCCATTACTTCAACAGATGGCACCGTCTTCATCTTCCTCTGCATCTTCTGCTCTTCCTTCTCTAGCATCACAAGTTTCCTCTCTATATCCTTATCACCGCCATTAACATTCCTCTGCTCCTCCAATTCCATCCTCTGTTTCTCCACCTGACGGTTTACCTGCACCACCATCGCGTATACCGCTTCTGTAAACTCTTCCTCTTTATATGATCCCTCAAGGGTTTGTGACCAGCTGTTGATAAGACCAAACAATGGTGGCTCTTCTGAGAGATCTGGTGTTGGTTCTTGAGGTTCTTGCTTCAGACATCTCATTAGCCAACTGTTCAAGGCCTTAACATACTGAGCCTGAGAATCTATCCAGTTCGACAGCCTTTGGCTCCAGTTTCTCAACTCCAGTTTCAATTCCATGGCAAGCTGAAGCTGAGATATGTCTAGATTTCCCTTTATTGTCATCTTATCAAGCTTCTTAGCCTCTGCAATTACTCGGGATTGCCTACTGTGACATTCTAGCATAGAGCTCCACATCTCAGACAACCTAAATTGACACAAAACAAGCTGAGATTAATCATGTGACTTCTCAAACAAGGTAGCTCCTTATTTAGTACCTGTGGATCAATTGTTTCATCTGGGACCAGAGTTCTTCATCGCGTAACTTGTTTATCATAATACATATGTTGTCTATCTTATGGATAGAGACTCTTATTCTCGTAGACAAACACTGAATCGAAGAACGAACGGCTTCGATTTTGCTTAGATCTGTACTTTTCCCTTCCAATCTCCTCAAATGTTGGTAGCTCTTCATGTGAGATGTGCGGAGTTTCTCCTCAGCCTGAAAATAACAATCAAAATTCTAAGGAACATGACAACTTATGTTTTGTCTTAAAATCATTCCAGCAGTTTTGATTATTATACCTTTACTTCTTGGTACAGTTTTTTCTCCCACATGAAAAGTTTATTCAGAGTAGATGAAAGATCACTGCAATTAGATCCAAAATCTTCCACTGTTTTGGGATCCAAAGGATTCATCTTCTTCTCGTAGAGAACGTTTGAAGAAGCTGACATCGAACATAACAGAATCAGAAGCAGATAAGAGAGTGACATTGGTAAGAAACAGAAGATTACCTTGATAAACCGAGGTTTTCTGGTAATATCTGAATCTTGAAGTGTCTAACATCTTTGAAACATCATTCCCTGCTTCTGCAGCTTTCTTGAACATCTCCTGCAGTTCCTTTGTGACTTCCGAGAAATCCGACGAAACTTTTTGGTCCTTTGTTTCTTTGGGAACACTCTTTCTGGTTTTCTCCGGTTTATGTTTCTTCTTCTCTGAGATTTTCGGGATACATTTCTCCTCCTCTGTTTCATTTTTTGCCTTGTTTTGGCGAGTAGAAACAGGCTTAACTTCATCAAGACAAGGAGTGCTCTCTTTATCCTTCAAATCCTTAAGATTGGTATTGTACGGAAACTCATAGCTCTCGAAGAAATTGATAAAATCCCAAGCGTAATTACTCGGAGGAGGCGGCGGAGGCGGAGTTACAGTGCCGGATTCGTAACTCCGGGAGTAAAACGGACCAATGTTCGGGTTTAAAGCTTCGAGTTGTGGACATGTAAATAAATCGTGATTCGTACCTTCATCTTCCTCGCAATCCGAGTCGAATTTGGGAGGCAGATCGGAATCTAAACTGCTAACGGAGTGAGTCGAGGAAGAGGATTCCGGCGATTCGTCGAGTTCGGATTCAATATCCAGCGGAAACTCGACGGCTTGATCGAAAAATCTATGGAGAGCTGGACCGACGGTGTTTAGAGAGAGCAGATAAGCGGCGTGCGCGTCGGCTAGTGCGTAGCTACGGCGGAGTGTCTTCTCCAGTGAGTTGCAGCGGTCGCGACATAGAGAGACGGCGGGTAAACCGTCGAGCTTCGAAGGGGAGCATCCCATAACGGTCGTCGGACAAGTTGTGCTTTCAAAAACTCGGATTGGACATATATAATCACGAGAGGTAATTACGTGATTACTTTCTAAAAAAACAAAGATAAATAGGTGATTACTTTCTAAAAAAAACGAAAGAATAATTACGTGATTATATTTTAGCCATAATAATTGTTTACTTCAGAAAAACATTCTTTACGTGAGAAAAAGTAACATTGAAAAAAAAAAAATAACGTGAGAAATTATTACGTGATTATACCCTTTTCTTAAACTTTCTTTTTTATTACGTGATTAAGTTTTAGCCATGTTCAACTCTTTTTTCTTTTTAGTTTTAGCCATGACGATAGTTTTTTAAAAACTTTTGGATTGTTTCTTTTGAAATGTCTACACTTTTTATTTTCCTTTTGTCAACAATGTCTATACACCAGTTCAAAATTTTACAATGCATATTCAGTTATAGAAATTGCCAAAATTAATTATTATCGTTAGGCTGTGAATCAAAAAGAAATTGAGCCGGATTTCAAACTAATCATTTACAAATCTGTGGAAAACTCAATATTATTTTTAACATGCTGAAGATGTTTATAATAAATAAATCCTGATTAGAATGGCAATGAAATATTTAAATTATAGTTTTCCAATTTCACCATGAATCTTGTAACCACTAACCACCATGAATTGCCTAATACTGTAATTTTGCGTAATTTAATCACATTTTTACAGAATTTTATTACATTTGCGACTTTAATTCTAATAAGTATGTATATAGTACAAGGTTGTAGTAGTAAACTCATATCACTGTGACACTTTCACATATAACTGTATAAGTAAATGAATATGATTGATTTAAAAAGAGAGTAATGGTTATGATTAAAAATAAGAGCCGTTTTTCGTTGTAGAAGAATGGACATGATACCAAACTTCATTTGTGAACTTGTAATAATAATTAGATTATAGACGTTGCATTTGCTTAGTTTTATTTCACTGTATTATTATTATTTTTTTTTAAATATAATTTTGCCATGGAACCATGCAATATTCAACTACCAGAATCATTGAAGCATAGAAAGTGGAAAAAGACGTGGTTTATAAAAGTTAAAGGTAAAAAGTTTAAAAGGTAAAAGTTAAAAAGGCTTGAGATTCAAAGTAACGTAAAGGAATTTTTTAAAATGATAATCATGCCCTAAAAGCACATCCTCACAACAACATGCACATGTTGTAGGTACCAAACTCATATTTTAATCCACTATTTTCCGCGAACTCAAAACTCACATAAGTTTTTAATGAAGATATTTTAACCCAAAAAGAGTTTCTTGCCAAGATATTAACCCTACACCTCATTGATCATCTCAGACACATATAATCTCACATATCTTCCTAATTAAGTAATACAACTTAATATTATGTTCTTTACCCTACTCTGTTAATTTGGGCTAATTATGGGCTTCCAACTCAAAACCAATTGGCAATGAGTGGATTGACCCTAACCCTTTATATATTAGTGTTGGTCCTTTCATACTTCCGATGTGGGATCCTAACACTCCCCCTCGAGATGATGGCTCTTATCGGCCCATCTCGAACCGAATCCCACTTTAGGACCGATAGTAAACCCTTTTTGGGCCACCCTACTTGGGTTAAACGAGGCTCTGATACCATGTTAATTTGGGCTAATTATGGGCTTCCAACTCAAAACCAATTGGCAATGAGTGGATTGGCCCTAACCCTTTATATATTAGTGTTGGTCCCTTCATACTTCCGATGTGGGATCCTAACATACCCCTCTCATTCACTTGTATAACTCATTGTTAATATACATATATAGATGAACGAGCGTCTGCGCACAGCGCACGTCTTAACTTTAAAGTCTTCAAGTGAGAGTTGGAACTTTTCTTTTCATTTTGAAGCTTTTGAGAAGATAAGACAAAATAGAAAAGCGAAAATTAAAATATAGTATAAGAATGCACGAGGATGGATCTTTAGTTTATTTGTAAAAGAGCCCATATCTTGAAAGAAGAAAGTTTGTTTTATAGTTTTGAGTGAAGCAAGGGAATGTTTCTTTTTTGGGGATGGTGGAGATCCACCTCAAATTTGTCCTCTTATCACTACTTTACTTTTCTTACTACGATATTCCCATGCGTATAATATTCAAGTATTTAATACTATATATTTATCGATATCCATATCCGCAGAACTAAAAAACAAAAAGACAACTATTTGATAATGATTTTTTTGACAAAATTTTTTCATAAATTAAAAATAGAAAAGTTGATACAAAGAAACAAATAGGCAACATATTAAAAAGACAGAAAGGGGGGGGGGGACCATCTTAACAAGATAAAAACGCATTAGAAAAGATTAGAACTGCCAAAATAGAGGCGGCGTTAAGGCGGATGGTACCGGATCCAAAGGAGGGATAGAGGAGTGCCAATCGAAAAACTCAGATGGCATCAGCAATTTTGATCTTGAGAGTTGAGATGATTTGGTTACGAAGAACAGGAGAAGCGCATGTGGCTCCATTATGCACTCTATTGTTTCTTTCTTGCCCGATTGTATATATTGAAGCTTGCCAGCCTTGTAAAAGAGAAATCTTCAACAACTGATCAAACTGATGAGTGCGCAGCCATAATAACACAGCGTGCCAGTCCGAGGGCGCATTCATAATGTTAAGGTGGGCTACAATGGCACACCAAATCTCTGCGGAGAAAGAACAACTGAAGAACAAGTGGTCCCGATTTTCGTTCTCTGCTCCACATAGAAGACAAGTTAGCTCTGTGTCATAGCCCCAAACCGCCATCTGATCCAGCGTTGGGTTCCTGTTAAGCACAAACAACCAAGAAGTAGAGGCATGGCGAGGAATAGTGGCTTTATGTCAAATAAGCGGAGCACAATCCTTAATTGAACGACAATCCCTAATTGAATTCAACACCTTTCTAAAGCAAAATTTACTTTTCTTAAGACCAGTAACCTTCCACACAGGAAAATCACTAGCATTATCATTCATAAAGAGAGTAGTAATAAAGGTGAGAAGTTGAACATGCTTATCCGAACGAGCCGGAGGGAGATTCCAGACATGGTTATGGTACACGTCTGAGATAGTAGCAGAGAGCGGGATCCCTAGCCTGGTAGGACCATCAAGACCGAAGAACTGATAGAGAAGCCCCAACGGACACCAAGGATCCCACCAGAAGAAGGTGCAATCACCATTACAAACGCTGATGGACAGGAAATTGAGAGCTTTGTTCCTTAACTTCAGAAGCTGTCTAAAAGACCAGGAGAAAGCATAGTTCCTCTCATTTAAAGCCCATAAAGAAGTTGTCCACATGTACTTTCTACAATCCACGCCACCCACAAGGAACCCGCTCTAAAGAATAACATCCAGATAAGCTTCAACCCACATGTGTCATTCCAACACTGGATATTTCTCAGCCCAAGTCCACCCTCCTTCTTAGGAAAACAGATTTCAAGCCAAGAAACCTTTGCCCCATAGCCTAAACCAATCTTCCCATGCCATATAAAGGAGCTGCACAGATTACTGATCTGCTTCATGATTTTTTTTTGGAAGAACGAAAGCACTAGACCAAAAGCCAACTATACCGGAAATCACAGCCTTGATGAGGGTTAACCGCCCAGTCATGGATAGAGATCTAGAAGTCCAAGACATCATCTTTTTTTTTGGATTAGTAAAGGATTATAATCCTTAACATAGAGCTTCATTGAAGATAGAGGCAAGCCTAGGTACCTCACTGGTAACGAAGCTTGCTTCAGTTTAAACCGGAGGAAGATGTCTGTCAAAACTGCCTCCTCAACACCAGAACTAAAAAGAGTGATTTTATCAATGTTAACCGCAAGACCAGATAATCTCTAAAATTCCTCCAAAACTCTCAGAACACCTTCAACCGAAGTAGTAGTGTCATCTAAAAAGATGAGTAAATCATCTGTGAAGCATAGATGCGCCAGCTCAAGATGATCACAACCCCAATGGTACCCAAAATTACCCTCTTTGGATGCTTTGTTAAGCATCAATGACAGGACATTCATAATAAGCACGAAGAGAATAGGAGAAAGCGGGTCTCCCTGACATAGCCCCGATTTACCTTTGTAATAACCAGACGTAACGCTGTTTATGCTTACAGAAAAAGAGGGAGAGCCAGGGGCGGATCTAGAACAAATTTTAGTTGGGGGCACAACCAAAAAAAAAATTAAGCTGCATGCACTTTTAAAAATTTCTTTAATAAACTAAAAATATTTAATCAAATAAATTTAAATTAGTTAAGAAAAACCTAAAAAGAGTAGGGGGCACAGGACCCCATACCCTAAGCCTTGCGTCCGCCCCTGGGGAGAGCAAACGCAATCCTTAATCCAACTAACAAACCGACTGGATAGATTATAGGCTTGCAACGTGCTTAAGATGAAGTCCCATCTAACGGAGTCAAACACATTAATGTCAATCCTAAGGGTGATCTTAGGAACCATAGAGACTTTATGATAATCCAAAAGAACCTCTGAAGCAAGCAGCATTTTCGAGAAGGAGCCTATCTTTGACGAAGGTTGTTTGATTAGAAAGGACCAAGATATGCAAAACCAACTTCAAACGATTAGATAACAGTTTGGTGTTGAGCTTGTACTGAGTGTTGAGGCAAGCTATAAGACGGAACTCTGAAATCAGATCAACACCAGCGACGTGGAATTTAAGCTAGTAGGCATGAAGCAACTATCAAAGAAGTTGAGAGAGGACTGGATGAACTCTAGACCAACAAAACCACACAGCTTAGAAGAAATCCGCAGGCAAACCATCAGGGACACGGGGTCCTATTATTTGGAATCTTGAACAAGCAATTTTGAATCATCTCAGGAGTGAAAGGGATGCATACCGAAACAACTTGATTGGTATTACATTTCACACCAATCATATCATCTAAGAACTCTTGAAAATCTGGGCAGAAGACACCTTTAACCGATTGTAAGATAGACTGGAAATGAGTGACAACTATCTATGAACTTCTTGAAGAGACTCACTTCTAGACCCATCCAAACGAAGTAGGTACTTAATCGAATTGTTAGCATTTCGAGCAGTAGTTACCCTGAAGTAAAAGGGAGTATTTGAGTCACCTTCTCTAAGCCACTTCACTCGAGACCTCTGCAAGAAAAAATGCTCCCCAGCCAGTTTTAGAACTGACCAGACCGATTTAGCAGCAATGTCATTTTCCACATTGATCTGGTTAGGGTTATTTAGAGCTAGGAACTGAGCAGCAGTAAGATGATCATAAGCTTATGCCACCCTTTTTTCAATACCGCTAAAATTCTCCTTGTGGAGAGTCTTCATAGGCCTCTACAAACTCTTCATTTTGAAGCAGAAATCTTTGAGAGAGACCGCAAACTGATTAGAATCCTCCAAGATTTCCCTGACTTTATCCAGAAACTAAGGATGCTTACTCAAAAGATTGAAGAACTTGAATGATTTTGTCCCAAAAGTTGGTGGTTTAGTGAACAATTGGATATGTCCCGGCATGTGATCCGAAAACTCAAGGAGCATCAAATACATAGTGACTTGCAGGGAACTTAAGCAGCCACATACCATTTGTGAAGCAACGATCCAGTCGTTTGCCTACAGGAGCAGAGGGGTCATTTATTCGTCAAGGTGAACATGGGACCAGAAGAAGGCATGTCGAAGAGTCCAAGATTCCCTAAACATTCCCAAAATTCCCTCATCCGTCTAGTAGTTCTAATGATGTTCGGGTTAGAGGTCTCTCTCGGATGAGTTATTTCATTAAAATCACCATTCACTAACCAAGGTCTGGAGGAGAGATTGAAGGCTGCCTCTGTATCCCTGAGAGAGACCCACAATTCTTTGCGTAAAACTTCCTCGTTGGCGGCCTAGATAGCCGTATAGATAAAATCCGATCCATCCTCTAAAATCACTTCACAAGTAATAGACTGAAGATCCTTAAACATGAGACAAACCTTCGTAGGAGCTTTATAAATGATCCAAATATTTCCTAAATCCGAATGCGAGTAATTATCTAGAAGATTACACCCTGAACCAATAGCTAACAAAATTTGTTGCTTATTTATCTCCTGCACATGCGTTTCTAAAAGCGCCCCAAAAGAAACTGACCTTTTCCTGAGCCAGTAAGACAGCGGGTTATGCTTTGAAGGATCATTCATACCCCACACGTTCCAAAAACCGACATAAAAATTATTCTTGGGTGTGATTCTTCTTCCATTCAATAGGAAGAAACCCACTCTAGGAGATTGTTGAGCCTTTAGTTGTCGTTTCTTAGTTAAACCAAACTGAGATGAAGCAGACAAAGAAGACTGAGCGTGGGTTTTTAGAACCGAAGTCTTATTATCCACTAAGTCCAAAATCATATCCTCGTCTTCAAAACATTGTAGGGGTTAGTATATGTCAACTCTAAACGGGTTTGAGGAGCAGCTTTATTTTTAAGCCCTTTCTTAACTGTCTAGAAGGGAGCATCTGGATCATTGATGATAGCCAGAGATGAATCCGAAGGCACAACAGAATACTGAACAGGGATCTCAGTGATACTCACCGCCACCTCTGCAACTTTATCTAAGCACATATTAGTATCAACCGAAACCACAGGGACATTTACTAGCCCATGACCAAAACTTCAAAACCTTCCTTAAAAACCGGTACCGAAGTAGATGCCACCTCTGCCCCTTTAACTATTTCTGTCATTGAAGCCTTCTGAGGAGCATTTTTGGAGATACCCTTACCTTTATCTTTTTTTCAATTCTCAGGCACTTGTTTACATTCAGATTGAGGCCCGATGGGAGGAGCTTTCGACTTGGTTTTATCCACTGGAGGAGCTGAGGGACATAAAGCAATCTTATGACCAATTTCGTTGCAATGGGCACAAAGAGGAGGTAGCCACGGATAAGTGACTTGAAGGAACAAAATCGACCCGTTTTCACATTCTACCTCAACTTCCGATGGTAGTGGCTTAGTAAGATCAACGATGATCTTAACCTCGGTAGTAGATATGGTGGTGAATGGTTTGGTGTCCACAACCTTACCTATCGGGCGACAGATAAAGCTGAGTCCTTCAGGTGTGATAAGATCAAACATGATACCTTTTATCGTAACCCAAACTGGAGCATGATCAAGTGAAGGGGGGGGGGTTAATACTGTATTCAGACTTCCATTCAGTGACAAATAATGGCGAGTCTCCGACGCGCCATAACTCATGCTCTAGAACCTTCTTACGGAGAGATGGCGATGGAATATAGAACAAGAACATATTTTTCGTTAGATGATGAATCGTAACACGACGATCCTTTCCCCATAGATAGTTTAAAACTCCCCAAATTTTCCCATAGGAAGGCGACTTACCATAGAAAATGTCTTTGATATAATCCTTGTGAAGATTGTCTCCTCTTTCAAATACTCCATTTGGAATTTTCACTCTAGGGCGACCAGATTCAGATGTCGTAAATTGCGCATTTGACTCAGGAATTCGGGAAGCAGAGTTTAGGTTCTTCGCCCAGTTAAAGGAACCAGAGCCAGGAATTGAGGAATTATTAGCCACACCTTGCGAAACCGACGGATTTGGGAGAATCGGAGCGGTATGAACAGGAGGAGTTGAAGAATTCGAAGAGGAATTACTGCAAGATTCCGACAGAGACTGAGTATCAGCTTGAAGCCAAGTGAACACAAAAGTCGGAATCGACTTAGAAGAAGAGCCCGACTGAGGCAGGTGAGCTTGGAGAACAGTATTACCAATCATAGGAGAAGAAACTTGTTGGTTAGAGAGAGCATCCGACACAGGAGGAGGCAGAGTGGAGACGAGTAGCAGTTGAGGCGGCGGGATCGGCGGAGGATGGTCCAGATCCATCCTCGGCAGGCAACGTAGCTTACTGTAGAACGGAATCGCCTAACAATCGCTCAGAAGAGAGAGAAATGTTATTGTTTCTTAAGATTTGGATTTTCCTGACAATGTTTTATCTAACGTTGAATGGAGATTTCAGGAAAGTTGTTTAGTTGGATAGAAAGAGTGACCTAGTAACAAAATATTATAAGACAGTATGGGTGTATTAATGAATATACTGTAAGTATAGGCCATGCTACAATGATGTCTTAAAAAGAAAGCTAAAGAGAAAATAAGGATGAAAGTTTAGATCGGAATCGTAGCTCGAAACCGGTGGCTCAAAATCTTGTGTGAGTTTTTCTGTATAATGATCTCTCTATAATACCTATTTTTAATGCGGAAACCTTAATGTTTATAAGGAGAGATCTTTGGCCCCTGTAAATAATAGCTTGTCTACTGCTACATATATACTTTTGTAGTTTGCGGTGGGTATCACCGCACGTCTTCGCTAAACCTGGGGGTAGATCGGTGATAAGTTATCATGACGTCGTTCCTACTCACTTGCCGTATTGAACAAGTACATGTCTCTTTTTAATTGATTATAGAATGTATATGAGCTTAGATTGGTCATTTGGTCATCGGGCCGTAACGGTCTCAATATCTTTTTGGATTAGTTTTTGTGTTGGGGATGAGCAATCCGCCACCAATACCAACTACGAACGTCAATCCATTCCTAGTTTTTGTAAGGTCAGTATAGAGATAATGTTGTATAGATTTAAGATAATGATAACATACATAGTTATGTATTAGTCATATTCCTAGTAGGATTAGGATTTACATACTTAGAGGTTTTTCGCTCTTTCGATCCTATTTCTGTTCTTCTCCAAATTTCATCTTTCAGAAGAGAAACATGAGATCGATTATGCGGCTTGGTTATCTTCTCTAGCTTTGTAAATATTTTTAGTTTTGGGGTTTTTTCTGATTTCGTTTCTCCATTCTTCTTTCAATCTTTCGAGAGCGAGATCTTTTTTCCCCATCCGGTTGTGTTTCTCGCCGATCTGCTTCCGTTATTGTTATCTGCTTTCGATCGGCTTGTTTTTGTGTTTGAATAAGGTCGCCGGGTTCTCACCAGATTGACCTTGTTTGTGCGCCTTTCCGATTAACATCGGATCCTTTAACGCTCTCCTTTCCCATGTTCTAATTCCTGTCGAATGGTCTGGATTTCTTCTCTACTTTTCTTGGTAGGTTTGTCTCTCGTGGAGTACTATCTGAGCCGTTAACCCCAATTTGGCTTGGGAATCAATGGCCAAATTTATTTCTGCGTTTGGCCGGCGGCGTAGCTTCCTCGGAGTAAATCTTCCGGTGAGGTATTGAAGCAGCTCTTTCTTTTATGCAGATCCTCTTCCGTCAGTATCCTTGGTGGTAAGGCGTGAGCGGCAGCAAGACTCTCCTGACGATACAACTTTTCCAGTGTTGCAACGGTTTCCGGCGGGTTCAATGGCGCAATTGATTTCTTGGTTGCATGTCGAACGCGTTCTCTTGGGCTAACACGTGTCCCGACTTGTCCTTATCCTTTTGCTATCTTTGGGTTTGGGCCTGTTTCGAGCCCTTTGCACTCGAGTCTTAAGTTTGTATTGGCCTGAACTTTTCTTTTGCTGTATTTTAATATACAAAGCCTTTTTTTTTTGAACTGAAAATTCTTCATTCATAAGCAATAACTCAAACACAGGGTTCATCCCTTACAACCTCATCTTCACTCCACAAAAGTAAAGCCATTTTGGCTAATCCATCAGCCTCAAAGTTTTCCTTCCTAGGTATGAAAGTAAAGCAAACAGATTTAAACTCTCTCGCTAAAACCTCAATGTCACTAAGTACTCCAAATACTTCCAACAGATATTCTTTCTTGGATAAGGCGCGGTTCAAGTTAAGAGAATCCGAAGATACCATCACTTTGTTCTGATTAGTCGCCCGTAACTGTTTCAAAGCCTCCAAGCAAGCCAAAGCTTCGGCCATCAAGACTGACCTCACATTGATCTTCACGCTATACCCTGTCGTGCATTGTCCCTCCTCTCTGTGATTTATTATCCATCCTATTCCTGCCTTCTTCGTGTGAACGTCCCAGGCTGCATCTGTGCACACCCTTGTTGTATCCGCCTCTCCATTACTCACGTACCTGTACTGCTCTGTATTGATAATTTCCCCTTTTTCACTTCTTTTCTCTCCTCTTCATGCGCCAATTCCCATTCACGTGCTTCAGCGATCGCCTGAGTACAAACCTCCTGCGAATTTAACCATCTCTCCTCGAAGACAAATTTGTTCCTGCTGGTCCATATATTCCACATGATAGCAGCCATTAGCGTGTCTCCTCCTACACCTGTTGGTGGTAGTGCCTTTGCTCCTTTAGCTTCTTTAAGTCCGTCGTCCATTGATGTCCATCGATCGCTTCTGATCCTTTCTTTAAAGGGTGCTAAACCCCAGATTTCCTTCGCATAATGACAATGGAGTAGCACATGTTCTGTTGATTCTTTCTCTCCACATCTCTTGCATTTATCATCAGTGATAACTTTCCTTCTCAACAGGTTCTCTCCTACCGGTAATGCTCCCTTTTTGGCTTTCCACAATAGCAATTGGGTCTTTGGTGATGTCCGCAAGCTCCATACCAATTTGTTCCATTCAAAGTCCTGCTGTTGTGTATCTTCCTCTTTGCTCTCGCTCATCTCCTCTATAACACGGTAATACCCTGTTTTTGTTGTGTATTGTCCACAATACCCGTCCTGCCATACCAATCTGTCCTTTGTACCATGCTGGCTTGGTTTGATCTTTAGGATGCCTGTCTCCCTTTCTGGTACAGTTGCTCGGATTAGTTCCAGGTTCCACTCCATTGTCCCCTGATGCAGTAGATTCGAAACTGTCCAGTCCTTTGTTAACTCTGTAGCTGGACCAAATAACTTCTCAGGCTTCTCTAAGTTCAACCAGGGATCCTCCCAAAGTCTGATTTTCCTCCCATCTCCTACTACAAAACTCAATCCCTTCTTCAAGACATCTCTTCCCAGGAGAATTCCTCGCCATCCATGGGAGCTGGTTGATCCAGCCTCTATTTCTAAAAAATCCTCACTTCCGCAATATTTACTCAGAAGGAGTCTTGCCAACAGACATTCAGGCTTGCTTAGAATTCTCCAACTGTTTTTTGCAAGCAAAGCATCATTAAGCACCTCAATATTTCTGAATCCCAAGCCACCATCTCGCTTTGATTTCGTCATCTTATCCCACGCTATCCAACACATGCTTCTCTTCTCCGGGTTGGAGTCCCACCAAAATCTTGCGAGTGCCGATTGTATCCTTTTGCACAGAATTTTTGGTACTTTGAAGCTCATGAAGGTATAAGTAGGTAGTGCCATTAAGACTGCTTTAAGCATAATGAGCTTTCCCGCAGCCGAGATTCTTCTTGTGGCCCAGCTCACTGATTTCTGCTTAATTCTATCCACTATGGAGGTGAATAGGTCTTTCTTCTTTCTCCCGAATAGTTCGGGAAGTCCCAAATACTTCCCGAACCCCCTTCTTTTTCGATTTCAAGCATCTCTTTGTTCTGTTTTTTTATCTCCAGTGGCGTCTTGGCAGAGAACGTAATGGCGGACTTGTCTTTATTTATAGTCTGTCCGGATGCACACTCATATTCAGTGAGAATTCTCTTCAAGTGCTCACAACATTTTGTATCCGTTTTTGTAAAAAACATCGTGTCATCGGCAAAGAGAAGGTGGTTGATCCTTGGTCCTCCTTTGGAAATCTGAATTCCAATAAGTTCTCCGTTGCGTTGTGATCGCTTGCATAGTTGATAGGTCTAGTTTTAACCTTATTCTAACTGCAAGTGCACAGTGATGTAGTTGTAGTACTTAGGGTATCGAATCCACAGGGACTCCGGTCAACGATAGATTATAAACTGTCAAGTTAAACTAGGAGAAAGCAATATGGGAAAGCAGTAAATCAAGCAAGCAGAAAGTAAACAAAGCGAGTTGTGAGCAAGGAAGCGAAGCGTTAGGTTTCAGGAGTTCTCAGAAAATCAGGAACGCAAGCAATCAATCAGTCTAGATCTAATCAATAACTGTTCTAGAACTCAAAACACGGATATAGAATTAACCAAATTCCTTTGCGATAATTCTCTAAGTCTAAGTGCAGCAAACCAAACTTTCGTTTGCGAGAACTAACAGATTAAACTAGCATTAATTCCAAGTTTGATATGTTCACAATTAACCTGAACCAAACTTCCGTTTGCGAACAGTTTAATTGCTTATCTAGGTTCTTTCTAGTTAAATTAACCAACTTCCGCCGCATTAATCAACCTAATATCATAATTCTGATTAGCTACTTCAGATTAAGCATTAAGAACAACCTAAACAAAGAACTAGCAGATATGAATCCCTACAGATTGATTTAAACTATAATTCTCTGAAATCCCTAATGAGAATCTTTCAACCTAACAGGTAAACTACTCAGACATGTTCATCGAAACAGAAAACATCTTAAGTAGAAAACCAAATATCATAAAACAGAATAATCAACAGGGGTTCGAAATCCTCTCTCTTTCGAGAGCAAGATCAGCCCCTAAGGCTCTCTGAAATAAAATAAGACTTAATGAAAGCATAGCCTAAACAATGGCTTAAAAACCCTTATATAATAGCTAAAACACGTTTTGGGCTTCTGTGTAAACATCTGGGCTTTTCTGCAAAATCAGCATTCTTCATTAAATCGGCGAGTCTGGCCCATTCGCATATGCAACGATCGATGCAGGTGTGCAACGATCGACGCAGTCTTCAAAACTGGACAGTGAACTCTGTCTCTCGGACCAAATCTCCAAAATACCCCAAACAGCTCCAAAATCTCCACTTCTGCTCCAAATGTGTCTAAACCTGTAAACATACTAAAAAGAACACAAAAGACACTAAAAACACATCTATATCATGGCATAAAATGGGTAAAAACCATGATATATCAACTCCCCCACACTTAGCTCTTGCTTGCCCTCAAGCAAGTAAAGAACCAAAGTATAAGCGAAGAGGTTTGAAAACACAGAAACTCATTTCGTCCTAGGAACTTTCACAATCACATTCACTTAGTAAGCCACTGAAAACTTCCCTACAGAACTCAAGACCACAATATACTTCCCCCACACTTAGCAACTGTCCTAAGTAAACTCCACAATCACATTCAAGCATTCAAATTCTCCCTACTGACTTCTGCAAGTATTTAAGTGCGGTCTCACCTAAGGAGTATCGATCAAAGGGCACATGGATTCTTACCTTATCAGCTCTAGACCACCATACTATCTTTCTCTAGTCCCTTTCTTCTCTTTCCCTTCTTTAACAACTGATTTTTCCCCACTGGGTATCATTTTATTTTTTTATCAGTGTTCTTCCCGTTATGGGGTGTACTTTGGACACATTCCATGGATCACATGAGAGAAAATAGTGTTTGCTACCCTTCCCATGACCACTTCGGAGTTACTAACTCATCCTCAGTTTATTATTATTATTAATTTTTTTTTTTACTTTATAGAAGGGGAGAAGGGAACTAAATAGGATAGGTTGACAGGCTGTGTCAGAACTAACAAGGGAATCCGACACAAAGTATACCAAGCCCTTAGGTGAGAAATCTAAGTCAGTATTAAATTGAAGTCAGTAAAAGGATCCTCTGATACCTGAAGTGATGTGGGTGTCCTCAGTAGGCTGATCTGTGTCTGGGTTTTCTAACAGTCATAGAGGCTTTGCAAGTCTGTCCAATGGTCACTTAGTTCATGTTCAAGCGAAAAGTTTCCTCGAAAAATCATAGTTTCATACAAATTTTGACTCAATAAAACAAATTTTGAAAAACTAAGAAAAAAAAAGCGTGCGTCAGTAGCTTCCTCCCCCACACTTAAACTACACTGTCCCCAGTGTAATCAAGGCATGAGCTTGGTGAGAATAATAATCAAATTGAAACAAACCGAAAAAATTGCAGGTTACTTACCTGTCGTCGCCCTGTGTCGATCGATGCCACAAGGGTGTCGATCGATGCACGACGAATATGCTCGTGGTTATTTAGATAACCGGTGTCTGAACCGCAAATGAATCGGTAAACCACAAATCGTGACTGCATCGACCGGTGCACTAGGTGTGTCGATCGATGCAATGCGATTCTGCCTGTTTCTCACGCTTCTGAACACACTTAAACAGAAAAATCAAAATAGCAAAACCAAAACGAAAAATGAAAACAAAATCAAACCTAACAGTGGGTTGCCTCCCACTCAGCGCTTGTTTTAAAGTCATTAGCTTGACTATTGGAAGAGATTTGATTCATGGCGGTTTCAACAGAGACTTTGAATGTCTCTGTGAGTATCTCTTCATCCAAGGAGGTGTATAGGCATTATGATCATGAGGCTTCCCAAGGAAAGAGAAATCAGAATCAGGGCGGGAGCGAAGCTTGGGCGGTCTACTGCGTTTTCCTGCATTCAAAACAATGTGATCAGAAGGTTTAATCTTAAGTGATTTGTACCTTACCTTTGATGCAGATCTGATGTTTAGGGCTTTCTGCTTATGAGCAGTTGCAGGTACTGAAGATGTTAGAGCAGGTTCAAGAGGAACTGCCATCATCTTCTTTGCATGAACTCGCAAAGTTTCAACTGGTGGTGTTTTATTCACCTTCTTATCCATCACTTTTATGCAGTTAACCACTTCTAGCTCTTGTCTGGAAGGTTTAGGAACCTTAGGATATGGCACTGGGGGCTTGTAAGCTTGTTCTGGTACTGTTGCAGGTTTCTGGACATGTGTGCGTTTTGTGTCGATCGTTGCATAATGTGTGTCGATCGATGCAAGGCGATTCTGTTTCTCGAAAGAACTCGAAATTGCCGTCAGAATGGCGTGTCGATCGTCACTAAGGGGGTGTCGATCGGTGCATGTATCAGGCAGACAATATTCATCCAGAAAATCCGAGATTATGCTCTCTTCTTCACCTAGCAACTCAATATCATCCCTTATGTTCACAGCATTGATGTGCAGCTTCCGTTCAGCTCTCTTAGCTTCATTTTGCCTCTCTATCGCTGCATCCAGCTCCTCCATATGTGTGCTCAAAGATTCAAGCTTCTCATTCAAATCTTCATATAAAGCATCCATCTTTGAGTTGAAGGACCTATCAATCTGTTGTTGTCTCTCAAGGTACTGCTCTATCATGATTTCCATTCTGCTCTCATGAGCTGTAGGTGCAGGCGGTACTTGGTAAGAAGAAACGCTACAACTCCTTGAGAAGGCATTGCCCTGTTGCTGGAAAGGTCCCTGAAAAGCAGATTCCTGACTGTAGAATTCATTCCCTCCAACGTAGTTGATAGCTTCTTGCCCATACTTTTCAAGTACAAGACTATGCAGAGACTCTACTTTGCTCTTTAACCAAGTTATCTGCGAGTTGTCAATCCCTGGATTGAAGAAATCATACATCTTCCTTACGATATGTGTCGATCGATGCAGGAGAAGCGTCGATCGATGCAAGCGCGATGATGTGACGATCGACACACAGGACCGTGTCGATCGTTGCAGGGCGATTACAGGCGTACCTGAAACGCAAGAACAGAAAAAAAAAAAAAAAAAATTAGTAGCAAAAATTAAAAAACGAAAATCCTAGTCTAAACCCT
This sequence comes from Orychophragmus violaceus, assembly GCA_030180135.1. Taxonomy (NCBI): domain Eukaryota; kingdom Viridiplantae; phylum Streptophyta; class Magnoliopsida; order Brassicales; family Brassicaceae; genus Orychophragmus; species Orychophragmus violaceus. The sequence goes on from CM058230.1 coordinate 10,562,786, forward strand.
AAGTTCAAATCTATCGAGGATTCAAAAGAGTCCCCGGAAACGGCGCCAAAAACTTGATAGGTCTAGTTTTAACCCTATTCTAACTGCAAGTGCACAGTGATGTAGTTGTAGTACTTAGGGTATCGAATCCACAGGGACTCCGGTCAACGATAGATTATAAACTGTCAAGTTAAACTAGGAGAAAGCAATATAGGAAAGCAGTAAACCAAGCAAGCAGAAAGTAAACAAAGCGAGTTGTGAGCAAGGAAGCGAAGCGTTAGGTTTCAGGAGTTCTCAGGAAATCAGGAACGCAAGCAATCAATCAGTCTAGATCTAATCAATAACTGTTCTAGAACTCAAAACACGGATATAGAATTAACCAAATTCCTTTGCGATAATTCTCTAAGTCTAAGTGCAGCAAACCAAACTTTCGTTTGCGAGAACTAACAGATTAAACTAGCATTAATTCCAAGTTTGATATGTTCACAATTAACCTGAACCAAACTTCCGTTTGCGAACAGTTTAATTGCTTATCTAGGTTCTTTCTAGTTAAATTAACCAACTTCCGCCGCATTAATCAACCTAATATCATAATTCTGATTAGCTACTTCATATTAAGCATTAAGAACAACCTAAACAAAGAACTAGCAGATATGAATCCCTACAGATTGATTTAAACTATAATTCTCTGAAATCCCTAATGAGAATCCTTCAACCTAACAGGTAAACTACTCAGACATGTTCATCGAAACAGAAAACATCTTAAGTAGAAAACCAAATATCATAAAACAGAATAATCAACAGGGGTTCGAAATCCTCTCTCTTTCGAGAGCAAGATCAGCCCCTAAGGCTCTCTGAAATAAAATAAGACTTAATGAAAGCGTAGCCTAAACAATGGCTTAAAAACCCTTATATAATAGCTAAAACACGTTTTGGGCTTCTGTGTAAATATCTGGGCTTTTCTGCAAAATCAGCATTCTTCATTAAATCGGCGAGTCTGGCCCATTCGCATATGCAAAGATCGATGCAGGTGTGCAACGATCGACGCAGTCTTCAAAACTGGACAGTGAACTCTGTCTCTCGGACCAAATCTCCAAAATACACCAAACAGCTCCAAAATCTCCACTTCTGCTCCAAATGTGTCTAAACCTGTAAACATACTAAAAAGAACACAAAAGACACTAAAAACACATCTATATCATGGCATAAAATGGGTAAAAACCATGATATATCAACAGTCCGGAGAGCATTTCGCTACATAAGATGAAGATGAATGGAGAGAGTGGGTCTCCTTGTCTAATGCCCCTTTGAGGAATGATTTCCCCTTTAGCTTCTCCATTCACCAGCACTGCAAAGGAGACTGTAGATATACACATCATAATCCACGCCACAAACCTCACGTGAAAGCCAAACTCCATAAGCACAGCCTCTATGAAACGCCATTCCAGTCTATCGTACGCTTTACTCATGTCGGTTTTAACCGCCATAGTACATCTTTTCTCAGCCTTTGATCTCTTGAGGAGGTGTAACATCTCATGCGTTATTAGTACATTGTCCGTGATGGCCCTTCCTGGTACAAAAGCCGATTGGTTCTCCGATATGATCCCGTTCAGCACCTTCTTCATTCTTCTCGTTAAGATTTTCGAGAAAGCTTTGTAAAACACATTGCAAAGGGCTAGTGGCCTGTAGTCTTTCACTCCTTTAGGACTTTTACCCTTGGGGATCAACCTGATATGAGAATGATTGACCTTATCCGGAAGCCTCCATGTCCGAAAGAAATCTGCTATTTAATTAGTGACCTCTTCCTTTATCAGTCCCCAGTTAGTGTGATAGAAGCTCGCCGAGAAGCCATCCGGTCCTGGGGCTTTGTCCGCATGGATGGAGAAGAAGGCCTCCTTAATCTCCTTCGGTGATGGGATTGCAATTAGTTCCTCGTTCATCTCTGATGTTATCAGCCTACTAATTTCCTTTTTGACCGTTGAAGTTGGGTCGGAGTTCCCAGCCGTAAAGAGTTCTTGAAAGTAATTTGTGATGACTTGTACCATCTCCTCTTCCTCATAGTGAACCTTCCCTTCATTGTCTTCTAAGACAGAGATCCTGTTTATTGCTCTCCTGCTTCGGGTTACCGCATGAAAGTAAGCCGAGTTCTTGTCCCCTAGCTTGAGCCAAATCTTCCTGCTGCGTTGTCTCCAATACTCTTCCTCTGCTTTGTATGCTTTCTTTAGTTCATCATTTAGCTTCTGCACTTCCTCGTCACTTCCCAAAGGATCCGCCATTGCTTTTTCCAGCCTATCTTTCTTGGACATAATCAGTTTCTGATAGTTTATATGTCTCTCCTTGTTCCATGCCAACAAGTTGTATCTGCACTTGTTCAATCTGGCCACTACTGATTTATTCCTTTTCTCAGTCCAAGCCAATCTGATTATCTCTCTTGCCTCTTTATTATTTCTCCAGCTCCTGTCGTAGCGAAATGGCATTCTCCTCTTCTTCTTTTCTGGGGCTAAATATGTGATTAATGGCCTGTGGTCGGAGCTTTCGAAGGCTAAGTATTTGCAGTGGCTCATTGGGTAGTTCTCCGCCCATGCTCCATTCGAAATCGCTCTGTCAAGTCTACAAAACACAAGATGAGTGCCTCTCTTCCCCCTCCATGATAACATGTTTCCGGTATGCCTAAGGTCATACAAATCATTCTCGGACAAAAAGGACCTAAAGTCAGAATACGATCCTTCAGCTCGTTTAGGACCTCCTTCCTTCTCTTGCTATGATATGATATCATTAAAATCCCCCATAAGAAACCATGGTTCATCCTTGTTCTCCATTGATGCTGCTATCTCTCGCCATACTGCCTTGCGTTTGTTCCTATCCGGTTCTCCATAGACAAACGAAGCGAAAAAAATTTCATTCCGGTACTTAACTTTAGTTTCAATACAATTGTGGTTCTTGTTCAAAATCTCTATTTCAACATCTTCATCCCATAAGAGAGCTAAACCACCACCACCATGGCCATGAGGCGACACTAAGCACATAGAAGAGTAACTAAGGTCTTGGAGCTCTTTGATTACGACGTCATCTTGGTTTTTTGTTTCCATAAGAAAGAGTATCTCCGGCTTGAGTTTCTTTCGGAGATCCTTAATTCTACGAACTGTCTCGGGGTTGCCAAGTCCGCAACAGTTCCAGCTCATCAAGGCTAAGGAACCCGACGCCGGGCGAGCCGAAAATCCTCCCGGTCCCCTGTTGTCTCATCCCTTGTATCTGTTATGTTTCCTGCCGAGTTTCTGTCTGACCTCAACTGTCTTGTATTTCCTCTAGTATCAATGTCGTTTACAGCTGGATCCATATTTTCCTCTTGTCCAGCATCGTTATCGTTACCTGGCCTCCCATGTCTTCTTCTACTCGGATTATTGTTGATATACAATAGTCTCCGGCTCGTTCTTCCACCTATCATAGTTCTGGGACTGCTTATGTTAATTCTTCTCTGGCCAGGTGATGCTCTCCTCCTCATTGGCTCTCTGACAGATGGCTCGCCTGTCTCGTGGTGAGTGGGAAATGGGCTCTCTCTCTGAGTTGCTCTTTCAGCTTGTGTCTCCGGTATGATAGTTCCTATCTCTTTTTGAACTGACCCTCTGCTCCTCTCTTTATCCATCATAGAATCAGTTGTTTCTTCAATGAGATTATTCATCTCAGACTCCAAAACCCTTTGCATTCTCGCTTCTTTTTCTTTTGGGTCAGGGTGGTTGGCGTACAAGTATGTTGCATCCCAGAGCTCATTCAAGATCGCTTCCCTGGCTAGATCATGAGCTTGTTCTCTGGCCACTCTATCCCGATCCATTGCTTCTTGTAGAGTTGTTTTTTCTTTCGAGGCTGCTTCCTGCTTTTTCCTTGTCAATTCCTTCTCCGCATCTGCAGTTGCAGACCTTTCCATCACCGGAGTGTGCTCCAGCCAACCCATGTTTCCCCCAGCAATATTTGCCTCTCTCTCCCTGAATGTACTACCAGTGCGTACAAGTTCTCCGCCCAAACTCCCTCTGCTTATAGTGTGAGGTCTTTCCTCATGTTTGCTTTCTTCGTGTCTGCTTCCTTCCTCCCTCCTTCTGTATTCTGAGGTATGCACTCCAGAGCCAGCAGTGCCCCTATCTTTTGCTCTCCACTCAGTTCTGTGAATGGTTCGATTCTCCCTCGTATTCCATCTTTCCACTTCACTGTGCGTACCTCTGTTGTTGGTCATTAACCGTTCAGCCTCATAAGTTCTGTTGATGGCTCTTCGGTCTTCCTCCTGAAGGTTGTGTCTGCTTGATTCTTGATTCACCCTTGATCTCCGAGTGTTGTCATGCCAGTTCTCTCTTATTGTCCCAGCAAGCGTATCATTCACATTTCCCCTGGTTAAGTTAGCTTGTCTCCTGTTAAAACTTTCGCTTCTGTCAGGCAAGTGTTCTCCTCTTCTATGGTCCGCTCTGGTGTTTCTTTCCATTCCTCTGGTTCTAATTAAGCTGCTGCGAGTCGGGCTGCGTGACCTCTCTCTTGCTTGAGCTGTTCTTGCTTCAGCCTCACTTCGATATGAACCCTTTAGTAACAGTACTTCCTCTTCAATATTGCGTTCAAGGCAATTTTTTGCTTCATGAGTTAAGTGTAGACAAATAGAGCAGTAGTTTTCTAGCCTCTCGTACTCTAGGTTCACCATAATTTCTTCTCCACTCGCAAACTCTACAATGGTGTCCTTGATGATTGGTCCTAGGCCATTAACCGTGACCCTAACTCGTGCTACCGTTGGAGTAATCTCTCTCCCATCAAGCCTGCCAATCTCCCTTCCAATGCTGTCTATCATCTCCTTCTGCCAGAAATGCAGGGGTAATCCTCTCAATCTAACCCAGAAAGGTATCAGCTTGGGGAAAGTTGGTGAAATGACAGGTTCCCACTTCTCTATAATAACCATCCAATGCTCAAATTGATATGGTCTATTCTCAAGGACTTGGTTCATGTCATCCTCTCTCTCAAATCTGAACTGAAAGCAATCATTCCCCAGATCAGCCCCTGCTGCTCTTCCTCTTAGATTCCATCTTCTTGTAAAGAATGGTATGAGGTTCCTTATCCTCTGTGCTCCTGGGTTAGTAACCCGTCCAATAACAGTGAGACTGTTGTCTTGGATTAGTCTCATTGTGTCCAGATCCGGCGCCATGATTCTCACCCTCCTCTTCGGTTCAGTTTGTGTTGCTAAGCTCTTTCCTTTCTCCTCGACCGTGAATCTCCGTGTCCTTCCAAATCGCTGTTCTGCCATTTTGGTTTCAGCTCCGTACGTTCTGGTCAGTGTTATGTAGTGTCTTCGTTTCTCTTCTATGTCTTTAGGTTGTGGGTCTTAAGTTCTCTCGTGTTACCTCCCTCCTTTCTCCTTTGTGAAATCTTGTGTGTTGTTTACTGAGATGCTAGAGCTCCATACAGGTTCAAAGAGTTGTAAACCAGGGCCATTTTGAAAGGTAGTCGAGTGCACCGATAGAGTCGGTTTCCGTTGATGAAGATTGTCCAGTCGGCCTACAGGTGATCCTTTGCCGCGTTAAGGATCACCGCCGGCGAGTTTCTGGTCTCCGGTAACAAGTGTTTCCTCTTTGGTGAAAGGGAAAGTGTCAGGGGTTTGTTCTGTTTCGGGTAAAAGGTTGATTTTACTAGAAACGGTAACGCGGGAACTTTAGGACTGTTGGGTAAAGAAAGGAAGAGTTGACCTAGGGAGCCGTGCTTGGGAGCAAAAACCTCTCACTTTTTTAATACAAAGCCTATGTTGACAAAAAAGGGTTTACATACTTATATATATATGTATATACATATACACACTTTACACATGAACAAGATCAATTTTATATTCCTATTCTTATGAGTTATGGTTTTGTTATCTTCGGCAGCTATGAATTTTCTTCTTTCTTCCTATGAAAACAACAAAAACGTGAGAATCCTACTATTTTCTTTTACCATATACTAGTTCTTCTTTTGCTTCTACTATGAACGACAAGGACGGTGGACCAAAATCCAAGACAGAAGGTTTATTCCTATTTCAAAAAAATAAGTAAAAGCCACGAGCTCGTACATCTTCCTTCTTGAAGCTTTGTTAATGGCTCGCATGAGATCTACGTAAAGCATCGTGAGATTCTCTCTCTTGCCGTCAACTCTGATTTTACTATTAAAACACGAAAATTTTAAGAAATAAACCATCGTGTTATTTACGATTCATTCTATTGAAAATATATATTATTTAATTAATTCATTAAGGGTAATATTGTAAAACTAAATTCTAACTAATTTAATCATAATATCTTTTAATATTTTTCTTACTTTTAATATAAATGCATATTTCATTTTTTACTATAGCAAAATCTGATAAAAATCTTTTTAATCCATTTTATTTTAAATAATTAATTAATTTCGTAATTATATGATATATTTATATATAATCCATAAAGATAATATAATTAAATGAATTCATACACCAATTATGTTTATAAATTATAAAATAAATATCTATTTTTAGCAATCACTTTTGAAAATAAAATGATAACCCACTAATTTTATCAAATATATACATAAAAATTTTAATTTTTTTTAAACAAATTTTATTTCCAAAAAGTGATTACTATAAAATATCAAATTTATATTAACTAAACTACAATTTCTATTAAAAATCGAGCTAAAATATTTAAAATAGATATATATACCTTGATAAAAAAAGTAATAGATAAACAATTAGTAAATTTTATATTATTCAAGTATGACTGGTGGTTAATAAATGATTATACGACTGTAGTTTTTAGCGGGTTGTTATATAGTTTTTTAATTTGAATACTATTAAATATACAATTTATTATTAATTAAAATTAATTTTTAAAATAAAAATCTAAAGCTAAATATTAATAGAAACTACGGTTAATATTGTAAATAACTTAATTTCATTAGTGGCAAATTAGTAATCAACTATTTTTAGAGTGAATATAAGGCCAAAAATACTTTTCATTTAATATAAACATTAACTAAAAAAAATTTTGTCCAATAAAATGTACATGCGTTTTCATAGCACACATATTATAAAAAAAAAACTAAAATATTTTGAATTTTTTGATTTTTTAAGAAAAATAATTATTAAATTAATATATATAATTAAATTTTACTACAAACTAATTAAAATTATATTTTTATCTATAATTCTTTTTTTGTTAAATCTTTATATTTATATCATTACATGACAGATTAAAAATTAGATTAACCAAAATTTGTTTACTGTTAAACATATTAAAAAGATTGATTAATCCATTTCAATTGATATTTTTTAATTTTATAAAATATTAAAATTATTCAGTAATTATATTATTTGAATATAAGATGATTTAGATTACGGTTGAAATTTTTACGATTGCAGTTTTAAAATTTGTTTTATAAAATTTTCAAATATTTAGATAAATATATGCTGGGTTGAAAATATATTAATTTGTTTTGTTTATATTTTTATTTTTTTAAATATTTTTGTTCACTAGAAGACAATTTAAATGATGAGTTAACCAATTTTAGTTATAAAAATATTAAAATAAACTTAAACAAATGCAAAAACATTAAATAAATAGATTATCATTTGTGTTTTAAATAAATATATTATTATATTTATATAAAACTATAAATTTAATTATTAATATTTAAAACACAATTAAATTATATGAATGAGCATATGATGTTTTATAAAAAATAATATTTTGAATCAAAACAATACTTTAAACTTACATCACATAACTTTTTATAATGATTATTTGATGAAAAACATAATATTATAAAATTAACATAATATTATAAAATTATTTTCAAACGAAAAAACTTATTCAATGCATTTCATATTAAACACGTAATAATTATAATATTCATCTATTAAAAATTGTGATAAATAACTAATAAATTACTATAAAAAACAAAACAAGTTCAATTTTTTTTAATATATCTGCGTTTATTTAGCGCTAGTTAAAATCAAGTGTTGTATTAATTTAAGATACTGATAACATATATTTATAGTTATCTATTAGTCATATTCCAATTAGGATTATGATCTACATACCTGTACACATACATATATTACACATGAATAAGATCAACACTTTACATCCGGTTCATATCAGTTGGCAATCACTCCTAGTTAGCTTACTGTTTTTTCCATACATTTAGCATTCTAGTTATGCTGTTTTTAATCCGAGGATTCAAAAAACCACATAAAAATAAATTATATATACTATTAAAGGAGAAATGCAAAATAGAAACTGCTTATAATTTTTGATTTTTTTTTTTTACAAATTGTGCCATTAAATTCTTTATTTTTTATTTATTTTATTAAGGCGTAAGAATGTCTTTAAATGATAAAAGGAAACGATCACAATTTTATTTCTTTATGAAGTTTGCTAATCCGGTTTCATATTTAGAGTGCGATTGGTTTATAAACTAACTGTAAAAACTGTATGTGTTTTAACAGTTATCACAGTCCACTTTTTTTCTTTCCAATCAAGCTTTTTTTGCCTTTTACTCATTTTAAAGTCTCTACAGTTTTATCTTATGTTTTGTTCTTTGTTTTTAATTGATTTTTAAAAGCCACGTTTATGAGGACTGTGAGAAGGTTTTGATTTCTTTTTTACTATAAAAATGTATAATTTTCTACGTGACACAGAAAGATTGTTGAGAAATTTGGCAAATTGGGTCAAAAAAAAAGAAATTTGTCCTAATAAGATTTTCTACACTCATAAATGTCCTCTTAGTATTTCACTTTTCTTAATACGTTTTTGACCTTACGTTTTATTTAAAAAAAATTATTAACAATTAAAACACTAAAGAACCCTAATCCCCTTTGTACTCGTCATTTTCAAGCTTCCACAACCGAAACTTTGTCTCTCCTCTCCGTCTGACAGGCTGAAATTCCGGCGGTCTCCGACTTGATAGCATCCGACTCCGGCGTCGGAACCACATTCTGCCTCTGAAGTTCCATGGTCTCTCCTCTCCGCTATCGGATTCTCGCTTCCGCTGATTAGCTCTCCGTTTATAGCTAAATGTCACCGAATACAGAGCTCTTCAGGCTTCGTAAGAGCTTGCGTTGCTGTTGAACGGAAAACCCGAACTGCTATCATTAGATTTGGCACAAGGAGAAGGTAAAATTTCTCTCTTTTTGCTTCTTGTATCTTCACCGATCTCTTTTGAGTCTAATTTCTTTTTTTGTGCAACGATCTCTTTTGAGTCTATGAGCGCGTAATTGATAATGGGTTGGCCTTGGTTTACTTAATTCTGATTCAAATTGTCAATTTTGATCAGTCCTTTGCTTGGATTAGCTTCCTGTGTTTGAGTTAGTTATACTGAAAAATGTCAATCCATAGCTACGTTTATGCAGATGTTTAGATGCTATAGTGTAGAATTTGTTTGGTCAGAATAAGACTTTCAAATCTTATTCCAAATGTTGAATCAATGTTATATGTGCAGATAGTCTACAAATCAAGAGACTTCTTGGGTTGAGTCTGATTTTGTGTTTTGAATCTCTGTTTCATCTCCGTCGTCAAGGTTAGGCATCACCTACTCTCTCTCTCTCCCTATCTTTGCTTCTGTTTTGGGAATTATCATTGTTTCTAAACTGGTTTTGTGATTTCAATTGAAAAAATAGGTTTTGAAATTGCATTCTTATGATCTCATCGGGTGCTCAAGCTCAAATCTGTAAGTGTAAACCGTACATTTACGCTACTTCACATTTTGTTCAGTTTCGGTTACAAAGCTAACTTAGCTTTTTTCTTTGCTTGTTCATAATAATTTTCAGTTCTAGTAGAAAATGTAGCTTCTTTTAGATGATTTTTCCTATTTGATTTCTTTCCCTTTTGACCATGGTTCATTAGCATTGACAATTTTTTATTTGTACGCTGACACATTTTAACAGAGTAGAGTGGTCCAATGTGCTAGAGAGGAAAGGTCATATCATATATTTCTCCAACTTTGCAATCGGGCTTCACTTGCAGTTAGAGGTATGGTTTGTTAAAATGAACACTATAAGGACTTAATAAAAGAGACTTTAAAAACCTTCACTTGATGGACTGGTTTAACTTTGTTTGGTTAACACTAAATTTCCATTATATATTGTCATATCGTACTGTTAAATCTTATCATCAAAACCTTTTACTGTTTTTTAATCATCAACTAGATATGAATATGATTAGTGATTGTTACAGTCTCATTAGTATTTTGCTATATTTGAGCTCTGAATAATGGTTGTCAGCCACTTTAAAAAGTACGCTACTTTTTGAATGATGAAACTCACGGGGTTTGGCCACATAATGCTATATTGTTATCGCTTTTCGCCTATTGGCTTATCAATTTTGACTTAAGCTTCTATAATGTTTTTTTGTTTTTGAATTTCAACTTTAATGTCGGTAATCATGAAAGACGTTTAACATTAGGGAAAACCATGGAGAATGTAAAGTAAAAAAGGATCTGAAGACTACGAAACTGTTGAAGACAAGATACGATCGCAAGGATCACAAAGTTCAAGGAAAATCAAATGCAGTCGGTGTGGAATACAAGGTCACAACAGGGCTCGTTGTGACAAACCAATATAGTCCATTGTTATCTTTTTATTTTTCTTGTTTGGATTTTTTTTTAAATCATTGGTTTTTTGAGGTTTTTATGTTTCAGAATCTAAAACATCAAACATATAAATAATTTGGAGTTTTGTCAATGCCCTGTTGTAGATTGCAATGCTAATCCACAAAAAACCAGGACGGAGATCTTTTGCATAACCAAATATCACCGGTGTTCTGTTTGATTCCATAGTCTTCGGAAACCATGTTCTTCGGCTCATCAAGGGAAGTGTTAGAATCCATAGCAAGCAATCTCCCTCCTTTTTGTTCATCAATATTGAATCTCCACCCTTTGCTAGCACACGAAATCCAAACACCGCAAGTTGCATAGATATGGACCATTGTGATCGATCCAAAAAGAGCAGGACGAATTAACAATGGGATTTTAGGAGGATGAGCCGACAAATTCATAAATTTTCGAAAAAATCAAGCAAGTTTCGATAATATTAGTATAGATCATGATCAACATATTCAAATATATCCCAAGATTTTCTCAGATTTTTTGTAACAACCTTGGCAGAATGTACATTCCACCACCGGTAGATCAAAGTGAAAGTGGTAGATTGTATATTCTGTAGACGGTAGAATGTAGAAGAAGTAGTAGAAAACATATTCTACTAAATGTCTTGATTATCAGAAGAAAGAGTAAACCGTAGACTACGTTTTCTACAGATGGTAGATCACAGTGAAACTGGAAGATTACATATTCTACCAAATGCGACGATTAGCAGAAGGAAGAGTAAACCGTAGACTTTGTTTTCTACGGATGGTAGATCACAGTGAAATTGGAAGATTACATATTCCACCGTTGGTAGATAATATAGGAATTGGTAGAATAGTGTAGAATGTGTGTTCTGCATTTCGTAGATCGGTTTTTATTTTATTTTTTTCTAAACGAGTTTTCACAAAAAATTAACATTTTAAGTTTTCATTGGTGTGTATATACTTTATCTTATTTTTAAAATATTTTTTTGTGTTTATAAATATTATATTTTGATACTTATCAAATATATATAAGGGTAATGATGTCAAAATTGAGTAAAAAATGAAAAAGTACTAAAGGGACAAATTCTTTTATTTTTTTACCCAATTTGCCAAATTTTCCAAGATTGTTTTCTAGAAATAATCAAAAGGTTATGAAATAACCAAAAATTATTTTTAGAAAATCTTATAAATTTGATGGAAACATATATTTGATTGAAAACCAGATATATCAAAATTTGAATATAAAATACATTTGCTAACTCAAAGATTTTTGTATTGAAAATAACAAATTAAGGCACCGATTGATACATATATTTAAATTTGGCTTAATTTATATTTTTGATGAAAAAAATATTATTTAAAATACAATCACAGTTTATACAATTTTTGTTAACAATCATACTTCAAATTTTTTTTTTAAATAACAGTCACAATTTTGACAGTCAAAATCTCTATAGCCAAAAACTTAAGAGTTATAGCCCACAGTCACAGTTCGTACCTAGTCATTTTTTTAAATATATCTATATATAATCATGTCTAACAAGATTTTTTGTGACTCCATTTCCGAAAAAAATTGCTCTACCTATCAACGAAGATACTGAGGCTCCGAATGGTGACAGCGGATCAAGCGGTGCGGGATAAGCGGAATAGAAGAGCGGTACGGTTTAAGTGCGGTTTGTACAGAAAAACGCATTATGCGGAACAAGAGCGGTTACTGCGGAATAAGCGGTGCACAAAACTATTTGAATGGTGAAAAAACGCAGTATGCGGTACAAAATAAATGTATGAATGGTAAAATGACAAAAGTGATGCGAGACATATTTTAAGGTAAATATTTAAATAAAAAATATTTATTAAAAACTTAAATTAAATATTTTACAAAACAATATAAATATTACTATAAACTATGGTATTAAATTTAGAATTACTATAGTATTTTATATTTTAAATAAACATTATTTTAAAATTATATATATTATTTTAAAATTAAATAGATTAATATTCTAGAAACTCAAATAGACGAAAAATATAAAACAATTATAAATTAAAATTATTTGCTATTTGATTAATTATAATATTCAAAATTACTATGATATATAATAAAATAAGAAAATAATCAAACTATTTTTCTATCTTTATTCATCCATGCGAAAGTACAGTTTTCATCGGGACTGAAAATTATCAGAATTTTTTATTGTTTTTTCGTTTATTCATTCTTCGAAAAAAAATTAGACCGGAAAAAGAAATACAATTCATTTCGATGCGATTTGGATTTCAGTATTTTAGGTTTTTCAAATTTTACCAAACTAAACCAAATATTCATGTCTTGTTCTATCAAATATATTAACGTTTTATCTTAATTATATATTTCTGTACACTGAATTTAATACTGAACCTAAAAAATAGGTATTGAATCGAACTTAGATAACAAAGCTAAAGTTTTCAAATATTTTGGAAAAATGTATATAAAAAATAAAAACAAGATTAAACACATTCTATATTGATACACCACAAAATGCTCTATAATAACTACTTTCTAAAAAACAGATTATAATATAAACAATAAATATATTATCTTAAACAATTTATGGTCTAGGCTCTATAATAAAGAAAATAAAGATTGGTAATATAACATATTATGGTTTAGGACTTGATATAGTATAGATACAATTAATATATACTATAGTAAAAAGTGGAGAATATTCTTAAAATCAGCGGAACGACAAAACATCTAATATCTAATATTCTAAATTTGAAAAATTCTCAATATTTTAAAACTTTCACAAGAAGCTAAACAAAATATCTAATAACTCTTCTTCAGTATATAAGATGTATCATTCTTCTTTACCGATTTATATCAAACCACCACAACTAAAAGATACTGAAATTATAGGCTTCTTCACTGGATTTTTGTTGCTATTGCCGAAGGAAACTAAACTCACTTTTTTGGTTTAGTTTCATTTTCATGTTATATCATATAGTATACAATCTTTAGTATCTTCTGGAAGTTGTGCTAATTTTTTAATTAAAATGTTTATGTTCTTTGCGTAATAAATTTTACTGCTAAATATTCGAAGAAACCCTCCATATCTATTGAAACGGTTGCTCTTACAGATGCATAAGCTTCCTAAATCAAAATCATAGCCCCCAAGTGAGTAGCTCTTATCCTCTCTCTTCACTATTTCTCGTCTATGCAGAAGTCATCTATATATATATAGTAATATTCTGCTTTTTCTTTGGGGCATGTCCAAGAGCCAGAACTTTATGTAGTTTGGAAAAGATTTGAAAGCTATTTTCTGCGAGAAAGTATTTATCATAAATGTCCTTGGTTACATCACTACAAATTTGTAATCGGAATTTACTCATATTGAGGACCAAAAGCTGGTTTTGGTATCTATCAAATGAAAATGCAGAAATGATTTTTGGAGGGCTTACTATCATTTGTGGGATAATTGGTACGTTAGGCGGAAGCTATGTTCTTGATCGCATAAAAGCTGCATTTTCCAACACCTTTAAGGTTTAAAATTTTAAACCAAAACTTTCACTAAACACACTTTTTATTCTGATTAACTACCTCTCTTACATATCTTTTATACAGGTACAAGCTGCATCAAATTTATTCGGCACAACGTTTTATTTCACTGCTTTCTGCATGAAGAGTATGTATGCCTTCATCGATCTGTTCGCAGTGGAAGAAATTTTAACGTTGCACCATAGATAATATAATAAAATATTTAAATAAGAGTTGTCTGTTTCTTGTCTAATGTTGTTACATTTGAGCCTATAACATTTTGTTTTTGCAGGCTCCGGTTAACTTTGTTTGTCTCCATTGCATTACACTATACTTACGACCATTATCAATGGATGTTTCAACTGTTTTCCTTTTCAGACCAAACTTTAAATATGTTTTCCTTTTCAGATTTAGATTGTTGAACTCTCAATGCTTTTATTCCTGCAATAACGTCAGAAAAAAACTCTAGAACATCAACTCTTATAATTACTTTTCCTCACATCTATTGTATAAGACTATAAGGTATTGTGAGTGCTCAAAATTCATTTTTTGTTATTCATCTCATAATCTTTATTTTGTATATAAATTTCTAAGTAATTCTCTTTGTTTGTATGCAGGGATATTATTTATGAATAGTGAATAGTCTTTATAAAAAAACACTATTATGAGCTCTTATCAGAGCCGACATCGAACATAAGCTAGGTAAGCGACGGATTAGGGCAACCGACTAAAAAAGACATTTTCTATATATTTTCTTCATTAGTATATAATAAAAAAAATTTAAAAGGGCATTTATAAATATATTTTTATTAAGATATTTAAATAAAATTTTGAACAATAATTATATTAAATAATATTTTAGTTTTGAATAGGGCATCTGAAAATATTGGATCGGCACCGACTCTTATATGAATAGTATATAGAAGACAAAGTTATCTGATTTTTTTTTAAATTTGATCCAGTGGATGTCATAAGGAAGCTTAATTAGACCACGCTCAAACCAATCTCTATCATGAGCACAAGAAAACATAGAAAAAGGCTTGTATGTTCCAAACGTTTTAGAGCGAAGAACAACATCACACGTGAGTGATTGTCTTGGCAATGCAAAGAGCTCGTTGAGGATCACATAATCTCTTTCCTCTATCTCATCTAAACGAAGAGTGAATTTCTTGAGTGCTCTTGAATTAGCCATAAAATAACTCACTATCTTCTTCATATCCGCCATGTGTTTTGCTCTTACCTCAACAAACTCAAGTGTTGATAAGACACAGTGAGGCACATCGAAGAAATTTATTCCACAGCTATAATTTTGAAACTCCTGCAAAGTAGAGAGAACAAAAGAAGGACAGTTTCAGAATCTTAAGTTTAGTTTAGTTGGTTAATTAACAAGAGAACAAATACTAACCATGACAAGAGATTTAAGATTTGGACACTTGCCAAGAAAGAGTAACAAATATTCCCAGAATCCGAAGTCCATCATGTCCTTGACGCTCAAAGTAGAAAGTTTAGGAAATTGGGGTACTGATTCCTTACGATTGACCTACAAATTACAAAGAATACAACATATATGTTATTACAGCTCGAAAGAGAGTCAACAAAGTCTTAAAGATAAGATAGTTTACCCAAAGAATGTCAGAAGAGATGGTTAAATCTCTGACACGAGAGATGACTGTAAGAAAATGAGGATAGCTTACACCGAAATTAACCAATCCAACAAGATCCAACTTAACAATGGAGCTCAAATCATTCATAATGAGTCTTGGAGAATCAATTGCAACAACACGATCTACACTTTCCCAACGCTCACAACTTATACTGAAGCTCTTTAGTGACTGGGAACGCACACGCACAGCTTCCAGAGAATCATCTAAACGATGTTCTATGAATAACTCTTCGAGAACAGGACAACTTGATATTAAAGTCTCTAGAGTCGAATCAGCATCGTATATGACCCTCTCTAGATGCATACTCTTGAGACAAGGCAACGATACAGATTTATGTTGACCCAAGAACACGCGGGATATATATAACTTCACCAAACTCTCACATGAATATAGGGATGGAGGCATCTTAACTAACTGATACTGGTCCACCTCATTATGAACATCAAGATGACGAATCCTGCGCCTAATAACAGCATCAATCCAAGACTTGAAACGAGACGCATCATGCTCATATACCTGATAGAGCAACTCGAATCTCTCCAAGTGTTGCGCATTTTCGGAATCCAAAAACAAATCCATGAAATTCACAAAGTCATCCTCATCCGAGAATTTGTTGGAATCTATGTCCAATGCTGGAACATTTAACCAGAGATTCCTCCATTGTTTTGATAAAAAGCTGGTGCAAACCAATTCCTTCGTGGTTAAATCCGAGAGTATCTTACATAACAAGGGATCAGATAAATCGCCTAATCTGTCGGAGTTCCTTCGATTCTCCTTGACAGACAGTTCACCATCCATGTCTATTGCCTAAAATCATGCATTTCAGAGGAATAAGTCTGAGATTTTAAAATGCAAATCAGAAGGAAAAAAAAATCTATTATCCAAATCGGAGATAGCAAAGTTAGCAGAAAGCCACCTCAAGATCTTCAGAAATCAAATCAAACAGACACAAGCTATTGAAATTACCTTTTAGTGTCTTTTTCCCGGCGAGTTGCGAAGAAGGAGAAGACGAAACGGTCGTAGGTTCTATAAGAGTAAAATCCGAGTGCCTTGACTGTCTAATAGGAATACAATAAGTCATGTATTTATTGAATCTCTTTAATGATTTTAAATTTGGTGGCGTGACTAGCCCTGGGCATTCAGGTATTCGGTTCGGTTCCGGGTAGGAACCATTCGGTTCCGGGTATTTCGGTTCTATAAATTTAGGATCCAATGGGTACTTTACAATTTTCGGTTCGGTTCCTGTCGGTTCCGGTTCGGTTCGGTTCCATCATTTTAGGAACCGTAAAATACCCGAAATTTTCGGTTCTTAAACGGTTCCGGGTATTTTGGAACCGAAATAACATTTTTTTACCCGAAATCAACAAAAAATACCCGTAATCAACAAAAAATATCCGAAATCAACAAAAAAAAAAAATCCCCAAAATTTATGTTATTTCAACGAATCATTAACCAAAAAAATAAAGAGATCTATGATTTAATGTGAATTACAAAACATAAACATAAATTTCATGGATTTAACAATATTTTCATATGATTCTTTATGTAGATGTCGAAACCATGGGTAATATTTTACTAAGCCTTATGTAAGTTCGGTTCTTCGGTTCCGTGTTTCGGTTCTTGGTTCGGTTCCGGTTCCTACCCGATACCCACGGTTCCTTAATTCAGGATCCAATGGGTATTTTAGGTGGAACCAAATAAAAAATTTCGGTTCCGGTTATCGGTTATTCGGTTCCGGTTCTTCGGTTCCGGTTTTTATGCCCAAGTCTAGGCGTGACTCTTGACAGAGGTTTCGCCATTTGTTACGGCTAGAAAGGTAATACAGTATATCGTAAACAAAAGGAATATAATTCTTCTATAAGTTTTTTTTTCTTTTTTTTGGTTTAGTAATTGAGATGTTAATTATTTTTTTGCAGGTTCCAAAATACGAATTGCCTAAATACGGTCTAAGGAACCCTTCAAACGTTGACAAAAAAAAAAAACCCTTCAAACTTGTCAGAACCAAATAATAAAATTTACAAAAGGTAAGAAGGAAATGTATGTCTGTTTTGTAGGGAAATGTGTGTCTGTTTTGTAGGGAATCATGGATCATGTGTTTAACTTAGATTTGTCATGTGTGAGAGACTGAGGGGTGAAATGGTTATTATTACGAAGGTCCATAGAATTTTTTTAAAATAAATAGTATGAGACTCATATATACAATATGTATCTTGAGTGTTATCAACTATGAAAATTTTAAACTATTAAAGCAGAAGTATAAAATAAAAATTACTTTTTTCAATTTATTTACAGAGAATACTATTGTAATTAATTGATAAATTATTTAAAATTTTTATTATAATTAATCGAAATCCACAATATAAGGAAATTTGATTCTCAAACTAGAAAATATAATAACTTATGTAACTGAAAATATCAAAATCTTAACTATGTGATATTCTTGATACCTAATAAAAGAAAAGTTAATCATCAAAGTTCTTTTTCTCACGATAATCTCTGTAATCTTATTATATATATATATAAATATATATTTAACCAATATATAATTAGCACAAATCACGGTAATAACCACCGTATATATACTTATCAAAAACACATAACTATTACTATATATATGAGCATATTCACATTATAGAAAAATTAAAAACACCTTTCAGTTCTCATGTCTTTTGCTCCCATTATGTTCCATCCGTAAGACTTTTCATTCGAATCATTCTCCATTTTTTCTTTCTTGTGTTAAAGGTTTCCCAACGCAAATTTTTTTGTCTGGCGGTGTGTTTTCATATAGATAGCATGACACGGAAACTTATGATGTCAAGAAGAAAAGTAGAGGTCCCAATGAATCTATTAGATTCAAGGACGAGCTAAACTACTCACACAACAAAGATTTGGAGAAAGCAGTCGCCTTCTACGGTCAGTTATGATGCCTTTGTTATCTTCAAGACAATGACATCTTTGGTTGCTGTTTCTCTTGATGTCTGAATTTTGGTTTTTGGTTTCAGAGGAAGTCAAATCTAAGCATCCACGAGTCCCTTACACAGACCTTTATCAGGTAAACAACATCTCCAAGCCTTCAAAACTTTCATCCTTCTTGAGGGATGTGCTTGACGAATTCTTTGTTTTGAGTTCAGCTCGCAGGAGTTGTTGCATTCGAAGTTACCGGTGGCCATGCAATCCAATTTACTCCAGGCCGTAAGGTATTTACATTTATCCCTAAAGGATAACGGGTTAGCAACATATTTTCTAGATGAATTACCAGAGACGAGAGAATTCACTGTCAAAATGATTTCAGGATGCTGACTCCCCCTATGAAGGAGAACTTCCAGATCCGAATCAAGGTGCCTCACATCTAAGAACTCTCTTCTCTTATATGGGTCTATCGGATAAAGACATTGTAGCTCTCTCTTGAGGCCACACTTTGGTTCTTAAGTACTATCCTTTAAAATATTATCATGTCACTAAACATGCTCCAATGAACCAACTTGGTTGTTGCTTTCTTTAATACATGGGCGTGCTCATAAGGAAAGATCCGATTTTTGAAGTCATTGGACACAAGATCCTCTCAAGTTCTCGTATTTCACGTAAGCCAATAATACAAAATCAAAGTTAGAGCGAGAGAGAGTTCTGAAACTAACATTTTATGAAACTAACATTTTATGAAACTTACATTTTCTGCTGATAGATATTTCAGAGAACTTCTAAAAGGGGAACCCCCAAGATTGCAACTGAAAACCGAAAAAGTTCTACTTGGTGATCCCAAGTTCAACCCCTATGTTAAGCTGTATGCAAAGGTAGATTAGCTTTCAGTACGATTCTACGAAACTTTTAGTTTGGATGATTATATGCTTTCACTAACAAAATAAATGTACCATGATTTGTATGACAAGACAAGGATGTGTTCTTCAGAGATTACGCAAGTTCACACAAGAAACTCTCAGAACTAGGATTTAACCCACCAAGAAAAATTCCTTCAGCAGTGACGCTACATAAGCTTGGAATCGTTATTGCTTCAGCTATTGTGATCTTCACCATATGCTACGAAGCAAGCAAAAGAGGAAATTGGGGAAGTTTCAAAAAGGTACAAATGTTGATTGAATGAATGCAATAAACAGAAACGATTGATGGGATGTTATTTACATTCATGCTCCTTATCAACCAGAACTGATTTGGAATTGCTCCAAAATTATGAATGTTGTTTAATCATATTCAATGTCTAAAATGGCTGAAACAATTCAGTGTCTACCTTCATCAAATGCAACTTCATGTCACTAAGACAAGTCTGTTTTCCGATGCAAGCCATTGTAAACTTGGAATAAGTTAATAACTAAACAATACATCCGCAGCAGCTTGTTTCTTCTCATCAACCTATAAGAAGATATCCATCAGCTTAACTTTTTTCAATAACAATTAACATCAAAAGTCAAATATTTTAAAAAAAAAAAAAAATCTCAACAGTAAGAAAGAACAAAGAAGCAATTCAATCTCATGATTCTACATCCAGAATAGAAACCAAAAGACCATTCCACGATTAGTCATGAATCATCTTGATCAAGAAGAAGTGATGGCATTGACTAACAATCCTAAAGCTTGGGTGTTATTAAACCTTTTTCCCCAATCCCATTAACAAATTTATAGAGAGGATCAAATAGAAAAAACGAAGTTTTATTTTTCATCAGTGGATTCCTATAGTGGATTCCTATAGTTGAGGATTTAGGTTTGGAAAAAGGATTTTCTGATTTTTCTCTTTGAGATTGTGAATTGTTAAATCATTATTGTTAACTCTGATTATTTGTTATGAGTTTGCTATGGAAGATGAAATTAGTTCATTTTTCTAATTAACCATCTCTTAAGAACATGGAAGAGACCATAGAGAATCTTAATTTGTTCCTATATTTATAAATAGACTTAAATAAATCTATTATATAATGGGAGCTTTTCTCTCCTCTTAGCTATGCCACGTCACTTTTTTATAAAAACCAATTGGGCCTTTGACTTAACATTACAAACATCCACGTTAACTTATTTAAAATAGAATTGAAATTTTTTTAAGCCCACTAACAACAAAACCCCCTATCGTCATGATCTAGGCGTTGCATCTATCGATTGACCTTCTCCCTCCCTTACATCGCCTCAGGAGGTTATGGCTAACCACCATTACAGTCTCGCAAATAATTCCGGCATTTCTATTCGATTCCCTTACAGCCTTAAAGCCTCTGTAACGCTCATTCAGTTTTCCCAAACCACTCCAAAAACATTGATACAAAATAAGCCTTGCCCACCTCCTCATGTAGATTGTTCTGTAACGAACGAAAATGGAGTCCTTGATTGCTCTGTAATCCGATGTAGGAAAGGAAGAGTTCTATTCTGTCGGAGGAGCTGATTCTCACGGGTTTAAGGACGAGTTTCTACAGCTACGAGCTGAAACCTATGGCGGAGATGAAGAAAAATATCAATCATTCGATGAAAACGGCGGCGAGAGAGGTCCTGGTAAAAAATTGAGCCGGATCCGTGTTCCGATGATGGTGTAAGCGAAATACGCGTTTTCTCCTTTTCCGGAGCTATATCTAGAGGGAGAGTAGCCATCAATCCCCATGATTACACAGCCGATCAGAGACGAAGCTACAATGGGTACGATTATATGATATGAATAATGCAAAAAAGTTCATATTTCTTCCCTGTTTCGATAACTGTTAGGCATTTTCCTCCTTCGTCCGTACCGTACAATTTCTACGGCTCCGTCAAAACTCCGGCCGCTTCTTATGTTTTAGATGCGACTTATTTTTGATGGTTTTTATTACAGGTTTTCCATATCCTCCCAATAAACCATAAAAAACAACTGCAGGAAAAAATGCAATGAAAGCTTGAGCAGGCAACAACCCCTCCCGTGCGTAACAAAGATGAAGCCATATTTAGAATCAGAGCTGGTGTTGCAACTTGCAAGCAAGCAGTTTGGACAAGAAGAAATTATATGTTCTTTAGTTACTGATGTGAGTATTCCTGTTTCATTTTCCAGATTGTTATTTCTTCTATGTTTATAGAAGACTAACTAATTTACTGATTTCGGTTTTCAGGCATGCATTGTCTGCCCAAAGCATCCCACCAACTTCAATGTCGATAATGTCCGTGTTGCCAAGCTTTTGGGAGGAGGATTACACAACTCTTGCATAGTCCATGGCATGGTCTTGAAAAGTGATGTTGTTGGGAGCATTAAGAGAATGGAGAAGGCGAAGGTGAGATCGCTTTCTTTTGTTTATGCTCTTTGTCCAAGTTATTTTTTGTTGACTTGATCGAATTTATGCCCTTGAAAATTATAGCTTGGTGTTGTTTTCTTTCACGTTTTCGATAATGAGTATCCCCGGAACCTTTTTTATACTTTCTTCAGGTTAATGTGTTTGCTGGGGCAGAGACAAAAGGATTTGTCTTTGTCCAGAGTGATGAGCAGGTTAATTTTTTTTCACAGAGCGCTTTCAGTGTGATAGGGTAAAAGAAGCTGAGAATTACTAATATGTCTTCTGAAGTATGTTTCTCGGTTGTTAACATTATTAAAACCTTTTTGGTTTTCTAGCTAGAGAACTATGCAAAGACAGAGGAAGCTAAAGTTGAGGACCTGATTACGGTTGTTACAGAATCAGGAGCCAAAGTGATCGTTAGTGGGGGATCAATTGGATAAATGGCATTGCATTTCTATGAGCGCTACAGGTATGTCTAGACTCTAATATCTCCTTAATCTTTTATAATTTGTTTCTTCGCTTTCACTTTTGAAACCCCTGGACATTGTTCCCTTGCAGCTGCTTATGATAAACATGTTTGTAGTGTCATTTCTAATATTAACTTTCTTTCTCGGCAGGACACTGTTGCGGAACTGGAGTTACTACAAGTACATAGAATTCTCTTTCAAGCTCATCTCTTCTGGGTAGTGAAACACATTAGCACAAGATGTAATTCCTCACGTTGAAAATTGCTGTTGCAGGCATCTGGATTGTCATCCGAGGTGACTCCTTATTTATATCTCAATTAGTTGAATACCTCTAATGAGCTGCAAATAAAACAGTTCTTATGTGGAACTGTAGGTTAGCAGGAAGAGGAAGTGTGGAAATCACCATTGAGAAAGCTGATGGTTCGACATTTCAAGCTGAAGCTGGGGGAGATCAAAGAAATAGTGCTACAATCCAGGTATCAAAGATAAACATGATTCTAGATAAACATCAGTTCTTGTGTTTTACGCTGCAATCTCTTTAGCTGTTCTTTTACGAGGCAATGATTTTGCTTATATTATGGAATCAGGTCGTTATCGATGGTTATTCAGCTCCATTAACAGCATGGAATTTTTCAAAACTGGTAAGGTAGTTTACTCTAACACCAACCTTTGTTAGCTACACATCTTAAACCTAAAATACCGTACTCTGTACAGTACAGACTGTACTCTTTAGTTTTATTGGAAAAAACACACACAAATCAGCTCAAAGTTTGAACTGAGGCGTTTCTGTCTTACGGCTGGGGCTGTCGCTCATGTCAGTGAATCTCCATCACATTCTTTATGATCATCTAATGGTGTTTTTAATACTCAAATGATTATCGAACAGTTGAAACTAAGCCGGCCAAGCCCTGATGATCTGGGCTACGTTGATTCCATATCAGATTATCAATTGAGGAAATCGGTGGTGTGATAGTAAGTGCTCGATACTCCTTTGAAGTCAATGTCTTTCTTGACAGTGGTTTTGCTTGGAAGCACATATAGCATTTTAGACGACCTTGAAAGAGCAGCTGACGATGGAGTTAATACATTCAAGGTAATCTTTGTTGGGTTAAAAAATCTTCCTCCCCTGTCTTTCCATGTGTTCTAAATATTTTGTATCGGTTTTAACTTCTGCTCTTGCTTGTACTTCTTCTCAGGCCATGTGTAGAGACAGCCTATTGTTCATGGGGCTGCAGGTACTGAAATAGAAAGGTCTCCGATATTGAAGGAATATGCTTATGCAGAAACTGGATTTTCTATTCAGTTTTTTGAAGATATGAGTAATTCGCCACTAAAACTTAGAAGAGATGAGAGATCAGAAGAGAAATGCGAAATTACAAACTTTTTTTTTGTCTCCTTTGTTTTGTAATTAGCAAGGAGAACATGGTGCTGATATATATGTATGTGCTGATATATATTACAAATATATCACTGTGTAATAACGTGGAGGATAGTGGAGAAGACTGTATTGTTGCCACTAATGATGAAAGTGTTCGGAAGAATATAACAATTACAAATCATTTTATCGTGCAATTATTTGGGAAACATTTATAACGAATGACTCAAAACTACCAAATCTATTTAACACAACTAAACAATACAATGACGTAGTATGACCCCCGCGCGTGCGCGGGGGTAGTAAATCCACTAGTTTAAATATACAGGTGTTATTTCTGATGGGTTTAAACGGATAAATCTAAATGGATTTTAAATGTAGATGGATCTAAAAGAATTGAGTCCATCCGTTTTAACATCTCTAAAAATAAACTTAAACAAAACTTTAAAATGAAAAACCCAAAATTAAATATTTTACGAAATATTTTTTGCAAGAATATGCACATCTAATCCAAAAGTTGTAATTATCACAATTTATGTTTTATGTTACAAAATAAATAAACTATTTTCAAATAGGTGAATCTAAAGGGATGTGCATATAATTATAAAATCTGTCTAATCCAAAAAATTGTATTTATCACAATTTGTGTTTTTATGGTACAAAATAAATAAATATATTCAAATACACTTTAAAATTAATTAATTTGCTTAATGTAAAAATAAAAAAATTAATTTCACATGATAAGATAAAACCTACAAGCTACAACAATGAACTATATGGTCAAAATGATTAAAATAAATATTGAAGACGATAAAATGAATTCCAAAATAAAATAAAAATCATCTAACTAACTCGGAAGGTGTTCAATTCATTCTGAAATCACAGAATAAATAAAGTACAGGTCAAGAAAACAATCATAGAAAACAAAAACAAAAATCATCTAGTTTGCTTTTCTAAGACGTAATGATAATCTAAACCATTTAGAAACACAAAACAACATAACGATAACATTCTTTTTCTGATGATAAATGGGAAATTTGGAGTTGTAGCCATAATAATAATAAAAAATATAATTCAACAAACAACCAAGGAAAACATATCTTTATTCGGTGTTCCTGTGAGAAAACTTAGGGTTCCAAAGAAAACAGATGGTGGAGAAAAAGTGTTGATCGAAAGACTCTTTTTATGCGGTGTGTGCGAGTCGCATGCGACTGAGAGTAGTGTCAAAATTGCAACGATTGCTGGTCTAAGCACGGCAGACTCAAAGACGTTTTGGGCAGTCGGGGACAATTGACATGGGCGTTAGTGATGGTGCAACAGTCAGAGAGGTCCTCATGATGAACAGGAGAAGACGACATAGATCCCCTCTCCTAACTGACCTTGAGGAGGAAATAAATGCAATGAAATCACAGTGTCTGGGCAATAACGCAAAGGACCAGGCTCTATGGATGTGTAGCGAAGGCAAATTCAAGAATAGCTTCTCCTCTAAATCCACATGGCTTCAGTTGAGAACAAATCAGCCAATACACGACTGGCATCAAAGCGTTTGGTTCAAGCATCACACACCGAGGTACTCCTTCATTCTTTGGATAGCAATGCATAATAGATTGATGACTGGTGATAGGATGTTGCGGTGGAATCCAAATGTGGACTCATCTTGCATTCTATGTTCTGGTCAACAAGAATCGCGAATGCACCTGTTTTTTGAGTGGACATATGCTTCCAAAGTCTGGGAATCTCTTGTCAAAGGGCTGATCCGAAACCATTATACAACTGTGTGGGAAGAGATAATTGAGCTTGCCTCTGGCACATCACTAAACAGAACAAAGCAGTTTGTGTTGAGATACATTCTTACTGTGGCTGTCCATTCAATTTGGAGAGAAAGGAATTCTAGACGACATGGTAACCCTCCCCAAGAGTTCCACGGACTGGTCAGATTCATTGATAGAGCAATCAGAAACAAGTTATTGGCTATTCAACAAGAAGGAAGACACGAATATACTGACGGTTTGGGAACCTGGTTCCGTACGAGACTTCGAAGATGCACAAGTTCTTTCATTCTTTAAACCAAGTTTAGAGCTTTAGTTTCATTCTTTAAGCAAAAACAATAAAGAAGCACCAGATGTAAAGAAGTTTTTTTTTGGATTGAATACAATTTTACATTCATTCAAAAAAAAAATTGCAAGGATTGAAAATTGGGCTTCTATATTTTATTATTTAGTTATTGGGCTTTCATATATTAAGCTAGGCCCATTAGTGTCATCAGCAGCAAAATCAAATTAGTCGGCATCTGATTCTACCGGTCATCTACCTGAATCCGTGCGTCAGCTCAGGCGACAATGCAAGGAGGATCGTCGGGAATTGGATACGGTTTGAAGTATCAGGTGACTCGTCATCTTATTTCTGTTCCCGATCTTCTTTGATTCCTTCCTTTAGCTTTCTTCAAAAGACGAAATTTATTTTTGTTTTCAGGCTAGATGTATATCGGATGTGAAAGCAGATACGGATTACACCAGCTTTCTCACTGGAACCCTAAGTTTGAAAGAAGAAAATGAGGTGAATTCATATTTTCCTACTGATCGATTTTCGTCTTCTATTTGATTTCTGGAAGATACTGAAAGTGTGTGATATTTTTAAAAGGTTCATCTTCTTCGTCTGTCATCTGGTGGATCAGAGCTGATATGCGAGGGTTTGTTCTCTCATCCAAATGAGATATGGGACCTTGTTTCTTGCCCTTTCGATCAACGCATTTTCTCCACTGTCTTTTCCACTGGTAACTTCGCATTTGTTTGCTTGATCAGTTTCTAGAAACTGGAGCTGTATTTTTATCTTGGTCGAATGCGAAGTTTTTTTTGTATTGACTTGAAGCTTCAATGTGTTATAAACTCTATGATGCTTTTGTCCGGTTAAGGTGAATCATTTGGAGCAGCGATTTGGCAAATTCCTGAGCTGTATGGTCAACTGAGTTCACCACAATTGGAGCGTATTGCATCTCTTGATGCACATGTTGGTAAGATTAATTGGTGAGTTGATGATTTATCGTTTCAGTAGAGCTTATTGCTGCTACAGTGGCACAAGGTTTAGGATTTGTTTCTTTTCTTATCACATCTTATGAAGCTGACTCTCTGCCTGTCTCTCTCTCTCTCTTTCTCCTGTGAAAAAGTGTTCTTTGGTGGCCTTCTGGAAGATGTGACAAGTTAATCAGCATGGATGAACAAAATATTTTCTTGTGGAGCTTGGACTGTTCGAAAAAGTCTGCTGAGGTGATTTAGCTACGAACATTTTTTATTTTTTGTGTGTTCTTTTGCCTTTTCTGTATTTAGATTTTTTGTAGGATGTTTCCTTTAACAGCTTTAGCTTTTATGTAGGTTCTATCTAAGGATTCGGCTGGGATGTTGCATTCTTTATCCGGTGGAGCATGGGATCCACATGATGTAAATGCTGTTGCAGCAACTGGTGAATCATCTGTCCAGTTCTGGGACCTGCGTACAATGAAGTATGGTATCACTGTTGACCTCCTCTGTTCATTAACATTAACATAAGGCTTTCTTGCATGCACTTACGAGGTTTTACACGTCGATTGGACTCACACATGCTCTCATAGGGGTCTCAATGTCAAATGACTGTTAGTTGCTTTGTTTCTGTACCTGTTCACATGAAACCATCTGTATATGTTGACGGTTGCGTTGCTGGCACAACACAGGAAGGTTAATTCAATTGAACGTGCTCATGTGCGAGGTGTTGATTACAATCCCAAGAGAGAACATATACTTGTAAGATTTCCCTCTTGTGTTCTCAACTCTCAAGTACCTCCTACCACTGAACAATATTCTCGTAAATAAAAGGAACGGTTCATATATATATATATATATATAAAGGTGGTGCGCGTACATTCGGTTATGTAGATAACTGCAGAGGATGAATCTGGCATACATGTCTGGGATCTCCGGAAGGCCAACATTCCCGTCCAAGAGCTTCCTGGTCATACACATTGGTAGGTTTGTTTGCATTTTTATTTTGTGAACTTTTTTTCTTGTAAAAACCTTGAGACTTGAATTTGTGTCTTTGTATGTTTCTGTCAAATTTTGCAGGACATGGGCGGTCAAGTGTAACCCTGAGTATGATGGGCTGATTCTGGTACTCTCTTTATCCTTCTTCATGTTTCTTAAACAGAATTGGATCATCCGACATAGTAGCTATGTATGTTACTGTCTCGGTTTTTAGCTAAAATATGCTGAGCAAGGTGATGAATGATACTTTTTCCTCCGGTGCATGCTAAGTTTTAGTTTGGAACACAAAGCCTCTGTTTTAACTCGCGATATAGATTTAAAAGTGTTGTTACTGATCAATTGAAGTAAAACAGAGTGCTGGAACAGACTCGGCTGTCAACTTATGGTATGCTTCAGCATCATCCACTGATGAAAAAACCCACAGAAAGGTTGTTACAAATCGTGTATCCTCCTCGCTCCCACATATTAATATGATTTGCATTGGTTTGAGTCATATTGTTCCTGCCATCTATCTCAGCCCTGTGGAATCAAAACGTCAGCGTGTAAACCTGTTACTCAACTCATACACTGATTATGAAGACAGTGTCTATGGTAAATTCTCTTAAAGGCTTAATAATTGTACCATTATCTTGTGAAACAAACTACACTCTTGACATTACTGTTAAATCACAATTACAGGCCTTGCTTGGAGCTCACGTGAGCCTTGGGTTTTTGCATCATTATCATACGACGGGAGGGTAAGTTATTTGTATTCTACCCCACCGAATCACCTAAAGTTTTTATTTAAAGACTATTAATTTATCTTGCTTGTGTGTGTATATGTGTTAGATCGTCATCGAATCCGTCAAGCCTTTCCTTCCAAGACTGTAGTAAAAACTCAGCATCTCTTTTGTTCTGACCGAGACACGACGGCGACCCATCGAAATCCTTGTCGGATAAAGTTGGCACTATTGTGTTTACAACAATGTCCTTTTGACACAATTTGTTGGGATCTTCTTGATCTATCTATCATTCGTCCAGATTTATCCGGTACCAAAATACAGTTGCTATGAACTTAACAGACTCAACGACTGATTCTTGTCGGAAAAAAAGTAAGAAATTAAGTGAAACAAAGAGAGAAAAAATGGGTGATTCTTCCTCGGGTTGGATTTCTATGTACAGAAGACATTTGATGTATGACCACAAAAAAAAAATGAAAAGCCGATTTTTGAATATATTTCTTTATGAACTGAATCAATCTGACAGCATTTCTTCTAGCTCAGGCTCATCGGAAATGGATGAGGCATCATCATAATCTAACCTCGTACCATTATACAAACCTCTGTCCTGCAAATCAGTTTGGTCTTCCTCATAATCCGACCACTCTGCATCTTCATCTTCCTTGTGTTCATCACTAGTTACTACAACATCTTTTTTGTTTTTCTTACCCACTTTTCTTGAATCCATATTTCCCTCTTTTACCTTCCCATTGGTCTCTTCGCATATACAAGTGGACGGATTCTCATGAAACTCGCCTCTACCCGCTCTTACTTCCTTGGGCTCTCCCATGAATCCTTTCTGAAATATTCTAACTCTTGAACTAAACTCCTCCCAAGTTGTGTTCTCTTTGCTTAGAAACAACTTGTACAGCTTTTTCGCATTCGGTCTGATTGTCGGTTTATGTCCAAAATATATCCTGCATAAATCCAAGAAAACTTTAACAATACAAGAAGATTCATAAAAGAAAGAAATCAAAAGCTTTGTGTCACTACCTTCGACCGGCTAATATTCTGGCCATGTTTCCGTTATTGTTTGTAACGAAAACATCGCTTTCATCGCAAACAATGAAATCAAGTGCAGCCATTCTTGAAGAATAAGAAGCAAATGGTTCTAACTCCATCTTTGTAGCTATAGTGTCTTTAGAATAGTAATGTGGGAAGAGTGCTTTTAGTGGAGCTAAGGACTCTTCTCCTCCATAAACTTCACCAGATGCAACATATATATGAACATCACTTCCATATCCCAAAGCTCTAAGCATTAATCCAACTTCTTCTGGTGTTAGCGGACATCTTCCTTGTCGCCTTTGCTTCTCCGGGTTATGTACATGTAAAGTTTTCCATCTTCTTCTGATTGATCCTAACTCTTTTTTCTCCTTGTCACCACCACCATAGTAACATCCCGAGAAGGCGAGCATATCGGGCTCAAACCTAAGGTGTAAAGCAATGTAGTGTTTGCTTCTTAACCGCATTCTTCGGACCAACTCCTTACCCATTTTGAGAATGGGATCAGTGAACTTAAGCGCATGATAGTTAACTCTACACCTCAGCTTCTGCAAATCGTCTCTCAACTTGTTTGAAAGTCTGTAATCAAATTTATTCAACTGAACTGCCTGAAACAAACATTTTACAAGATCACAATCATACTTAAGCATCATCACAAAAGAAAAATGCAAACTTTAAATGGTAAGAAGGTAAAAGATCGAGAGAAAACTTACATGCCTTTTCTGAAGAACAGGTAATACACGATTGATATAACATTTCTCATTGCATTTTCTCGGTACACGCATTCTGCTGGGACTCCATGTTCGACCTCCTTTCTGTGGAAGTTGCTCTATGATTTTGACATCTTTCGAAAGAAATGACATGAACCAATCAACATCGAAGATATGCGAGAAGTCACTGCATAAAAGCACAGAAGTAAGATGAGACTAAGACGGCTAAAGTTTTGATTTTTGAGAAGAGAGTAAGAAGAAGAAGCAGACCTGGCATCTTTCCAGTAAGATTTCTGGTCTAACTTTGGAATAACAAGCGTAGCGTTTAGAATTCGTGCAGCAACGACAGCATCTACGATCTGAAAGGCATATTGTCAAACTTAAAACAAGATATCTCTGAAACAAAAGAATCGATCATTAGAACCAGACAAAGCTAAAGGAACTTACTCCAGTTCTCTGTTGGTTTAAACCACCACTAGTGGCGATTGCCAAGTATCGATCATTTCTAGTAATTGCTTTAGCATCTGCACCAAGAAATCAAATTCCTTGAGTTCAGAAACTAATATGGCTCAGGCTGATTCTAGCTAAACTAGTCCTAATGGTACAAATGTGACTCTATATCCCTCTCCAAACATCAAAGTAAAAAAACTTTACGCACTTGGGAACTTGCTGGTTGCATTGCAGCAACCATAAAAGAATTCAGCATTCCATGAACGCCAGATATCACGATCTGATCTCCCTCCACTTCTCTGTTTCGGTCAGAACAAACACAAAGCCAAACCCAACAGAGCCCATTAAGGGAGATGCAACAAAAATCCAAACTTTGAATCAACAGGACATGAGAAAATTCATTTCGGTATCAAAAAAGTAAAATTTAAGAAACCCTAACCGGAACTCTGAAAACGACTGCTATGTTCTTCTCATCATTGACTCCATAGTTAATCTGCTTCTGCGATTAAACAGAATCAATGGCGTTAGAAAGTGAGATCAGAATCTCCTAAACAATGTCTGGAGGGAGAGAGAGATAGATTACGGAAATGCGGCGATCGGAAACATCAGGAGGAGGGGAAAAGATGGAGAGAAGAGCGAAGAGGATGAGAAGAGCTCCGGATACAGCGCAAATTAGAGGAAGGAGACGGCGGAAACGATTGTAATATTTGTAGCGCCGCCGCTGGAAAGCCATGGAAGGCTATACGTGCGGCGCTTTTACCTTCGCCTCTACGCCAGACAGAGAGAGAGACAGATAGAGAGATTCGAAAAAAGCTCGGCTCCAATGGTGGGGAAAAACAAAAGTCTTCTCCTTTGAGATTAGAAGGAGTAGAGAAGATTTAAAATCAAAAGCACAGCATGCTTTTTGTTTATTGTAATCTCCTCATATGTTTTCACGACTCCATCACCACACTAATCATTAGAGATTCTCTCGCGCTTCAAATTTTTATATATCAGAGAGAGAGAGAGAAAGATTATTTTTTTATTATTTTTTTATGTTTGGGACACTTTTTATAGATTTCGGGGCTTTCAAGACATGACTAGGTCTGGGCATTTAGGTATTCGGTTCGGTTTCGGTTTTTTTGGATCCTAATTTTAATATTTAATGGTTATATTTTTTCGGTTCGGATCCGGTTCGGTTTCTGTCGATTTCGGTTCGGTTCGGATACGAAATTGAGAAACCTATAATTACCCGAAAATTTCCGGTTTTTGTCAGTTCCAGTTATTTAATACCCGAAATAACTAATTATACCCGAAATAATATAAAATAACCGAAATTAAAATATAATATCCGAACAAATTTTCAAATTGGAACAAAAACAAACTTGAAAGTAGCTGAAATACAAACTCCAAACAATACCAAACATGATAAAACATATAAAAAAGTTCAACAAATCCAAAATACTTGTCTCAAACACACAAAACATAACAAAAGATCTCCTGATCTTCTGTAAACTTAGCAAAATACTGCAGATAATGTTCATGCATCATCAGAAGAGAAAGTTTAATAGCAATGACATGACAAAATACTGCAGACAAATAATCAAGAGTAAACACTATCAAGTATACAAGACAGACAACACTTACCAAACTTTCATGATCTTCAAGACTCCAAGTCCAACCTTAATATTGCACCCCAAAATCTCTTATATGAACAAATTTAGAGTTTAGAAATTATAAGTTTGTAAGTTACAAACAAGAAATGAATATTCAAATAGATTTAGTCATTTAGAGTTACCTTTCTGAAGCTCATCTTGGTATTTTACGTCATCAAGCAATTGTTCAATTGTAATGGATCATCTATTAATTATGCATATCTCAGACTTCAACCACTGCTCTGTACACATCAACACTTCAATAGTGTAATGTATTAGACAACTCCTGTAAGGATCAAGGACACGACCGCTGGTGCTAAACGCAAATTCAGAAGCAACACTAGAAATTTGCATAGCAAGGATATCTTTAACCACTTGTGAAAGCACCAGGAACTTGATGTTGTTAACCTTCCACCA
This sequence comes from Orychophragmus violaceus, assembly GCA_030180135.1. Lineage (NCBI taxonomy): Eukaryota > Viridiplantae > Streptophyta > Magnoliopsida > Brassicales > Brassicaceae > Orychophragmus > Orychophragmus violaceus. The sequence goes on from CM058230.1 coordinate 10,595,594, forward strand.
TGAGAGAACATCATACTCAGAACCTGCAAATATGTGTGGATTCTCCACATTCTCTGCTAAGTATAGCTCTAACTCAGTAGTTTGCTCGTTAAAACTTGTTTCTTGCTGTAACTCTTTGTACATTGCATCCAGACGTCTAAAAGCAACACGAGTAGATACAAGTTCTCTTCTTGTAATATGAGTTCTTGACTGAGAAGATAATGCAGAACCGACTCCTTGTGACTGAGAAGATGTAGTGGATGCGACAGCTGTAGATGTAGTCGTAGACTTCTTGTGAGCAGCATTATATTCTTCAAACGGCCTCTTCAAAATGTCCATTGTTAACTCATACAGACGAGTAGCCTTGCTGCTTCCTTTCCCATATAGCTCATCAAAGCACAACTGAGAAAACTTCAGTTTATTCTTTGGATCAAACACAGACGCCACTATCAACAACTTGTTCATCTCTGTTTCTTCCCCAAATGGATCCCAATATTTTCCTAGTTTCTTAATCATGGCCTCTGCTTTCTTCTTCAATGTGGTATCACTGTTTTTGCTCAAATCATTGAGATGTTGCTGGATGCTAACTATCTCATTGTAGGCTTTGTAGGAGCTAGCTGTATTAATAGCAGATAGTACTAGTGTAGATTCATAGAAAATGCCAAGAAAATTCAGTAACCTGTCACAAGCTTCCCAATCATCTTTGTTTGGTGGTCCAGCTCTCTTCTCCCTTCATCTTTTTCCTTGAAGTACTCATTATACGACATGTCTTGAGCCCCCATCTTACCAAAAGCAACTCGAAAATTCATGGCTCTACTCAACATCAGATAAGTGGAATTCCACCTTGTTTTGCAGTCCAAAGAAAGACTTCCTCTAGTCATCTTCCATGTGTCTACTCGAAGCTGGAACGACAACAACCTATGCGTAGAAGACCTCACAAACTGTATCCAATTACGAATAGCACACACACTAGCATCAACATCATGCAATCCATCCTTGACAATCAGATTCAGAATGTGAGTGGCACATCTGAGATGAAGGAACTCACCACTGAGCACTAAAGCACCATCTCCAATCATGTCGAACCCTTCCTTGAAATTCCTCATTGCACTACTGTTGGCCGTTGCATTGTCCACTGTAATGCTAAACACTCTCTTGATGACCCTTTCCTCCAAGCACTCCTGAAGAACAGTCGCTATGGTGAGTCTCTTGTGATCACTGACATTCTTGAATCCTATAATCAACTTCCTCATCTGCCAATTGACGTCAACGAAATGAGCTGTTATGACCATATAACTCGATCCAGTTGTTGGAGCTACCCAAATATCAGTGGTTAGCGAGATTCTCTGATTACTCCCACCAAGAATCTTCTTCATTATTGCTTTCCTTTTCACAAACATCTCTACGATGTCTCTGGTAGTTGTTCTCCGAGAGTGAGGCTTGTACAACTTCATCTTACTGCAGAAATGTCTGAATGTTAAGCTATCTATGAAGGACAGTGGAAGCTCCCCTAGAACTAGCATTTCATTGCATGCCTCTCTGAACACTGCTTCAGATACCTTTCCCAATTGTAAACCATCTTCTTCTGCATTGATTACATTCTCACATGTTTTCTTAGCTGCCTTCCATGCTTGATATTGCTTGCAAGTAAGGAGATGCTTCTTCAGGTTGGAGGTGCATGATGTTGATGCACACGCCATACGCCTCCCACAATAATGAAAGTTGCACTTGTTCTCTTTTGTCTTGGTAAAGTGTTCCCAAACTGTTGATCTTGTACTCTTCATAACAGTCTTAACACGTTTCCTTTTCCCCTTGCCAGAAGTTGGAGTAGCAGCATGATTCTCAACTTCCTCTTCATTCTCTTCGAACATGTTGTCCTCAACATATATATCTTCTTCCACTTCCATTTGTTTGGGACCTTCTGGTTCTTGAGAAGAAGCCATCTGCATAAAAGCACAAATATATGTATAAGTCTCACTCACATAACATAAATATAAGTCGATTTATAGTAAACAAGTACCAGAATACTGCAGACAAATCGATTTATGCAAACAAACACAATACTTCGATCTAATCAGACAAAAATCCTAAACCCATAAATCAATTTCTTCGATCGATTCATTTCTCTAATTGATAAAAGAAATCAAATACTAAGCTAAAGGAATTGACTATTGGGCTATACAAACATCTAAAGAGATGAAATCCTAAACCCCTAAATCGATTTTAAGCGTACATGTTACAACAACAGAACAAACAATAAAATTGAAAACATAAAATCAATCAAGAAAATTACCTCTAAATTGATTTGTGAGGCAGTAGAAGATGCAACAGTCAGAGATGAAGTGAAAAACATTCCAAATTGCAGCTTCGATTTATACTACAAACGAGCTGATTCAGGTGAGGATGTCAGGTACTGTAATCGCCTCACACACTCACAACATAAACGAGGCAGACAACACATAATTGTTGCACGCTTTACATCTTTTCCAGACAAGATATTAATGACTAAACGGGCTAATGTTATCTATCCTAACCCAAGTCTAATTAATTTCGGGTATTCGGTTCTACTATTCGGTTCTCGGATAGAACCGGAACCGAACCGCTATCCATGGTTCCTGAAATCAATATCCAATGGGTAATTTGCCTATAACCGGATCCGAACCGAACCGGTTATTTCAGTTCGGTTCCGGTTCGATTCTTCGGATCCGGTTAATATGCCCAGGCCTAGAAATGAGGCACCGCCTCCATCACTTCGTTCTAACAGCATTTTTTAAATTTATTTTTATATTTGTAGTTAGCTGATTAATTTCTGATTTTCATAAACAATTACTATGAGCTGGTTTTTAGAGTCTTGCAAATCTCTAGTTTGTTTTGATTGTTAATCTTTTTGTTTAGCTTAATTATATTTAAGAGGATACTATTGGTTACTAATAATTCATTCATTATTGATTTGATTAGTCAAATAATTAGGAGATAAGAATTAGCTTGTGTAAGACTCTGACCAGAGGAGCCAAACATAAGCTTTGTTTCTTTAAATTGTTAAAATTACTTTAGAACTTTAAAAATCATTACTGTCTCTAAAATAGAAATCTAGTGTAAGTATTACTCTTTTGTTTTACATTTTTATTTACTAAAAGAAGAATATTTGAAATTAATATTTCAATTACCTAACTTTTGTTGCTAAAGAGTGTAAGTGAACACAATAGCGTGAACTGCAAAGGAAAGTATTATTACCCTTTTTGTCTGCCTTTTGGCCAGTTTCCGTTTGCTTTGTGTTGTCACCATCCATGAACAAAATTGGTGTGAGCCAGTTTATGAAATTTTGGATCCGTATAGTCAACCAAAATCAGAAAATAATCAACGGTCATGAGATCATCTAATCTAACTAAACTCTGGTCCGGTTTAGTAACCGTTAACTACAGTAATATTTTAGTTAGCTTATAGTACTAAAAAACAAAAATAAATAAACAAATTTCAGTAAAGAACAGAAACAAACGACCATTACAATTTACGAGACGATGATTTAAGGATTGATTCCCTAAGATAATATATATTTATCCACTTGCCATCAGATTCAACTCTAAGATCTAATCTTCCACACATACAACACTTCATACCGGTTTTTATTTATTTCAACTTGGTCTATTTTTAATACAATAATTACGGTTTAGCTTAACCAACATGATACGCAAAAAAGCTTACCACCAATTCATAGCTTGCTTGTGCCTTTCTTTGATAAGCTTCCCATAGCCTTGGCCTTAGTCCTCAGAACAAACTTCTGAACTTTTCCAGTCGATGTTTTAGGAAGATCCTCAAACACAATACTCCTCGGAGCCATATAATGTGGAAGCCGCTCCCTGCAATACCTTATAATATCCTCTGCGCTGGTCTTAGACCCGTCTCTAAGCTTCACAAATGCACAAGCAGTCTCACCCCAATACTCATCAGGTCTACCAACTACCGATGCTTCAAGAACACAAGGATGAGTGAAAAGAACAGACTCGACTTCAATCGAGCTGATGTTTTCTCCTCCTGAGATTATAATGTCTTTCGATCGATCTTTCAGCTGTATGTAACCATCAGGGTGTTTAACACCTAAGTCCCCTGTCCAAAACCAACCACCTTTAAAAGCTTCCTTGGTTGCTTCAGGGTTTTTAAAGTAACCATTCATCACAGTGTTTCCCCTGAAGACAACTTCACCCATAGATACACCATCAGCTGGCAAACTTCTCATGGTTACAGGATCTTTAACAGCGACTTCCTCAAGCACCAAGTGATTGACGCCTTGTCGGGCTTTCATTTTGGCCTGTTCTTCGCTAGGCAAAGAGTCCCACTCAGGTTTCCATGTACAGACAGTCCCAGGCCCATAAGTCTCGGTTAACCCATATGAATGAACCATAAGAAACCCCAGCTCTTCCATTTTGAATATCACTTGAGCCGGTGGCGGTGCAGCAGCCACTATAAAGGACACTTTCCCGGGAAGCGGCTTCTTCTCAGATTCAGGAGCATTGATGATCATATTCAAAATCGTTGGTGCACCTCCCATGTGAGTCACCTTGTGCTGACAGACGTTATCGAATATACCCTTAGCGGTTACATTCCTCAGACATATATTAGTCCCACCAACCGCGGTAAGACCCCACAATAAGGACCAGCCATTGCAGTGAAACATGGGACTAGTCCATAGATAAGTAGGAGAAGAGTGCATTTCGTTGAGTAAAACCGCGGCCAGGGAATTCAAATAAGCACCTCTGTGACTATAAACAACACCTTTGGGGCTTGAAGTGGTGCCTGATGTGTAATTCAGAGAGATTGCATCACACTCATCCTTTGGCCTTTTCACTTGGAAATCCGTTTTCCCCATGGCCACCACATCTTCGTATTCCATCAATCTTTTCTTCCCTGAAACAGCAGATTGTACAATAGGCTCTGTGATCGAGACCAAAAGAGGGACCTTTTCGCCTTTCTTGGAGAGGATTTCGCAAGCTCCTTGAGCTATTTGGAAGAACTGATGATCTGCAAAAAGCACTTTGGTCTCGGAGTGTCTGAGTAAAACTGCCACAAGTGCAGAATCATGGCGAATGTTGAGTGTACAGAGCAAAGCTCCAGCCATGGGAACACCAAAATGAAGCTCAACCATAGCTGGAATGTTTGGTGCCAACACTGAAACCTGATAACATTTGAGAGTATCAAAAATCGTGCAAAATGGCTTGAAAACTAAACATCATCATTCTTAGTGTTAAATTTTCAAGATTGAGAAAAGAAAAGAAAAATATACGAAATCCTAGTTAGTAACTGTTGGAATATGTGGAGACTATATGGAACATAAATAATATATAGATTTATTTATCACCAATTGATTTTAAATTAGATATCTATAATAAGTCCGAATTTGATATAGGATCAGAGCCCGAACACAGGCTATCCGCTTCTAACTAAAAAAAATCGATCCCACCTAAAATTAGTTCGATCATTCTACTTAAATCGGCTTGACAAAAAATAAAATAAAAAATAGTCGGACCATTTAATTCTATAATTAACCCTAATACCCAAATTCTATCGAGAATAATTGTTCACTTATCATCAAATGGTTTTAAATTGCAAGCTTATAATAAATCCGAATTTGAAAATAACGAACAAGATCTTCCTCAAATATGCAGGCAACCAAATTATTAGCTTCAAAACTACATCTCATCAATCTTGGAGATGAATTTGAAGTTTGAGAAAGAAAAAACTGAAATCACATATCTGGGAACACAAAAGACCTCCAAAGATGCATGTCATAAATCAAGCTAAAAAAGTTGGGAGATAGCGGTGAAAGAGAAGTTCTTACCACATCTCCGACGGAGATCCCGAGCTGAGAGAGACCGGATGCGAGTCTGACGCAGCGGTCATGGGTCTGGCGCCAAGTGTAGGTAACGGAGCCATAGACGACAGAGATTCTGTCAGCGTAGACGACAGCGGATCGATCCAGGAAACTGATAGGAGTGAGAGGAACGTAGTTCGCCGGACACTTCATAGTTCCCTCCATTTTTTTCTCGCTGGAATTTATTTTCTTTCTGCTCTATGAAAAGTAATAATATAATTTTTTTAATTGTTTCTCAATGATGGGCTAAAGAGTTTGAAGGGGATTATCAGTAGTTATCAAACTGTACACGCAACTTGTCAGTCAAAAGAAAAGAGTGACGGAGACGGATAGAGAATGTTTGGTCAGATTCTAAGCCATTTGGTCCGATTGTCTGACTAGGAAACATTTGATAGACTTCCTTCTTGTGCTTGTTTCCCTTTTAAAAATTCTTACTTTTATTTAAATATTATTTTATTATAAAAGTTTTTTTTTTTTTTTTGCCAACAACAGATCGTATTGGGTCTAAAGGCCTGGTTCAATACAAAAGCGGAACCCAAGTCCCGCTACATGAGCAAAAGATAAGAAGAAGTGCGGAACACGTGTAAGCACGTGAAGAGCAGAGGAACACGTGGCATCCCGAGGTAGAAGCACGAGAAGCTTCGGTGCCGACTCACCACCCACCGGAAAAGTCACCGGCGATGAGGAAGACGAGTCAACATCTTCGTCAGAAGCTTCAGACTCACGACCGAACCCGATCTGCGACCTCAACGTCGCCAGAGATCCATCGCAAGCTAAGCATCAAAAGCAAGAACAACGCGATCGCGACCGCCGACGAACCAGGGACAATTGAAGCTAAGTTGGCGGCAAGCCTAAAAAGGCTTTGCCCTTGAAACGGCGAGAAAGACGAAGCTCCGCCACGGCTCTAGCAGCGAGCGACACCAACGAAGATATTACTCCATTCGAAATCCGGGGAGACGAGCGGAAGCGGTAGAGAAAGCCAAAGCTCCGGCGAAGCATTATACAGCGATGTGAGATCAACGCCTCAAAACCAGAGGCGGAGAACCGGAAAAGCCGGCAGAAAGCCGACTACACCGGAATAGAACCCGGACCAACCCAGGCGATTAAACAATGAAACTTTACAGATCCGGTGGAAACCAACCGGAAAGCGATAAGACACACCGATAAACATCGAGAAAAAAAGATACATTTCTTCTGAAAGATTTGAGAGTGTGAAGAAGAGAAGATCAGAAAAAAACCCGACCAAGGCTCGAGAGAAAATTCTCTCTCTACAGAAGAGAGAGAGAGCCTCTTCCATAATAAAAGGTTACAACAGCAAATATGTAAACTATTTAATATTTTTGTTGACTCAAGGTTTTTAGCAGAACCCGTACATAACAAGATAAAACATTGATTTTTGATACATAAAATTTATAGCCTCAGATTGTAAAAATAACATTTTATTATAACTTAGACAATAAAAATTCTATAAATTACTAATGTTGAGATCGATATTTTATTAATTATAGAGCTATTCATTTATATATATATACTAATTTCGACAAAATTCTAAATATTTTTTTTGAGTTAAAAAGTTTCACTAAATATATATCTTCTATAAAAAAAAAATTTTAATTGATTATATTTGACTATTTACATATTTTCTATTTTTTCTTGTTTATATTCTTTTTGTTTTTGTTTCTTTTTTTTTTAAATATGAGTTTTAATAGATTGATTATTTCACATGTTTATATCATTATTTCATTCATATGAACAAAACATATCTTTCAACAAAAAAATTAAGTTTTATTCTTTTTTATTTATCATCATGTCTGCTTATCTTAAAATATCACAAAGTAATAATATTATATTAAATAGAAAAAGAATTATGTGAGTACAAAAAATATATTTTATATTTGCTTTATGCTATTTATTAATTTATAGTGTTTATTAATTTATATTGTTTATGGGACTATACTTACATATGATTTCAAAACAAATTATTATATTACTATTTTATCGATCTATGTTATATTTTGAACCGATTCAACATAAGATCAGAGAAATTTATTAACTTATTAAGTATTAATTTATAGAGCTTTTACTGTACTAAAATGTTTATAGTCCCCTTTTTAGCAAATTGAAGATATGTCAACTCAGCATTCAAAAAGAAGAATGTCTATCATGCGAACTTTGGAGTCTTTGGAAGATGCAACTCTCCCAAGTCAAGCTAAAGTCAATTTTCTAAAAGACATGATGATCAGAGTTCCAAGTGTTAAATAGAATCTATGATGCAATAGTAACTATAGAAGAGTATGAAGAGAAACTCATGTGTGTCATTGCGTTGCTTAGTGTCGTCTCTTAAGTCGTCAGCAGAAGATAGACAAGTCCTTTCAGATATTCCACTATTTCGGATCCTCCCAGCTTCGAAGTTCCAAAGACTCTATCAACAAAAGTGATCGGTACCTGCAGACGAAGACGAGTACTACAGAATCATGAATAATGAAATGATTGAAAAGGAATCAAAATTCACAAATGGGTTTATATATGAGGAGAGAGACCTCTTCAATATGGTATCCTTTTCTGGTAGCACGAACAATCATCTCCATCTGAAACACATATCCTTTACTCACACATGAGCTTATCACGTCTTCAAGCGCCGATTTTTTGTATAGCCTTTCATATAAGGAGAAGGGGAGGTCAGTCGTGAAACTATTAACTGATTTAGGGAAAAGATGCATACAAGTTAGTTGAGTTTTACCGGAATGATCCGGTTAAATCAGATACACCAGGCCATAAAAGTGTTTGAGCTAGCACATTTGCTCCTCTGCTTGTGAGTTTCCGCATAAGATTCCACCCGTGTACACCACCACCTTTTACATATCGTGTACCTGTTACTATACTTGCATTCGTCTCTAGTTGTTTCCTTCAAGATATAGACAACAAAACAGAATCAAATTGGAAAATCAATGTAAAGCTTATGAGATTAGTAAGAGATGAAGAAACTCTACTTACTTGATGAAACTTGGCAAATACTTTGGCTGCACAAGAGAAAAGTGAGTTAGCTCAACAAAAAAAAAGACAAGACAATAAGATCATTAAGTTGATGGATCTTACATGATGTGAAAGATCAGCATCCATGATTACGACGAAATCACCTGTAGCATGCTTCAAACCATGGATATATGCAGTTCCTGCGATCAATCGTGCCAACATTATTGATAACCGTTTACTTGTTGTAAAGAAAAGTTAGAAGATGATGGAGTTACAGACACATACCCAAACCAAGCTTCTTGGCTCTAGCTCTTAAAAGCTGCATCATAATAAAGACGAGCACGAGTTCAACTAAAGAGAAAAATGCAGAGGGAAAAGCACAATATACATATATTCAGATCCTAACTCGTCACTGTACTCACTATGCGGTCTTCACCATACAATTGCTGAAGTTGTTTGACAATTTCTTGTGTTCCATCAGGACTCCCATCATCCACAACAATTATCTCAAAATCAACATCCCTAAACACCATTCAAGAAGTGGCAGATTTCCTTAATGTTGGTATAGATTCCGAATAACATTCGACACAGAGGAGTCTACTCAAAAATTGCAAATCGATTAATTTCTTGTAGCCACAACGAGAATCGATCCGAGATTAGGAAATCTAGCTTATCCGATCACTAAACCAGAGGTTCTATAAACAAGATGACATCAATTCTATACTGTTTTGAGGGATCATTACACTGGATTACTAGCTCATGCGCACAAACAACAATCATACATTTTGGATCTGCAATGTAAAATAATGATCCTTAACTTCTAATACTGCATCACTAATGGGCGATCAGAATCGATGTCAGTCGAATTCAATATTGAAAACCCAATTTGACAAAGTAACACCAGACTAATCGTCTCGAAACAAATATTCATTTTACCGGAGATGCTTGAAAATGAGGTAGACTATAAGAGCGATATTGAGGCGCTCGTTGTAGGTAGGAATGATTATGCTATACTTGTACTTTTTCTCTCCTTTATTCTCCTTCTCGTCCGCCATAGCAGCCAGAACTTTTCCCCCGATCAAAACCTCAAGTTTTGCAACGGAGCGAGCTTCCTTCGTCGTCTTGCCTGCCGATCGGCTCTGTAAGGAGTAAAAAGCAATTTCTAAAATTGGGCCGAAAATGATTAATAGGCTTAATGTAAAGCCCAATTCATAATAGATTTAGAGACCTTTAAAACAGCTAGTGTCTGCTTTACATCAGTGAATCGCTCTCTCCTTCCTTCCGCCAATTTTTGGTTGCCGAGTAAAACGGAAGGTCTCTTAATTAGGGTTTTACAGAGAAAACAGAGATGAGCCGAAGTTTGGGAATACCTGTGAAGCTTCTTCACGAGGCGTCTGGTCATATCGTGACGGTTGAACTAAAGAGCGGCGAGCTCTACAGAGGAAGCATGATCGAGTGTGAGGATAACTGGAACTGTCAGCTCGAAGACATTACTTATACCGCTAAGGTAAATCAACTGTTACCTCAAAGTTATCGATCCTTTAAATTCGAGACAGTTTTCTGAATCATTGGTTTCGTTGCTCTTTCACTGTTAGTGTGTAAAAACCCTAGATTTGGCAAGCTTGGAAATTTTTTACCAGTAGTCTTTTTGGGGGCGTTAGCTTGATCTTGTTATCTGGGTTTATAAAAGTCGTTAGTCTTCATGGGGGTTAAGAATTGTGGAAATTCCGAGTGTGTAGAACCCTAGGATGGTGATCCCAGTAGCTACTTCTCCTGAAGCATGAGATTGGCTAGACACAGTATTGGTATTTGGGGGCATGTGTAAATATAGTATTATACTTTTGTACATTGAATGTCACATTCAAAGTGTCTAAGTTGCTCTCTAGAATCCTAATGGTCAGATGTGAATTATCTTAAGTCGGCAGGACTGAAAGCCTCCTGATCCTTAGGATTACCTTCAAGTTTCCGTTTTCAGTTCAGAATTTCGGAATCATATATTCACTCTTAAAGTGTAGTTTCTTAGAACTAATCTTTCAACATATGTGTGATTTCAAATACAACTTAATGGGTTCACTTGTTAATTGTCACTGAACTTTCGTTGTGGGTTTTTCAATGTTGTACACAGGATGGTAAGGTATCACAGCTTGAGCATGTCTTCATTCGCGGTAGCAAAGTCAGGTGCTATAAACACTTCTTTTGGCTTGTGTTTGTTTCATATTTTGTATAATTCATGGGATCATTCTTGTATATGTAGATGATTAGTAATTGACCTATGGAGATATCTTGACAGGTTTATGGTCATACCAGACATTCTCAAGCATGCTCCAATGTTCAAGCGCTTAGATGCTAGAATCAAGGTATATACTTTCTGAACCCTTAATGAAGAATGATGTTAGAATCTCTATGATATATATACTTCAATATACATAATACCCTTCGTGCTTAATTGATGCAGGGAAAGAGCGGATCACTGGGTGTTGGCAGAGGTAGAGCTGCAATGCGAGGAAAAGTAGGTTCACTCTCCCTCTCTCTGCAAGCTACTTTGTTCATGATTTAACTCTCACGACACCATTGTTAGGAAATTTGATAATGCTTGTTTCATCTTTGTCACTTCTAATTGTTGGATCCATGAATCTCTGTGGTATTATCATAAAGGCTCCGGCTACTGGGCGTGGAACTGGAGGAAGGGGAGCGGTACCACCTGTGAGGAGATGATTGAATTTACGCTCAACATGTAAGCCATAGTTCTGTGACAAAGCCAGCATCTCTTGCGTCTGTTATCTATTGCTTTAAGGTTAAGTTGTAAAACCAATGTTCTTCTGTAACAAGGAGGCAAACAAGAGATAAAGAGAGTTATGTCCAGATGCACTACTAGTTTTGTATTTTGGGATACTAAGATGTTAAAACATTGACAAGTTTTCCTTATGATATGTTTTTGCGGATTCTCAAGACTAAGCTCGGCTAAATTGATGGAACAAGATAATGAACATAACAGATAGATGACAGTGACTAAATCTGTCAAATTTTTTTTTTAGATGGCTATTTGGGACTATATGAACTTCCGCAGAAAATAACAATCCACCCAAATACCATTACAATGACCTGCAGAATGTTTGAGGAAGTTCCTGCGTGGCATCTACCAAAATGAAGCAGAGAATATTCTAGTGTTTTACAACAATTTTATACATATAAGTTTAATGGTGACTGTTTTACAAGTTGAATGTATATAAACCATGATATATCAAAAAACCTTAGAAGAGAAGAACCGAACCAACAATTGTGCATTTACCAATTTTGGGCAACTTCAGTTGCCCTCTTCTTTCTGACTCTTTATGTTTCCCAAAAAAAATGAGTCAAGTCAAACTAGATTCTGTATCATTCGATCTTATTATTATAATTTTCCTCCATTAGAGTAGAAACCCAGCTGGTTCAGTTCTTGCAACATAAGAGAACTTCAATGTGTTGTACTTCCTGTGAACTCCTGTTAACTTCCCTGTTCCTGCCTTGTGATGGAAAGCAACCATCTTTCTTGCGCATTCTCTGGAAAAGAAAACCAAAAGCCGATATTCATAATTGGACTATCTCTTATCGGTTTTGAAACGAAATTCAAATTGTATGTTCTTACAGTAACTGTTCTTCCTTGTAGCCTGTGTGAAACTCACAGGTTTTGCTCCATTCCTCAAATCCATTAAGTGTACACTGAGCAGTGTAGATTGCCGAGGCTGCTAGCTTAGATGGAGTATACTCCAGCATCTCGTACTCCACAAGACAAAGCTCAATGATAAAAAACGATAAAACCTTAAGCTGAAAACCACAATTGCATTTCACACAACTTCAGATATAAAGGCCAGATGATTTCCTTGCAAAAAGATTTAAGCTTTTCTATAAAAGAGAAACCTTTTTGTCAGATTGGGCAGCTTTGAGAAACCGTCTCATGAACACATAAGGAGTAGGCAAAGAGAAATTGAATTGCAAGGTGTTGGCCATTAGCTTCTCCTGCAATAGAAGACAGAAAATGTCAACTGAAACTAAAATTCACCATATTTAGATTAATGATCCAAAGAGAGAAATGATACTCACCATATCCAGTATTTCTCTTCTAGTGTAAGCTTTATCAGAGATCAAGATGAGATCATCTACTACTGGAACCGAGACTTCCTCGTATTTACAAGCTAGCAACAAAGCGGTGACACCAACAAGCTGAAGCTTTTTCCTCACAATTTGATGAACTGCAAGGAATCGATCGATGACATTGACTGTGAGATAAAGGGTTTCCTTCATCAGTTCAAACTTGTAGTGCACCTGCACAGAAAAGTTTCCAGTAAATTTACCATCATGCACATTGGAGAACAAACAACAACAATGAAATTAAAATGCTTTTTGGTCTAAATCTATCTACCTCGATCAACCAGTCAATGAGGATTCCTCTCATCCTCTCATTAAGATCTTGCTGATTGTCCATATAGTTAGGAGGCACGCAACTATATTCCTGCAGAATCATAAGAACGGATCAAACGTAAATTCATGATCTTGAAACTAGAAGTCCATTGTAGATAAAGAACAGAAACTTTTCGTATTAAACAACATCAAATTCACCTCAGATTCCTTGTAATAGTCGTACATATCATTGACATAATCAACTACGGCTAAAGGATTCTTCTCATCACAAGCATCAATACAGATCACTCGCTCTTCTTCTTTATCTGCATCTTCCATATCAGTCTCCTCCTTAGGGAGAAACAATGCAATGTGAGTAACTCACTTCCATTAAAAGCAAGGCTTAAGAAGAACTTAAGATAGTATATTTACCATCTGGTCAATCCCCTCCATCATTGCTTCAGTGTGTTGTACAAACAGTGGCTTATTAAAGTCGTCTCCTTTCTTATAACTATCATCCACATCGATGTTAACACTCTCTGATTTATTAGTTTCCTAAGATTAAAAGAGAAGGAAATTGAAAAACTTGGTCTATGTCATTGTTCTAACTGAAACATATATTGAATAGTGTCCTATTAGAGTACCTCTTCCTGGATTTGTGGCTTATTATCGTCTAACTGAGCAGCAAACTTCCTGAACCAACAGAGAGTGGTAAGAACTCGTTAATCGAGTCATTAACCAGACATTCTGAAAGAAGTAGACAAGAATGTAAATCCAATGTACCTAGTAATTGGCCGACGCAGAGGTGGTTTATTACATATGCCATTCCTTCTGCAGAATCAGATAAAAATATTGGATTTTTAAGAATCTAATCAAAGGTGAGAAAGAAAAAAAAAACTAAGGATTCATATCAGTGACCACTTACTCAGAAAGTGATCTCTTGTTGTTAACACCATAAGGGTAAGACGGAGATTTAATGATGTTCTTGTTAATGGTGCTGAGTGCACTTCGAGTCGGCCCAATATTCGCCGCCGGCATGATCTTTCCTCCTCCGCCTGCATCATGTAAATCTCCTTTTTTCAATTCGAAAATCAATTTGGGAGAAAATTTTAAAAGTAAAGTTAATCAACGAACAAGGAGGATTTGATTTGGATTAAGGGTACCTTGGAGATTCATTGATCGAACTAGTTCAATGCTATTCTCATCGGATTTACCCATTTTCTTCGCTATGTGCGGAGGTTTTTATTGGAGAATTCACACCTCTCAAAATGTATATTCTCATCTGGTTTGTATTCCTAGTGTATATTTTTTTCAAATTCTTCAGTTTTTACTCTTTATTGAAAATACATATAAAGTTCAAAATTATACTAAGTAGTATTTTTTTTTTCATGGGAAAAACGTCAAAAATACATTAACTAAACTCATTTTTGCCAAAAAAAAAAATATACAGACTTTTGTAATTATCTAATTAATACATAAATTCATTAATATTGTTATTTTAAATCATCAACTAGCAAAATATCAGGATTTTAATATATAATTTTAATGGAATTAACATCCCATTAACAAGTCTCTAACGGAGTTATAAACCGATAGAAAAAAACCCAAAAAGTAAACCAATTGAATTTTCTTTTTGCCGAAAAGTTCACTTTTGCGATTACCTAATTAACAACGAAACTTGTATTATTTGTTAGATACTGTCGAACTCGTTAATATAAGTTATTTGTGTTGAGCATATAACGATTAAATGTCATTGTCTCAGCCGTTACAAACTCCTCTCCATTGTACACCATACACAAGTTCGAGTCTAGGACTTTATGGGTTTAATTTTCAGAATTATTTGAAGCGAATTCGTTTAGTTTATTTAAACTTAAACAATTTTTTGGATAAAACGACTTGTTTCGTCGTAACGACATCTTCAAACGATTATTTAGAAAAGATAACGGCATATTGTTTTGGTTAAATCAACCGAAAATTCAGGTATTAATTGAAAGACAATAAAAATTCATGTATTTTTTTATGAGGTCTGTAGTTCATGTATGTTTTGGTCAAACTTATTAAGTGCAAGTATTTTTTGGCATTTTCCCCATTAAAATCCTGACATTTTGCTAGTTGGTGATTTAAATGATAATATTAACGAGTTTGTGTATTAATTAGGTAATCGCAAAAGTCTGTGAATTTTTCGGCAAAACGAGTTTAGTTATTGTATTTTTGGGTTTTTCAGCATCGGTTTATAACTCTATTAGAAACGCCGTTAACAGAGCGTTAATTCCATTAAAATTAGGTATTAAAATTCTGACATTTTGCTAGTCGATGATTTAAAATGACAATATTAACGAATTTATTAATCAGATAATCGTAAAAATGCGTATTTTCGATGAAAACGAATTTGATTGGTTTATTCTTTTGAGTTTTTCCCTATTTCACTGAAAATTGTTTATTAAACAACCATCAATACCGTAGAAAAATTCAAAAATGGATACACTAGAGAGGAAATTCAAAAAATTTGCGAAAACAGCTAAGTTCTAGAGTTTTAGAATCAAAACCGGCGAGAACACTTTTTCTTAAGACAACCATTAACCATGATATAAATGAATGTAATTCATCACTAAATTAGAAAATTAAATGTCTCTCTCTCTCTTAACCGAAACCGAGCTCACTAAACCGAAACCGAAAAGAACTACACCACTAACATAAGAAACTCTAAATTAGAAAGAAAAAAAAAACCTCTAAATTAGAAAAAAAACCGCGAATAAAAAAACCTAAGACACTGATTAGCAAATACTAGAAATCACGAATTAGAATCTAACTTTTATCAAGTAGTATACATTCTTATATTTTCTGAAAAAAAAATAAACAATGATTTCTGTTTTTCAAGAAATCAATATTTTTACTTTTAAGAAAAAAATCGTTTAATCAAGATTTTAATTTTTTTTGAAGTTTGTCATCTTTGACCAAAATACAAAGACTTCTTAATATTAACCGCATGACAATAATATTTTTTTAGTAAATAAAACACATAATTGTTTTTATCTTGAAGTGTATTATTTAAATAGTGGAGTAATTTTTTATGGGAATAAAATATACACACTTTTACATAATAATGACACTGATTTACTACATCTTTTTTTTTAACGCTTGATTTCTATTGATGTTGATCGGTGAACCAAAAAGTTTGCCGAAACCAAAAGGCTGACGAACAAAAGAAACTAGAAAAAAAAAAGTAGAAAAACTAGGAAAAGCAGCCATCGAGAAGGATATCAGTAGATACCCCAAGCCGAAAGAACAGACAAACTCCCTTTAGAGAGGCCCTCAAAGACTATTAAGAGGGAGGGAGGAGCAACCATCAGTAGCTGCTCACCAAGAGGAAGATGGACGAGCTATAGAGTTCGTTAGTTTGATGATAGGGCTTCAACATCAACGACGTTCCGAAGCCATCTTGGACCAAGTCTGGCGACATAAGATTGGTGAAAGGATTCATTGATCACGCTATCTGCAATGGCCCTTGCTACTCTGTTTCCAGCATCCGACACATGGGACAACGACCATGAACTGAACGTTTGTAGTAGCGACCAGATTCTGTCCAGAATCGATTGGCAATGTGGAAATTGAGGGGGGTACATGAATGCTTCTCTTGCTGCTAGCAGGTTAGACTCGAAAGTCATTCCTGAAAAATGAAGAGAGTGGAGAGATTCAATGGCCCAAGCGAAGCCTAGAAGTTCGGCTTCTTCTAGCGATTGGATCGATGCATAAGATCTTCTCCCATGAATAATAGGTGATCCATTATGATCTCGGACTATCCACGCAGCACCAACCTCCCCTGAACTAGCGTCCCATGCCACACTAATGTTGCACTTAAGGCAATCCGGTGCAGGTTTAGTCCAGCTCACAGGAGCTGACGTCCGTTGAGGAGCTGCGTTAACCGGTGCAGGATGGTCATCGTCCTCATCAGCATTCATCGCGACTGACCAATCGAGGGCGTCTTCTTTGGCCTTAGATAGGATGGCATTAGCCTCGTAACGAGTTTTTTCGAACACAAGAGCATTCCGAGCTTTCCAAAGATGCCACAGGATCCAGGGGAAACTATGTCTAAGTGATTCATCAATGCTCTGTTTTTTCCCCACAGCAAACAAGTAATGGAGGTTCAGGAACATTGAGGTATGAGAGAAGCCATCAGGGGGGAGAGGGATGTTAGGATTATGTCCTGCAATCACACTGTACATACTCTAACGATAGTTGAGTGTCGAGATCTGACATGTTGTATGATACTGGGCAATTGCAATGTTTTGCTAGAAGCCTCTTGCAGTCTGTAAGTTGTATACTTATGCCCAGTATCATATGATCCTACAGGGTCACACACCTAAGCAATCTGGAAGCTAATATATGGGAATGATCGTCATGGTGATGATCAAAACGATGTGTATTGGATACATATCAATATCGATAAAAGGGAGGTGTGTCGATCGACACAGTTGGTGTATCGATCGACACAGGGTCGATTCTGAGACTGAGGTTTCGGTTTATGACTTAAACTTTTGGTTAAACCCGAAAGATGGTTTTAGTCATAACAGGTTGTATATATAGTTTTATATGATCGACCTGAACCCTAAGCCATTCAGTTTTTCTTAATCAGAAACACGGAAAACTCTCTCTTCGACTCCCAGATCCGGCACTAGCATCCCGGCGTTCCAGGTTGTGTGCGTGTGGACTACGATAGAGGCGAGGCATCTGAATCGCTATAGATCTCGTTTACTTGACCATTTTCCGCTGTCAATCTCCAGGTAAACACGAGATCAGATCCTTGATTCAATTAATTAGACCCTAGATCCTAGGCTATATGGAACATGAGCAATCCTGAATCCGGTAGAATTGGCTCGAAGTTCCAACAGTGGTATCAGAGCCTTAGGGTTTTATCATTGAATCGCACCTGTTGATTGAATTTGATGAGTTAAATTCGCAAGCTAGGTTGTTTGAGTTAGAACAGGTGATCGATCTCCGATTCTGTGTTTTCGCACAGTGTCGATCGACACACTAGGTGTGTCGGTCGACACAGAGTGGCGAATTCGACAGAATCGGCGGCTAGGGTTTTTCGCGAAGAAAAACCGAAAGCCTTCTGTGTCGATCGACACAGGTTGAGTGTCGGTCGACACATAACAAATTCGGTCGAGTATCGATCGACACAGGTTAGTGTCGGTCGACACAGACCGAGCGAATGATTAATCGGTTCAATTGGATCGGACCGGTTATCATGCTTGGTTAAGTCCGAATAGATCGGTTTAAATTGGATGAATTGGTTCAATTGGATTGAACTGATTACCCCAATTAGTACAAACCGATTGGTTAAGATCAGTTTGATCAGATAAGTCGGTTCAATTGGACTGGACCGGTTATCAAAACTATCTTCGGTTTAAGTCTATGTCGATCGTCACACATGGGTTGTGTCGATCGACATGACTGGTTCGATGAACCGGGTTAATTGAATTAACTGGTTATTGAAGTCCGGTTTTGTTTGGTGGTGCCGATCGACAGACACAGTTTGCGTCGATCGATACAGTGCTCGGAATTCTGGTTATTGAACCTTGAATTTGCAGAAACCAAACTCGACCAAAACCTTGATTAAAGCTTAGCTTCAATATGGTCAACTGTCAAGACTCATTTCGTTGTGTGATGTCTAGCCAAGAGCTTGGTGTCCACAATTACGTGAGTAAGGCAGGTAATAATGTTAATGGACTTGCAGTGCATTAACATCAACAATTACATGACCTAAGAGATTGATATGCTAACCTTTCAGAGTTTAGTTTCCTCAACTAAATATCAAGTAACTTTGATGTCTTGCCCAAATCTTGTCTACTGTCAAGACTCGTGTCGTTTGTTGGATAGTCTTGGAGTCCTTGGTATCCACTGCAACATGAGTAAGGCGGGTGGTCATTGACAGACTTGCAGTGAAACTGTCAATGAGCACAAGACTAAAGAGATTGGTTTACTTGACTGGGCTATCGGAAGTTCTGGGCCCGGAGACATCAGAGTGGATTAGACATAGTTTGTCTCATCCACAACCAAGAGTTGTACTGAGTACAATTAGCAATGATTTGCTTACCTAGATAACTAAAGTTTGGGTGATGGCGAGTCGCCCACTCAGATTTTAGTGAAGTATGGATCTTGGATCATTATATTCATAGAGGAAATATTGTTTGAATATAATGCGAGTTTTCTTATTAGATAAGATTTCTCATCATATACATAACTAAATCTTTGTTTTTCTTGGATTTCAGCTTATGTCTGTGACTACTTTCTCGTTGCGATCCGTCCTTGAGAAGGACAAGTTAAATGGATCCAACTTCCTGGATTGGTATCGGAATCTGAGATTCATTCTCAAGCAGGAGAGCAAGGACTATGTCCTTGAAAAGGCTCTTCCAGAAAGGCTTGGGACCAATCGCTCGCATGCAGTATATATTGCTTGGAATAAGCATTATATTTATGTGGTAGATGTGCGTGGTCTGATGTTGGCTACCATGAACTCGGACTTGAAGAGTCAATACGAGAACATGGAGTCGCCAATAGAGATGATCACCAGCCTGAAGCTGAAATTTCAGGATCTGGCACGAGTTGAGAGATTCCAGATGGTGAAGTCTCTCACTGGGTGCAAGCTACCAGAGGATGCTCCAGTAAGTCCTCATGTCATTAAAATGATGGGTT
This sequence comes from Orychophragmus violaceus, assembly GCA_030180135.1. Classification (NCBI taxonomy): domain Eukaryota; kingdom Viridiplantae; phylum Streptophyta; class Magnoliopsida; order Brassicales; family Brassicaceae; genus Orychophragmus; species Orychophragmus violaceus. The sequence goes on from CM058230.1 coordinate 10,615,485, forward strand.
ACATTGATAACCTGTGGAAACTGTAATGTCCTGTCAGCTTAGAGTTGGCCACTGACATCATTCTGCAGTCACTGCCGTCGAGCTATGATAAGTTCATTAAGAACTATATCAAGAAAGGCTTGACGAAGACGTTGACTGAGCTGCATGGCATGCTCAAAGCAGCAGAGCAAGACATCATAAAGGGTAAAAGATTTGAGAAATCTTGTGTTGGCAAGGGTAGAAGCAGGGCCGTCCAGATTTGGAATCAGGATAAACCTGTGTCATCTTATAAGCCCAAGTCATGCCCATCTGGTGTTAGAAAATGCTTCTACTGCGATGAGTCAGGGCATTGGAAGAGAGATTGCATTAAATTCTTGGAAGATTCACAAGAGATGAAGGAGATGTATGGTACTTCTTCTTCAGGTATTGTGTTATTAATTCAAGTTCTACGTAAGTATTGGATACTAGTTGTGGTACTGATATTTTGAAATATGCAGGACCTAAGCGACAGTAGAACTTTGAAGAAAGGGCAAGTGGAACTGCGTGTCTGGTATGAATCAATGGTTGCTGCATGAGCCGTAGAGATTCTCCACTTGTAGGAGCCTTTCATACTTGGTTTTAGAAATGAAGTAATTGCTACTATGTATCTGCCCTGTGCAGAAATGTCTTTCATTTTCTTGTTAAGAATTTGGATGTTTTTCATTTTGATAAAAGACAAGTTTTGTTCTTTAGATCTCAATGAAATATCATATGGTAGCACCCCGTTTGGAATGGGTTTTGTATCTTAAACCAACATAAGTTTGAATGTAACACAAATACTAAAGGTTTGAGTCTGATGACTCGAACTCGACTTTTCCTTGGCATAATCGTTTAACCACATAGAGTGAAGCGAATTCAGAAGTTCCATAGTTTTGGACTCATTCGATTATTAATCATTTGAGATATGAATTATGTTCACTGGACCAAATGACTAAGGTCCTTTTAGCAGAGCTAAAGGAAACGGGCCAGAGGCTTATTGGGCCTTACACATACTGATGTATGCGGCCCAACAAGCATTAGCGCCAGAGGAAATCTTTTGTACTTCATTACCTTATTGATGGCATCAATAAAGTATGGTTGTGTTCATTTGATGAGACACGAGCAGGAATCCCTTGAGGAGTTCCAAGATGAAGTGTAGAACCAATTTGGCAGAAGTATTGAGATCCTCGATTGAATCGCGGAGGAAAATACTTGAGTCAAGAATTGGGTGATCATCTAGGTGAGTGTGAAGTCATATCACAGCTCTTTTCTCCTGGAAAACCTAAATAGTGTTTCTGAGAGAATGAATTGGATCTTATTATATATGCTCCGATTAATGATGAGTCACATGAATCTTCCATAATCATTTAAGAATACGTTCTAAAATGTCTGTCTTTGCGCAGAAAAAGGTTTTCAATCAGAATCAATTGAAAGACACCACATTGGATGTGGACTGGAAGTTTTCCAAGTAAGTTGTTTCTGATCATTTGGGGATGAAAGCTAAAAAGCTTGAACCCAAATCTGATAAGCTCTACCTCGCTGGTTGTCCTAAGGAAACCGAGGCTTACTACTTTTATAACCAATCCGAGAACAAAGTTTTGTTGTCCGGAACTGTGTCTTTTAAGAAAGATCATACTTTCCAAAAGGAAAAGTGGGAGTAAAAGTACACATCGAAGAAATTCGATAAACACAGGAGGCTGCTCAACCTGTTGAGGGAGAGCAGCGGTGAGATCTACAGAGTGCTGTAGAATCTACGCCTGTGGAGCCTGAAATTCGCATATCCGAAAGGATCCGTCACTAACTCGAGAGTGATTTCTCGTAGCCGATTGTCGTGATCTATTGATCATTGAAAGGTGACGAGCATGCGAAATTCAAAGGAGCGATGGTGAGACCCCCCCCCCTCCTCAACTCCGAAAATTGGTTGGGTATGCATGTTAGCTTCACCGATCCATTTCTGGACTGAAGCAAACATCTTGGAGTTGGAATCAACATTCTGATAATGTGGTCAAAAGTTTTGACTTGATCAGAAAGAAAAGAAACCATGCGTTTGCAAGAAGACTAGTGGGAGCGTAATTACAATTCTCACACCGTATGTACATACATACTTAATCTCATAAACGACGTTCCGACGCTAAAGTCTTGTCAAGATTTGGGTCGGAAGTCAAATTTAACGATAAGACATGGGAGAAGGCCGTGAAAAGTTCTTGGAATTAGGATCCATTGGAATGGATCAGAAAGGCTAATTGGATCATGTCAAAATCCTTATGTTAATAAGGTATTGGACATTTCATATGTGCTTAATTCCAAGAATGGCTTCATACCAAAGGTCTTATGGCAATAATCTAAGCAAGATGAAGTGTCTTGGACACTAGCTAAGCTATTATTAATAAGTGTGATTGCTAATGCTGCTGCATTAGAATCCATCATGAATGCCATATTTCGCGCTCGTCTAGATGCAGCTTACGCCTATAGCATGACGAGATAATACCAATATATTCCGGTAATAGTCACTGAACAGTTACCAGAAATATCCTGAGTGTTTGAGAAACACTAAGGATAGGTTCGTGGTGAACTGATAAAGTGACAAACCAGTTGAAAGTAGTTAGACGGACAAAGACGATTCCCGGTCCCCACCTGGTTATGTCTCTTTGTCTGAATAGCGGTACTATCTGTTGGAAAGACTCCAAGCAGTGGACCGTAGAATAGTGCTTTTATCTGAATGGCGGTGTGGTTTGTTGGAATTGTTTCAAGCAATGACACCGCAGTCTCTCCCACAACCTAAGCACGAAATTTATTCTGTTGCTGTAGGTATAAGATATCTGAAGAGATGATCTTGATTCTAGTGGGAGTTATTTTAGCTATGTTGTAATATTTACATAGACATGCTATGGTAGTATTTATGTAAGTCAAACTGACATCGGTATTATTTAATTATTGGATGATTAAATAATGGTCCCAAAGTATTTTGTGTTCATCATATAGGTCATCAAGTTGAGGACTTGATCATGAAACCCTATAAGTAAAAGATGACATAAATTATAATTGTCCCTAGTCGAGGTTATTGAAGTGGGACACCAATAACCGCGCGAGACTAGTATGTGAGGTGACTGTTGGACTAAGTTTCATGGAGTCAATGATATGATTATCACAGTCAGTCACATAGATATATGTTGATGAACATATGATCGGACGTGACCCGCTTAATGAGAACTCCACAAGATAATTATATCAGGGTCATGGGAGGTTCTCATTACGACTATAGAGTATAGTCCTTAGACCTGAGTTCATCATGCTTTCTGGCATATGAATTGGTGCGTTTTGACCTTGTCAAACGTCGCTCCGTAACTGGCGGCTATAACGGCATTGCTTAAGCGTATCATGAAGTATGTGTAGAAACAGGGATGGAACAAGATGGGATTTGTCCCTCCTGTAAAACGGGAGATAAATATCTCAGGGCCCATCGAAGATTTGATACTGAGAAAAATGCATGGCCGTGCTCAAACGAGGTGATTGTCAGTCGTTTTTTTTATCAGTATAGATCAGGAATTCGATGAACATGATGTTGGCTATAATAAGGATGACACAGTCTCTTGCCTTATGCCATATCGAGATATAGTGACGAAGGGATTATAGGAATAGGTGATTCCAGTACAAGTGGGAGGTTGTTAGGATTATGTCCTGTAATCACACTGTACATACTCTAACGATAGTTGAGTGTCGATATCTGACATGTTGTATGATACTGGGCAATTGCAATGTTTTGCTAGAAGCCTCTTGCAGTCTGTAAGTTGTATACTTATGACCAGTATCATATGATCCTACAGGGTCACACACCTAAGCAATCTGGAAGTTAATATATGGGAATGATCGTCATGGTGATGATCAAAAGGATGTGTATTAGATACATATCAATATCGATAAAAGGGAGGTGTGTCGATCGACACAGTTGGTGTATCGATCGACACAGGGTCGATTCCGAGACTGAGGTTTCGGTTTATGACTTAAACTTTTGGTTAAACCCGAAAGATGGTTTTAGTCATAACAGGTTGTATATATATTTTTATATGATCGACCTTAACCCTAAGCCATTCAGTTTTTCTTAATCAGAAACACGGAAAACTCTCTCTTTGACTCCCAGATCCAGCACTAGCATCCCGGCGTTCCAGGTTGTGTGCGTGTGGACTACGATAGAGGCGAGGCATCTGAATCGCTATAGATCTCGTTTACTTGACCATTTTACGCTGTCAATCTCCAGGTAAACACGAGATCAGATCCTTGATTCAATTAACTATACCCTAGATCCTAGGCTATATGGAACATGAGCAATCCTGAATCCGGTAGAATTGGCTCGAAGTTCCAACACGGGAGACCAGACATCCACCATGTTTCTTGAGCCTCTGAGCAGTGAAACAAGACGTGGCATATCGTTTCCGGCGTATTCTGTTGGCATGCTCCACAAGTCATGTCAATCTGAATACCCCGAGAGCGCAGTCTCTCCTTAACTGCCAGAGCACCTGAGAGAGATTTCCAAAGAAAATGGCGGAGTTTAGGAGGTGCTCTGGTTTTCCAGACATCCTTCCAAAGCTGCTTTTCCAGAGGAGGAAGGCTGTGAGAGTGTGGCGCTTCAGAGTTCTTAATGGTTTCTATGAACTTATACCCGCTTTTAGAGGTATACTGACCATTCGTTGAAGCGCACCATGACCTGGAGTCATTACGTTGCATTGAGGTTCTGTAGCTGAGGATTGAGCTTGCATCCTCTGGAGAGAAATTTTGATGGATCAGAGCCACATTCCAGGCCCCAGTTCGTTGGTCCAAAAAATCAGACACTGTGTGAGATAAGTCGATGGTAGCACCGTCTCTGTATCGTGGGGTGCGAGGTACTCCGTCCATTATCCAGTGATCCACCCACACTCTTGTGGTGCGGCCATTACCAATTTTCCAGATCAGACCTTGTTTCAGTAACTCACGCCCATGGAGAATGCTCCTCCAAGCGTATGACAGACGAGGTCCAGCCGTGCACTCTAAGAAGGAGGAGTTACTGAAATATCTATGTTGTAAGACTTGAGCAACCAGAGAATCTGGCTGACTCCATATCCTCCAAGCTTGTTTACACAGTAGAGCTTGATTAAAATCCTCAAGATCATGGAAACCCAAGCCTCCTTGGTCTTTCGGTTTACACAATTTCTTCCAAGCCACCCATGGAATCTTCTTTTTATCACTGCCACTGCTCCACCAAAACTCCCTCATCACACTCGTAAGCTTAGCGCATGTGTCTTTTGGAAGCTTAAAGCAAGACATGGCAAAAATAGGCATTGATAGACCTATAGATTTAATAAGAATTTCTTTACCACCTTGTGAAAGAGCTTTCGCGAACCACCCATTCATTCTACCTTGAAGCTTTTCCTTTATAAAGCTCAAAAGCTTTCTTTTGGAACCACTAAAACACTCCGGTAACCCAAGATATGTGCCTTCTCCGCCAATGGTATCAATTTCCAGCGAACGCATAACATCAGCTTGTACCTCCGGAGGGACCTTAGCACCAAATATGATAGAGGATTTTTGCTTATTGATTTCCTGTCCAGAAGCATCCCCATACAATCTAAGGCATCTGCCAATCTCTTCTGCTTCCTCAGTATTGGCTTTACACATCAACAAACTATCATCCGCAAAAAGTAGATGGTGAACCGCTGGGCCAGAGGTGCCAAGCCGTATGCCATTTAGGCGACATGCGCTCTCCGAGGAGTTCAGACAGCTTACAAGTGCTTCAGCACATAGAATGAAAAGGAAAGGAGAAAGAGGATCTCCCTGACGAATTCCTCTTTCCGGCCTAATGAAACCATGAGAGATGCCATTGAGCAGGACCGAGTACGAGACCGTACTTACACAGGTCATGATCCATCGAGTCCATGTATGATCAAACCCAAGTTTTTCCAAAAGGGTCTCTAAAAAACACCATTCGACCCGGTCGTAGGCCTTAGACATGTCCGTCTTTACTGCCATAAAAGAATTGGACACCAACGGATTTGTGCGTAGCCCATGCACCATTTCATGAGCAATGATGATATTGTCCGAGATCAATCTACCGGATACAAAGGCGCCTTGTGTATCTGAGATAATGTTTGGGAGGAAAGGTTTCAGTCTTTCACACAAAATCTTTGAGATGATTTTGTATTGAACCGGGCAGAGGCTTATGGGTCTCATATCCTTCATTCGAGTAGGTTTTACAATCTTTGGAAGCAGACATAGCTGTGTATGGTTCCAGCCCTCCGGCAATATAGTTGTCTCAAAAAACTGCAGGATTTCCTTTGTCAAAGCCGACCCAACTATCGACCAATACTTCTGATAAAAGTCTCCCGTTAACCCATCTTCACCGGGAGCGCTACTACCTTTGACTGAGAATGCCGCAGCCTTTATTTCATCCACCGAGACTGGTCTCGTCAGCTTATGGTTCATCTCGGCAGTCACTCTCGGGGAGAAACCATGAAATAGAGTATCCAGGTCATGAGGGTTAGAACTCCGGAACAACTCTCTAAAATACTCCACCGCGATACTGTCCTTGGAGCCTTCTGAAAAAATTTCCTGGTTCATCTCATCCAGTAACATCAATATCCGATTGTGTATTTTTTTTTCCTTTGACACTGTTGAAGAAAAACTTGGTATTCATGTCACCTGCCCTCAGCCACTGTTCTCTACTCTTTTGCCTCCAATACTTTTCTTCATCTCGATAGGCTTCGGCCAGATCCCTCTTTAACGATTGCATACGAAGCCTGTCAGGGAAATTCTTCGCAACCTCTACCTCGAGAGCATTCTTCAAACGGTTGATCTTGTCCTTAGAGTTAGTATCCGATCCTGTCCTTAGTGTATTTACTACATCTTCAAGTGCTTTTCATAGTGCTACATTAATGTCACCGAGACATTCAAATCACTGGGTTTTCTATCTAGAGATTGAACTAGAATAGCTTCTTTGTATTAACATTAAATAACATAATGTGCTTTTTGGTTGTTGGTTTTGAAATTGTGCAATAACTTCATTTTAATGGCATCTAAGATAGCATGTATATCTCTAGGGTGCTTCGTGTGTAACTGTGTATATATGAAATATGCTCATAGTTTATAAGATTTCTCGTTCTCTTGCAGTTTCTTCTGTTCACCAACTTGTTCTTTCAGCTTATCTTCTCCTTGTACAGCTTTCGGTTTCTTGCTTGTCGACTGTTGGTACATGACTTCAGTCTTCACCAAACATACAGATTAAGAGTCCCAAAGTTCCAAAGAAAGTTGAATGTTTATCCCATATAACCAAATTGATCACAAATGTTAACAGTTTGTTCATAATGTCGAGAACCGTAAACCCAGTAGCCGAAATCCCCTGGCGGCACGAAAAATCAAAGAAAGAAATGGCCAAACAGAATAACCAAGATAGACCCACCGGCAAAACCACTGGGAAAGTGTACCAATCATGCTTATCACTGATCTCATGCCTTAGTTTCTGTACCTCTCCCATTGTGAGCAACTCGAATGGGAACTGGGAACAAGAGAAGAGCCTCATATCGTTTATACAAAATTTAGGCTCTTCTTTGCTTTTGTTTGCAAATTTAAAACATATGGTTTTTCTTTTCTGAACTTTATTGTCGGAGATTTTTTGTTTTCTGACATTTTTACTATTAGAAAAGATTATAGATTTTGATATTTGGATATCTTTTAATATTCATGATGACAAAAGATAGTAGTAAAACAAAACAAAGATAAGGTAAACTGAAAAATTTGCACGCAAAACAAAAAGTAAAATGAAAGCAATCATAATACCAAATAATCATGAAATCAAAGTCCAAGTTATGTCAAAAAAAAAAAAAAAAGTCTAAGTTATGTCACCATCTGAGTAGAAACGGGTTACCAAAAGATTCGAATGCCAGAAGATTTGTACTCTTTTCTTATTGATTTTTCAACTTCAATGACCAAAAAAATATCAAATTCCAGATGGAGACATGATAAGGTGTAATCCCGTATTTTGTCGTGTTGATCCACAATAACGCAATTTCATTCGCTGGGTTACACCAAAAATTAACAAAGGGTAAGATTGCTACGTGGCAACTTACAAGTGGATTCCAGTTGCCCTCGTTTGTGATCTAAGTATTAAGCTTACAAATGGCAAATAGGAGACCAAAATTTTCACTGTTTTATAGTGATGTACTAGTGCATAATGTACTTTAGAATGTTAAGCTATATATTTTGATAAGATAAGATGTTTATATTTTCAATATATATATGATTTGTTGTAATAAAGCGACCAGTTTTTTTATTATGATTTATTGTTTTACGTATGGTGAAAAATTACTCTTATTTGTTTTGAATATATCTTCCTTTTAGATATCGATTTTTTTTTTGGATTTTATGTTCCTAATTTCATATGAATCTGAAGATAATTTTTAGATATTTTAATTTTAAAAATATTTGTTTGTACTAAAGAGGTTTGAAGCATGAATATATCCATGCATTGATAAATTTGATGTTTTAGTCATATATAAAAGTTAAATCAAACAAAACATGTTACTTTTATGGGCAAATCGCATTAATAGCACAAAAACATGACTTGTCAAAATATAGCAGCAAGGAAGAAAAATCATAAAAATAGCATAAAAACATGTTTTGTCACTAAATTAGCCCTAATCCTAAATCTTAAATACTAAACTCTAAACCCTAAATACTAAACCCTAACCTTGAATAATAAATCCTAAACCCTAAATATTAAATTTTAAACCCTAAATAATTAACCCTAAACCCTAAATTATATAATGTTATAAAAGTCTTTGTAATTAAAATAATATTAAAAATGTGAATTATTTTCTTTGATACTATATTTATGATAATGTATGTTTTTTTGTGCTATTTTATGATTTTTCTCTACTTTTATTTTATTTCGAGTTTAGTGTTGTGAATTAGTCAGAATTGTTATGAAATCAATATATATACAGTCCTGGAACTTATATGGATTAAAATCCCTTATTTAATATATTTTTTTTTGTTCTTTGGAAATATATAAGGCTGAGGTCCTGGAATTCTTCACTACAAACAATTGTGAAAGTCGACATTTACTGATTACGAAACTTGGCAGAAACTTATTACACAGCTCTACAAATTTACATATATAAAAACAATTTAGCTAGGCTATTATCTTTTCAAGGTGTGTGGCTCTTTTTTGTCTTCATCATACCAAGACTTTTCTTTCTTTCTTTTCCTTACGACACGAAGACTTTCTTTGGTAAGATGATTTCTGTAACGTTATCTGATAACCGAGGACTTTGATATTTACAAACGTTCCTTTTGTATATTTCTAAAATTTTAGGTCGCTGGATTTATGATTTTTTTTTGGGATTAGGACTAATATTTTATAAAGTATATATTCTATGATTTGTAATTCTAGCTCAACATTTTACTAACTATCACTACAAAAAAACATCGTCGGTAATCCATCGGAAACACCGTTTATCGATGAAATTTCGACGGAACAAATCCGTCGGTTCTATTTTGTCGGAAAATCGTATCCGTCGACGGATTTCCGACAAACTATTTTCCGACGAATTTCCGACAAACTATTTTCCGACGGATTTCCGACAAACTATTTTCCGATGGTTTACCGACGGTTCTTAAAATTATTATTTTTAAAAAAATTATTATTATATATATTAAAAGTATTTAAAATTTATTATATATATATATTAAAATTTAATATTTTATATACGAAATATTTTATAAATTTTTTATTAAATTTATTAAAAGTATTTATTTCAACTACATAACATTGGGATTCCCATCGGATCCCAATCACGTTCCTGTCCCCTGTACCGAACCCTTCCTCGTCCGTCCATGTCCCCATTCCCGAAGCTCATGTTCCCACTCTCGGTTCCATCACTTGAGTTGTCCCGCCCAAATGGCTCCCGCTAGGAGCTTCTTGCCCCGAATGGCTCCCGCTAGGAGCTTCTTGCCCCGGAGCCGACGGTACAGAACAAGACAGTCTAAGTTGAGTCGATCGAGCTCGCCGTGGAGATGCCGACCGTGCTTGAGGAGGCTGAGAAGGCTCACCCGGAAGAGATCCACGGTCCTGGCCGGTACCGGAAAAAAAAGCCTCGAACTCTCCGTAGTCATTCCTACATCACGTGAAAAAACACTTAGAGTCAAGCAACCGTTATAAAAACATTTATATAAATCATAATTTTATATAAACTTTTATTACAATATTAATAATTTCAAAAAAAGCAACGGCATATTCAATATGGTGTGAGAGAAACAAAAGGAAGCATGGAGAAAACCATCTACCCCCTGCAACACTCATCCGCAGTATCGACAGAATGATACGGAATCGAATCTCCTCAATGGTGGGTATGGGAGCTTCAAAATATACTGGTCTCTTGCAAGACTGGTTCGCCAGTAGATAAATCTCGGTTTGTTCCCGTATGTAAAGTCGAGTGAGGTTCAAATTTTGCTCAAAACAGATCAACAAAATCTGATGTAAAAAGGTATTTTTCTTTTTGAATGAATTTAATATTTTTTTCAAAAAAAAAAAAAATTTCAAAAAACAGTTTTATAAATCTGAAAAATATAAACTCGTTTTCATATATATATAAAAAACTTTTTAATATGTTAAAATTTTATGAAATTTAAAAAAAAAAAAAATACTAAAAACGTTTTTTTAATCTAAAAAATCATAAATTTGTTTTTATAAAAAAATATCTAATGTTTTTATAAAATACTTAAAAACGTTTTTATAATCTAAAAATTATAAAATCGTTTTTATAAATAAATAATATCTAATGTTTTATTAAATTACTAAAAACATTTTTATAATCTAAAAAATTATAAAAAATAAAAAATATCTAATGTTTTATTAAATTACTAAAAACGTTTTTTATAATCTAAAAATTATAAAATCGTTTTTATAAAGAAAAAATATCTAATGTTATATTAAATTACTAAAAACATTTTCCTAATCCATAAAAATTTTAAAAACCTCTTAAACATTACAAAAATAAAGAAATAAAACTTATACAAACCAAAAAATGTTAGATAAATAAAAATTACATTTCTAAACAAACTAACATCAATCTAACAACCTAAAAAGGATGTTAAGCTCCTAGAATCAACACTCAAACAACATGAATCCTAGATCCTAAATTCAAACACCTAAAATCTCATTATTCTCCAAAATTAATCGGTTCAAATCAAAGCTTACATGATTTTGATGTGGTTGGCGGTTGGTTTCGGAGAGATCTCGCCGGAATCGTGCGTGCAACGAAGAGAGAAGTCGGAGAAGAAGAAGTAGAGAGAGAGAGAGAGAGAGAGATGTCGAAGAAATGAGGAGGAAGATGAGTTGGTGAAAAGATATTTAAGCTTTCCGACGGATAATTAAGATCCGTCGGAAATCCGTCGGTTTCTAAAATTATATGGCGGTATTCCAAAATTTTTGGTTAAAATTTTGGCGGTTCAATTACCGACAGATTTCTGACGGATTTCCGAGGAAATAGGTTTAGGGTATGTTTAGGGTTTAAGGTTCCAGGATTACGAAAGCTTAAAAGTTAAATAATACATTTCATATACAATATTTAGGATCGTATGACTTATATAATACAAAATTAGATTTTTGTAAATCAAACAAGAGATCCGTTCAACATATCGACAAATGACATTGTCTACTAAGAAGTGAATTCGACGATGGTACTTCGTATTTCCGAGAATGTGTAAAACAATTTTTAAGTGATATATAATGTTGATCTTCACTCATTAAAACCCTACCATTAATCACCCCGAAGTTTTACAAAGAACCATGTTTAGGGTTTGTAACCCTAAACCCTAAATCAAACTATCCCTCGGAAATCTGTCAGAATTTTCCGACGGATTTCCGACGGATATTAAATATCCCTCGGAAAATAAAATGCATTGGAACAGATACCGACCGATATACGATACCGTCGGATTACCGTCGGAAATTTTCCGACGGAAATGTTTGTTGTCGGAAATTACCGACGCAAAACCGACGACTTTCAATCCGTCGATACGTCGTCGAAAACCTGTCGGAATTTCCGACGGCAAATTTTCTGTCGGAAATTCCGTCGGATTAATGCTTGTTTTCTTGTAGTGTGTATAGATAAAATATATAATTTGTATTTGAATCTAATCTGTACAAAAATATTAGGTTAAAAGAAACATTAAATTTAAACCCAACAATGATAAACAATATGTTTTATGCTGAAAATAATATGTTTTTAACCACCTGCGACAAAAAACTATTATTACATGGATTAATCAAAGTATTATGGTGTAGATATAACTGTCAAACATAAGTCGATCGATTCGATATAAAAAAGCAAAAAAAAATGTAGAATCGTAATTTTATACAACAGTAAAAATGTCCATTGATAAAATAATTATGTAATAATTCAATTTTATAAAACAGTTGTGATTGGTGAATTTTATAAGCAGATGGCGTAAAATTCATATATAGAGTAAAAGTAAAACTTCCTTCTTATAATCTAGAGATGTTTACTCTATTTTTTCAATAGTTTTCACTTAGAATAGAAAAAAAATAAGATATGAAAATTGAGAAGTAACAAAACATCTGATATTTTTCCCCATAACACTCGATCGAACCACAACCTACTTGTTTAAACCGGACAAATTAACTATCAGTCTATGAGTATATTCTTGTTTCAAAGGGGAAAAAACAATCATGTTGATTGTCTTCTAGTGATTGCAATTTTCTGAGAGAATAGTATATATATTGGAGTTAGTTTCACCTAGTTGTAATAATATCAAACTAAGCAACAAGAGCAACTTGTTCACTCTAAAGGGACCCAAGTGTAGGCTCCTCAATCAAAAACATGGACATGGATCGATTCAGCATCGAAGTAACGTGTTAATAATCGCCACATGCTCCCAAACTTAGACTCCCCACCACACCCACTCAATAATGTCATTAGTTTAGCTTTTTCGTTTTTTAATAGATAAGCTTTGAGTTTTCAAACCTGTGAATTTAGATTCATGAATAATGCGTAGTATTGATTGTTTTATTCAAGTATAAAACACCGTATCAAAGCGGATAAGGCTAAATTAATCTTACCGGGTTGAGCTCATTTAATTCCGTCTAAATTTTCATAAAACATTTTCGGAGGACAACGTTGCCAAGTTTGAAAAACGAATCCTAGCTTCGGTCGACCACATCATATAATCTTGGGAAATGAAAATTTTACGTAGAAACCTCTCATTCCAACATGTGTCTGACACGAGCTTCCTCTTTTAATACTATACGACCAAACACATGTGATGAAATGTATCATGCGACTTTACTGTATATATAGATAAACTGAGATGGTAAGATCCAAAGTGGATATATTTACATATTTACATGTTGTGTATCATGTCATATTATAAATAAATTTATATTACTGATAACATTTCCTACTTTTATTAAACCTTTTTTTGAGATTTGGTGATCTGTTTTTGTCACAATTATTGTTTTCGAAAGATATTGTTATTTTTTCTCTCAAGCAATACTGACTTGTCGGGATCATAATTCATTATTAATCACCGATTTTTTTTTAATTCCGGGTTCGATCCAAAGAAGGAAAAAATAAAAATCTGAAGTGGTGGGGTGGGGGCACTGATGACAACAAAGAAAAGGTGGGGGCATTATTGTTATCGCAAAGGAAAAGTAAACACAATGGTCCATTTTTACTGTACAGATAAATTGATACCGAAAAGACAAACGTACCCCTCCACTTGGGACCGCCATTACCGAGCCTAGCACACGCGATTCGTTATATATATACATCTTACACAAAAGGATCTCATCACTCTCACTAAACGAAACCTCAAGAGTTGTATTGAGGGATCATTAAAAGCTTCTTCACCACCATGGATCCTTACAAGGTATCTTCATGTTCTTCTCCAACTTCTTTTATGTGTGTGTGTTTGTATCTTAAATCAATCGTGTTTCACTATGATCATTTTTTCTTACTGTTTTGAATTAAAAAAATGAAAGTTTAAATTGGATTGATGCTCTTCAATATTAACATATTTTATTTCATAATTTGCTTAAACTCTATGATCGCTTGAGCTATATAAGTTGGTGATGGGGTTGGCTATTTTTAAAACGTTTGATCTATAAACTAGTGCATGCGAAAGAAACGCCGCATGTGGTTTCTTGTTTTTTTCTTTGTATTATACTCCTTCCGTTTTTTAATAGTTGTCGTTTTAGAAAAAAATTTTGTTTCAAATTAGTTGATGTTTTCAATTTTCAATGTAAAATTTATTATATTTTTATGTTTTGTGACTCTTTGCATTCTGAAAATAATTTTATTATTGGTTGAATTGAGTTTATGTGGATAATTAAAGATGTTTTTGTCTAAAAAAGGTAAAAAATTAAATGTTTTCTTAATTCGTGTGCTCAAACTTAAAACGACACATAATAAAAAACAGAGGGAATACTAACCTATTTTGTTGTTTGTGTCTTTTTATCAAACACATGTGTTCTTGTTTAGTGATTTTAATCCAGATCAGATAAATTAATCAGTTAAATGATTAATCAGATCCACACACCTGATTAATCGAATCTACACATAGATTAGGCAAAAGATCAATTATCCGATTAAATTAGATCATTTGTATAAATTTGTTTAATCAGAACCGGTCGAGGATTCGATGAATCAATTTTAGTAATTATTTGTTTTTTGTCTAAAAACATTTATATTAAACCCTTTTATCTCCGACATGTTACTGTTTTTGCAACCCAATAATTGAATGACTTCCTTGTGAACCGACGGTCCAGATCCGACCCGGTAAACCGGGTTTCGTTTCGTTTTGTGTTAGTAGAAAATGATAGGGTTCTTCCAACTGAATTTGACGGATCTATTATTCTTGTACAAAATTGTTTTCAATTCCTTTGGAGTTTTGCTATAACTGACCTTTTTTTTTGGCTGATAATCGATCGAATGATGGTGTTTGCAGTACCGTCCTTCGAGCGCGTACAACGCTCCATTCTACACCACAAACGGTGGTACCCCAGTCTCCAACAACATCTCTTCCCTCACCATCGGAGAACGAGGTATGTTTTGTCTTCTTCTTCGTATGAGATTCTTACCTGAACTCGATGAATCGGAACCTCCACTTTACGAGCTACGAAAAAGTAGAGTCTAAGCTAGGATCTTGTGAACGGGAGTGTGATGGGTTTTAAAATTTTGTAACTTTTGGTTCTGGGCAGGTCCGGTTCTTCTTGAGGACTACCATCTGATCGAGAAGGTTGCCAATTTCACCAGAGAGAGGATTCCTGAGAGAGTGGTTCATGCCAGAGGAATCAGTGCCAAGGGTTTCTTTGAGGTCACCCATGACATTTCCAACCTCACTTGTGCTGATTTCCTCAGAGCCCCTGGTGTTCAAACTCCAGTCATCGTCCGTTTCTCCACCGTTGTTCACGAGCGTGCCAGCCCTGAAACCATGAGGGATATTCGTGGGTTCGCTGTTAAGTTTTACACCAGAGAGGTATAAATAATATTCAATTTTTGATCTCCTCTGGCTTCTGTAGAATCAGTACTGATGCTATTGCTATTCAGGGAAACTTTGATCTTGTTGGTAACAACACTCCAGTGTTCTTCATTCGTGACGGGATTCAGTTCCCGGATGTTGTCCACGCCCTGAAGCCGAACCCCAAAACAAACATCCAGGAGTACTGGAGGATATTGGACTACATGTCCCACTTACCAGAGAGTTTACTCACATGGTGCTGGATGTTTGATGATGTTGGTATCCCACAAGATTACAGGCACATGGAAGGTTTCGGTGTCCACACCTACACTCTTGTTTCCAAATCTGGAAAAGTTCTCTTCGTCAAGTTCCATTGGAAGCCGACTTGTGGGATCAAGAATCTCACTGATGAAGAGGCGAAGGTTGTTGGAGGAGCCAATCATAGCCACGCAACTAAGGATCTCCATGATGCTATTTCATCGGGTAACTATCCCGAGTGGAAGCTTTTCATCCAGACCATGGATCCTGCAGATGAGGATAAGTTTGATTTTGACCCGCTTGATGTGACCAAGATCTGGCCTGAGGATATTTTGCCTCTGCAACCTGTTGGTCGCTTGGTTCTGAACAGGACCATTGACAACTTCTTTAATGAAACTGAGCAGCTGGCATTCAACCCTGGTCTTGTGGTTCCTGGGATCTACTACTCAGACGACAAGCTTCTCCAGTGTAGGATCTTTGCGTATGGTGACACTCAGAGACATCGTCTTGGACCTAATTATCTGCAGCTACCTGTGAATGCTCCCAAATGTGCTCACCACAACAATCACCATGAAGGTTTTATGAACTTCATGCACAGAGATGAGGAGGTAAGACTTGGTACCACCACTTGAGTTAAAATTGTTGGTTGTTTGACTTGAAAATCGAAATCTTAATCTGGTGTTTGCTTTTACAGATCAATTACTACCCCTCAAAGTTTGATCCCGTCCGCTGCGCCGAGAAAGTTCCTATCCCTAACAAATCCTACACTGGAATCCGAACTAAGGTATATGATTCTCACGCCATGTCTCCTTTAAACCTTCAAAACCTTGTCTCACTTTATTCGAATCGTGTCCTAAACAACATTTCATCTGCTAATGTTGCAGTGCATCATCAAGAAGGAGAACAACTTCAAACAGCCTGGAGATAGGTACAGATCCTGGGCACCAGACAGGTAAAGAACTCTCTCAGAAACTCAGTACACAGCTTAAATTACTAACCTTTCATGATGTTTGCTTATGTATGATCACAGGCAAGACAGGTTTGTTAAGAGATGGGTTGAGATTCTGTCAGAGCCACGTCTGACTCATGAGATCCGCAGCATCTGGATCTCTTACTGGTCTCAGGTCAGAACAAAAACATGAAACCTCTACTTATTATTTTTTGTTGATTTTGCACCATTTTAAGCAATACTAACTAATTATTAATCTCTCTTTCTTAGGCTGATCGATCTCTGGGACAGAAACTTGCAAGCCGTCTCAACGTGAGGCCAAGCATCTAGACACCAATGTCCAGATTTCCTCGACTCCGAAAGGTACAATCGTGATACTGTGAATCGATCCATCATCGCTTGGTTGTTAAATCCCTCAAAAAGATATTATTATTCCATGTGTTGTTGTCTCGTGTCTGTATAATAATGAACGCTTGAATCCTCTAAACCGATGTTTATTTCGTTCTACTGTTACTGTCTTTGTAATTTCTTCAGAATAAATCAATGTTTATTAAACCAGTAAATAGCTTATTATATAGTATATGATAAATTCGCTGAATATCATTATATATTCTAAGGATAATTTCGAAATGGAGTCAACATTTGTCTATATATGGTACAGTATACAGCTAAAGCAAAGAAGATAATATCCACACGTCATTAGTTAGCTGGACGATTAATTCAAGAAAATAAAGATTTGGATCATCACGTCATTAATGAGATTTTATCTCATTTTCTCGCGGTGTCCTAAAATAGATAGATATTATTTGATCTTTGCTCGCTATAAAAAAAAAAGCGTGTGCCGATTACAGACGAAAACTACATACAGTCTCAGCTAAATCGCAATCGGGATCAAAATTGTGTTTGCAATCTGCATGGATCCTTACAGGGTAAATCGATCAGACTCATCTTTCGTAATCTGTAATTTTGGTGTTGCTTTGATTCTGGATCTGAGTCCCGTTTCTTATCAATTTGGTGTGATTTTCGATTTTGATATACCCAAGTGTATGATTCTGGTTCCTTGACGATTTTTCGTTGCGGATCATGTAAGAATACTCAGAAACTTGAAAGTCGGTTCGCGTTTTCGAGAATAACTGGTCCAAAATTGTGTTTGACTATTTGAGGTTTTTGTGGGGTCTTCGAAATCGATATCTTTATTATTTTATGTCATAGATCGGGTTTGATTTTCTGTTCAAATTGCTTGGACTCGACATGTTCTCATCTATTGATTGTTTTTAATTATTATTCTACATGCACATCTTGAATTAACAAGTCTAAACGCTGACGTAATCTATCGATATCGTTGTAAATCATTGTGTTCGTCCTTATTTAATCATTGTGTTCGATTTTGTATATTGTTTTAGCTATAATAGCAGCTACGAAACACTATATGTTGAATCTTGGATATGTTGAATCTACTTAACTGATGATCATATGCTTTGTGCTACTCTCATCACGTATCATTTGTCAAGATAATTTCTGCAATCTAAGGGAGTTTCTTTTAAAAACTCTCATCCAGTTTCATTTTTCTTCTTCTTAACTTATTTATTTATTGGGGTGCAGTTTCGTCCTTCAAGCGCTCATGATTCGCCCTTCTTCACAACTAACTCGGGTGCTCCAGTATGGAACAACAACTCTTCTTTGACTGCTGGAACCAGAGGTCCGTCCCTTGTATATCTCTAATACATATAAACAATGATAGTGTGCAGATGAAGGAAAGAAGGCTAGCATTTTGTTGAGAATGCTTCCATTCATCTTTTTGGACGTGTGGGAATCAGCTTTCTTTCTTCATGCTTGTTTATTCTCTTCACTCGTCTCGTTGGAAATTTTAGATAGGTTAAGCTATGATTTTTATATGTTGTCAGGTCCAATTCTTCTAGAAGACTACCATCTGCTTGAGAAACTCGCCAACTTTGACAGGGAGCGGATCCCTGAGAGGGTTGTTCATGCCAGGGGTGCTAGTGCAAAAGGTTTCTTTGAAGTCACTCATGACATTACACACCTTACTTGTGCTGATTTTCTTCGAGGACCTGGTGTTCAGACTCCTGTTATTGTTCGTTTCTCAACTGTGATCCATGAGCGTGGCAGCCCCGAGACTCTGAGAGATCCTCGTGGTTTTGCTGTCAAGTTTTACACCAGAGAGGTTAGCTTTTGTCTGATTCTTACACAGTCTATTTCATGTGTTTGCTAATATCTGCATATCTGTTTCACTTCCCAACCTTTTTGAATAAATGTGAAAGTAATGAGTATGGTACTTCTCTGTTTGCAAACTCAGGGGAACTTTGATCTTGTTGGGAACAACTTCCCTGTCTTCTTCATCCGCGATGGGATGAAATTCCCTGACATGGTCCATGCACTGAAACCGAATCCCAAATCCCATATTCAGGAGAACTGGAGGATACTGGACTTCTTCTCACACCACCCAGAGAGTTTGCATATGTTTTCATTCCTCTTTGACGACCTCGGTATCCCACAGGACTACAGGCACATGGATGGCTTTGGGGTCAACACTTACATGCTAATCAACAAAGCTGGAAAAGCTCAATATGTGAAATTCCACTGGAAACCGACTTGTGGGGTGAAATGCCTGTTGGATGAGGAAGCTGTCAGAGTCGGAGGATCCAATCACAGCCATGCTACTAAGGATCTCTATGACTCGATTGCTGCCGGGAACTATCCAGAGTGGCATTTGTTCGTTCAAGTGATTGATCCTGCTCATGAAGACAAATTCGATTTCGATCCTCTTGATGTCACAAAGATCTGGCCAGAAGATATCTTGCCCCTGCAGCCTGTTGGCCGCTTGGTCTTGAACAAAAACATCGACAACTTCTTTAATGAGAATGAGCAGATTGCTTTCTGTCCTGCTATTGTGGTTCCGGGCATACATTATTCGGATGATAAGCTACTCCAGACCCGGATCTTCTCGTACGCCGATAGTCAGAGACACCGTCTAGGACCGAACTATCTGCAACTACCAGTCAATGCTCCAAAATGTGCTCACCACAACAATCACCATGAAGGTTTTATGAACTTCATGCACAGAGATGAGGAGGTAATCAGCTCTTTCTTATTCACAATCATTTTTTCACGTTGATATGAACCGGTTGAGTTGCTTTCCAGGTCAATTACTTCCCTTCAAGGTTGAATCCGGTTCGCCATGCCGAAAAAATCCCCACAACTCCTATTGTCTGCTCTGGAAATCGTGAGAAGGTCATATTCATCTCCATGCCTTAACATATATCTATGGAAGTTGTATTACAAATCCTTTCAACATTGTGAGATATACTTTCTTCTTTATATGACAGTGTATCATTGGGAAGGAGAACAACTTCAAGCAGCCAGGGGAAAGATACCGGTCCTGGGATGCAGACAGGTAAACACTACAGAACTCAGAATCGTCATTGCGAAAGCCACAAAGCTTCACACAATTCATAACCTCTAATTGTTTTTATTTTTCCGGGTAAAAGGCAAGAGCGTTTTGTGAAGCGTTTTGTTGAAGCGCTTGCTGAACCTCGCGTGACGCACGAGATCCGCAGCATTTGGATATCTTACTGGTCTCAGGCAGACAAATCTCTGGGACAGAAACTAGCTACTCGTCTTAACGTGAGGCCAAGCTTTTGAATGGTTTCATCTCAAAAGACTTAAGTAAACCCAATATGTGTTTCTCTTACGCTTTGGTTTCTAAGTAATCTCTTTGGTAATAGATCATTAAAATAAACCTTGACAATGAAATGCTTAAAGATGGGTACTACTAGTTCATGTGTGTAATCTTCTATTCACAGTATTAACGAATATTTTCCAAGGCAAATAATAAAAACCTATGCGTTATGTAGCTTAACAAGTTGCATAATCCATAATTAGTTCTACTCGAAATGGGTTTTATTTGTTTTATATTTTGCTCTCGATTTAGTGTGCCTTATTAATTGATTCTTCCAGATTTGCATCAATGACGTGAGCATAATAGTTGGAATTTTATTGTGGTCTACTGTCAGATGCACGATCTTGAGATTAAAAAAGGTTTTTAGGTCTTATTCCATCTTGATAAATTGGTAGTCATAATCACGTCAGAACTTTTGATTGGTCATTGTTATGATGCAAGATCGTATATATAATATTTATGTAAATGGGGATGTATCAATCTGTATATATCCGGTTTAATGTATATCGGTTTACATTATTGTACAGAGTTGGTTTAGCTGGTTAGATCATTGTATATATGTAATGTACTGTACACATTTTACATTCGAGTTGAATAACAGAAATATTTCATAATCTCTCTCAATGGATTCTGTTATCTAATATGGTATCAGAGCTTTCTTCAGCTCAAATCTCTGTTTTTCGCTTGATTTTCTCTTCTTTTTCACCGATCAATTGATTCCTTGAGCTCATATCTTCATCGGATTACTATCGGTAGTCTCGTCGTTGTTACGAATCTTTTCTCCGATCTTTTCTTCGATTTTGAGCTTCGATTTACTCAAAAATGGTGAAACAAGGCAGAAAACAACGGAATCAACACTCGTCTCCGGTTCATAATTCATCTGGAGTTCACGATCAAGCTTCACTTGACGGATTTGAAATTGACCAAGAACAGTTCATCAATTCCTCGGGAAAAAGGCGTTCAGATCCGCTAACGATGGAATCGTATGACAATGTTCATAGTCCTTTCTTCCTTCATGCAGCCGATCATCCAGGTTTATCGATTGTTACTCATATTCTTGATGGAACGAATTACGGCAATTGGTATATAGCGATGAAGATTAGTCTAGATGCGAAGAACAAATTAGCATTTGTAGATGGATCTCTTCCTAGGCCTGATGTTAGTGATCGGTTATTCAAAATCTGGAGTAGATGTAACAGCATGGTTAAAGCTTGGGTGATGAATGTGGTTAACCAGGAGATATATGATAGTATCTTATACTATGAGGATGCATCACAAATGTGGAATGATTTGTTCAAGAGATTTCGTGTGAGTAATTTGCCAAGGAAGTATCAACTTGAGCAATCAATTTACAATCTGAAACAAGGAAATCTAGATCTGTCTGCATATTACACTAAGAAGAAGACTCTCTGGGAACAACTTGCAAATACAAAGACTGCTTCTGCCAAAAGATGTGACTGTGATCATGTGAAAGAACTGCTAGAGGATGCTGAGACTAGTCGTATAATCCAATTTCTGATGGGATTAAATGATACTTTTGCTAACATCAGAGGTCAGATACTGAATATGCGACCTCGTCCTGGCTTATCAGACATCTACAACATGTTGGATCAAGATGAGAGTCAGAGAATTGTTGGCATCACAGAGAAAATGACCTCTCGAGCATCGGCTTTTCAAGTTCAGGAATCTGGATCTTCTGATCAGTCACAGGTCTTTCTAGCTCAGGGTGGTTTTAAGAAGCCTAAGTGTTCTCATTGTCTGAAGACAGGACATACTGTGGACAAGTGCTACAAATTACATGGTTTTCCACCAGGACATCCTAGAGCAAAACATGTTCCACAGAATGTTGGATCTGCAAATATTGCTACTCTTAATAGCATTCCACATGTTTCTCCAGAAGAACGTATGCAGAACAACTTTGAGAACATGTCTAAAGATCAGATACAGAATATGATTTCGTATTTCAGTGCCAAACTTCATACCAATCCTGTCATTTCCTCACCAGAATCTTCTTGTGCTTCGACTTCAATCTCTGCACCTGTGATCTCCTCGGTTACAGGTACATTTCTGGATCTATACAATCACTCCTACTATGACATGTTAATATCTTCTGTATCTGCAGAACCAAATCTGTCTCTTAGAGCTTGGGTTATAGATTCAGGAGCCACTCACCATGTTACTCATAGTAAAGACTTATTTGTTGATTACAAAACCTTAGATAGTACATTTGTTACTCTTCCTAATGGTTATACAGTCACAATAGAGGGTATAGGTTTCATTCAATTGACTGATGCTATCTCTCTCCATAATGTTCTTTACATTCCTGCATTCAAATTTAATCTTTTGAGTGTTAGTGTGTTAACTAAAACCTTGAATTCTAAAGTGAGTTTTACCTCTGATGCATGTTTTATTCAGGCTCTTACAAAGGAATTGATGATTGGTCAAGGTAGTCAAGTTGGGAATCTATATGTCTTCAATTTCAATAATGCTTCTAAAACTTTGTCTTTCTCAGGTACTACTCCTTCTTGTTCTAGTTTTCATATTGATAAAGTCACTTGGCATAGGAGATTGGGTCATCCATCTCAGTCTAAGATAGATTTGCTTTCTGATGTACTAAACTTGGGAAAATCAAAAATGAATAAGAATACTTCTGAAGTTTGTCACATTTGTCATTTGTCGAAACATAAACGTTTACCTTTTCCATCTCGTAATCATATGTGTTCTGCAATCTTTGAGTTAGTTCACATTGATACTTGGGGTCCCTTTTCTGTTCCTACAGTCGATGGTCATAAGTTTTTCTTGACAATTGTTGATGACTTTAGTCGTGCTACTTGGGTGTACTTATTGAAATCCAAATCTGATGTTTTGCATGTTTTTCCTGCATTCATTCAAATGGTAGAAACTCAATACAACACTCAAGTGAAGTCTGTTCGTTCTGATAATGCTCATGAACTTAAGTTCACTGACTTGTTTGAATCAAAAGGAATTGTTGCTTATCATTCTTGCCCTGAAACACCAGAACAAAATTCTGTGGTAGAGAGAAAGCATCAGCACATTTTGAATGTTGCTAGGTCCCTTTTATTTCAATCTCAAGTTCCTTTAGAGTTTTGGGGGGATTGTGTCTTAACCGCAGTGTTTCTTATCAATAGACTCCCTTCTCTGGTTCTAGATAATAAGTCTCCTTATGAGAAAATGACTACTAAACAACCTGATTATTCTGCTTTAAAATCCTTTGGTTGTTTATGTTACAAGTCCACTTCTCCAAAGGGTAGACATAAATTTGAACCTAGAGCTAAGGCCTGTGTTTTCCTAGGATATCCTTTAGGTTACAAAGGTTACAAGCTATTAGATATAGAGACACATTTGGTTTCTGTTTCTAGACATGTCATTTTCTATGAGGATATTTTTCCTTTTGCTTCATCCACCATCAAGGATGATTCAAAAGATTTCTTTCCTCTATTACAATCTCCTGCTATCCTTGATGTTCAATTGCCTCTTGTGCAAACATCTTCTGATGCACATCCCCATCCTGATGTGTCATCTTCTGAAACTCTGGTTCCTTCTGAATCCAGGTTTCATCGCCAAACTAAACTCCCTTCTTACTTGCAGGACTTCTATTGCTATAATAATATTCTTACTCCTACTAAACTTACCACCCCATATCCTATATCAAATTTTATTTCTTATTCATCATTATCTGAGCCTTTCTATGCTTTTCTTAATATCATTACTCAAATTCCGATTCCGGAAAGATATTCAGAAGCCAAGGATTTTAAGGTTTGGCGTGATGCTATTGATATGGAGATGGGTGCTATGGAAAGAACGAATACATGGACTGTTTGTGATTTACCTGAGGGAAAGAAGGCTATTGGTTGTAAATGGGTTTTTACAATCAAATATCTTGCTGATGGAAGTATCGAAAGATACAAAGCTCGCTTGGTTGCTAAAGGATATACACAACAGGAGGGTATTGACTTTAAAGATACATTCTCTCCTGTTGCCAAGTTAGCCACAGTGAAACTTCTTCTATGTCTTGCTTCCAAAATGAAGTGGTCTCTCACTCAACTGGATGTCTCTAATGCCTTCCTCAATGGTGACTTGGATGAAGAAATTTTTATGAAGCTTCCACCTGGTTATGCTGAGATTAAGGGGGAAACAGTTTCTAAATCTACTGTCTGTCGTCTATTAAGGTCCATCTATGGCCTTAAGCAAGCATCCAGGCAATGGTTTATTAAGTTTTCAACCACACTAACTCAGTTGGGATTCTCCAAATGTCATGGTGATCATACTTTGTTCATTAAAGCTTCAGGAGGAAATTTTCTGGTTGTCCTAGTCTATGTAGATGATATTCTGATTGCTAGTACCAATGATGAAGCTGTTTTGGAACTCAAGAAGCAGTTGAGCTCTCATTTTAAACTTCGTGATCTTGGTGCTCCAAAAAATTTTCTTGGACTTGAGATTGCTAGATCCACTGAAGGAATTTCTGTCAACCAGAGGAAGTATGTCCTCGATTTATTGGAGTCTAGTGTTTTTTCAGGTTGCAAACCTTCATCTATTCCCATGGAACCGAATCAGAAGATGTCTCTTGAAGATGGTGTTTTACTTGAAGATCCAAAATCATACCGCAAGATAGTTGGCAAACTGCAGTATTTGGCCATTACAAGACCAGACATTGGTTTTGCAGTTTCCAAACTAGCTCAGTATTCATCTGCTCCTAGAGATGTTCACATGAAAGCCATTCATAAAGTTCTGCGCTATCTTAAAGGATCTATTGGACAGGGCTTATTCTATCCAGTTGATGCCACTTTTGATCTTCGTGGTTATTCAGATTCTGACTGGGGAGCCTGTCCGGATTCTAGGAGATCAGTGACAGGATATGCGATGTTCTTAGGCAACTCTTTGGTGTCTTGGAAATCTAAGAAACAGCCTACGGTCTCTTGTTGTTCAGCTGAAGCTGAATACAGAGCAATGTGTATGGCGACTAAGGAGATTCTTTGGTTGTCCTATCTTCTCCTTGACTTACACATTCCTTTCACTCCACCTGCATACTTGTACTGTGATAACAAGGCTGCTCTTCACATAGCCAGTAACCCAGTTTATCATGAACGTACTAAACACGTTGAGCTTGATTGTCACAAGGTACGAGAGGTCATTGAATCTGGTTTGATCAAGACAATGTATGTCCATACTGGTCAACAGCTTGCAGATGTGTTGACAAATGCATTATACCTAGCTCCTTTTCGAGATCTTATAAGCAAGATGGGATTACACAACATTTTCCAAATGCCATCTTGAGGGGGAATATCAATCTGTATATATCCGGTTTAATGTATATCGGTTTACATTATTGTACAGAGTTGGTTTAGCTGGTTAGATCATTGTATATATGTAATGTACTGTACACATTTTACATTCGAGTTGAATAACAGAAATATTTCATAATCTCTTTCAATGGATTCTGTTATCTAATAGGATGTTTGATTTATTCCGCTGCTAGTGGAAAGGAAAAAGAATAGTGACTTATAAACTCGTTGATCTAAACTTTAATACAGTCTGACTAACCTGATGTCTCGGCAGTAATTTCTTTTAATAAATAGAAGAACCTCACCTCAAATAAGAAATTAGACACATGGAGCCACAGAAACCCTCAAAGTATTAACATCTGCATAGAGGTTGGACACTAATTCACCACTTTGATTAATTATAAATTGGCTACAAATTTTAGTTTTTAAAACTTAATAAGGGATTTGTAGTATCCTAATTAATTCTGATATTCCAAATCTTTCGGGTAACCAAACTAAGTGTTACTACTTACTAGATTTATGTCCGAATGTAGTGTTATGGTTGGACTACCATTTAACCGGATAAAGTTTGCTTTTCAACATGTACCAAGGATGGTGGTCTCATATGAAGATAGTGCAGCAAAACAAGCTAGACTTTGTATTTGTAAAATATCAACCAGTGTAAACTCCTCTTATGTATACTATGGTTGCCGACTAAAAAAAAGTGTACCGTCATATATTTTTATATTGGTCTAAATCTAAATTTTAAATACTATTGGTGTTTGAAATTAAGTACAGTTTTCAGTTTCACCAAGAGAAAAAAAAATAGAATAAACAACTTGTTAAGTTGTAGTGTGCCAAATTTTAGATCGAAGTTGGGCATCTTTTATTTTTATATAGTCAAAGTTGCGCATCTTCAGAGAACTTCGCATCTTAAAGATAGTTATTGCGTTTGCTAATTGTTATTCTAAAGTGACTTAAATTTCAAGGTGCTGAGAGTTTTTTTGAATAAGTAAAAGAATATTACGGGTCTTCAGATTTGCGAGCTCAAAATAAAGCTTAATAGAGATCAGTGGGTCAAGGATCTGACAGAAAATAACATATGGGGGGTGCGGGGACGCAGAACGGTATTGTATGACGGTTTAGTTTTTCCTTGTATCGAGAGAATGAAAAGATTTTGTTAAGGTTTCTATTTGTCTATTGTATCGGGTTTTGGAGCGGTATATAAAAGGATCCAAGGGTTTATAAATATTATCACTCACAAAATATAGAAACTTTAGACAAAATAATAGTTGCCTCAGTATTATTTTCTCCCTCAATATTCCGTCATACAACTCTATCATAGGTTTTTATATGTTTAAAAGTCAGAACTTTGCAGTTTAAACGGAAGAAACAAAAATAAATTAACGTGTTTCTTGATGACGAAATCAAGGAGACTTTACTTTGATTGCATGTGACGGAACTTATGCACTATGCAAAACGATAAAATGTAAAAATATCTTAAAGTTTTGAGGTGTATAATCCAAAGAGAATATACAGTGGGCCTTGAGGTCTACCAACCAATGTACTCAGCATAAATAATATATTTCCTTCTCAGTACCAAGAAAAAGAAGTAAGGAGGTTTGTAGACCTAACCAAGACGTGCAAAAAGAATATCACAATTATTTGACGTTGGAGTTAATGATTCGGCCAACCTTATAATATATTCTCTCGCGCTACATTAATGGACTCCTTTTGTATTATATTAATGTCCAAAATTTTAATTTTTATATACGTCTCACTACCCTATGAAAAAAAGAGATTCTATTCACCCGGATCATAATTTAAAATTCTGTACTGTCGTGGGCAGGGGTGATGAGATGTTTTTTTGGTGGGATCCGTGGACTTCTCACGGTCCTTTAATCAACTTCCTTGGTCCATGTGGTCCGCGGGAATTGGGTATCCCTCTGTACTCTCTGGTTAGTGACATTCGATCTCCTTCTGGCTGGTCTATTGTTCCAGCTAGGTCTGACCTGCAACTTCATTTACATTTGGAGCTAACTACTTTCGCTCTTTCTGGTGGGAATGATCAAGCTGTTTGGTCTATTGGAGATCAAGTTTACTCTTTCTTTAGTTCGAAGGCGGTATGGGAGCATATCAGGCCTTCCATGGCTTTAGTTCCCTGGTTCAAGATGGTCTGGAACTCGGTTGTTATCCCTCGTCACTCTACTACTTCATGGCTTTTCTGCCTGAATCGCAACTACACTTTCGATAGGCTCTGTTGGAGTCAATATTAGCACCTTCCTAAAAAAGGCCTATTCATGAGTTTAAGTCGGCCCAGAAGGGAAAGACGGAAACAAAGCCCAAGGCGGTAAAACCTAGGTTAAACCGAACTCGGGCTAAACCGGCTTCCCTAGGGTTTGGAGGGTGTCGTCCAAGGGCGCCGCGCGAGAAAGTCGGTAAAAGGAAATATTCCGTATCAAGACGAAGCCGAGTTATTAGGAAATATTCGTAATTATCTCTTATTTTCCTTATTATGATAAACCGACTTGTAACCCTATATAAGGGCACCCCGATATTCAATACACGATACGCTTTTCTTAATATTTTGAGCTTGAGAGACTTTAGCAATTCAATTTTGACATAAATCTCTCCGGCGACTTTCAACTTCTCTCAGCCGACTTCCATCTCGGAAAAACCGGCATTTAAACCCTAATTTCCCAAATCTCACCGTGTTCCTAAATTCTTCTTTTAGAATCCCTAATTTCAAACCCTAAAACTCTTTCTATCCTTAGATAGACCGAGTTGAGATCTTACAATTGGCGCCGACTGTGGGGATTTCTAAGAGAAATTTCTGAAACGAGATGTCAGGGAATCATAAGGAGATCGATCAAGAAAACCCTAGGGTTGAATTAAGCGTTCAAGATGAAAGTGATTACGACCATAGTGATCACGAAGACGACGCGGCGAAAGGCGGCAAGCAGTCGCAAGACGCCAAGAACAACAAAGCTCGAGATGACGGCAAACATGCCCCGTCACTCAGCGAAACAGAGGCTCAAATCGAGCAAGACAAGATCCTAGCCACTCTAATGGCCAAGACGAGTCACAGAACGACCTGATCAAAACGTTCTCGGAGAAAATCGACCTGCTGCAGACAGAGCAAGCAAAGATCCTTTCAGGTCAACAGTCTAGAAAATCCAGGAGAGAGGTGCCGCCGAAGGTGAAAGACAAAGTCGCCAGACGACTGGTCTATAGTACATCTGAGGAAAGCCACCATCAACAGAGCCGTAGCGGCGAGTCCAGGAGCAACCCGCGTAAGGAAAGCAACAAGAAGGATACTCGCGAGCGGAGCCCACATCGGAAGGAAGGGTCTGAAAAACCCAAACGGAGCGAAAGTCGGAGACAGGACGACCGGAGTGATGAGAGGTATTCACCCGATAGGGATGAACATACCAGTCACCGGACACGGGACGTGTACCACAGACGAAATTCGCGACATGAGAATGGCTCGCACCGAGACAACTATCGCCGCGAGCGAAGTATGTCGCACGAGAGAACTCATGGAGCGTCTATTCGCGGAGCAAGTCGCAACCATGTCGAGAAACAACTGATTGAGCTCAAAGACACCCTAAAAGAATTAAAAGGGGAGGTCCATGGCGTGAAGGGGTCCGCACCCGAGATCGACCGGATCATCGAAGAAACTCGTAGGACACCCTTCACCTCGCGCATCACAAATACGTATATCAGGCAAAGAGAGAAACTCAGGCTACCGATGTACGACGGCACAAAAGACCCAGCAACCCACCTCACAACGTTCAAAATCATGGCGGCAAAGGCACGGTTCTCATCAACCGAGGAACGTGACATCGGTTTCTGCCAACTGTTCACCGAAACCCTAGAAGGGGACGCGCTAAACTGGTTCTCCCGACTCCCATCCAAATCAATCGATAGTTTCTCCGACCTCACATGGGCATTCGTAAGGCATCACTTTGCCTACATTCGTAAGGACACTTCGCTGAGTGCGTTGATGTCGATGACGCAAGAGAAGAAGGAAACATTAAAAGATTTCGTAGAAAGGTTCAGGGCGGTAATGACACGAGCTGAGGCACCAGATAAGTTCACTATCGCGGCCCTGACAAACGCCGTCTGGCATGAGTCGCCTTTTTACCAAGATTTAGTCATCAACCCGCCACTAACCATCGAAGACGCACTCCATCGGGCAAACAAGTTCGTGGAATTAGAAGAGAAGAAGGTCGCATTAGCAAAGAGATTTGGTTCCGGCAAACAAGCAGATAAGAAGGAAGAAAGAGAACCCAGACAGCACTACGACAGTAAAAGCGCCAAAACAATGGTTGTGGACGGCACCGATAAGTCCCGGCCATCAAAACCGTGGAATAAAAGGGGTAAAGAGGCAAAGAAGGCGCAAGCAGCTTCCGCTACGGGGGATAAGTACTGCGAATACCATCAAGCTACGTCACACGACACGACTGAATGTCGGAATCTCAGAAACGCACTCTACTCCCGACTTTCCAATGAATAGATCAAGGCGGCCATTGAAAGGTTAAAAAAGGAAGAATCGGGACCAAAGAAGGAAAACAAAGCCGACGAGCAGGCTCCTAAGCAGGATAAACCACCACGGCGTATCAAAAGCATAGCTTTGAAAAGTAACCGTGAAGAAGAAGAAGAGGAGGACGAAGAGGAAACCCCCAAGACCATCCGAAGAATCAACATGATCATGGGAGGTCTAATCTCCGTAAATGATTCGGTCCGGTCAATCAAGGTCTATGAACGCCTAGCGTTAGCCGCGCAGAAGGCGCCTCAACCAATCCTGTCAGATGATCCGCCCGTCATCTTTACCGACCAGGATCTCTATGGAACTCACTACCCTCATAACGACCCGCTAGTGGTTGAGCTTCTGATCGGAAGTTGCCAAGTATCTCGAATACTAGTGGATACCGGGAGTTCGATAGATTTAATTTTCCTAGATACACTAAAAAAAATGGATATCAAGGAGGAGGATATCAAGCAGAAGGCCAAGCCGCTCACAGGGTTCACAAGTGAGACGACATACACAATTGGAACGATCAAGTTGCCTGTCTTCGCAGGAGGAGTTAACAGATTGGTGAGGTTTCATGTCATTGACAAGCCAACCATCTATAACGTAATCCTCGGAACTCCATGGCTGTATAGCATGAAGGCGGTATCCTCGACATACCATCAATGTCTGAAATTCCCGACACCTAAAGGAATCCAGACAGTCAAAGGATGCCAGAGCGCAAGCCGGTCGTGTTTCGCGAGAGAACATAAGATCAGAGTGCCGTCGTGCATGATTAACACGGAACACGGAAGAAAAGGACCGGAGAAAGAACTGATCCAGCAAGTCATCATTGACGAATCAGATGCAAGCAAGTGTGTAGGCATTGGCGCGGAATTATCAGACGACATCAAAAGGGAACTAATCGCCTTCCTACAGCAAAACGTTACGACGTTTGCGTGGACAATGAAGGACATGAAGGGTATCAATCCAACCATTACAACTCACGAGCTGAATGTCGATCCGACTTACAAGCCAGTCAAGCAAAAGAGGCGAAAACTCGGCCCTGAAAGAGCTAAAGCAGTCAACGATGAAGTAGAAAAGCTACTTGAAGCCGGCTCAATCCAAGAAGTCAAATACCCCGATTGGTTGGCTAATCCAGTGGTCGTGAAGAAGAAAAACGGGAAGTGGAGAGTATGTGTCGATTTCACGGATCTCAACAAAGCTTGCCCCAAGGATAGTTTCCCGCTGCCGCATATCGACCGACTTGTTGAGGCAACGGCAGGGAACGAATTGCTATCATTCATGGATGCGTTCTCAGGGTACAATCAAATCCTCATGAACCCAGACGACAGGGAAAAGACGGCCTTCATCACTGAACGCGGCACATATTGCTATAAAGTCATGCCTTTCGGTCTCAAAAACGCCGGCGCCACCTACCAGCGGCTGGTAAACCGGATGTTTGCAGGACAACTCGGCGCGACAATGGAGGTTTACATCGACGACATGCTAGTCAAATCTCTGATTGCCTCTCAGCATGTCGGCCATTTAAAGGAATGTTTCAACATCCTTAACCGATACGGCATGAAGCTCAACCTAACTAAGTGCACATTCGGAGTAACATCAGGAGAGTTCCTTGGATACGTGGTAACCCAGAGAGGAATAGAAGCTAACCCAAAACAGATCACGGCTATAATCGACTTGCCATCTCCCAAGAACACTCGAGAGGTACAACGCCTCACTGGCCGCATAGCCGCCTTGAACAGGTTTATATCCCGGTCAACGGATAAATGTCTGCCTTTTTACGAGCTCCTACGAGGGAACAAAAGATTCGTGTGGGACGATAAGTGTCAGGAAGCATTCATCCAACTCAAGGACTACTTGTCGAACCCGCCGATACTGTCTAAACCCGAGAATGGTGAGACATTGTTGCTTTACATCGCCGTTTCAACTACAGCAGTGAGTGGCGTACTAGTTCGGGAAGATCGAGGAGAACAGAAGCCGATCTTCTACGTCAGCAAAACGATGAACGGAGCCGAAACCAGGTATCCTGCAATGGAAAAACTGGCTTTCGCAGTCGTCATCTCGGCGCGAAAGCTGCGACCATATTTTCAGTCACATCCGATTGCCGTATTAAGCAGTCAACCTCTTCGGACGATCCTTCATAGCCCGGGACAGTCTGGCCGTCTAGCCAAGTGGGCAATAGAGTTAAGTGAGTACGACATCGAGTACAGGAACAGGACAACCGCCAAGTCGCAGGTGATAGCTGATTTCCTTGTCGAATTATCGCCAGAATTGGACGTCGGTACCGAGATAGAAGATAAAAATTGGAAATTGTTCGTTGACGGGGCCTCTTCCAAAAAAGGAGCCGGGATAGGGATACGTCTCATATCACCAACCGGCGAGATACTAGAGCAGTCATTCAAACTGGGTTTCACGGCGTCTAACAACACAGCCGAGTACGAAGCTTTATTAGCCGCTCTCAGACTAGCCAGGGAAATCGGAGTACGACATCTCTTGGCCCATTGTGACTCCATGCTTGTAGCCAACCAAATCAACGGAGACAACGAAGCTAAAAACGAACGAATGGAGGCTTATCGAAAGACGGCATTGGAACTCACCAGTTCCTTCGAATTCTTCGATATTATCCAGATACCAAGGAAGGAGAATGCCCCGGCAGATGCACTCGCGTCGCTGGCATCTAATCCCAATCTCTGTCGGCGGATCCCGGTAGAAACGATCCATGAGCCAAGCATCCCGCCCCCTGAGAGCAATCAAGAAGAACCTGAAGAAATAATCCCGAGTGGTGAAGATGACATATGTTACAATATTCAAGCAAAGGGCACAGACCTCATCGCTGTCCTAACCGGCGACAATAAAGACTGGCGACTTCCGATAAGAGCATACCTGACAGAAGGAAAGCTCCCAGAAGATAAATGGGAAGCACGACGACTTAAAGTCAAGAGCGCGCGATACACTATACATGAAGGTTTCCTCTACAAGTATTCTGCTAACAAGATCCTCCTCAGATGCATAAACGGAGATGAAGTAAGTCGGGTTCTCGAAGAAACGCACTCTGGAGCATGCGGAAACCACTCCGGAGGCAGGTCTCTCGCCCTCAAAATCAAGTTGAACGGTCACTATTGGCCGACTATGATAACCGATTGCGAGACCTATTCTAACAAGTGTGAAAAGTGTCAGCGACATGCGCCATTCATACATCGACCTACAGAATTACTCACGACATCAACCGCGGCTTACCCGTTCATGAGATGGGCAATGGACATCGTTGGACCGTTACCATTATCCAATCAAAGACGTTTCTTGCTCATTATGACCGACTACTTCACAAAGTGGGTAGAAGCCAAGGCTTACGTCGCAATCCACGATGTCCAGGTTCAAAATTTCGTCTGGAAATACATAATATGTCGTTTCGGGCTACCTTATGAGATCGTCACAGATAACGGATCACAATTCATCTCGAAAGTATTCGAAGGATTCTGCAAGAAGTGGGATATACGCCTTAGCAAGTCGACACCGAGGTATCCTCAGGGGAATGGCCAAGCCGAAGCTACAAATAAAACCATCATTGCCGGCATCAAAAAACGCCTTGAAAGCAAAAAAGGAGTTTGGGCAGATGAGTTAGACGGAGTCCTCTGGTCGCATAAAACGACACCCCGCAGCGCAACAGGGGCCACCCCATTCTCGTTAGCCTTTGGCGTAGAAGCAATGGTACCAGCAGAAGCTAACATTCACACTCTCCGCCGGTCTCTCATGCCGCACCATACCGAAATCAATAAGAAGATGCTAATCCAAGCTCTTGACACCCTAGAGGAAGAACGGGATCGAGCCCTACTCAGGATTCAAAACTACCAACAGCTCGCAGCTCGGTACTACAACCAGAAAGTCAAGGAACGCCATTTTCAAGTCGGTGACTTCGTCCTCCGCAAAGTTTACGAAAACACCAAGGAGTGGAGAGCAGGGAAACTCGGGGCGAAATGGGAAGGACCCTACAAAGTCACAAAAGTCGTCAAACCGGGAGTCTACGAGCTTGAGTCAATGAAAGGCAAGGCTTTACCTCGATCCTGGAACTCGGCAAGCCTGAAGGAGTACCACTAAGACGACAAGGCTGGTTTCTTTCTCAAAAAAAAAAAAAAAAAAAAATTGAAATGTATTGAACTACGAGTGACTTGATTCTCCCTCGGGAGGTACGTAGGCAGCCTTTACCGGCACAGTCACAAATCTAATAAAATCCTCATTTTCTCAGATAGGTTACCGTCTTGAAAGCTATGCAAAGCCAAAACAGGTAAGTCCCTTCATTAATATTTAAATATATTTAATGATACTAACAAAGCCGAGTTCTAACTCGCAAAAGCTGAGTTCTAACTCGCAAAAGCCGAGTTCTAACTCGCAAAAGCCGAGTTCTAACTCACAGAGACGAGCAATGACTCGCAGAAAGACGAGCAACGACTCGCACCGTTAGCATCATGCCTCCTGGCCAGGGGCATGGTCTTCCTTGCACGCGAGGTGCACATCGCGGTAAGGGAAAGCCGGGATCCGTCCCGCAAATTTTTCGTGGTAGGAGATAACGAATAAGTCGAGCAAAAAGGACTCGCACATTCTCCTACCCTTAAAATAAAGCCGAGCATCTATAAGTCTCGCAAACCGCCTTACGGCAAGTCACTAAATTGATTGAGCTTTGACAACGAGTTTGGACACGAAAAAGTTTCGACATGGTTACGAACACGTATTCCAAGTCACGAAACCGGCTAGACTCGCCAAAAATAGCTTAAATACAAGATTAGTACGACTCAACACAAACTGAAGCCGCTATCTGATTAAACTGTCAAAAGACAAGTTTAAAACAGGAATAGTCCGACTCAGATGAATTCATAAGTCGCTACACATGGTGACGCGATTTCGTGATAAAAGTCGCTATAAGCTTAAATGCGACAGCAAGACTTGATCATGCGACGAAAATCTACATTTGGTTCGGCAGTAATTTGAGTAAGTTTAAACAAATAAGCTTTAAAAGATAGATTGATTCAAATAACTATCAGGGGCTTAAAGCAAACTTAAAGATAAATTATTGCTTAAACAAAGAGTAAGGTTTACAAAGCCAAACATAAGTTGGAATAAAGAGTTTTACAAAATAAGATATTACAGAAAAAGAGGGAGAGAAGGGCGCGATTAGTCAGCCCTAGTTGGCGGCTTCTCAGGTTCGTCAACCTTCCCGGCAACCTCTTCCTGTGACTTATGAACATCATCTAAGGCCGCGACCTCTGAGCGGACAGACTCAACGAGATCAGCCGGAACTCCCTCAGGAATCACAACAAGGTTGGTACCGAACTCATTCATGCCTCTCGGTGTACGAGGAGGGGAGTCTCGAAAGAGGTTCAAAAGAGGATGTCGGAGCGGTGAGAGAGCAAAAGTCAATTCATCCTTGGTCACAACATTCAGGTTGTCGAACTTGGCATCAGCAGCGGCTTCGTCATTTATGACTTGGTCCAGAACCGATTGAGGTATCGAGACGCCTTCATCGTTGAGTTTCAGCAAACACTTCTTAAGACCGGAAATCTGGCCGAATTCGATCTGGAGAGAAGTCGCAATCTCCTGATCCTTTATGTATTGTTGGAAAAGGTCGAAGTGGATCTGCGCCTTGGCTCTCGCCGCCGCATCAACACGATCCCTCTCCTTCCTGATAAAGTCGGTGAACGATTCCCGTTGCTTCTTCCTCTCTGACTGAAACGCGAGAAGGTCGGCCTTTGATTTCTCATCGGCTGCGCGAATTTTTTCTTTGACATCACGGAGCTTGTTTGCAAGGACTAGATTCCTCGCCTCCAGCGCTTCCTTCTCCTCCTTCGCCTTCTTCAAAATACCATCTCTCTTTGTGACGGCATCAGCAAGTTTCTTGGCCGCATGAGTACTCTCAAGGGCCACACGGTTGGAAGCCGCTATCATCTATAAAGACAAGGAAGTCAATTAGATCAAAAAGAGTAAAATAAAATCTTCAAAAGATTATAAAAATTACCGCCGCCTCGGCTTGTTTCAAGCTGACAATGGCATCAGAATGAGGAAGCTCCTGGATTTTTGGCCAATCCAAATCGTTTCCTCGCACACAGGTCAGCATGTTAAAACATGCCCGCGGATTGTCGATAAGGGGAACTTCGCTTTCATACTGAAAAGCGAAATTATGAATCGAAGGCTGGATAGCCCCAGTTTTCGACGGGCCTCGAGGACGAGCAAGCACCAGCTCCTTACGGGTTACAAACGGCTTCAGCACGCCGGAAGCATTGGCGACATCCCCGACATCTTCATAAAAACGCTGCCAAGGATTCTTAGGCTTGCCGGAATCCTTGTCCTTGTTAAGTTGATCAGAAGCCTCTTTCGCGACTTGGTTTCCGGCGGCAATTTTCTTTGTCGGATTCTCCTGATCCGACCTTCCTTCAGCCACTCTCTTCTTGGATAGAGGTTTGGCTGACGCCTTGACTAGTGGAGCCGCCATAATCGGCTTGGTGGGAACAGGATGAGCGGCCGACTTCTCTGCAACATCAGTCGCCACTTTACCGCCATCCTGAGAAGGTAAAGCCTTTTCCTTCGACGGTTCGCTCGAGGAAGGATTGGACGATATCTTTTGGGAATAGTCAACCGACACAATCTTCTTCACCTTTCCCATCCTCCTTGGCTTCACTAAATGTTCAGGAGCAACCTTCGTCTTGGTGTCCCACTTAGCTAGATCAACAAAAGTCAGAACCAACAAAAATAAAACCATCATAAAGCGGTAGACAAACCTTCAGAGATCCGCGGTAAGAACTTGTTGATACGATCACGAGTAAGGTCTGACCACTTGCGCAAACCCAAAGCCTGAATCTGCTGAAGGATAGGGAAGTAGTTGTCGGGATACGGCTTCAGAAAAAGGTGATCCACTGCAAAGACAAAAAGGAATTAAGTAAGTTGACCATGTTCAAAAGATAAGCAAAATTGGGACGACATCTACCATAATCAGTATTCCAAGACGTCCTGATAAGCTCCCTATGTTCGTCAGGAACGACTAAGGAAGACAATTCGACAAAAAAATAGGATTGTTGCCAATTGTTAATCTTCTTGGGCGCGTCTGTCAGAATGCGGTTGCCACTTTTGAATTTAACCACAAAACACCCTGGGCTAGTAGCCTTCATGCGGTTAATCGACGTCATCTCCTCGAAGATTTGTGCGGTTACGGTAATACCGGCCTCAGCTCCTAATACTAAAAGGCCGACCATATGGCGAACTGCAACTGCTGAAAGTTGGGAAATGGCAATTTCACGACGATGGCAATATGAAATCAACAAGTCAGGCAGCGGGAACCAGCAACGGCAACCTCCAGTGTCGGTGTTGATAAAATACGACTCGTAGAGGGTCATATACCCCGGTGGAGGACTCCAAGGACGGTCGAGCGGAAAAGGAATGACGACTCTGATTTTTGGATCCGCTCCACAGTCTCGTAGAATAGATCTAACCGATGTCGCGTTAGACCTGGTCTGGAAGACGTTATCAAACACATTGCTAGGTTCTACCGGCAATACAGCAGGGACATTCTCATCGGGACCGTCTTGACAAATATCAATGCCGTCTTCATCATTGTCGGAATCCCGCAACCGAGGGGTCGTCAAATCTTCCCGGCCAGAGGTCTCGGCCACATCGGTTCGACGGGATGCCTCACGCCGACGGCGAAGTTCTTCGATCTCAAAATAAACAGGATGACTCTTCAAGTCGGATGAAACACTTGAAGACGTCGGAGCAGAGGCAGACTGACGACTTGACGAATCATCCGCAGATGAAACAGTAACAACCTCTTTGTCTTTATTTCCCGAACAACGGATCAAAGACATAATTTACTGAAGAACGGACGAAGAACACAAAAAACAAACGAAGATTGATCTAAAAACCTATAAAGTCTACGGCGGAGCAGCGGCTGAGCACTTACCGGAAAATAAATATCAAAGAGAGAGATTTACCTTTCAGAATTTCTTCACTCGAGAGAAATGAGGAAGCACGAGGTAGAGAGGGACTACTTATAATGAAAATGACGGCGCAGAGATCGAGGCATACCATTACCTAGACGACGCTTCGCACTTCGCATCTACCCGGCAATTGAACCGAGAATCAATTCTGGTTTCGTTGGATCATCATCGGTTTGGAGTTGATCGTTCGATTTACCACCGATTAAAGTTAAGCTGGATCGACCCAATAAGAATATGGGCCTGAACGAAAATAAGAGCTCGTCAGACGAGAAATATGGGCCCACACAAATCATTTCTTAAACCATGGGCTAACTCCTCGTAATGATGACTTGAAATCAAGTCGCCACACTGGGGGGGGGGCTTATTGTTGGAGTCAATATTAGCACCTTCCTAAAAAAGGCCTATTCATGAGTTTAGGTCGGCCCAGAAGGGAAAGACGGAAACAAAGTCCAAGGCGGTAAAACCTAGGTTAAACCGAACTCGGGCTAAACCGGCTTCCCTAGGGTTTGGAGGGTGTCGTCCAAGGGCGCCGCGCGAGAAAGTCGGTAAAAGGAAATATTCCGTATCAAGACGAAGCCGAGTTATTAGGAAATATTCGTAATTATCTCTTATTTTCCTTATTATGATAAACCGACTTGTAACCCTATATAAGGGCACACCGATATTCAATACACGATACTCTTTTCTTAATATTTTGAGCTTGAGAGACTTTAGCAATTCAATTTTGACCTAAATCTCTCCGGCGACTTTCAACTTCTCTCAGCCGACTTCCATCTCGGAAAAACCGGCATTTAAACCCTAATTTCCCAAATCTCACCGTGTTCCTAAATTCTTCTTTTAGAATCCCTAATTTCAAACCCTAAAACTCTTTCTATCTTTAGATAGACCGAGTTGAGATCTTACAGGCTCCATCATTGGGGTTTGGCTAGTGAGCCTACCTGCTTGCTATGCGGTGCTTTCCCGGAGTCCCGCGACCACTTGTTTTTCGACTGTGTATTCTCGCTCTCGGTCTGGTCTCTTGTTACTCGGCAGTTTGCTTCTCTTGGGCTACCGTCTTCTTGGGCTCTTTCTTTGACATGGCCATCGCTCGCTCGTCTCGACTCTGTTCCCAAGCTAGTTTACTTTCAGGTTTGGAATGTATCCATCTATGAGCTGTGGCGGGAACGCAACACCCGTTCTCATCACAGTTTCTCCCTCTCTCATTGCTCATACCGTTCTTCGATCGGTTCGAGAAAAATCAGTTGCACTCCGCAATGTGGGAGCAAAACATGGTGATAGCCTCATCCGTTTTTGGTCATTGTAGTAATTTCTTAGTTCTTGCTTTCCGTTCTGTTGTTTTAGTTCGGCCTCCTCCCTCGTTCTGTTCATTTTGGTTGTATATCTTTTT
This sequence comes from Orychophragmus violaceus, assembly GCA_030180135.1. NCBI lineage: Eukaryota > Viridiplantae > Streptophyta > Magnoliopsida > Brassicales > Brassicaceae > Orychophragmus > Orychophragmus violaceus. Next base: position 10,655,078 of record CM058230.1, read on the forward strand.
TTATTAATGAAAACCTTTGAAAAACAAAAAAAAAATTAAAATTCTGTAATCACTAATCAGAATCTTCTTTTGTATTCACAAGTTTGCTCCCCAACAAGTTTGATTTCCTCGCAATTCTATAATATTATGCAGGATTATTTGCCCTTTTCTTTGTTCGAAACGGATTATATAACGGCAGTTTTATGCAATAAATTTGTATACGATTAAACTATATTGCAGTGCAAGATGCCAATTTAATCGTTTGGAACTCAAAATCTCAACAGCTTAATCAACGAATAATCAAGAAATCATGTCGATGTGGCCATAATTTGATTTCGGCGGATGTGGTCTTTAATTATTAAAGCGTTGGAGTGTTGCATTTTGTTACTTCAAAACAAAATATATAATAACAAAATATCTCTCTCAAAGTTGGTAAATTCTCTTGAAGGATTCGATGTATTCACATTGATATATAAAGCCGAGACTGTTACACATTTGTTACGCAATATTTGGGAAGCAATCTACTTGTTACAAACTATTTAACCGTAAATATAGGAACTGATTATTCAACTGATTATTCACATAATTTATCACCTTTCCGCAGTTGAAGCATCGAAGCGTCGAATGGTTAAACTGGATCGAAATTCATCAAACAAACTTGTGGGAAGACCTTTAGTGAATATGTATGCGTACTGTAGAGAAGATGGAACGTATATGAACTTAACTTCACCTATTGCCACCTTCTCTCTAAGGAAGTGAATAGCCAATTCAATATGTTTAGTACGTTGGTACTTGACTGGATTGCTTGCCAAATACACGGAACTGATATTGTCACAATACACGACCGAGGCTTTGTCTATACGGCAGTGTAGCTCACGCATCAGATTTCTCAGCCATGTTAACTCTGCAACTGTATTAGCAACACCCTTATACTCCGCTTTCAAACTTGAGCGAGACACCGTTGGGTGTCGTTTAACTTGAGTGAGACACCGTATGGAGACAAGAGAAGCATGCGAGAATGCCATGATTTGCAAAGAAAGATTCAAATTCATGGTTTCTGAACTCGCCACCATTGTCGCACTGGAAAGTTTTAATTTGGGCATTGAATTGATTCTTTATGAGTGAGGTGAAGTGTAAGAATTTGGAGAACACTTCACTCTTTTTGCGCAATGGATATACCCATAGATAGTGAGAGAATTGATCCAAAAACAGAACGTAGTAATTGATCCCACTTAAACTTGAAACCGGTGAAGACCATAAATCCGAATGGATTACATCAAAAGGAGCATGGACAATCGACTGAGACTTAGAAAAAGGAGCTTTATTTGTTTTCCTAGTTGGCAAGGTTCACATAAAGAAGGTGAACTAAACTTATTACAAAGACCAGAATTCTGGGACAAAACCGAACGTAAGACAGAATTATTAATGTGCCCGAGACGCTTATGCCATAACATCGGGGAAGAAGCCAATAGCGCAGTGGAAGAAGAAGTTTTATTTGAAGTATCAGGAATTGAATAGAGATCCCCAGAGATTTCAATGCGGAACAGAACCTTGCGAGTTTGAAGATCCTTCACAGAGAAACCAAAATGATCAAATTCAACAGAGCACAAGTTATTTGTCGTGAACTTACGAGCAGAGATAAGGTTTTTGATGATTTTTGGAGCAACAAGGATATTTTTGAGTGCTAAAGGACGAGTGTTTGAATGAAGGGAAGTGGAGCCAATAGATTTTACCGGATGGCTGGAACCATCACCAACAATAACAGAATGTTTGATGCGAGGCTTAAAAGTAGATTGGAGTGTACCTGAGGTGGATGTCAGATGGGCTGTTGCACCGGAGTCCATGTACTATTTGGCATTGGCTGGATCTTGAATCATATTCGATGTGTAAGCCTCTGTGTAGACCGTGGGAGCCTGCATCTCCATAACATTAGCCTGCAAATCATTGTGGTTAGGCGGAGCATACGTCTGTGGACGTGGTGTTGACCATTGCGGATACATGTTCTAGTGATGCAACTGTGGCGACCATGGACCCGGAGGAGCATACCAAGGTGGTGGTGCACTCCAGTGTTGGTATCCATTGTTGTAGCGGTAAGCATTACCGTTCCTGTTCCCACGACCACGATTATTCTTGCGTCCCCGAAATCCATTGGTACGTTGCTGTTGTTGTGGACGATATGAAGCTTGTTTAGGAGCTGCATCAGAAACAGTTAGTGCAGATGGAGAAGAAGATTGATCAGAATTTGATGTTGTCACTTTGTTTGTGCGCTTTAGTCGAGCCTTTTCCATTTCAAGCATGTTTTTAGCCACATCGAATGTCGGGAACAGATCATTGTGTTGGATAACGTTGATGATGTTATCAAACTTGTCGTTGAGCCCATTCAAAAGGTACATACCAAGATTACGTTCAGAGACCGGAGCGTCCACGTTGGTCAAAAGATCAGCCAACGATTTGATATTTTGACAGCCAACTATTTGATCTTTTGACAGTAGGATTGAATCGACTCGTCGCCAATAGAGGTGGTGCGGAGCTCGTTTTCTAGGTGAATGGCTCTAGCTTCCTTGTTATTGCGGAATTGATTCTCGATCCGTAGCCAAACGTCTCGAGCCGTACCACCAGTTTTGAAGCTCGATCGGAAAAGGGGTTCAGCGAGGGTGCCATAAATCCATAGCTTGACGAGCCCGTCACGTTTCAACCAAGCGTTATCGTTGTCACCGGTAGGCTGAACCGATCCATCGAGATGTCCGAGAATATCAAATGCAAGGCAATGAGTTTGGAACAACTCTCGCCAAGCGTCATAGTTATGATCATCGAAATCAAGGGTTAACGGGATGTGGGTTTTGATGTTAATGACCCCCAAAGGCTCGTTCTTTTGGTGCATGTACTGCAGCAACAGCCATTGAAAGAGAAAGAAAAGAAATAGAATGAAGAAGAAAGGAAGAAAATGAAGAGAAAATAGGTTCAGGAGCTGAATAGATCTGATACTATAAAAATTGGTAAATTCCGTTGAGGGATTCCATGTATTCACATTGGCATATAAAGCTGAGACTGTTACACGTGTGTTACACAATATCTGGGAAGCAATCTACTTGTTACAAACTACTTAACCGTAAATATAGAAACTATTATTCACATAATCTATCACTCTCGATGCTTATCAATGAGTGACCTAACAAAAACTTTTCAATGCTTGCGAGTTATCATTCTTATATAAACATATCTTTTGTGTTTACATACATGACTCTACATTGTATATATCCAGTCAATTATAGAACTAAGTAAGTTGACCATATTAAAAACGAAAAGATGATATTTAGATATTAACCACCTGTCCTATCTGTATCTGGATATTTTTCTAATTTGGAATAAACGAAATGTTGGTCATGACTCATTAGCTTTATCATGGTGTAGCTTGGATACAATAATACGTTTTCATTTTTTTCAAACATGGAAATATTAGAATAATAAAAACCTAGTAGAGGATAAATAAATAAATCAAAGCAGAGAACATGCCTGTCGCTAACATATTTTTTGGTAAACCAGTAATTACATAACTCGGAAATATGTACGAGAACTTGTATTTGTCATATTATCTCCGAAACACTTAGTACTACTGTCGTGCTGCTTTACTTGCATATATTTGTGTATTCTTATAATCAGTTTGTTGTTGTGGTTAGCTTCTGTTCTGGTTTCATATAATGTTTTTATCTAATTTACTATGTACAAAGTAATCCTTCCCTTTCTTTCAATACAAAAGGTTAAAAAGAAAACCCTTAGTAATATTGACAAAAAAGGGAGGAAATAATTTGATTGAAATAAGAAGTAATTAATATATGTGGAGTGGACCTAATTGGGAGTATGTGGAGACAAAGTCCCAAGTTGAGGAAAGCTAATTAGTCATGCACCACTTGTTTTGCCTTTTTAGCTTACGCTATATGCGTCGTTAGATAGAAAGAACAAACACTTAACGTGTATTATGCGTGTGTATATGTATATATCTTTTATATATAATATAATTGGTGCATATTCGTACTCCTAGTAAGAATCGTATATATTGTATAGTTGAGGCAGACGAAATAAAAATATTACACACCTCCACCGTTCCACAGAACGTGAAACCAGTGGCGAACCTAGAAAATATTTTTACCGGGATCATAATTTAAATTAAATATTTTTAATTATTAAAAAATAATTCTTAGTTATAACATGAATTATTAAAATATTTTTATTTACCACTTGTTTCTAAATATTTATGCACAAAAATTTGCTCAACAAAAAGGGTATTTTTTTGTCAACACAAAAGTGTATTTTTTTAAAAAAAATTAAAAATACAATTACTGAAATTAATGAAGAAAATTAAATTAAATAAAAATATCTAAGAGAAAAGTACGAAAAGTATAAAATTGAAAGAAAAATCAGTACAGAACATAGTCTTTTTAACATAAAACGTTTAAAAGAAAAATAAGCTTCAGATAAAATTATCACTTTATAATGTTAAAAATGGGTTTTTACTTTAGGCCCACACAAGAAAGAAATCAGGACAAATATTTGACCCAAGTATTATTTAAAACAGGATAAAGATAAGACATTTACTTAGCCCAAACTCAAATTTAAAAAAAAAAAAATTTGGGGGTCACAAGGAAGTTTCGATCGCAAGTTAGGGGGTTCAACGTCTAAGATTCTAACCAACTGAGCTGTTGCAATAACATAAATCAAGCTTACAATTTTAATTTATGAGATTTAACCGGGTTCAGTTGAACCCCTATTGTCCTACATAGGTCCGCCACTGCGTGAAACCATCAGAACTCCGGTTCAGTATATTCGGCTCAGCCAATCATCATCTTCTGTTTCCATCAGAACTCCAAGTTCGAACTCTCCCGTAAAAACTATAAAATATAATAATACATACTATTAATCTAGGGTGTTGCTTTATAAGAAAAAGTTCATAATTTTCTATTATATTTCAGCGGTGGCATCTGATATATTCACGAGGCGAAAACGGTATTGGTTACACTGTGTTAGAAACTTTTGTTTAGGTAAACTGTTTTATATTGTCAATTTGATAAGAAAGTTATTTTTTAAACCAAGTTGAGGAAAGAGCCTACTCCCCCACTTGTTTATTTTATTATATCTCCATATATATAAGCCTAAAACAGTATAACAATGGCCTTTTAGATTCTTTGATTTTGTATAGTTATAAAACAAGATTTATAGCAACATGTAACAATATGATACATTTCGATAGATGGAACAATTAATAAAAATTTAAACTTGTCTTCAATCAGCAACAAGGGTCTGAAAATGGAAATAGATTCGCTTTGGTCATCATCATGATAAAATAAAATGTTGAAATTTAGATATTTGTATATGTTAAAGATACGTATAGCCACTATATTTGAGTATTTCAAAATAATTGTAGGATCTTATTCTTTCTTTTTTTTTGTCAACTTTTTTTATATTATAGATTTAACCAAAGATAGTTTTTACAAAAGTTACATGAGCCACTTGATAGTATAACGTTTATTATACATAAGAGCAAGTTTGGCTTCAAAATCTGCTAAATGATTTGCACTTCGCCTTATCCTTTGGAATGCAAACGTTTGTGCTGCAATCTCCATAATATCATCAAGGTGATTCTGGATGACAACATCTTTGACCTGAGCGCTATTCTTGGTAGTTGACCAGTGCTCTAAGTTTCGATACAATTTATCTGCATCACCACAAAAAGTAACATTATGATAACCAATAGCTTTTAAGTGTATAACTGCTTCTTTTAGCGCAATGGCTTCTGCTTCTAGAGCCGTTTCAGTAGGTGGAATGGAAGCTAACCCCTTGATTAAGAGTCGTCCTTGCTGGTTAAATAAAGCCCAAGCAAATCCTGCTGTACAATCAGAATTCAGCCAAGAAGCATCAGTAAAGCAAGCATACCATGTTGGTGATAAAGCTGCTAGGACTTCTTGTGCAGTTTTTGGTGGTGAGGGGGTCTGACTGTGCGCAGCTTCAGGTTGAGCATCTAACTTCATAGCCTCTTGCCATTCTTGGTAATCCATGAAAATATGTTGTATAATATTAGGAATTGACCATCTTTTATTACGAAAAAAGTAAGTCATTACGGGCTTTCCATATGCGCCAGCCAACCAACGTATATAAGCTGAGTTGGTCTTTGTCCTTTGTGAGTGTGAACAGTTGTCTCATATAATCATAAGGAGTAAGACAGTGGGTAAACTGACCTGTTATGGATATCGTAGTGGCCAATTCCCATATCTCCTTGGAAACACGACATTGAAATAAGAGGTGTGTTGTAGTTTCAAGAGATTCACCACAAAGGAGGCAGTCCGATGGTACTGTGATATGACGTCTAAGGAAATTCTCCGCAATCGGTAGTGATTGATGGAGCACTTTCCACCAAAAATGCCTTACCCGTGGTGGGGTATTGAGCCTCCAAAACATATTGCTAAGACGCTCTAAGTTAAGATCTCTCGGATGATGTTGGTTATGAGGCTTTGTGAGCTGATGGTAGCCAGACTTGACAGTATATTCTCCCTCTTTAGTGTAGATCCAAATTGGAACATCTGGAGAGGATGTAAGGCGCGGTCGGATCTTGGTAATCATTCTGATATCTTCAGGGTGAACTATGTCTCTTAGTTTTTCTTCACACCATGATGTATCATGTGGCTTCATAAGACCTGAGACTGTAGTAGAGTCAGGTATAATAATCGGATTAAGTCTAGCAGGTCTAGGAGGATGGTCAATCCAATTATCCTGATTGATTCTAACACTAAGCCCATTTCCTATGCTCCATTTAAGGCCTTGTTTAATGAGTAAGGTACCTTGGATGATACTTCTCCAGGCATGACTAGGTCTTCGTCCAACAGTAGCATCCAAGATGGAGGTATGAGGGTAATATTTTGCCTTGAAAACTCTGGCCAGCAGAGAATGAGGATGCTTAAGTAGTCTCCAGCTTTGCTTGGCAAGGAGAGCTATATTAAAAGCATGGAGATCCCTAAAGCCCAAGCCTCCATATTGCTTTAGCCTTGTCAGTTTTTTCCAAGATACCCAAGGTAACTTATGTCTATTGCTATCTGTGGACCACCAGAATTTGCGTATATGGCCTGTAAGTGTAGCAAGGATACGTTTAGGAAGGAGAAAACATGCCATAGTATAAGTAGGTAGTGCAGTGGCTACATATTTGATTAAAATTTCCTTTCCTGCAGGGGATAAAAGTTGAGAATACCAGCTTTCAAGTTTACTTTGAACCCTTTGCGCTAGATAGGAAAAAGCATTTGATTTATTCCTGCCTAACATTTCAGGTAATCCCAAATATTTCCCAAAAGTTCCCACTTTGGTAATTCCTGTAAGCTGAGTAATTTGTTGCCTTAAGGAGTCTGAAACATTCTTACCAAAAAGAATGGCTGACTTCTGGAAATTAACTGATTGGCCAGAGACTTCTGCATATGTCTTTAGGATTTGAAGTAGACTTTGACATTCATTAGGATCTGCTCGACAAAATAGAAGAGAATCATCAGCAAAAAACATATGAGATATAACTGGTCCATTACGGCTAGCTTTGAATCCATGAAGTGTGTGCTCTTGCACTGCATGTGAAATTCCCTCAGTACATAAGATATATAAGTAGGGAGATATTGGATCACCTTGTCGGATACCTCTATGAGGGATAATCAAATTCGTAGGTGATCCATTAACAAGCACAGAATATGTTACCGAGGTAACACATGTCATTATCCAATCACACCAGGCATCTGCAAAACCAAGTTTCTTGAGGATACAGTAAATATACTTCCACTCTAGCTTATCAAATGCTTTGGCTATATCTAGCTTAAGGGCCATGAATGGAGTTCTCAGCTTTTTAGTTGTCAGAGAATGCAGCAATTCATGTGTTATCAAAACATTATCAGTAATATATCTGCCCGGAATAAAAGCAGATTGGAATTCTGAGAGTATGTCCCCTAAACAACACTTTAGACGCTCAGCAAGAATTTTAGATATAAGCTTGTACGCAATATTAGCTAGGCTAATGGGTCTAAAGTCTTTAACCTGAAGGGGAGTTTCTACTTTTGGGACCAAACAGATATGGGTGTGATTGATACGAGGATCCAAGTAGCCAGTAGTAAAGAACAATTGAATGAAAGAAATCACACCTGGTTTAAGGATGTCCCAATGGTGCTGATAGAACCCAGCATTGAGTCCATCAGGCCCAGGAGCCTTGTCAGCATTCATACTCTTCAAAGCTTGATATATTTCAGATTCTGTGACTGGTGCTGTAAGCTTTTGGTTTACATCTGAAGTGACACAAGGCTTGATGTGTTGAAGAAAGGATTCAGCCGAGATGCTGCAAGTAGAGGAATATAGCTCAGTGAAATATTGAGTAATCATATTATGAATTTGTTGGGGTTCACAACAAATAGAACCATCAGCTTCTTGGAGAGATGTAATGCGATTTCTACTCCTTCTCTGTTTAGTTTTAGCATGGAAGAATTTAGTATTACGGTCCCCAGCTTGAAAGTTTAGCATTCTACTTTTAGTACGCCAATACTCTTCTTCCATACGGTAAGCTAAGTGAAGTTTCTGTTTTATTTCAGAGATATGAGTATAGTTTAAAGGTAGAGAGTCATACGCTTTGTGTAGCTCGTCTTGGAGTTGGCGTATGTTTTTCTCTGAGTTAGATTTTGCAGTCGCCTTCCAATGAGCTAATGAGTTGCGGCAATGACGTAAAGCATTATAGAAAGCTGTGGAGGGTAGAGTTTGACAGCGCTCCATCCAAGTATTAGATATGATCCTCTTAACCTCATCATTCAGTCGCCAACGGTTATCATATCTAAATAAGCATTTACTCTTCCATTTAGCATCTTCAGTGTTTATCATAAGGGGGCGATGATCAGAACCTTGCCAGTGGAGCAGTTGAGCCCATGCCTTAGGAAATTTATCTAACCAGTCTGCATTCGCTAAAGCACGATCTAGTTTACTTTTGATGGGGCCATTCTTTATGTTTCCTATCCAAGTAAACCGTCCCCCATATGTTTTTAGCTCTTGAAGGCCTGCAATGTTGAGGAATCTGCGGAAAAGAAAGAAGCGTCATTCAGGGTAATGTCTACCTCCTTGTTGTTCAGAATTCTTGGCAATTTCATTTAAATCCCCCAATACAAGATGTGGTGCACCGTTGTATCTACCCATAGGAGCATCAGATATCATTTTGGTCCAGAAATTTTTTCGTTGTGACCAGCATGGTGGACCATAGATATACGTAGGATCTTATTCTACAACTCATTGAATTAAACAAATCATAAATAAATTAAAAATTTATCTCTAGCCAGCGGATTAAAAAGAAAAAAGTCTTATATTCAAAAAAATAAAATGCTTTTACTATTTCACTCATAGTTAAAGTATTTAAATTCTTTTTTAATTGTTGATGTTGTTATTGTCAAATCAAATGAACGGAAATATTCCAAATAAGTTCCTATTTTTTTTTCTTTTTAATATCATATGATTATTTGGCGATATTCTCTGATTCTCTTTAGGTGACGTTTGCTATTCACACAAACAAAGGTTTTGACTTTCTTACATAAATAGTAGTAGAAATTAACTGCACAAGACATGTTATTGCTCTATTGTTTATGATCATATTCTCTCTCTAGAAAGCAGGAGAATCTTCTCTCTCTCTCCCTTTAGTCAAAAACCCAAGCAGCCTGGAAGAGAGAGAAAATTAGCCAAAACAAAACAAATTTCTCAATAAGGTCTCTCTCTATGTATCGATGCATATAGGAGAGATCACACGATCCACAAATATTCATATTTTTCATTTTTAAAATTTCCTTCTTCAACACAGACATAACCCATAAGACATCTTTACAGCTTTCTTTTCTTGTAGTTTGAGATTTGTATTTTTTTTTCTTTCTCTCATCTGTTCCTTCTATCTCAGACAACAAATTGCAAACAAACTTCAATTTATAAAAAAAAAAACGAATTGAAACCCACTTGAAGAAGGATTCTTCAAGAATCTTTGTCCTGTGAGTTTTTTCTTTCCCTTTCTTCTGATTTATCTGCCAAAGTTAGAAAGGTTTGATTTTTCGTTAAGAACGAAGTTAATTAGCATGAAGTTCGTTTCTTCTCTTTCATTGGGGCTTAAATCAGTGCTCTTGAGCTATTTAAAATTTGGATTTTAGTTTGACCAGCTTCAAGGAATCAAACAAAAGGTTGAGTTTTTATTTTTTAACTTGGGATTCCTTTTTATGTCATCATGAATTATATTTAGGCAAGATTTTTGCTTGATCCGTGTTTCCTTAACATACTTTATCTGTTGGTGAATTCCATACTCATGAGTTCTATTTATTTTGAAAATGTAATCAATATAGGAAAAAAAAGAGAGAAGAATCTCGATCTCGACCTTCTTTGTTTGTTTGTTAAACTTACTTGAAAATGGATGCTTCGTTTTTGTTTCAGCTGGTGCTTCATTGATATTGGAGATAGCTAAACCAACAAAGCAAGTTACATATCCATGGAAGATAGTTTTCTTCAAACTGAGTTCATGGATGGATTGCTACTAGATGGTTGCTGGTTAGAGACAACAGATGGATCTGAGTTTCTTAACTTAACTCCTTCCGTTAGCCCTTTTGATCCCTCTTCCTTCATGTGGTCTCCAACTCAAGATACATCAGGAGTAGTATCTCAGATGTTTGGCCAGGATTGTGCAGAAAGATCGAGTCTTGACGAGTTTCAATGGAACAAACGATGGTGGATTGGACCAGGAGGTGGTGGTTCTTCGGTTACTGAGAGATTGGTTCAAGCAGTTGAACACATTAAAGATTACACAACAGAGAGAGGCTCACTTATACAGTTATGGGTTCCGGTTAATAGAGGAGGTAAGCGAGTTTTGACCACAAAAGAACAACCTTTTAGCCATGATCCCTTGTGTCAGAGACTCGCAAACTATAGAGAGATCTCTGTGAATTATCACTTCTCTGCTGAGCAAGATGATTCCAAGGCCTTAGCTGGTTTGCCAGGAAGGGTTTTCTTGGGGAAGCTTCCTGAATGGACTCCTGATGTTAGGTTTTTCAAGAGCGAGGAGTATCCGAGAGTCCAGCACGCTCAGGACTGTGATGTCCGTGGAACGCTGGCCATTCCGGTGTTTGAGCAAGGGAGTAAGATTTGCTTGGGTGTTATTGAGGTTGTAATGACTACTGAGATGGTTAAACTAAGACCTGAGCTTGAAAGCATTTGCAGAGCGCTTCAGGTTTGTGTCTTTCTCAAAAAGTTGTCTGCTTTTGCTATTGAAATGGGTTTTCTGAGAGGGAAGACTGTTTGTTTTTCTCAGGCAGTTGATCTTAGGAGCACTGAAATTCCGATTCCGCCTTCTCTAAAGGTAATCAAAGCTTTGAATGATAACTGCGGTTAGGACGGACTAGTCCGCAAGTGGTCAAGACCGTTTTTTCTATCATTCACAATTTTTAGTTAAAAGTGCAAACAGAAAATTAAAAAGTTCGTTGCGGATTAAGTGCGAACCATTTTTATGAAGAAATAAATTTGGTTCGCAGCATACTGTGGCCACCCTAAAAATAGTATTTTAGTCCGCAATTGATTTTGTCCGTAGTGACCGTAGTAACCATTCAAAGTCCACACAAGTTCTTTAAGTTCTTGTTTTGGTATAAACTAGATTGTTTCTCCTTTATTTCAGGGATGTGACTTATCCTACAAAGCTGCATTACCCGAAATCCGAAACCTCTTGAGATGTGCTTGTGAGACGCATAAACTACCTTTAGCTCAGACATGGGTCTCTTGTCTCCAGCAAAGCAAAAGCGGATGCCGTCACAACGATGAGAACTACATCCATTGCGTGTCAACCATTGATGATGCTTGCTATGTTGGTGATCCAACAGTCCGTGAGTTCCATGAAGCTTGCTCTGAGCATCACCTCTTGAAAGGTCAAGGAGTTGCAGGTCAAGCCTTCTTGACCAATGGACCTTGCTTTTCGCCTGATGTCTCTAACTACAAGAAATCTGAGTACCCTCTCTCTCACCATGCTAATATGTTCGGTTTACATGGCGCGGTTGCAATACGCCTACGCTGCATCCATACGGGCTCTGCTGATTTCATCTTGGAGTTCTTTTTGCCCAAAGATTGTGATGATCTTGAGGAACAGAGGAAAATGTTAAATGCTCTTTCAACTATTATGGCTCATGTGCCTAGAAGCTTAAGGACTGTTACAGATAAGGAACTAGAAGAAGAGAGTGAAGTGATAGAAAGGGAAGAGATAGTAACTCCAAAGATAGAGAACACATCTGAACTACATCATCTCCACGAAAATTCCTCATGGAGCGCCTCCCTCGAAGAAATCCAGCAGAGTAATCCTCAGGATCTTGGATTGGTATATGATGGAGGAGACAAGCTAAATGATGGGTTTGGCTTGAAAAGAGCTTTGGACTACACCAGAGATTCTAATGTCAACGAGAGCAGCACGTTCTCCAGTGGTGGTTTCAGTAGGATGGCTGAGAAAAAGCGTACAAAAGCAGATAGAACCATCACTTTGGATGTTCTTCGACAGTATTTCGCAGGGAGTCTGAAAGATGCAGCCAAGAGTATTGGTGGTAAGCAGCATTGCTCTATTGTTTCGATTCAATTTATCAGAAAGTCGTAAGATTGATCTCTTATTTCGCCTCTTTCTTGTCTTGGGAAATTTTCAGTTTGTCCAACGACTTTGAAGAGAATATGCAGGCAAAATGGTATACAGAGATGGCCTTCAAGAAAGATCAAGAAAGTGGGACATTCTCTGCAGAAGATCCAACGAGTGATTGATTCGGTTGAAGGTGTTTCGGGTCCTCTTCCCATAGGCTCCTTCTACGCGAATTTCCCTCATTTAACCTCACAAGAACCATCCCAACAAGCCAAGACGTCCCCTCCTCCGCAACCATTGCAGCTTTCAAAGTCCCCTGTTTCCCTATACAGTTCAAGCTCTAGCCAGTGCTGCTCCAGCGAAACCCAACTCAACAGCGGCATAACAACCGATCCTTCTCAAGCTGGTGCATTGAAGAACGCGAGCAGCGAAATCGATCTTCAAAGTTCAAGTCTTGACGAGACAGTATTGACTCTCTCTAGTATAGAAAACATCCCTCAAGGCACCCACTTGTTGTCATCATCTCAAGATGATGACTTTCTGAGGATTAAAGTTAGCTACGGAGAAGAGAAGATCAGATTTCGAATGCCGAATTCGCGCAGGTTAACAGATCTATTGTGGGAGATAGGGAAGCGGTTTAGCATAGAGGATATGAGCAGGTATGATCTAAAGTACTTAGACGAAGACAATGAATGGGTTTTGTTGACTTGTGATGAAGATGTAGAAGAGTGTGTAGATGTTTGTCGAACCACACCGAGTCATACCATTAAGCTTCTGCTTCATGTTTCTTCTCATCATTTCCCTGAACGTTCTTCAGCTACAGGTTACAATTTATGGCACTGACCTCAAATCAGAGAATGAAAGAAAGAAGAAAAAGAAGAGTAGGACATGGTACAAAAGCTTGTACCTGTGTGTTCTGTTACAATTGTTCATAATTTTTAAATTTTGGCTTTTTTTTCTGAAAGGTTTTGTTCTGAAAGGTTTTGTTTTTTGTAATGAGGTTTTCAATTGTATCTAGACATATAAAAGAACTCAACTGTTACCATAATTGTCATATCCATATACATCATACGAAAAATAAGTACACGAAACAAAAAAAAACATATACCAAACTATATATGGTTGTCTTTCTGGGAGACAAAAACCATTTTTTACAGAACAGCAAACTGAAATTATTAAGCTCAAAGATTTTTGTTTGTGTGTCTACGAGTCCCGTCGGGGAGTTCTTCTGACTTCCGGTGACGTGGAGGAGACGTTTCTAGCTTCATGAGACAGACTCTGTGCGGCTAAGTACTCAAGTGCGACAACTATGTCACCTATAAACGGTCGATAATGAGCTTCTTCGTTCAGACACATTGCGATTATTGCAATCGCATAGTTTAAACATCGTCTTGGATATTTTCCTCGTAGAGAAGGATCCACTAAATGTCCAAACTTCTTCTGGTCCTTGAGGTATGGACGTGACTGGCAAAGACGATAAGACAATTTTGGTTAAACAAGAGTAGAAGCAAAGAAAATATTGAATTTCCGGTTTAATCCGGTTTTACACTTACCCAAGAAACAAGATTCTGCTCGCCTTGCTTTTGACTCAAATCAATAGCTTTCCTTCCGGTAATCATCTCAAGCAACACTACACCGAAGCTGTATATATCCGATTTAACGGTTAGTTTCCCGCTCATTGCGTATTCGGGAGCACAGTAACCGTAAGTTCCCATGACTCGGGTCGAGACATGAGTCCGGTCTCCTACCGGACCGAGTTTCGCCAGTCCAAAATCCGAGAGCTTGGGGTTGAACTCTTTGTCTAACAATATGTTTGCGGATTTCAAATCGCGGTAAATCACTGGTGGGTTAGCGGTGCAGTGAAGATACTCTATTCCCCTAGCCGCACCAACCGCAATTTTCATTCTTGTGTTCCAGCTTAAAGGTTCTTGATTTGACTCAAGACCTGAAAATCAAACAAAAGAGTCAAATTTTTGAAACTGAAATAACAATGTAAAAGAAACAAAAACAAAAAAAGAAGAGAGTTAGGACAGAACCAAAAAGGTGATCTTCTAAGCTGCCCATTGGCATGTATTCATAGACAAGAAGTCTCTGATCACCAGAAGTACAGTAACCGATCAATGTAACGAGATTGGGGTGATGGAATAAGCTAAGCATAAGAACTTCAACTATGAATTCTCTATTCCCTTGAAGCCCATCTGGATTCAGTTGCTTAATAGCCACCACCTGGTTATTTCATCAAATTAACTCGAATAAAATCTCATAAAAACAGAGGTTTCCTTTAAAGGGTTTTGAGGAAGAAGATGGAGAGAGAGATCTGACTTGTCCTGAATCTAAACGACCCTTGTAAACTCTCCCAAAGCCTCCTTCTCCGAGCAAATTAACTTCCCTGAAGTTTCTTGTCGCTGCGGCTAACTCTTTAAAAGTGAAACTCCGAGCTCCACCACCAGGTTTCGGACTATTCACTTTTCCGTTTACTGTTCCAAATTCCGACAAGAATTTTAACTCAAAATGTGTGAAAAGAAGAGACAGTTCAAAAATAGACTCACCTAAAATACCCGAGACCGACTCTGTTCCTGTTGTATCACTTCCGTGAACTGTAATTACAACAAAACTCATTAAAGACGAAAACTTTTAAGGGAAAACAATCAAAGTATTTTAGATTGGGATAAGGAACCTGATGAATCGGTTGTTGGGCAACGAGCGGTATCAATGTCGACTCTTATGTCCTTGGTTCGAGGATTCAAACAAGAGAAGCAAGTCATCTCTTTCGTTTTCTGAAAACAATGGTGGATAAGAAGGGATTCTAGAAATGGAGCTGGTTTAAGAAACCACGCTCCAGAAATCCCACACCAGACAAATTACAAGAATGGGAAGAAGAAACGCGAGATTGAATTCTCTGTTTCGAATTTGGATAATTCCAGAAAACAAAAGAACAAAACTTTTGGATGAGTAAAAGAAAATTATTGAAACATCCCACCAAGACAAGATCCAAATCGGCGATAGATTTGCAGGAAGAGATATAATTATTAGAAATAGTACTTTTTTAGTGAAAGAAAAAGAACAGAAGAGTTACTAAAATTACACAAATTCCATCTAATCACGACAAAGAAAATGATGAAACAACAACAATAAATAAATAAAGGTTTAAAAATCAAAATTCAGCACAAGAAACGGGAGAGAAAATCACGGAAGTTTTCTACAACAGCTTTTAGTTTTGGGTTCTTCTTCTTCCTTCTGTATAATTAACCTGTTTTTGTTTATTTATTTAATTTTTCTTTCTTTTTTAGTTGGAGCTACTAAAATTTAAGTGGTAGAAGACGACGAGTTTCGTTTTGTTCTTTTCCAAGTAGGACCCTTTTAAAAATTAATTCAATAGTAGTATCTTTTTTCTTAGGGTTATTTTAAGCGGTCGACTAAATCAAATTTAAACTAATATATTATATTTTGAGATGAGATATAATCTGTTACATATAAATTTATTTTACGATGTCAAAAAAATAAATTATTTTACTGGCCGACAAAAACATATTATTGTATTACTGTTTATTTTTTTCTGTCTGCACAGTTATAAATTGAAAATTATAAATGGTATAAGAGATTATTGACTGCTAATCTATGCAGTTATTATTCAAAACTTTATTTTTATTATCTATCAAAATTTTAAATTTATATTCCCCCAAAATACAATCTCTTCTCAATCATCAGCCTCCTCAGTTCTTCTCTGGCATTTAAACGGTCAGGTCCACATCCTCGTGCACTAATTTACCATTACACCCCTCTCGGATAATAACGCTTTGGTTTATTGAAATTCCTACAATACCCTCAGATTGTCCCCGTTACTTAAATGAAAACAGTACAGTGTGTGAGGAGAACCCACGAGGCCGACAGTGGATGTTCGGTTGGGATCTCAACAAATGGACGGTCAAGATTATAAATATTGACCTTACGTTGTTAATTGTTATTACATCCTTTGTGTAGGTCCCGCTAGTTTGTCCTTTAAAGTTAGTGGTCACATTGTCCTCTCAAATCCTCCTTTGACTTTATTTACCGTTTCGGCAAAACACTGTTTCTCTCATGTATATAAATGGCTACTTTAATAGTGTGAAGTTATTAGCTGATAAGTTTAGCAATTTCGCTAATCTTTTCTCTATCATATGTTAGCTCTTTTGGAAAAGAAAAAAAGAAACTGCAAGATGTTTGGATGTTAACCAAGAAAACAGCAAGTTTGATTTTTTTTCCATCGTCTTACTTTTACCATGTTTATTGACCGTTCACACATCTAACATTCAAGGCATGTTAACGGCACTAAATTTGCAAAGAACATATCTAATGAGCGTTATTGATATTGAAACTCTTACTTGTTTTCCACGAACAATATTTTTTGGGGCAATTGCTACGTTTCAAGAGTGTTTTGTGAGTCTTGTGACACAATTTACACATATTAATAAACTTTAAATTATATAAAGTTCAAATAAGTAAACTTTGAGTGAATGGTTAAATAAAATCTTCGTCTAACAAATGGCATTGACAACGTAGTTTGACTAATTGGTAAGAGTACCAAATCTTTAAAGGAATGCCTAATGTTCTTAATGCAATAACTTCTTTTCAGTTTTATTTAATTATGTAATTTGATTTATTATTGTAAGTGGAAGATCAACAAAAAAAATAGTGTGTATGCGTGTGAGAAATGGCATATCTAACTCGAAATTGTTGAAGGAAGACACAAAAGTACAATTGACTTCCAATACAAGTTATCTCTTATACATCGGTTGATCAAATAGATTCACCTTTTAATTTTTTTCTTAGGAGTAACTTTTTTGTGTGTTCAAACCTTCTTAGGAGTAACTACATTAATATTCATTCACCAAAAACTCGAATGTGTATATAATTATGTATATAATTTCATCCAGTACCCTACATTTATATATTTTTAAATAACAATTTTCTGTGCCAAAAAGAATTATAACTATGAGCGCAAAAAAATCAACCGTTTGTGTTAGGTATCACCGCATACATGTACTCGACGAATATTCCATATATTGTTGGATAACTGGTATGCAATTTGTGAACATTCTAATTTAGACAAACTAAGAAATTGAAATTATATGACATTAATTGTTTTCATGTAAAAAGTGGAAACTATCACTTCTCATCGTTACAAAAAACTATAAAAAATGAGTTCAGATTTCAAACAATAGTTTATAGGTGAGATATGGGCCTTGATTGGTAACCTGCGGAATGGCGGAATCGCGTTTAAAAACATCATTCCGCAAGAATTTTACCAATCAAAAAAATTTGCGGAATTGGAAAAAAAAAGCGAAAACGCAAAGTCTGCGTTTTCGCTTAAAAAAATACAAAGAAAAATTCATTAAGTGGAAAAGTGAACTATATGTAGATTATTTGTGGAATCTTAATATTCCGCCATTCCGCAAAACTCATCCAATCACACAAAACTTATTTTACAATTTTTTTTCCAGCAAATTTTAAATTATTTCCGCAGCTTTATTTTATTTCCACCATTCCGCGATTCCACGAGTGTTACCAATCGAAGCCATGAATCAATAGATTCATCAGAGGAAAATAAAATATCACGAGACTTCGAGACCCACCAAACAAACATCACGTTCATGTAAGTCCCGTGATGCGTGGAGCCCCTTCTCTACAAGATTTTAAATTCGACTTGAAGGGCAGATGAACAAACAAATAAGTCAACACCTTGATAAAAACTACCATTTAATGAGTTATGTACACTACGAATTCTAAAACTATATATACATTTAAATGTATATATACAAAGCAATAAGGTTATGGTATCTTCTTTTTCGAAAGAAAATGTTAAGGTATTTTCGGAATTTTAAGGCGTGTTGATTTTATCAAAGGGGTTTGATTTTCTATGTTTTGCTTTTATTTCAAGAAGGGACAATGTGGAAGCTGACTTATTGGCTAAGAAAGTCTTGCACTATGACTTTACCTGTACTCTTGTAAGAGTTAAGGCTTATCTTAAAGGTCCGAATGGTGATTGTGTTTTTAATTGTGCAGGAAAAATAGTTTTAAAATATGGTATGGTCCAACTACGGTACATGTAGATTGCGGAACAAGTGCAGTTTGTATATAATATAGGCTGTTAGAGAATATGTTAAATCTGTTATCTATATATTTTGAATATCTTTCCTATATAGTTAGGATTCCTTGTATATAGGACTGAGCAACACCTATATATGTAGCTCGATTGTACTTGATTCAATCTAAAGAAATACAATATTCTCTTTTACATGGTATCAGAGCCCTAATCCTTAGGATTGTGATCATTTTTTTTTTCAATTCTTTCTCGATCTTGCAATCTTCTGATGGCTAACACCAACACAACCGCTGTCATCAATCCGCAAGATCCCAATCCGCTGTACACGGTTAACATGTCTAATGTTACCAAATTGTCATCTCTCAATTACATCACATGGAGCATCCAAGTGAAGGCTCTTCTCTGAGGCTATGATCTCCTCAAATACATTGACACCACATCGCCACCTTCTGCCACCACTGTTGCAGATAACACCGAGGTGCCAAACCCAGCCCATACTCACTGGATGCGTCAGGATGCTCTCATCTACAACTCACTTATTGGAGCCATTGAAACTGCAATCCAGCCCGTGATTGCTAGCGCTTCCTCTGCTTCCGATGTGTGGCAAACCTTGGCAGCAACGTATGCGAAACCCACACGGGCGCATATTAAAAAGTTGAAACAGCAGGTCAAACTGTGTGTCAAAGGTACTCAATCAATTGATGAGTATATGCAGGCTCTCAAAAACAAAGCCGATGCTCTGGCGTTATTCGGCAAACTGATGGATCATGAAGACCTAACTGATGCGATTCTGGAGGGTCAAACAGATGATTACCGCACCGTCATTGATTCGGTTCAAAACAGAGATACACCAATCAGTTTTGAAGAGTTACACGAGAAGCTTCTCAACAGAGAGCTTTCTATTCAGTCCTCTACTTCGACCATATCGCCTCTGCCTGTGACTGCTAACTTTGTCCAGAACAAATCTCGCCAGGAAAGCAATCCTCACCCCCATCAGAAGGATCGGGTAACACCAACAACAATTCCTCTGGTGGATACAACAACAACAATAATCGATCGAACTCTAGTGGTGGATACAGAGGACGAACGTATCTGGGAAAGTGCCAAGCTTATGGTACAAAGGGTCATAGAGCTCAACGCTGTCCGCAATTCCGCCTCATCAATCAGCAGTCATCCGCGAATCCTTCCTCAGCTCAACAAGGCTTGCAGTGGACTCCGAGAGCATACAACGCAATGATGCCATCATATGAATCACCATCGTGGATCATGGACTCCGGTGCGTCTCACCATATCACTTCTGACCTTGCGAATTCATCACTTCACTCTCTGTATACATGAGGCGAAGAAGTCATGGTGGGCGATGGCAATAACCTACCCATTACACATACTGGTTCTGCATCTTTACCTCACTCTACTCGCCCTCTTACTCTTCGCAATGTCTTATGTGTTCCAAAAATTACTAAAAATCTGTTGTCGGTTCAAAAGCTATGCGATGATAACTTGGTGTCTGTGGAATTCTTTCCTTCCTTGTTTCAGGTGAAGGATCTCAAATTGGGGGCGCCGCTCGTAATCGGAAACACTAAGAATGGTGGATATGAGTGGCCAAATCGAGATAGCTCAGGAGTGTTTGCGTTTTCTACAATAAGAGCTCCTTTGCCTATATGGCATTATAGGCTGGGACACCCTTTTCTTCCTGTTTTAAATCATGTTGTTTCTACATTTTCTTTGCCAATTTCAAATAAAACATCTCCTCTTCCTTGCAACTCATGTTCCATACATAAATGTCATAAACTCCCATTCTCAAACTCAACAATTCAATCCTTTGCACCACTCGAAATCCTTTTCTCAGATGTATGGTCTTCCCCCATTACATCTATTGATGGATAAAAATACAATTTGATTCTTGTTGGCCATTTTACTCATTACATCTGGCTATATCCACTTTGACGCAAATATGAGGTTCGTGATGTCTTCATCAAGTTCAAATCCCTTGTGGAAAACAAGTTTCAAAAGAAGATAATCACACTTTACAGTGATAATGGAGGAGAATATATAGCCCTGACGGATTACTTGACAAAAAATGGAATCTCCCATCTTACCACTCCACCTCATACTCCTCAACACAATGGCTTCTCGGAGCGACGACATCGCCAAATCGTGGAAATGGGTCTAGCCTTGCTGTCTCACGCACAAGTTCCACAGTCTTACTGGAACTTTGCATTGTCTGTTGCTGCCTATCTAGTAAATCGCTTGCCCACTCCTACTCTCAATCATGATTCTCCTTATTCAAAACTCTTTGGTCTTGTTCCAAATTATAACAAGCTTTGTGTGCTTGGCTGTCTTTGCTATCCATGGCTTAGACCATATACTCGCATAAGCTTGATCCACGCTCTCGTCCTTGTGTCTTCCTTGGCTATTTACTAACTCAAAGTGCCTTTTTTGTCTTGATCCAGCTTTAAAAAGAATCTTTGTCTCGTGCCATGTTGAATTCTTTGAAAACTCCTTTCCTTTTAAGTCGCTTGCTAATCATTCTTCCTCTCAGGTCATTTTCCATTCCAGCAACAATTGGTATCCTCCTGTAGAAGCTATCTCGGACCAGTCACTCATCATCTCACCTGCTGTAGAGCCCTCGGTTCCGGATCCTTCACCACTGCCAGAACAACGAGAATCACAAACGTCTCTTGAACCACTGCCACAACAACGAGAATCACAGACGTCTGTTGAACCACAACAACAAGTTGTGGAGTCTGTAGTTCGTGTGTTACTTGATACACATGTTCCTATGCCTGCGCCAGATCAAGTGAACAACTATTCATCTCTGGCATCACGCTCCATGACGACCAGGGGAATGAACAATATTATCAAGCCGAATAAGAAATATGCTCACTTGGCTTCTATTTTGCAGGTGGATACAGAACCCAGTACTGTGACGCAGGCCCTTAAAAATGCTCGATGGCGAGCTGCGTTGAGTGAAGAAATCGATGCCCAGATGCATAATCAAACATGGTCGCTTATTCCACCTAATCCGAGGTATAATCTGATGGGATCAAAGTGGGTTTTCATGATCAAACGACTGCCTAATGGGAGCATTGAACGGTTTAAGGCGCGTCTCGTTGCTAAGGGTTTTCATCAGCGTCCTGGTGTGGATTATCAGGAAACTTTCAGTCCTGTAATCAAACCAGCAACCATTCGTCTTGTGCTAGGAGAAGCAGTCTCCCGTGGATGGGTATTGCGCCAACTCGACGTCAATCATGCTTTTCTTCAAGGACATCTTAAAGAAGATGTGTACATGGCCCAACCTTCGGTTTCATTGACCAAGATCGACCAGACCATATCTGTAAGCTGCATAAGGCGCTCTATGGCCTGAAACAAGCTCTGCGAGCTTGGTATCTGGAGCTGTGCAATTTTCTCCTTAGTTCTGGCTTCACCAACTCACTGGCTGACGCATCTTTGTTCATCTGCAAGTATGATCAGATGTCTATCTATATTCTCGTCTACGTGGATGATATTGTTATCACATGAAGCGATTCTCGAAAAGTGGAGGAATTCATTAAGCTTCTCAGCAATCGTTTCTCTCTCAAGGACTTGGACAATCTGACATATTTTTTGGTCATCGAGGCTCATCGCACCAAATCTGGCCTTCTTCTTACACAACAGAAATACATTACAGATCTTCTCTCCAAGATGAAAATGTTGAACACGAATCCATTAGCAACACCAATGGCTACTACTGATTCTCTGCACTTGGAAGATGGCATGCCACTTGAAGATGGAAGTGAGTATTGTACATTAGTTGGCAGCCTTCAATATCTGCATCTCACTCGCCAGGATGTTGCTTTCATATTCAATAAACTCTCTCAGTTCATGCACAAGCCAACAGATAATCACTGGCAGGCAGCTAAGAGAGTTCTTCGTTATTTGCCAGGAACACGAAACAAGGGAATTTTCCTACGCAACAACAACTCTTTAAAGCTACATGCCTTTTCTGATGCTGATTGGGCAAGAAATAAAGATGACTATACTTCCACGGGTGCTTATATTGTATACTTAGGCTCTCATCCTATTGTTTGGGTGTCTCAGAAACAAAATACAGTAGCTAGATCCTCTACAGAAGTTGAATACAACACAGTTGCCGATGCTGCTGCAGAACTTCTTTGGGTTCGTTATCTGATGCAGGAAATGGGTCTTACTTATGTCTCTCAATCGGTTATTTATTGTGATAATGTTGGCGCTACATATCTCAGTTCCAACCCGGTGTTTCACTCAAGAATGAAGCATGTTGCCTTGGATTACCATTTCATTCGTCAGTTGGTACAGTCTGTAAGTCTTCGGGTTTCTCATGTTTCAACTAAGGACCAGCTGGCTGATGCACTCACCAAGCCTTTACCTCGACCAAGACTTCAACTTCTCACTAACAAGATTGGACTCTCCTCCGGAGACTCATCTTGAAGGGGCGTATAGGCTGTTAGAGAATATGCTAAATCTGTTATGTATATACTCTGAATATCTTTCGTATATAGTTAGGATTCCTTGTATATAGGACTGAGCAACACATATATATGTAGCTCAATTGTACTTGATTCAATATAAAGAAATACAATATCCTCTTCTACATATAATATGTGATGCGGGATATATATTGATTGATGACAAATAATTAGCGGGACAAATGAGGTTTTTAGAAAGAAATTTGGTTAGTTTTAGTTTATTTTTTATAAATTTTATTTGATTAATTTTGGATAAATTTGATTATTTCATATCGATTCGGTTCGTTTCTAATTTTAGTTAAATATAATTATTTTGAATAGTTCGATTCAACATTTTGATATAAATTTGGTTTGAGTTGTATAAGTCTATATAATTTAATTTAATTTTTTTTTTTTTGGAAATCAAACTAACTGATTATCGAACTGATAATCAGTTTTTTTTAATTTATCAAATCATACTGAATTTATAACCAAAACTAAACCAAAAACTAAAAAATTTGATTTAATTCGGTTTGTGTAATATATTTGGTTTGGTTTAAAAAATTACTTTGTTGTATAAAATATTAAATGGTTTATGTTATAAAAATATCTATAGTTATTGCATTGGAACATTTTTAAATAATTAATTTGTACCAATCTCTAGCTATTTCACATAATTTTTTGCATGTAACTACATATATTCATTCGTGTGTGTATGTTCATTTATATATGTATATATAATAACTAATATGTTCTATTAAAAAATTAGAGTGTTTTTTAGTATAACATTTAGTTGATGTGTTATTTACAAAGAATGTCATTGAAGATTTAAAAGTGTTTTTAATATTCATTAAAAGTAATTAGAGAATATAACATTTCTCTACTTTTCATGTTTCTAAACAAGACAATTACTAAACATGTATCCAAACTAGCTAAATATAATGAGATCCACCTTCTTAATTAACTAAATATATATAAACATATATAAATAATCATAAAACTATTAAATCAATTGATAAATATAACTAAACAGTTTAAACATCAACTACTTTTGTATATATAAATAATATTATTTAATTATGATTATATTCAAAATATATTTTAATTCATTCTTTATTTTTTTTGTTTCAAATATAAATATTTTTTTATATTATAACAAACTCTTATAAAATTTCTTAAATTTATTTATTACGTAAGAACAATACTTTTTTATGATTATACTTTTAGCGGGTTATTCCATCAAATTAAAAAAATATTTAAACTATTATAAGAACGGGTTAAAAATAAAGTAACCAATTTTGATTTATAAAAATGAACTTTGCACAAGTTAAACTAATACCAATTGATATATTTTTAATTTAAAAAATATTAAAATTATTCAATATTTATATTATTCAAATATATGATGCGTCAAATTATGGTTTATGTTTGAATGAAGTTTTTAACTGGTTATTTCATCAAATTTTCAAATTACATATCATTAGAACACATGTTGAAAAAACAGATAAGCCAATTTCAAACATGTCTAAGTTACAAAAACTTAAATAAAAAATCTCAATAAAATATACTTTCAGTTTTACATCAATAAGATAAACTAATAATATATTAAAATAACAATAAACTACAACTATTAAAATATAAGTTGATAATAGCAAAACAAAAACAAAATTTGTTAAATTTCGGCTGAAATTGAGCACCATATCACATTATTTCTACTTAATATAGATTAGACGAAATATCTAACGAACTTAATTTAAAAAATATAATTAAGATAAAATATATATTTAAAAAATAAAAACATAAATTCGCGCTTATTTAGCGCGGGTCAAAATCTAGTTAGCTATTAAAAAAATATCACTGTGGTTTTGTAGGTGATCCGCTGGTAAAGTAGGGCTGTAAGTGTAAAGTGCCGTCCTAGCATAATTTGTTAGGATAAATCCGCCTTTCATATTTTTGTTTTTTTTTATTGAAAAATGCAAATTAATATAACATTTTATGATTGGTAAATCATTTGTATTTGCGGTCTAATTCTGCTTTCTATCGGTAGCCTTTCAGTATCTAAGTCTCTTGAATAGAAATGGTCTTTCAGTTCAAAAAATAAAAAGCAACAAATATACATATATATATATTCAAAACCATAATGTAATTTAGAATTTTAAATGTTGATGGCCAGTGATTCAGTCATATCAACACTCAAAATGTTGATCAATGGTTGTCAGTTTCATTTACTACATTCCTGATTAATCACGTGAATAATCCCAATTAATAACATTTGTCATATAATTTCCTTTACTCTGTTAACATACTTATACAAAATCAGACAAGAGTTCCCAATTACCGATGAACTTGAGAATTGGAGCCGGTAAAAGGTCTTACAGGATAATACTTCCAGAAAGTCAAATGCCGAAGACCTTTTTGTTTCATTTCTTTCTTGGCAATTTTTTTGAATTTATAAACATTGCATTATATCAAAAGCTATTAAGATTCGAAGCTTTTCTCTCTCTTCGAGAGAGATTTTTCTTTGAAATCTCTTTCAATCTCTTCTTCTCCGATTTAAATCTTTCAGAAGAGATTGGAATTTTGATTTCAATGACCTTTCTTTGATTGTTCATATATTTCGTTCTCGTTTTCGTCTTGCTCCAATAAATTCGGGTCTTTACCCAAGCTTCCCATCTGGATTCGTAGTTCGGATTTCTATAGATCATCTTCCCCATGTTCTAGCTCGATCTCTCTCTTTTCTCTTCTCTTTGCCATTGATTCCGTTTTTCTTCTTGGGTTTGTTGGATCTTCACTTTTTTGGATTAATTTCGTCTCCGCTTCACCACTCGTTGAGGACGAGTGTTTGGTGAGTTATGGATGGGCTACTGTCTCTCCGCGGCGGCGCTTCCTCGGGATTGAATGTCTCCGGCAAAGCTTTTGAAGCGTGTTTACTTGTATGCGGTTGTTGTTGATGGCGACTCTGGAGTGAGAGATCACCACTTGGTGTTTGGAAGTGCAGGGTTGTGGTCCGGCGTCGCTCGCTCGCTCGCGCCTCCTCTGCGTGTTTCCGGTGATGCATGGCGGTGCTTTCAAGACGGGTGATGCGTGTTCGTGACAAGATTGCCTCTCTTGAAGCCACATGTTTTCTTGTCAATCTTGTTCTTATCTCTCGTTTTTGCTGTAATGTTCTTGTCCTTTTTGTACTTTAGGTCTGTTTACCGGCCCATAAATGCATCTTTTGTTAGTGTTAAAAAAAAAACATTGCATTATATTTGAAAAATACTAGGAAAACTAAAACTATATATTCTATAGCTGAAGAGACACCCTGTGGACTTTTTTTTCTTTCATTTTCTTCTTTTATCTCTTTTTACCCCTAAAAAATATGGATGTTGCAACAATCTATACAATAGTGAGACTTGTCCCATATATTTTCATGTCACAACAAATAAATAGGCCATGACCTTCCACATGTTATACAGAAAATATATGGCTGAGATAGCCAATGGAAAACGCCTCTTCTTCCTCTTTCAAAGATACATTCATCATCTTCAGAGCTGTAATGCCAGATCCGGATGCTGCGACGAGGACGAACCAGTCTGCTGATTCGCCCCGGGAGAGTTTGGTGATACAAGCCTAGCGTTAAGGTCCGGTGGAAACCGGTGGAACTCCTGTTTGATATTAGGAAACAACAACCCTTGTTGTTGCGAGCCCGGTTTCGCTTCGTTGGTTAAGTTTGGTTGTTGCTGTCTCGTGATTCCGATCATCGAACTTGGACTTTGGCTGAATCCACTGAAACCACGGATTAGACCGTTGCTGCCCTCAGGTTTGATCAGCGGCCCTGACTGGCGAGAGGAGGATGATGATGGGAACTCGGTTTCTCGACTCAAGACACGAGCAGGTGCAGCCTCTTCAATTCCTTGGGAAGAAGAATGTCTGTTCCCTATGAAAGCGCTTGAGACTGAAGCGGTTGGAGACAGGATTCTGTTTGAATGATCATCAGACGCTAAGTCATTAGAACACTTCTGTTTTCCCAACGAAGACATTACTGCGGTCTGTTTTCGAGGATCATCCTCTTCCGGTCCTGCTGGATTCTCTCCAACCCAACCTAGACCAAATTTGATTCCAGCGGGCAACACGGTTTCGATTCTCCTTGATGCAATTTTCCAGGCAACAGGACCGAGATTCGCAGCATATCGTGCTAGACTCCTCGCGTAACCGTACTCAGTGTTCAGCCCAACCTGATGGATAAGGAAAACAAATGATTAGAGTTTTGTTTCTCAACACAAAAGGATATAATACAATTGGTAATAACGTACTGGAATCAACTGTTTTAACTCGTCTTCAAGCGTTGTCAAAACCGACGGCTCTTGTGTAGAAGTTGAGAGGTGGTTGTAGGTATCGCGTCTGTTATCATCGACATTGAAATGTTTCATCCCATACTTGTTAACCGCCTTCACAACCGAAGCTGCAGAGAGACCGAAGAGATGATTTGTATGGGCAAAACAAAAATGGTCTGAAAGAAGATAAAGCAAAGGAGGAGAGTGCTTTTTACGTGGAAACTCGTTCTCCCAATCTATCGACCAGCCACTTTGGGTTTCGCTGTTATGATTTATCCTAACCGATGTTTCTGCTTGACGGAATTTGTATGAAGGAGGTGTCTTTCTTAGATTGTAAGCACCAGAAAACTTATTAGAGCCATCTCCTCCAGGATTAAGCGCATCAGCTGAAATTTCAGAAGCAGTACGGTCAATCGAAGATGGTTCAGGCTGTTTCTTTGGCGGACGGCCTCTTCTTGCAACTTTTGGCTGCTGCTGTTGTTGTTGGTTTTGTGGTTCTTCATCATCACTGTCTTGCCTTAGATTCTCAAAGTCCTTTTTCGCCAGTTCTTGTATAGCCCGTGCCTACAAGCGAAAATGACACACTATTTTCATAAACATGAAACGATATAGCAAAAGAGATAAAGCTTAAGACATACCTGTCGATAATATACAGTGTCTGCTGAATTGTATTCCATTGCATTTGAACATATTAAAAACACATCTCCCTGCAGAAAGTACATGGCGAGAAGCGAGATTTATTAGTGACGGAAAAAAAAAATCAGTTCCAACACCAATCTCCACACGAGTTTCATAAGTACTAAAACTGGGAGACAAATTTGAATCTAAACAGATCAATAGTTACTTCGAGTCAAACATGGCTTTTGAAACAGTCTTACATCTGCACCCTACACTAAATATAACATGCACGCAAACAACATACAAGCAATTGTTTTCCGTAATCCATAAGATGCCAAGTAACAAAACTTTCTGTAGCTACCGGAGAAACTTTAGCATGTGACCAAACAAAAGAGGAACAAACTCAAACGCATCAAAACTATCAAGGATAGGACCCGCACAGAAAGTTAAGGGCTAAGCATCCAAGATACGTACCTCAAATTGTTCTAAACTGGTATAAGCTCCAGAGTCTAATTTATTCCGCAGTGTGGTAAAATCCATTGGATTCGTGATAATCTCATGATAATCAGGAAGCTGTAACGCATACCAAACATAGATAAGACAACATAATCGTGGTAACATATTAGCTTTAACATCAACAAAAGGACCAGGCAGTCACCTCCTCAGGATCAACTGGATCTGAGTAAACACCATAAGTATCTTTCCTACAAATTGTAAAAGAACATGGATCAAATAAAA
Organism: Orychophragmus violaceus; assembly: GCA_030180135.1. NCBI lineage: Eukaryota > Viridiplantae > Streptophyta > Magnoliopsida > Brassicales > Brassicaceae > Orychophragmus > Orychophragmus violaceus. Next base: position 10,683,902 of record CM058230.1, read on the forward strand.
GCATTAACCCAGTTGGGGGGAATCACTTCAACCAAAATACACAAAAAATGAGAGCAAGGAAATGAAAATACTTTTGAAGTCTATCGAGGATGAACACCAACAACTTTTTATCTGGCAAAGGTGTAGTGGGGCCTGACTCCACGGGAGACCCTATCCACATGTAAATGACAAACCAGATTTTTAATTTAATCTGCAGATATATCTCACTTTTTATCCTCGTACGAATTTCAGTTTATTGCCTTTTCAAGATTTAAATAAAGGAAATTAAAAAAGTTTTTTTTCTTCTATATATATGTACCTTGAAGAATGTCTGTCGCTTTCGAAGCCTTTTCTCCCTGCAGAGGATTATCAAACAGACGATGATCAATTCCAAGAATCCATTAAAAAAGTGAGCATTTTCGTTGACAAACAAGTAGATGTGTTCGTGTTTTAAGCAAAGGAATCGAAGAAGACAACAGTACAAGACTACAACAAACTGAGAAACTGATATTACGGAAAAGACAAATTGGAAACTTGTCTCAATGACATGATGGTATCAGTGCAGAGGCATATTCAATTCAAAGTAACTAGGGTTTAAAATACCAGAAATCAGAGAACTTTAAATATTATAATATTCATATGAAAGCAAGAATAAAAACTGATAAACACACCCAATTATTTCCTTACAGAAAAGCTAAACTACGAAATCCCACCAATCAAAATTAAGGGAAAAAAAGAATAATGACTCAGTCAAACTCATCCCACTCAATCATCTCCATATTCAAGCAGAAAGACGAACATAACAAACGCGCGAAATCCCAAACAATAATTTAAACCCTAATTTTTCAGATTACTCAATTTTTGTTTCTTCCTTTCTCAGAATAAGTTAACATCGAATTGGGAATTCGAATACCTACCGTATATCCAGATCCGTGAGCAGAGCCGCTGCCGGCGATCTTCCGTCTATTGACAGAAGCCTCGGGAGTGTCGTCGAGGTTCAGATCGGAACCGCCAGATTGAGAATTAGGAGAATGTCGATGGGAGTGGGAGTTCAATCCGCGTAAGAGCTTGTGTTTCTTCTCACGCCGCTCGTCGTCGTCTTCCTCTTCTCCGTCATCATCTTCCTTGATCCAGGGTGAATCGGAAGAGACTCCGTTGGGATTAGGGTTCCGGCGCTTGGATCGGTTGCCGGAGTCGGGAGCGTGATTGAGAGAATTAGGGTTTTTGGGACCGGATCTATGGTCATCGTCGTGGTTTCTGTACTGCTGCTTTTGTTGTAATTGTTGCTGTTTGATAGCTCGTTTCTGAAGGTCTAGAAGAGATGGCCTTCCTTTCTTCTTCTTCTTCGTCATTGTATCTGCTACCTCACCCATTTTCTCTCTCTCCTCTCTTCTTTCTCTCTCTCTCTTCTCTTTCTCCTCCTAGACAGGCGTTTCGTTTTGTGTTTCCTTACTTTTTTAAAAAATATTAAAATTAAAATTTAGCTATAAATGTGTGAACTCGCACGTGCAAAAAGTGTAACGTATTCGTGATTTCCCTAAGAGTCTATTGAACATAAGTGGGCTGAAATGATGTTCGAAATTATTTGGGCCTTAACGGGCCCGATAACGTTTTCTTTTAGGTTATGTAGTCTCGTAAACGACATCATAGGAAATCGCTCAAATCAAGTCAGTCTATCTATGGGAGTTATTTGCACTACTTTTGAGGATCACTCAATAGTTGTACGCAGGGGCGGATCCACTTGAACACTGGGTGTGGCACGTGCCACATACTCTTTTTTTTTCTTAATAAATTTTTAATTTTATTTTATTTAAGCTGAAGAGAAACCAAAAATGCCACAATCCATATATAAAATGGAAAAAGTGCCCCAACCCAATTGTAAAAAAAGTAAGTGCCTCAGTCCAACTATACGGTGCTCTAGCTCAACTAAAATACGATAAAATGTCTTAATACAATTTAAAATAAAATAAATAAAATGACCAACCCAAAAAATTATTAATCAAAACACTTTTTCTTCCAATTAACTTTCACCTGCCCCATTGTCCATTAAACACACAATCTATAGCTTTTACAGTTTTGTATTTTACTAAGTTTTTAGAATAAACAAACTTATAACTAGTTATTTGTAAGGCAGTACTGAAATCAATCATAAATATTAATTCAAGTTTTGCCATTGAGATTGTTACTCACAATAATTGATTTTTTTCCGTCAGGGCTTTTTAATTTTTTTATCTATCATCTTTTTTTTACATTGTATTAGATATATAAATTCAAAATTTTAATGATCAATTTGATAAAATAAACATTTTTTGTTGTTGTACTACATATTTAAATCATATTTCTATTAATTTTATCAATCAAAACATGTGTGAATATCAGAATTTTGTCAAGATAATTTTTATCCATAAAACATTTATATTTTGAATATTTATTTGATATTTACATCGATAATATTCATAAATATGTTCGGTTTGCAAATTTGGATGTATGTGCGATAATGAAAAAAATTCTTACATGTCATGTTTATCAACTTTTGAAATTAGTTTTAGCTTTAGTTATTGCCATCTCTATATTTGAGAAATATTTCTAGTCAATAAAAATTGTGAAGATTATCTTACACAATAATTTTTTTATTAATTTTATAATTTTTTCTTGAAAATAATATTTTGACAAAATGATAAACGAGATAATAATGAAAAAAATTTAGAAGAGCACAAAATGATTATAGAATTTTATTAAATATTTTTTCACATAATAGTTTTTTTCATTTAGTGAATGTTTTACGTTATTAAAAATAATTAGCAAAAAAAAATTATGTTATTAATATTATAGTTTGATAAACTATTTTATTAATTGTAAATAAAAATAATTTTGTGCCCCAGACTATTTATGTTCCTGGATCCGCCCCTGGTTGTACGTATAATAGTTTATTGATTCATTAGGGAGTTTGAAACACTTTTGACTGTCATTGTCATTGTCATTGCCACTGCCATTGTCAATGCCAAGAGCAACTCCAACCCCAACACCAAATTTAGTGTACACCAAAACACCAATTGTTTTTTTATCTTTAACCATAACACCAAATTTTACACTACAAAAAATATTCTCTATATTATATTATTAAATTTAGATTTTATTTATTTTTAATAGTTTTAATAAATACTAATTATTCTTATAATTGATTAATTACAAATAAAATTT